>OX326965.1:36962478-38162478 GCA_946800305.1 Medicago arabica | reverse complement strand
ATATAAATACACAAATATAAGAAATTTTAAATTAAAAAATATATATGTAGGTCAACAATATTAGCTTAGATGGTAAAATAAACTTCATCATTAAGATTGGTTACTCACTTTAATGCAAGTCCCTCACGGTTTCCTCCATCACCAATTGTCACGAACAATGGACCACATGGATCAGCCTTATTGTCATAGATTCTGGTCTGCAAAGGGATCAAAGTAATTAGAAAGATTTTAAAAATAATAAGTGAGATGGAAAGTAAAAAAAACAAAGTTGCAACTATGTGACAAAAATTAGAGACAAAAATGAAACATGTATCTAAATTTAGCGCCTCTAATATTTATGGACGAAACAAGATATAGATTTCATTTGTGTTTCTAAGTTTTCTCTGTTGTTTCAATTTTTTTAGTAAAGAATTGTGACATGATCGATATTAATATGACATACAAAGCGTTCGTATGCATGGACATGCCCGGCAAAAACCAAGTCAACTCGAGCTTCATAAAGCAAATCTTCCATGGCATGTCTCATATCTTCTCCTTCACCTTCATGTGCCTCATTAGTATTATACCATGGTGCATGCAACAAGGCAATCACCCAAGGTGTTCTCTTCCTATCAATCTTAACTAGGTCAGATTGAAGCCAATTATATTGTTCGGAATGTGCATCAAAATCAGTGTAAGAACCCAACATGATGATATGAGTGCTTGCAACTTCAAATGAGTAGTAGAGGTTTGAGGTAGAGCCACTCTCATTGTAGGGCATGGGCCAACGAGCGTTGTAGGATCGGAAGGCGTGTGGTTGGATAATAGGGATACTCTCAATCTCATGGTTGCCTTCGGTAACCATCCACGGCCTTTGGCTTGCGTAGGGTTCCACCAAACGACCGAATGAGTCCCAAAGTGGTTGATGGGTATCGGCATAGGATAGATCTCCGGGTAACAAAAACACGTCGTAGTCTTTGCTATCAATGTGTTTTAAGGTTGATTTTGTCCATTCCGTTTGTCCCAAGTCCCCTACATATACGTAAGTAATTTATACAATGCAATTCCACTAAGCAATATTGATAGCAAACATTGAAGAAACATTGAAGAAAATTAAAAGTAAGGCATGCGATTCAATGAAAGAGATATAAAAATATAAGCATGTATTCGATTTTATGGTGGGAAATTTTAATGTTAGTTAAAATGAATTGATTCTATAAAATTGTTTTGGTTAAATGTGAATAAAAGGTAAACTAAGTTATTGTACCAGAAAAAAAAAGGTAAAATAATTTATTTACTTATACATTCATGTAATAGAATAACAAATTTGAAGCTAAAAATTATGTTTGTAGGAAAAACTCCAAATCCTATAGCTTCAATAAATGACATCAATTTATGCTTCATGGAATCACTTTTATCTCTCACAAAAGTGAATCTAAACATGTCACGGACACCTCTAACCTTAGGTGTGTCGTGGTGTCTGACACGTGTTGATGTCCGACACTACATCCGTACGACACGTGTTGAACCAGTGTCCTAAATAATTGTTTTTTTCTTTACTTCGACATTCCTACAACCGGTGTCTGACACTTATATAACACTCAGACAAACCATGTCGGACAACTCAGACAAATATCTAAACAATTTTTTTCTCTCTTGCTTCCCCACACCATAGATACATGAGTTATATATGTGAGGTGTATCACTACTACTAAAAACCAATTAGCAAAAAGAAAAACTAAAGGTAAACGTGAAAATCGTGATGCAAAATTAAATTAACAACTCACCCACAACCACAAATTCAATAGGTAACTTGAGTGGAGGTGTCTTGAAAGAAAACTCAGGACCTGTTCCTCCACATCTATAGAAGTAAGTAGTGTTTGGATTTAGAGGTCCAATTACCACATGATGGATCTTGCCCGATTTGTACAAGAAATAATTGTAGGAGGTGTGTTCCCCAATTGCTTTTTTGCTATATTCACCTCCTTTTATTCCATACTCTACCAATGATTCTGAGTCTTTTTCTTCCGTTATCCATGACACTCTCATATGATCTTTCCCTACCAATGAAATGTGCACCTTTTGACACACAAAAATTCGAATTTGGTAAAAACATAATATTTACTATTACATACATATTTTAAAAACATAATAACAAAGTAACATTATGAATTATACAAATATAAAATGAACCTGTTGAGGGTCAGAATCTGAACGTTCATGACGAGTGAAGATGAATTTTCCAGAAGGTTGACGAGAAAAAGCATTTGCATGTGATTGTATGGACTGAGGAAACAACAAGAAGCATAGGATTTTAAGGAAGAAATGAATCACACGAACATAAATGTTGCATTTCTCCATCAACGTATTGTTGTTTTGGTTTTTTAACTTGTTAATGTTTATTGCTTCAATTCGTAACCGTAGGACTTTATGAATACGGATGACATTAAGCTATATATAAAGGTGTTTAATTTGGACAGAAAGGATCAAATAAACTAATGCATTTCAATTTCAAAGAGTAGTTTTTATTTTTTTTGTGGTCAAGATCAAAGAGTATTTCTAATTAACATATAATTAATTTTTTTTGGGAATAACTTCACGGAAAGTCTCACCATCCTTCTTCTTGGATTGCTTCCCCGTCTCTCTAGGACACGCACATTTGTGATGCCAAGTGCTAACTTATGTTTATATATATATATATATATATATATATATATATATATATATATACTCCCTCTGTCCCAAATTATAAGCAAAAAAAAAAAATCACACTTATTAAGAAAACTAAAACATAAGAATTTGGAGTATAGTTTTTTGTGTTTTCTTTGGAAAAAGTTTCATAGGAAGATGTAAAAACAATTTTTATTGGCTATTGGTTATGGAAAAAATGAAAAAGAGAGAAAATTGAATGTAAATTTCATTTAAGTTTATGAGAATAAACAAAAGTTTTTCTTGGAAAAGAGATTTTTTTTAAAAACAAGATTAAATAAGATAAAAGTTTGTCTTTTTTGCTTATATTTTGGGACAAAGAAAATGAGTTTTTTTTGCTTATATTATAGGACGGAGGGAGTATATATATATATATATATATTTTATGTTTGTTAATGAGTGTTCCCGGAACACTCTTTAATGATCTTAAATTTAATAATTATTCTTTTAAAAAATTAATTATTATAATTTTTAATGTATTGAATACACAACTTTTTACAAAAACTTATCATTTAAAATGCTTAAAGTGTGTTTCGGAGACACTCGTTTTGAATTTCTTTTATTTTTATCATCATAGTACATGCTTTGTATTAATTAACTAGTACTATATTTTTTTTTTATGATCATAGGACATGCTTTGTATTAATTAAGTAACTAGTTCAAGTCTCTTAACTTTAAAATAAAATCGAATATTTTTCATTTTCTTAAACATATTACAAGGTACATTATTTTTTAAGCAACAAATTAAAATGCACATTTATTTAGTATGGACTAGCATAGACGTTATGTAAACAAAGACTTTGCAATTTCGAAGTTAATACTATTTGTGTGCACGTTATATCAGAATATCTTTGGAATATACTTGTAGAAAAAATTACAGAATAAAAGAAGGCCAGTGTTGAGGCAACAAGTGTCATTTTTAATCAAAATATATATGTATATTATTTATATATAATATAATTGTAAAGTCCAACTATGGAGGTTGGATCTCATCAACAACAAAAGAAAAAATGTGGAAGTTGAAAATTTAGTCTTAGATTGAGATCCTGTGGATAATGCCATGCCATTATCGTAATGGTTAAGGTCATGGAAATATCCACATTTACAAAGAAACGTTGAATAGGAGGCGATCTATTGACTGTCGGGAATCAAACGTTAAACAAGCGTTGAATGAGAGGAAACTCATTACTTTATTTTCTACATTTTTATTTTTACTAAGCTGAGATGATCTGACTAATCAATTTCTTTTCTTTTTATGTTGTTTTTCTTTCAAGTATTATCTAATAAAAATTTATTTCTTTTGCATTACATTTACAACCTTTCCTTTTATGCTTAAATTTGTTTTAGTCTTAGGTATTCGTTCAAAGCATTTTAGGCGGAGGCTAGTTTACCCTTACAATCAAGAGCACGATAATTTCTGGGGCTTGCTAGTGAAAGGTACTCATAGGATCACCATCTCTTTTCCGAATAGCATAACCAGTGAGGTTCAGAGCCAAATATTTTCATATCCATTCTAGATTGTTAGATACTTAAATACTTCCAATATATATTACGAGTGTTCCATATGAATGTTATTTTTGCACAAATTTACGACTGTTCTTTACGGACGATTAGTTAGGTTATTATACACACGAGACAATTTTTCTTTGGTATCTAGAACCTTTCAAGCCACCCTGTTATATTCTTATTATCCTTTGTGAAACCACTTTGAGCCTCTAGACGAACAATTTCTTACTTTATTAGTGACAAATCATTTCACAGTCCTACACTTACATGCACCCTGTTCGATTTCACTTGGAGTTAGAAAAGTATTATCATGACTACACATGTTTTGAAACTAAGTTTGGGGTTGTTCTTTGAAATTAGCAACATTTTAAGTTTGGGGGTGGGTAACAGTAGAACACATTTGTCAAAAAAAGAAAAAAAATGAAAAAATGTAGATAACCATGGATCTACACGAAAAAGAAAAAATAGAAAAAAGAAAAAAAAATCAAGAGCAAAAAAAAAAAGGTCTCTTAAAAAAAAGGTATGTTTTTGTCAAAAATAAAAAAGACAAATAGTTCTATTGTTTTACCCATCTTGTTTGAATCAAGGAAGGAAGGATGAGAATACATTAATGTTTAGTAGGAATCCTTAGGTTAGTGAACAAACTCTAAGTTCTTTTGTTAGCCTACTTTCTCAAATTATATCCACCCTTAACCTAACCCAAGTTATGACCCTCAAAGTCCTCTAAGTGTGTGAATAACTTTAACTTGATTGTCTGTTTATAATTGTTTCAAATTTATAGCAAAGTATATTCATGTGACGACTGGAGTGGAAAAATGTCGTGATCATTCCTACTGGCTTTAGGAGATACATAAGTGTATCATTAGAAAAGAGTATGGCTGAGAATATAAGTTACTTTCACCAAGCCGGACCCGCTTGAATCAACTGTGGTAAGTTAGTTGCTACTATGCTATAAATATGATGAATGATTCTTAAGAACAACTCCCGAAAAGGTATGTTTTTCCTGGAAAAAAAAGCAAAGAATAAATCATGATTTTCTTTCGTTACTTGAGGTCAATCAACAATCTATGTTTGGGGTTATGATGACAGGTCATCTTACATTATTCTTAGCATGTTTTTCACTTAATTTCAGTAGATTTTAGCAGCAAAAAGGAGGAGTATTAGAACGATTGCCTATGATTTCAGGACTTTTGTAATGTTTTCTATATTTGAGTCTGTAATTTTAGTTTTCCCAAAACATAGCAATTTTATGGGATTTTTGAAGTAATTTACGAAGAAATCATGCAAATCAAGAACATTTGAAGAATTGTCAAGACTTTGGAAAGACCAAAAATGAAGATTTAAGAAGCCTCATGAGACTTTACAAAGGGAGAAATTCTGTTCTCAAGTTCCAAGGCAAGTTATTTGAAGACGAAGACCTAAAAACGACGAAAATCGAAGAAACTGGGACAAAGCAGCACAAGCATGCACCGTGGGCACATGCCATGTGCCTTGGGCATGGAAAACCCTAGGCATGCGCCTTGGGAATGTATAAAATTGCACTATATGCGCCTTGGGAATTTTAAATGTCGAGGACGCAGGCGTAATTTTGTGCGTTTTTGTGGGTAAAGCGCGCACTTTTAACCCAAACTCAGGTAGAAACTCTCATTATAAATACTAGCCTTCCTCATTCAGAATATTTCTTTCAGAACTGTGGCAGTTTAAGAGGAAGACAACTTTGAAGCTTCAGGAGAGTTTCTATCTTCTCCTTTATTTTTTAGGGTATGTTTTTATCTTTAGTAATTTGTTTTTAGTTACCATGTGTAACTAAATATTTTTAGGTTAGAGATCTAAGATGAACCTCTATTTATTTTTGTTGGATATTTATTTAATTTAATATCGATTTATATTATTCGTCTTTTATTCATTATTTAGTTTTATTTAGGAATTATTTATTTCAAAGGAGCGTAACTCTAGATTAGGTACTTATATTGTGACAAGGATTAATATTGTTATTACTACCTTGCTACTTATATCTTGATATTTATAACATTATACTAATAACTATCTATCTAGGAAGTAATTATTTATTAACTAGCAAAAGATACCGAAAACGAGTCGACCCTAGTAGTAAGTACTTAAGAGGTGACATTATTAAGACTGAGTAATAATTCTGCTAAACTTATGATGTAACTGGTTAGTAATTAAGGAAACAAGAAACTCCGGGGAATAAACCTAAAGAGAACCATTATTTTAAATCCTTAGTAAGGTAGACATAAATAGGGGTGGCAAAAATGCCTATGTCCACGGATACCCGCGGGTAAAATCCGTCACGGGCACGGAGCGGGTAGCAAACATGTATCCATGGGTATAATAAACGGGTATTTGACTACCCATTATTATATGGATACGGACACGGATTTGATTGTGCCCATACCCGATAATAAATTATGCAAATTACTAATATATATATATATATATATATATATATATATATATATATATAAGAAAACTACCCCTTTCAGCACTTTTGAGTTGAATTTTTCTTTCCAAATATACCCTTAATTTTCAATACAAATAGCACATGCAACAAATAAATAAGAATAAATTTAATATTAAAACAAAAGTAACGAACACGATATGAATATATGTATATATGTTTTTTTCCTTTATCATTTAAAAAATATAACAAACTAGATGAGTATATTTATACTTGTTTTTTTTATTATCTCAATTATACTCTTAAACAACTTTTTCTATAATAAAGATTGTTATTCGTGTCATTAAAAAACAACAAATATTTATATTTTTCCTTTTAATCAAAACAAAAATTTCATAAAAAAATACCGTTCATAATTTTTAAACGTTAACGCAAAAAAAAGAACGGAAAGACGGGAACTCCGTGCCCGTCTTTCTAGTATATATAAAGATATCCTTTTATTTCAGGATTTGGGAAGTCAAATGTAGTTGTTAAAATTTGGAATGCATATGAAATTTAGTGTTTATTTGGATGTTTTTATGCTTTTATCCTACTTCGAGAATTTGTATGGATTATGTAAGAATCATGAATTTTCTATGAATTATGTATTATTGATGAAATTTTGAATAAATTATGTATGGATGTTTAAAAGTTGAAGTTCTTTGGTAATTAAAAAAAGTTTTTTTTTGTACAAAAAAAATAAATTAAAAAATCCACGGGTACCCATGGATACATCAATACCCACACAATGGATACCCACGAGGATACGGGATGGATACGGGTATAATATTTATCCAACCAGGCGGGGACGAGTATCATACTATCCGTACCCATGTGTGTCCATTGACATCCTTAGACGTAAATTAGGGCTGCCCGTTTGTAGAACTACTAAGTAAGTAAGAGAGAGTATGCTATGAGTGTCCTAAGATTCATATATGGCTGACCTACTGGAACCTTGGTCTTTGCCTTGGGAAAATCTGGAACGCCAATTTAAGTTTATGCATTCAAATACCTTAGAGACGGTAAGACCCTGCACGTAAGGATCAACATGTGATCACCAGGTGCAACCAGACTTAGGAGGGATAAACCTAGTTAATTTAGATTTCTAGACCTCACACGTAAGGATCACCGTGTGATCATCAAGTGCAGCTTCCAACCTTCTTGGTTAGTCACGTCCCATGGCCTCATCACTTGAATAGTCCATCTAAGATAAATACGCGACATTACTGTTATTTAATATCTAACAATATAAATAGGGGGATTCGAAGAACCCTAACTGCTGCTTACTTTTCTGCAACCAAAAACAGGTAAACCACTTTGTTGCAAACAGATAAAAATTGCAACATCTATCTTTTATTATACCGTCAAACCAAAATTAAGTAACAAGAATTGTTTAGACAAAACGACAAATCATGTGGATATGATACTCTACTTATCATTTTATTACTTGGTAAACGATTTGGTACACTTGCCTAATCCACACATCACCTTAATCATTTAATAACCAATGTCATATATTTTTCTCTTTGCAACAAATAACTAAGGGTACTGTAGGAAAAACTCAATGTTGAATTCATAAATCATTGACCATTACGCTCAGGTTCACCCATCACTTGATCGAAATGATAACTCATTTACTGTTTTGGTAAATTATGAAGTTACTATTTTTAGTTAAATTCTCACCGATAAATAGTACTCTCTTTAATCATTATTATAAACAAAAATTTATTTTTTAAGTTCATTGAATAAATAATGTATCTGATCTATATCATAGACAAAAAGTGACTTTCTACATGTAATAATAATTGAATGGACTAGGACATAATGTACTCCTTCTTGCAAGTATTAATTTGTCATTTTTTTGGCCAAATGCATCCAAGGGTCCTTTAAGTTTTGTGTTCTTTCTGAGTTAGTCCTTTAAGTTTTATAAGTTTCAAGTCCTTTTAGTTTATGAATATTTGCAACATTATTAGCCAATATGTCAGTCTCAGTTTAAAAGACGCCGATGTGACCGTTAACTTGTTGAATATGCACGAAACGTTGTATTTTGCACTGTCGGTGTTTATACCACTATTTTGATTATATTCTTCCATTAAAAACTAAGGTTTTGGGAAGAATCGGGGGAAATAAAAAAAAAAAAAGGCGATTGTTGTGTAAATCGGTTCTGCCTAGAAATCAAGGTTTGTATTCATTTTGTACCCAAAAATGTTTTTCTACCCGTTTTCATGTATGATATCTACCTGTTTTGTACCTAGGAATCATTTCGTACCAAGAAATCAAGGTTGCTTGTTGGGTATTTGCAGTCCCCCATTCGGAGTATGGCTAGATTTTAGATTTTGTTGAAAATTTGACAGCCACATTAACGTCTTTTAAACGGAGACTGACACTAAGGTTAATGTTGAAAACATTCATAAACTTACATGACTTATTTGAAACTTATAAAACTTAAAAGATTAACTTAAGAAAAATATAAAATTTAAAGAATCATTGGAAAAACGAAAAACTTAACTGATCGTTGAATGCATTGAACGTAAAACTTAAAATCAGAAATTTTAACATTGTATCGTTTTAATTCTCAAAACAAGATCATAATCAACCCAAAGTAAGTATACCACACTATGACATTGACATTATCCACTTTGATTTTGTTCCCTTGTGCCAGCACACCAAGTCACTTATCCCAAACGTTTTCTCCACATATCCTAGGTTGGACAAACATAATGCATAATCTAAGACTCATTTTTATTAATTATTTTTTGGACAGTAAACATTTTTTATTGTTACTCAAATATTTTCCCGGTTGTAAAATTGAATAGGCGGGTGGTGGATTGTTTTGTTGTATCTAGTGAATGAAAACGCCATTCGTGTATTTTTTTTGCGATAAATATATTCGTGACATTAAGCACTACTGTTTTCTATAAGTTGTTTGTTATTTCATTCATTGATAGGTTGTAATAATCTCCATAAGGTAATTAAAGGCATTTTTGCCGTCTTTTTATGTATCCTAAAACGCGAGCAAATTTCCTTTTAATACCATAACGATGTTTGTAAAGAAGTGAATGTGAATAGATATTTTTCCTTTTAATCATCATTCACTCTGATGTCATGTGACTTTAAAAAATTTCTGAGTTGACATATAATTCACTCTACCAATTAAAATTGGAATTTGTATAAAGTTGTAACACTATATGCCGCCCTCCGTGGATGATGATTAAATGGGGAATTACTTAATTAGAAAAAGTTATTTCCCATGTTTCTAAATACTCATGTAGTTCTCAAGATCACAATAAAGATCGATAATTGTGAACAAGCGCACGCAACTGAATGATTTCAATATACTGATACTATTTTCATTGGTTGAAAGTGATCTTGAGAAAGTTAAATTAAACTCAATTTTGACGATATACATAAAAGCTCATTTATTATTTTAGGATGTGGCGACCTTCTTCGTGATAGGTTCATGTGGTGACCCTACGAGGGTTGGGTTAAACTCAATTGTTTAAAAAATTAAGCTCATAAGATAGGTTCATGTAACTTACTACATGTGGAGATGTGATGCATGTATATTGGTATGGATATGACTCGATGACAAGGGATCACACACATACAAGTGGAAAGTGACTCAAGTTTTAGTTGACATGATAACACGGAAATGTAGCATCAATGAAAATTTTCCTACCTTGATTCGGCGAATTCATAACCTAAAAACATGAATTTACAAGTTCAGATCAATCATACATGACATGAAGGTAACAAATTGGCAGATTTGCTAACTAATTATAGTCTATCTTCAAACTCTTTTTATTTACATGTTATTGAGACTCATCTTAGAGAGTTTCAAAATCTCCTTTTTAATGATATTTATGGTGCATAATGTTTGTATAATTGCATAGTTCTTCTTTTCTTAGGCTTTGCCCTCTTCTTGTACCAAAAACAAAATAAAATACAAGTACATGTAATATTTACACTTACTTTGATAACTTTTTTAATTAATATATTTTTACAATATTAGTATGTAAGATGTTAGGTTTGTCTCAATGAATATTTTTTTTAATATAATTTTTTTATAATTTTTATTATAGATAGTTAAATATAGGGTTAATATGTCTTTACCCCCCTGTAATTTGGGCGAGTTCCGATTTACCCCCTGTAAAAAAAAAGTTTAGATTCCAACCCTATAATATGAAGATTCTCCACAAAACATCCATGATCTCATCCAGACGTTGACGTGGCACGCCACTGTGTAATTATTTTATTTTTTATTTTTTTTAAAACCTGACACGTGTGTAATGGACACTGACGTGACACGACACTGTATAATTATTTTAATTTTTATTTTTTTAAAACCTGACATGTGTGTAATGGTTTAAAAAATTATTTTAAAAAGATAAAAAATAAAAAAAACTGAAAATTAATTTTCAAAAAATTTAAAAATAAGAAAAAAAATCTTTTTTTAAGAAAAACGAAAAAAAATTGGATTTTTTTCAAAAAATAAAAAAAATTCAGAAAAAAAATAAACATTCAAAAATTAGCTTTTGTTATTTTTTTCGAATATTTTTAAAAATTTAATAAAATTCAAAATATAGTGAATTTAGAAATTTTTGTATTTTTCATATAATTTTTTGGGAAATATATATATATATATATATATATATATATATATATATTTTGGACCGACAGTTTCTATTCAAAAAAGCCATCAATTTTCAATACAAATACCACATGTAACAAATAGATAGATTTTTTTTATTCTCAATTTTTAAATATTAAAAAAATTTCTCAAATCTGTAACACATCGTAAAAAATTAAAATTATTTCCAGATTTATTTTGTTGAGAAAATTTTAAAAACTTCTTTTTCGAAAAAAAAATATCTGTTTTCAATTTCGAAAAATATATATTTCTAAATTTTCGAAAATAATTTGGAATTTTTTTTTTGAAATATATATTTCAAAATTTTTGAATTTTTTTGAAATATATATTTTTCGTAAATTATAAATTTTGGAATTTTCGGAAAATATATTTTTCAAAATTTTGGAAAATATTTTTCGTAATAAAAAAAATCCTGAATTTTTTTTTATTTTACAATTTTTTTAATTTTTTTTAAAAAATAGACATAAATGCCATGTGTACTTTTAAAAAAATGAAAAACAAAATTAATTATATAGTCAGCATGCCACTCAGCTCGCCACGTTAGCAATTCTGCAGAGTCACATGGGTCAGGGGCTAAAATCAAATAATCTTATTTTACAGGGTTGAAATCTTAACTTATTTTGTACAGGGGGTAAACCAGAACTCGTCCAAATTACAAGGGAATAAAGACATATTAACCCTTAAATATATTAATAGTTAAAATTGTGTATTGACATGTGCAGAGTGATTACTATGATATGTACTTGGGAACATATGAAGTATAAATGAATAACCTCATTTCAATATGGTTAATGAAAAAAGAAAAAGAAAAAACAATATTGAGGTATTAGTATGAAAATTGACATTCCCGATTATTTTTCTCTCATGTCTCTCAATTATTATCAATCTTATTTCTTTTTCTTTTGTTACAGTTATTATCAATCCTATAATTGAACAAATTTTCTTTAATAGTGACCGACAACGTGCCATAGTCCCACCACATGCCAACAATGAACACTACTTTCAAATTTAAAAAATAAGAGCTAAAGATTAACGTAGAAAAGAGGATTTTGATATATTGAAAAATTGTCATCGAATGCTTAAATAAACTTGCTTAAATAGACAAAAAAATTATATCTAATGAGCTTTGTCTAATGTGTCACATATTAATATTACAAATTGATATTTACAGTCTAATTTGTACAACACTTTTTCTCAAGTTGGTGAATAGATATCTCTCACTTTTAGCTTGCAAGTAAGTTGGTTGAATCTTTCGTTGGCAAGCTCTTTATTAACACAACTTCCAGCTGATGCCCAAAAGGAATGTAGATCATGGTTATAAATCCACTATCCAACTTCTCTTTAATGAAGTGTCTATCAATCTCATTGTACTTTGTCTTGTCATGCTGAACAAGATTATATATTTATACTCACAAAATAACTTCATAAGACCTTCAAAATGAATCTTCAAGTCTTCTAGCACTTATTCCATCCATAATGGTTCACAAATTCCTAGTGTTATAGCTCTAAGTTCTGCCTCAACGCTTGATCGAGAAACAATATTTTGTTTCTTACTCTTCGAATCAACAAGGTTAGCGCACAATAAGCTATAATAGCATGAAGTAGATCTTATATCATTTGATGAACCTGCATATTTCGCATATGTGTAAGCCTCCAAAGACTTCCTCATCTTTTAAACAAGTTGAGTCATCTACCTTGAGTGGATTTCAGATATTGTAGTACATGATCTATGACTTGCACGTGTCACAGCCTTAGATCATGCATGAATTGATTAACCACACTAACCACATATGCCAAATCTAGCTTAGTGTATGCCAATTAAATAGACTTTCCACTACTCTATGATTTTGACCCTTATCAGTTTAGGCATTTTTCTCCTTCAAGCTTATCCTGTGATTTTGGTCAATGGAATCATTTGCATGTTTGCATCCAACTTTTATTGTTTCATGCAAAAGCTCAAACACATATTTTCTCTAGGAGATAAAATGCCTTGCTTTGAGTAGGCTATCTCAATTGTAAAATAATACTCGAGTTTCGCACGGTATTTCATCTCAAACTTTGTCGATAATTTATCTTTGAGATGTTTATATCAAATAAATCATCTCTTGTAACAATAATATCATCAAAATAAACAAGAAGTACAACCAGTTTTCTTCTTTGTGAATGTTTGAAAACACAAAGTGTGATCTCTTTGACTTATCTTATATCTCTGGTACACCATTTCCTTTATGAACCTTCAAAATCGTATCATAGGGGTCTGCTTTAGTCCATATAAGGCCCTCTTCAATTGATACACCTTGTTGGCTCCATTTCTGAGAACAAAGCCGGATGGAATCTCCATATTCACCTTTTCCTTTAAGATTCCATGCAAGAACACATTTTTAACATCAAAATGTTATATGTCCCATCTAGAATAAGTAACAATAGAAACTAAGATTTGAAATATCCATCCTTGCCACTAGGGCAAATGTCTCCTAATAATCATTTTCATATGTCTGAGTATAACCTTTTTCTACTAATCTTGCTTTGTAAAGATCAATAGTGCCATCTAATTTTTGTTTTCCAGTCTAGATCCATCTGCATGCAACTAGTTTTTTATTCTTTGCCTCTCAATTATCTTACAAGTATCATTTTCCTCCTGTGCATTCATTTCCTCATTCATAGCTCAAACCCAATTTCCATTGTTCAATTCCTCTTCAACAAATTATCAGATTCTCACATAATCAACATCTGCAATAAGACTCTTATACTAAGTGAAAAAGTGTTTAGTGGAGACATAATATGAAATATGATACCTATATATAGTTGGACAAGATACTACATAGTTTCCCAAATCAATGAGTAAATCAATTGGATTAGTAACACAAGTTACTGAAATCTAAGAATCAATGATAAATGGATCATTTTCAGTACTTACCTCTGGTTCATGTGATTGTAGTTGTTTATGAAGAAGACCAATTTTATTTCTTTTTTGATACATTATTGGTTCCAAAGATGTTGATTCTTTAAAATCAGAAGACAACAGTGGAACCAAAATAGAGACAAACTTGTGATTAGGGCTAGGAGTAGACTCAGAGCCAAGGTTATGAGTAGACTCTAGAGTATGAGTGGAAGTGGACTCGGGAGTAGGATTAGGATTAGTCTAGCTTAAAACTAGAATAAATACAAGTATTTTATGAAGGATATGACACATGATCATGAATTCAAACTCTAACTCATTTTCATTCATAATCTCCCCTTGAGGCTGAGGTTGAGTGAAGTATGACACATTTTCATGAAAAATGTCATTCTTTGAGACAAGTACTTACGACTAGGAGGATGATAACATCTATACCCTCTTTTATTGGGAGAGTAACCCACAAAAATACGTATAATTGCTCAATAATCCAACTTAGTTTGGTTTTTCTTATGAATATGGACAAAAGCAACACACATAAATACTCGAGACTAAAGACTCTACATGATAGAAAATAAGGTAAAATTGAGAGCATAAGTTGAATAGGACTAAAATTATCCATAACACAAGATGGAACACGATTAATTAGATAAAACGTTGTCATAACTGCTTCGCCCCCAGTTTGATTTTGGGATAAACATTTGGAAGATAATAGCTCGAGCAATTTCAAGTAATGATGATTTTTTCTTTCAGCGACACCATTTTGTGGGGTGTCACACATGTGAATTAATTGATAATGCCTAGTTTACTAGTAAAGCTGAAAAATTTGTAATTAAGATATTCTTTATCATTGTCACAACTTATTCTTTTAATGCGCTTCCCAAATTGTGTTTGCACCATATTATAAACTTGAATAAATAATTGTGATACTTCTAATTTATCAGGCAAATTCAAATTATTTGAGAACAATCATATATAAAAGAAACAAACCATTTTAGACTAGAAACACTATAGACAAGTATTGATCCCCAAACATCATAAAATATAAGATCAAAAGGTTCAACCCTTTTAGAAAGACTCAAAGTAAAAGTAGTCTTATTATGTTTAGAAAACTGATAGATATCACATTTGAAAGACTCAATAGATTGGTGTGAAGATAAAGATAGATACATACTCTTTATTAATGAAAATGAAGGATGTCTAAGATGCTTGTGATGAAGCCATATTTGAGAGCTATAAGAAGACTTTACGTGAGACTGAAGTGAAGAAGACAACACTTTCAAACCATTTCATGTATTAGACAAATAATATAGCCCTCCTTGTTCCTTAGCAACTCCAACCGTCTTTCTACTTGTAAGATCCTGAAAAGCACAATGAGTATTAGAAAATATTATTACGCAATTATTATCCTTTGTAAGCTTGTGAATAAAGAGAAGGTTGTTTGAAAGACCATGAACATGAAACACATATTTTAATTTTTAAGATTGAAGATCGATGTCTCCATAACCATTAACATGATTATGAGAACCATTTACAACAGTAATGTAAAGAAACAGGAAGGAGATGTATACTTCAACATAAATATTGTTGCTAAAAAGAACAAACAATGAGCGTCGACTTTACCCATGATAAAAAAAGTATTCCATATGTCTAAAGTAATCGTCACCTTTGGAATATGCAGTTTTTAAGGAAATTATTAATCTTATTGATTTCAATGTTAAAATTAGTATCATTTCCTCAAACATCTTTATTAATTGTAGTTAGTGAAAAAAATAATAAATATTATATTGATATTTTAAATTGACAATTATATTGAGACATGAAAAAAATACAAAAGTGTCAATTATTATGAGAGTATGAGACAGTGGCAATATCTCATATCACAAATATGAAAGAGGAGAAAGTGATGAGAACGTTGGCGTTTGAATCGTAAAAAACAAAGGTCACTAAGGCGATGTTGGGCTCACATACGAGCGAGACGGAGATGAGAGTTCTCCTCATGCGCCGGGATGATGGTGGCTTGGTCTCTTGATGATTGAGCTCTTTACCATGCAAGAGTATATATCATATACTTGAAAAACACCTTATTTTTCGTTTCGCCTAGTATCATAGTTAATGCCGTTATTTCAAAATATATTTATAAAATAAAAAACATTCTTTTTTAAACTTTTTTTTTAACAAGCTAAAATGAGATTTATATTAATAAACAAATAGTTTTGCTCCATAGCACAAGAAGTGCAGAAAGAAGCAAAACAAAGTTATATAAAAAAGTCACGAGTTGTGATGTTAAAAATGAAATAAACATCAACCAATCCTCAAACAAGTGGATTCCGCCACCACATATGATAACCAAAAGGAAAACACACATTTTTAACTTTCAACCATCAAGGAGAATACATCTTCACCTTTTTCAATAGCTGCACGGTCGTGTTGGCTTTATTAACAAAATGTCTATGGTACTTTTTTCAAACTTTAGAAACACAAACCTATGTCTCCTCTTAGTTTATCATCATAGACTTTAGTTTATCATCATAGACTTTATCAAACAGTCTGAAGTTCTGAAGATTGAAGAAGCATGTTTAAATTTTTCATCTTTTTTCTTTGATTTGGGTGTTGGGTGGCTTGACTTGGAATAAGGAAAAAAGAGTTTGAGATCTCAGGTTCGAATCTAAACAGAAAAGAAAAAACTAATATTAACAATATAATTATTAAGGTTTGCCATACAAACAAATAATAATCTTCTTCCTTTGATTCAAGTTGAAGATAATGTTGTCCAGCTTAGTTATTAGGCAAGGGCATTCCGATAAAATATGTGATGTAATTTGAAGATAATGTTTGAACAATCCAAACCTGATTACGTTTTTCATTGTATAACACGTGCAAATGGTCATGTACTTAACCCGTTTTTCCTATTCCTAAATAATTGTTAAACTGAATAATTTTTTTTTTTTAAGTAAGCCAAATGTTAGATTTATATATATTATGTGTGGAGAATAAGAGAATCGAACGTTCAAACCCTAATCTTTACGTACATTGTTTCTGATATCTATTAATTGAGTTAAATTTACTAATGGCAAATGAAGGAATATATTTTGTAGGAAAAAGATATGTAAAGGATATTTTTACTTTCTTCGATCAATACTTAAATTTTCATTATTTAATTCTTAATTTTATAATTACTAATTATAACTCCTCATTTTTCATTTTTTTAATATAGAAGCCAAATATGGTAGAACATGTGAACACAATAGGTCGAAGAAGTGTTTTTTCCTGCCTGTGGTCCCCCACAAAGTCCCCCAACCTAAAAAAAACTATCAAACCCCTATAAGCTCACGTGTAGGGTTCAATGCACTTACGGACCGTAATAATGTAAAAAATTCATCATTAGCACCGCAGGGATTGGTATTATGCGAAATCATTATTGATGACCTCAGAAAAAGAAGTAGTAATTGAAGGATAGACTTTGAAGACTTGCAATATTAATGAAGTCGTGCCATTTGGCCTTTGTCTGTGTTAAAATGCCTACCTTCCCACCTTTCTTTTGTTTTCTTCCACTACACATTGTCATCGTTAATTAATACTACAAATTAATCATACCCACATATTTTTGTGTAAATACACAATTTTTATAGAATTAGTATAATTTTTAATAGATTATATTTTAAAAACACTCCCTCCATTTTAAAATGAATGTTGTTTAAGTTTTTACACATATTCCCTCAAAAGAAAAAGTTTTTAAACATATATTAAAAAATGTATTAATTAAAAGAAAGAGATATATTATTTTATAAAATTATCATAATCAACTATTGGTTTGTTTTCACAAAAATAAAAAATACTTTGGAAGTAGTGTATATAGTATTAATTGAAGAATATAGAGTGTGGCTGGTGTGGAACGAACGTAATACCACAGTTCGAATCTAAACAGAAAAGGAAAAATATTTTATGCTCTCAATAAATTATAAATTGTTGTATTATTAAAAGGGTCTTGTTGACTTGTGTTCATATGGCAATGGTTAAAAAATCCAAAAGAGGCTCATGTGTGACCAAAATAACTTAAATGATCAATCTATTACAAACCTCAAACTTAAAAGACTTATATATGGCCAAAATAACTTAAATGACCAATCTATTATAAACTTTAAAATCGAAGGACTCATTGTGTAATTTAACCTATTAAAAATATTGAGTTTCTTTAAATAAGAATCCATGTTAGCATTTTCTGCTAAGAAATCTAAATTTAGAAATTTTGTATCGAATTAACATTTTTTTTAATATATTCTTTCAAAGAGAGCTTTTGATGAGATTCTAGTGGAAAGAGATGGTTTTCCTTTTAAAGTGGAGGTTCAATATGAGCGGCGACCTTTGTTCTGTCAACATTGTTTTGCTATTGGGCATAATGTCTCCACATGTCGGTGGCTTCATCCGCAACCACTAAAAGACAAACAAGACTGAGGGAAATAAGTTGTTGTTGCCGAGGCAGCCTCTAAGCCTATTCGGCAGAACAACAACATTGATGTGGGGGCTTCATCGTCGACCAATGGTAACACTTGGACATGGGTTCTGACTTCGGTTGCTTCAACTATTACTACCACTCAAAGGGTTCCGGTTTCTGTTACTTCTATACTGGTCTCACCTCATTGGCTCCAACCTCACTGGCCTTACCGGTCTCAATTCCAATTCTTACCCCTATTTCGAATATTAATTCACATATGGGGCCAGTTTCTTTGATTACTCCTACAATGGCTTCTTCTCAGATGGACACATCATTGTCGTCAAATTCTTTTAGTTTTCCGTTGCAAAATGTTTTTGACAGAATTGACACAATTACTCCTGGAGAGTTGCCACATATTACACCAGTTTCTGATGTTGTGGAACACAATCGCCCGAGCCAGCGGGAGCTGGAGGAGAGTCCCAAAGGTTCCCACGAGATTGAACACAATCATTCGAAGCCTGGGGAGCTGGAGGAGAGTCCCATAGGCCTCAACGTGAGTGCACCACATTCATCACAAGTTGCGCACCATGAGGTGCAGGAGGTGTCTGTTGAATCGGTGCAGGTTCAAACAGATACTGTTGTTGAGCACGATGACGTGCATTCTGAGTCACATGCTTCCTTGGAGTCACCTGTGGTTATAGAGCCAACCATCACGACTAGTGACAATATGCCCACGACAACAGAGCAAGCTATTACGGTTCCGCAACAACAAATGGTCCATCCTAGCAAGAACATACAACATTGTTTTGATTTGTGGGACAGAGTCCGTCAATATGATGAAAGGGCAGCGACTGAAGACTTCACGCCGGTTCTAACAAGAAAACAGAAACAAAAAATTAAAGTTCAACAAGTTTTAGCAAAGCAGCCTCCTAAAACTCGTGCTCAGGGTGGCCACCCTTCGACTGATCAATGAATTTCCTCTATTGGAATGTGAGTGCAAAAAAGTTAGATAATTTGGGCCACTCCATGGTTGGTACAGTTTGGCTTGACACTCTTCCAGATGAGATAAAAACCGATTTCTTTTGGGACAGATGCGGTCTACCTAACTACAGATTCCCATAATCTGTTTTTTGGTTGTTTTTCTGTTTTATTTGAGGGTTTTGGTCTAGTCCCCCCTCCTTTTGTAATTTTTTCCCTTTTTTAATAATTTTTTTAGAGTTTGGCGGCATAGGATGAAGGTCTCTCGGGATGCCAACCTAGTTGGGATATCGATGATGTCTCTTGATGCATGTCCTTTCTCCTTGCTTATAAAAAAAGGACACACGACTTTTAGAAAAATATCGCTACTTTTAACATATGTCTATATTCATTTTAGCTTCGTATATAAAGGCAATATGCGACTAATATCGTGCAAATATTTTTACTCTAAACTATCTACTTTTTGTTTTTTTGAAAAAGCTGTAACTATTTACCATAATTAGACTTTGATGCTAATCATAGCAATTTTAATTTGTCTATCTCGTTCTCATCTTCCATGAAGTCTCATTCTCATCTTCCATAAAGTATAGTTTTATTCAATCCAAATTGAATTGTTTGCATGTTTAGTGAAATGAATCATCTCCTTCAATTGGAAGAAGAGGTAAAGAGAATTTTTTTTAGAGATAGAATGAAGATGGGATGGAGAGGATTCAAACCCCATGTTTTATGTCTATAAGACTACTTTAATAAAAATTAGAGGATACTCGTCTAATACATATACTAAAATATATAACACGTGTGTTGTGTTAGATTATCATGTTTGGATATTTCGAATAGATTATGAGACTGATATTATTTTAAAGGCTTAGAAACATTTAGATTATTTGGTTCTCAAGAGAAGTTGTGAAGAGAGAATCGATAAAAGTGAATGTGAGAAGAGAGAAAGACGTGGGAAATATGATTGATTTATAGTATTGCCTAATCTATAAGAAAGCTAATAAATTCGCTTGTAAACATATAGCTAATAAAAAATATACTTCAATTTACTAAGACCTAAAGTTTACTGATTTAAAAAAAATAATAGTTTCCTAAATAGAAGAAAAAGTATACTTCAATTTTATTTTATTTTGCCAAATTTAATTTACTTATTTTTTTTTTGACAAATTTAATTTACTTATTGGTAAGTTCATTATATTATTATTTTGGTTTAAAAGTACTTACGATCCCCTTTTTTTTTTAAAAAATAAATAAAGTTTTGGTCTCCCATTTTAAAAATAAATTTTTTGGTCCCCATTCACACCCCCACAAAAAAAAAAAAATTGGTGGCTCATCTCATTTTTAGACTATTTTTATGATGTATTTACTATTATACAAATATAAATGATAGCATATAAGATGTTGGGTTCGTCTCGACGAATAATTTTAAAATATCATATTTTTCAGAATTTTTTCTAATATATGATTAAAGATATTAAAAATAAAATTGTGCATTGACATGTTTTAAACACTCAATTACGTCGCTTATTTTAAAACGGAGGGAGTACTTCTCTCCCGCAACTTCCCTCTTCTCTATTTCTCTAAAAACAAACAAATGCTTAAATTGTCTTACTTGTTTCTAATTTCTAATGTTGTGTTGTGTGGGGATTGAAACTTGATTGCGTCACCTATAAATAGAGTAAAAATCTTTTTAAAATATATTTCGTTGAAAGGACATATTACATGCCATAGAAAATCCTTTACACCTATCAGGTCGATCTACTTAAGTAAACATAAATATTTTTTGTTGGTTTGGGAGAAGGAGTTGTTAGGGGAGTGTAAAGACTTTCTTGACAATGTGATTTTGTAGGATACTCAAGACGACATGTGGCTTTGGCAGCTCGATCCCAGCGCATGCTACACAGTTAACAGTGTTTACAGTTTTCTCACTATCCATAAACCACAACATTTTACTCAAGTTTCCGATTTCATCTGGCATAAAGATGTCCCTTTGAAGGTATCTTTGTTTTCTTGGCGTCTTTTTCGTAATAGGTTATCACCCAAGGACAATTTGTCTAAGACAAGGAGTAATCTCTCATGATGCTCAGATATGTGTTACTGGTTGCTGCAACATTGAATCAACAAATCATTTGTTTTTGGGTTGTAATGTCTTAAACTCTTTTTAGCATCTTGTGGGTAATTGGCTTGAGTTTTCTTCGGTAGATCCTTTAGGGATTTTAGACCATTTCATCCAGTTTGGTTATTCAGCATATTATAACAAGAATGGTTCATACAATTCCTTTAGGGTTTTGATGATAACAAAGCATTGAAGAACAATTAGAATACTAACATATGTTCAAGTGTGCAGATCAAAGAATGAATCTATCTTTAAGGAATGAACATATGAAGAGCATCATAAGGAACAAGAGAAGCTTAGAAGATTATGGTATAAGATCTAATGGAAGATAAAGCATAAGTCAACATTTTTAGAAGAAGGATGCCTCGTAGAAGCTTGAGAGTTACCTCAACAGATTAGGTGAAGGACATCAGACTTAGAAACCGACTGACATACTTGGATGACCCTCAAATTTGAGAAAATTTTGAGGGACCCATAATCCACGTAGGCTTTGTCTTATTATGTGAATTGTCCCTATCATAGTGTCTGATAGAGCAGTTTTTTTGTCTTCTTATGTCTACATGTGTAAACAGACAAAGGACCTCATGAACAAAGAGAATGCAACATGTAATTCTTCTTTCAGTAAAGGAAATTCAAAGGACTTTTCAGCGGAATTATCCATATCAGGCAAAAGGCCAACATTTTTTTATTGTAGCTTCTCAATGACTCTATTTGCGATGCGCTCTTCTCCAACGTCTCTTATTTCACTACCTTAATAAGGAGATGAAGACCCGAAAAAGAAGTAACAAGATTCTGCTATTTTACTAGGCCATTACTCTGTCAAATTTAATTGCCCAAAACACTTTGGATTTTCTTATTCAAGTTTATATCTTAGAAATCCTAAAGTGTCTGCTCATTTATTCAGTTTACTGTTAAATCCAGTGTAAGAACAAATTAACTTGTTTACTTTTGTAAACATTTCAGAAAGTCTCTTGTCTACGTTCTTGAGCAGATAAGTCTCTTGTGTTTTTCTCACATTCAATTGGTATAGAGCACGGTCTGTGCTCTGACACAGTCAAATATCCAGTGAGAAAAACATGTCCTCTCATAATGAACCTAGCACTTTAGGGAGAAACCACCATGCAACTTTCTACTATGATCACATTACTCTTAAAGCTAGGGAAATTGCTTTCCTAAGAAATGTCTAGTATTCAATGGTAATGCTGCTCAATTTTCGTGGCGGAATAGCAAAATGTTTAACTATGTTATGAGTATTGATATGGAGTTGTGGAATGTTGTTGAAAATGGTACTAAAGTTGAAGTTGATATTGAAGGTATGGCTCTCAACAATAAGAGTTTGAATGAGGATCAAAAGCATCTCTACAAAAATCATCATGGGGTGTGTGGAATCTTTGTATAAGCTTTACCTCATTCAAAATACACGAAGAACGTCAACTAATCTACTGTAAATACCATCTTTGAATCCTTGTGCCCAATATATGAAGAAAATCAACAAGATAGGAAAATCAAGAACAAATATACCAAACATCTTCAGATTACTGAGCCTGTGGAAGAGTTCTCTAAAGAAGATTATGGCAATGATTCAGGTGAAGTGGAAATGGCTTAGTTGATTAAAAGACTTCAACACCAAATCAGAAGAAAGAACCTCTCAACCAGAAGTGGCAGTTCAAACAGCTCAGACAAGACAAACTGTAAAAGGAAGATAAAGGAGAATTCAATGACAACCTGGGAGGAGCTTAATGAAAAAGAAGCTGTCATAGACGAAGAAGAAGCAAACCTGGGCTGATGGCCTCATTACCCTCTAACTCTGAATCAGACTCTGATGAAAAGTACAAGGAATTTCACTTCATTACAAAAGAGGAATTAATTGATACAATCAATGAACTTTCTTTGAGATGCTTTAACAAATCACAAGTGTATCGAAGCTTAAAATAAAAGGCTGATTCATTGGAAGATAACAAAATTGCTACAGAAAGGAAATACGAAAATCTAAAGGTAAGAAACAATGTTCTTCAGAACCTCAATGGCATTATGATGGAAGAAACCTAACTTTGAGGAATCAGTTAGATCAACTTGAAGATAAAGTCAAAGTTCTGGAAAAAGCAGCTGAGGATAATACTGTCAAATACTAACAAAGCAAGAAGAAGTCCTTCAAGAACTCTTAGCCAGTTCTATTAAAAGAAGCAAAAATCATGGAGAAGAAATTGGCTGCTGAGAAACACCTAGCAGAGGGAAGAAGCAGTCCTCTGAAGATTCAATAAAGGAAAAAATTAGCCGTCACTTCATATCGACAGGAGTGGAAGCTCAAACTCCGAACAATCCAGAAACTGAAGGTTATGAGTCACATAATATGATCAAGCCAATATCTGAAACTAAAAAGGGTAAGGGTTTAATGGAACCAGAACCACAGACTTTGAAGCCTCATTTCCAAATTCAATTCCAGGTTATGCTCTGAATTCATGATACAAAGGGAAGCTAACTCATTCAAAATTGATAAGAAGGGATTAAGAAGAATGTGGGTACCCATGAGTGAAATCGTCTATTACCCAAAAGAGAAAATTACAAATCTGAACAATGGTTGCTCACGTTTTACAAGAAAAAAGTTGTGTATGTACCCAGTCCAAAGTCTAAAAAGTGAAGATACTATGACTTCTAGAGAGAAACATAAGATACTGACTGTTGATCTGGTAACTCTTGTCTTTACTTTCTATTTTCATTTATTTATTATTTTGATAGATTTGTACATGATGTACTTAGCCTAAATTAATTATGCAATAATCATCATAAGTGTCAATAAGATAAGAACATATATGTGAATATCAATTACATGACATAGTGCACAAGTACTCACAAGGTAATAAGAGAATAAATTTTTTTAATGGTCAAGAAACAGGTTAACTCGTTTCAAATCAATTGTGAACAATTGATCCTGATTTATATAGAATCCTTAAGATTTTTTTTTAACAATGTCTCTTCAGACCTTTAGAGCCCTCTTCTGTTATTTTATCTTGTATTTATAAAAGAAGAACCGTGGACTAGTCATAGTTGATACTCACAGCAAATGAAAAGATATTATCCTTATATATCTTATTCTCACAAACTCAAACGTACCAATTATATCTGAGCATAGCGGAACCTATTTATAGCAAAACCTATGCCCAAACCTAACATCATATTTTGTGATGAATATCCTAATAGATCAGGGCATAGATTATGAATCATTCTTCAACTAATAAAAGGTAGAGTCAAGTGCACTCCAACTGCTAACCAAGCTTGATACTACATATCAAATCTAGATAAAGATCTTGCAGGTACATAAAGCAGAACAAGACAAATCAGATCAAGATGTCTACAAGGGATTGGATGGAGTCTTGTCCTTAGCCAACATGGTATAAATATGAGTGAACGATAGTGTCTAAAAGTACTCAGAAGTTGTTTCAGTCAGAACCTCTTATGATAATGTCGAAAAAAACTAGCATATGATGAACATCAAAACACTTGAAATCATAAACTTAGATAAACTTTCGGTCTGATGTGTCAAATAAGTGGGGAGGTCCTTCAGCTATTTGGTTGACACTTGACTCACTAACTTGACAGGTGGACCAAGAAGGTTTGTCTGATCTGTACCACAAATGTTAGGTATTAACCATAAGACAATGATATTTTTTCTTTGAATGTCGTGTCTCACGCCCCCTGGTTATAAAGCTTGTCTTTTCTCGTAAATGGGTATACATATCGTTTTGATCAAAAAGGAGCAACAATACACGTTCATTCTCACACTATCATTATCTCATCCTATTTGTTTTCAATCCTTCAAATGGGTTATCATCTCTTCAAATGAGTGGCAACAACGAAGCAAGACCTAAGTTTCAAAATAAACTGAAGACAATGAATATTAGGGAGGAAGAATTAACGGTGATCCATAATACATCTTTGACTTATTTGGGCTTCAAGTAAATGGAATCGACATAATAGGCATAACCAATGATCATCAATGGCATTATTTCATCGGTTTGCTGAACGGCCTAACCTACTCCGAACTGGTAAAGTACTTTTGGGTTAGAGCAGAAGTTTATGGCAGAGAAGCTGTAGAAGAGGAACTCAGAAGAGCAAGAAAAGGGATCCCAAAAATGCAAGGAAGACAAGAAAGGAGCTTGGGCTAAAGGAGTTCTTTGAACCATAAATTCGATCATCCATCTTAGGAGAAGATTTGATCATCACTAGAAGTTTGATTACAATGCTGCTCAAAGTGAAAGATTTTGGGAAGTACTAGAAAGATACCAACAATAAGACAATGTTTATGGATGCTATGAAGAAGAATATGTATGAGTCAGAAAAGAGAACCCCACAGGAGAAACACTCCAACATAAACAACTTAAGAGTTCATTAGAAGATCACATGACAGATGTCATCCAAAATGAGTAATAAGGCCAAGGTAGAAGCATTATCAGAAGTTACAGTGCAAGAGAATTCCAAGAAGAGGAATAACACAGAGGCTCCAACTCAAGCCTCGGTATTGGTGAACGAAGAAGATAAAGGAGAGGAAGAAGAAGTGTCCCTTAGAAAATGACATAGAACATTTCAGTCTGAAGAACACGATTGAACAGAAGAAGAAGCAACTAATCTTGTAAGAGAGAAAAACTCAACTACTAATCAAGAAAACTCAGTATAACCTGTAGCAACAAACTCCTTAGGTGAAAAAGAAGTTACTCTAGAAGAAGAAGCTCCAACAAAATATGAAGTTGTTGATGTTGTGCTACTGAGAGAAGCAACCCTGCTACTGATTGGAAGTCTCAAGAGCAAAGCACATACAGAGGAAACCCAGAATATTACTCAAGAACGAGTTAAGTCTTCAGGAACAAGAAGATAATTAATTGCAGATGAGTTAGGTAATTCTAAAACTTTTGTGGATGACAGTGCTTTACCCTCATCACCTACTGAACCAACCCACACAAATCTTACCCTAGATTAAGTTCGCTCATCTTTATCCTCTACCTCATCTGACCATGATGATGAATAGTCAGATGCCAATAGTTCATCATCAGTAGAAGATGCAACTCATATATTCAACCCAAATTCTCCACCACCACCATCCCCTACATCAATTACCAACTTTGATAAAGAGCTTCTAGTTGGCATTCAATTCACATCTACACAAATTCTGCAACATGCTGAAGCTTCTAATGTTGTTCTAAAAAATATTAGCGGTTACAGAAAATTGCAGTTAGACAAAATTGAAGTTCTCAAGGCAAGCTTTCAAAATGGTATACCTAAATATTAGCGGAGTCACCCATCTCAGAAAGGATTCTGATGTATGAAAAGAGAAACACTAATTTAATGGAACAAATGAGAACTCTTGCTCAAAGTGTATCAAATCTCAAGCAACTTATAGCAGACTTAGAGGAAAGAATGGGAGGGGTTTTCTCTTCAAGTAACCTTAGGACATCTTGTATTTATTTTCTGCATAATGAAAATTTACATTGTAATATGTAAACCCTTCTATGCTATATAAAAGTTACTTCTAATTATGATGTCTTTCCTTATTTTTGCTGATTTTAAAAGGGGGATAACATATAAAATAGGAGGAAAGTAATATATAGTAATAGCAAGGGGGAAACATCCTACAAATAAATTAAAAATATATTGCGCTTAACTGTTAATCTTATCAAACTCTGATAAGGTATCAAATTGGACTTAATCAAAGCTTGCAAACCTCTGTGTGACCAAAAGTCTAATATCTTATTGATGTTCTGATATGCTATAATGTTATTTGTTCTGATGCACTCAAGAGTGAATAAGAATTAATTTAATTAACTGAGATATGACTCACCTTAATGGACTATCAAAAATTTAGAGGGAGCTTGCAAACTTTAGACCTTGAAGTCTAACTGTTAATTAAATTAACAACAATTGTTCAAAATACTTGTGTTTGTCATCATCTAAAAGGAAGAGATTGTTAGAACAAGAATGGTTCATACAATTCCTTTAGGGTTTTGATGATAACAAAGTAGTGAAGAACAATTGGAATACTAACATATATTCTAGTGTGCAATTCAAAGAATGGATCTATCTTTAAGGAATTAACTAATGAAGAGCATGATAAGGAACATGAGAACCTTAGAAGACTATTGTAGAATATCTAATGGAAAATCAACCAGAAGTCAACATCCTTAGAAGAAGGATGCCTCATAGAAGCTTGAGAGTTACCTCAACAGATTTTGCAAAGGATATCAGACTCAGAAGCTGACTGGCATACTTGAATGACCCTTAGATTTGAGAAAATCCCGAGGGACACAGAATCAATGTAGGCTTTGTCTTATTTTTTGAATTGTCGCTATCATAGTATCTGATAAAGAATTTCTTTTGTCTTCTTTTGTTTACATGTGCAAATAGACAAAGGACCTCAAGAACAAAGAGAACGCAACAGATAATTCTTTTTTTCAGCAAATGAATTTCATAAGACTTTTCAATGGAATTATTGATATCAGGCAAAAGGTCAACATTCTTGATTGAAGTTTCTCAACGACTCTATTTGCGCTGGCACTCTTCTCCAACGTCTCTCATTTCACTGCCTATACAAGGAGCTAAAGACCCGAAGAAGAAGTAACAAGACTGCTATATTACTGTGTCATCACTCTGTCAAATCTAATATTGCAAAACACTTAGGATTTGTTATTCAAGATTATATCTTAGAAATCATAAAGCATCTGTTCATTTGTTCAGTTTACACTATCATTGTTAATTCTAGCGTAAGAAAAAATAAACTTGTTTACTTTTGTAAACATTTTAGAAAGTCTCTCGCTTGCGTGCTTAAGCAGATAAGTCTCTTGGTGAAACCTTGAGCACCTAGGATGTCTTAGTCAGTTGTGAATGAGTAAAGGGAAGTCTCAATCAGTTGTGATTGAGCAAGAAAGTCTTTATGAGTTGACGTAGAGCAAAGAGAAGTCTCTTGGAGTTGTCCTTGAGCAAGAAGTCTTTAGGTAGTGTCCTAGAGTAGGAAGTCTATTGCAGTTGTGCTTGAGAATTGAGAAGTCTCTTGGAAGAGTCCTTGAGCAATTTTTAATCCATAGTGATGATAGTGAAACCCCTTGGAAGTGCAAGGGGACTAGGCTACTCTCGTGTGGTGGGAGGAACCAGTATAAAATTGCTTTGTGACTACTTTATCTCTCTCTATAAGACTTCGAATAAGAATATGCATACCTCAAATTATGACCAGGTTTTAAACACAAAAAAATAAACTACAAAAATCCAACACAATTTAATCCCCTCATGTGTTTTTCTCACCTTCACAACATGTGTCTCTAAAACTCGACGATCCATGATGCATTTAGTTTGACTCTCTTGCGCGTGGATAATTTGGAATAAAAGGAATAGTAGGATTTTCAAAAATAAGACAACTTTTTCTCACTGACTTTTGGATAAAATTAGGGTGCTTTCTTATTGGTGGTTGAAGGCAAAACATGCTAATTTTGTTTTCAACTGTCATAATTGGTGGCTTTCCCCTCTTTTTTGCTTTATATTGGTTAAATTACCTTTTGTTTTTTTGCTGGTACGTAGCTTTTTCAGCGGATATTGTTGTTTAAACTCTATTGTTATTTTTTGGTACGCTTTGTGCTAAGTAGAATGCTCTTTTGGTATTAATTTATTCCATTTTAACTAGTTCGAAAAGAAATTTTTTGTTATTATTATTATTATTATTATTATTATTAAATTAGATTTTATACTTGAGACTAATTTAGACTTATTAATCTATTTTTTTCCACATATTTAAATGAATTATTATAAACATAAATTAAAATATAATATCATAACTAGTCACATTGTCAAAAATGTCATGTTATATACCACAACGAGTAGTCTCCGTGATCATAGTTTAATTGATACAGACAACACATTTTGATATACGAGGGTCGGAGTTCAAACCTCAGACATTCAATTATCTACCTTAAAAGATGAATTCTAATCAATAGGCTACCAAAAAAATACCACAATTAGGTTTAATCTCATTGCTATAATAGTTCCCAATGTATTTAAACATAAATCAACTTACTTAATTAAAATGTCCATATAAAGTAGATGTTTAAATATACTAGTAAGTCATATCAAACCTCCAAAAAGGCAAGACTCGTGTCTAAAAATAAACGTATGACATGGTTAGATGTCAGTATTTTAGACCTTAAATTTTTAACAGATTAAGCTTAAATTTTTCAAAGCATACGTTATATTTTTTTTTTTATAAAAATAAAAGATATTCATTAATTCAAATTGATAGGGTATATTGATACAATATAAATTCATTAAAAACAAAAAGAATGCATCTGCGAACAAACTCGCAACATCCATGTTAATAGTATAAAACGACAAAGTATAAAAGCCTACACATATAACTATATTCAAGTCTCTGGAATACCCATGTCCCCGGATCTGCAACGTGATCGACGCCAAAATCATTGATTGGATACACACTGGATCGTAGTTGATATATCAATCTGAACCGAACAAATGTTTGAACGAAACAAGAAAAAAAAACAATGTCGTACAAAGACGACGAACAAACCAACGTCGTACTACGACGATGAAATCACAAAATAAAAAATGAAATAGATGTGAAAATCACTTATTTCAATAAAAAAGGAAAGACAAAAACGAGTTAGAGGGATGATTTTGGGTCAAAAATTGACCATAAATCACCTCTCTTATACTACTAAAAAAGCAAAAATTAGTGAGGGAATTTTAGAGAGGGAAAAAGTGAAATCCCTCTCTAATTCCGTCACTAAATTTTGCGACCAAGAAATTTGTGAGGAATTTTATTTTTTCCGTCACTAATTTCCCTCTCTAATTTTGCATTTTCTAGTAGTATTAGATGAAGGAGAAGAAAGTATGATTTTGGTGATAACTCACAAAAATCTAGGGTTTTGGTTATGACTGAGAATTGAGAGAGAAGGGAAAAGAATTTGAATACAGCATACGTGATACTTAGTTATACGAATACAATCTTATCTTATACATTTTATAGGAGATTGAATAGAAAGTTTCGTCACTAAAATTATAACCATTAGTCAAATTTTTCGATTGGCATTAACGAATTTGTAATTGTCTCTTAAATTATAATCACTCAATGAAAATGTCCCTCCTTCAATGTCTCTTAAATTATAATCCCTCAATGAAAATGTCCCTCCTTCAAGCTCAATTGTTATACAACATTGCATGAGGTGTAACATTTCACATTGATGTCACGTTACTACCACATCTCTAGGAATGAAACTGTATTATGTTAAAGAGTTACTTTTTTTCCCCTTAAAGCCGGAGTAACTCATATGCTTTACCCAACATGAGTAAAAAACATATTTTACCCAACAAAATTATAGTAACAAATCATTTTGTCCAATCACCTCAAAAAAATCATTTTGTTCCAGGAGACATATATTAACATATGATGTTGAGTGCACATAACTAACTAACACATCTTCATTTAACGTGTCATAATAATATCTTATCTAAAAATTAAAATTAACATATACATTATTTCGATTAACATATACAACATTTTTATTTATTTGTTTTCTTAACCGGTGTTCCAAAATATTTGTCGATATTTTTCTTTTAAAAATGAAACTGATAATTTGTAAAAGTTCAAGATTATTATAAATTTGACAGATGAAGATTTTAGTGAAGCTAAAAAATTTGACAGATGATGATTACAATTTGAGGAACAAATCTGAATATTCACTATTATGGAGAATTTGAAGTTGATAAAATGTGGGTCATGGCCTTCGAATCTTTCTCTTACTAATAGTATCACACGCTCACCCATGAATGATGAGGATGAAATTTCAAAGGATTTCACGTGTGTTGGTCCATGATGCTCCACAAATGAGTTGCTACTTTGCTTCTCACTAGCTTATGCAATCATCTCCTGCTTTTTTTTTCTCTTTTAATTTCCTTTTGGTAAAAATAAAGATAGGTCATTACCACTCTGCATAATTGTAATTATAGACAAGGTATATGATGATGGGTATTCATGAGTGCCAGTTATTTTTCTTGCCATGCAAATATAAAGAAAATAAAAAATCAAAACTATATTTTTGTGATCATAACTTGTGTGGAATATTTATCGACTTTAAAATAACTAATCTATGTAAAAGAATTTGTTTGTTTATCTTTAGTACAGTCTCTTATCTAAACCGTATTTTTTTTATCCATATTACTATACTTTATTTGAGATTTAAGTTCAGCTCGAGATATAGTTTAATTATGACTCTTTACCGCTGTCATGCACATTTATGAAAGAAAACATAAAAGAAATTAACCCCGTACTTTAAATCATGAAGTCCCAAATCTTCAATAAATTATTAAATGGGGGGTGACTCAAAATTTGCAGGGGAAAAGCAAAATGGTTATTAGAGGAAGAGAAGGGAACCATTATTGTTGGGCCTTTGCCATCATTGTTTGTTTCTGACGAGATTTATAACACCCTTTTATTAGATTCATTCAAACATTTACTCCATTTGACTACCAAGCAACATCTTTTGTCATATATATGCTCATCCGTCTTAAAATAATAGGTTAAATATGTTTTTCTCCTTATAAATATATCAAAATTTGACTTTAGTTGCTAAAAAAATAAAATGAGATGTTTTCATCGTCGCAAAATTTTTTGTTTTAGTTTTAGTCCCTAATGGATGTAATTTTGACATGTTTTTGACATTCTTTTAATATAATATGAATATTCGAGGGTTGAACGTAATAAACGAATATAATATGGACATAATTTCAACATAAAAGTGGTCATTAAGGACCAAAAACAAAATACAAAATTTTGTGAGGATGAAAACATTAAGTTTAATTTTTTAGGGACTAAAATCAAAAATCGCTATGTTTATAAGGACGAAAAACTTATTTAACCTTAAAATAATTGTCTCTTTAATAAATATTTTTGTCTCAAAATAATTGTCACTTTAAAATATCAATACAACATTTATTATTATTTTCCACTATTATACACTTATTTATTGATTTTCATCCAATTTAACTATTTCACTAAATAAAATTAATAAGAGTATTTTAGTACATGATAATAATTTTGCCATTAAAATCAACACAATTAATCATTTTTTAAAAAGTTGCACATAAACCTTAAATGACTATTATGTTGAGACGGATGGAGTATACTTCTTTGACTGTGCCATTATTAGTTTACTTCACTGTGATTTGTTTTAAAGAAGAAAAAAAACACAATATACCCCTTATAAAATCCCAAAATGTCGGACTATTTAGATCAACGAGGTATGAACAGTGGACCTTACTATTTGAAATAGAGATGTTGGTCCACCCTTTTTTTCTTGTTTTATTTGATAAATTTGAATTAAAAATTAATTTAAAATACATAAATTAAAATTTAAAAATATATAATTGATTATGTTCATAATGAATAATAAAAATTACATTGAAATAAAAAATGGTATATCTGACGACAATCATGTGCCACATTGAGCATGTAAATAACGATGTGTGGAATTTCTCCATACGGGTTTAATATTTTTCTGAGTGGGTAATTGACGATGTATTTCACTTCACTGAATTGGACCAACCTGCTATTTAAAATAACGAGATTAACTGTTTATATCTCGTTGGTCCAAACATGCTTGGCCCATGATACTAAAAATAGAGCATTTTAGAATATATTTTTATTCAAAGGGACACTGATAATTTTTTTCAAAGTAGGTTATTCCAAAAAAAAATATCTTTATTATTATTTCAATAATAATAATTATTTGTATTACCATTATTATCTGAATTTCAATGTCATATATGGTTTGTTGACCAAGCACATGTAATGACATGAACATGTTTGAACATTTTGATGGGATAGGAACTCATGAGGCTACAACTTTGGTTGATCATAGCTATGTTCCGTAAAAAAGAAAAATTAAAGTGGTAACTTATTTGCAGAAAGTCACATGAATCGAATAGTATCTTAGAAAACATTTTACCAAACTTCGAATTTCATCGCATTAGCCTAACTAATCAATGCAGAACCCTTTGTAAAAAAACAAAACGGAAATACTGCATAGCACAAGGAAGTGGCTAGCTAGCCACTACTGCCTTTTGTTCAATTGTGTGTTTAGGTGATAAAACAATGAATGTTAGAACTCGCTCGGATAATCAATATTGGAAATAAATATACAGTAACTAGTAGTAGCTATTATCATAAATGCATGAGTGATTACTAACTTAAATGCATGAGTGGTTAGTACTAACGTTAACTTAAATGTAAGTGTTTCTTCTATATCCGCTGTGAATGAATTGAATAGTAGATACTCCTTCCGTTGTTAATTATAAATAAATTTATTTTTTTAGGTTCATTCATTTTATTGATGTATGTGGTCTATAATATAGATCACATACATCATTAAATAAATGAACGTAAAAAGTTAAATTTGCCTATAATTAACGGAGGGAGACTATAAGAGAGATAATTCATAAAACTAATGTCATAGTCGTATCATAGTTTTCTTTAGGCTTGGCAGGGGCATGGTATCCTGATGTTGGATCCATGTTTAAAGGCTTCATAGTAGAACATGCAGGAGGCTTGTTCCATTGGTAATAACATTTGTGTAAGTATATGATGTGGGATATTCAAATTGAAGAGTATAGTGTTGGGTTTAAGTGTGTGTGATTAGTCCCACATTAAATACAAATGGGATAAATGTTAGAATAGGGTATCCCATATGCCTTAAGGTAGCAACATACTCATATGTTGTGGCAATTGGGCACCCCAGATGGTGAAGATAGATTTACCACAGATTTTTGGGTCAAGATATTGAAACTTAAAAGTAAAGGCTTTAGGACATTTCACCAACGAAATAATACAATTTTTTTACGAAAAGGTGGATCCTTAACCTAGATGGAAAAAGGAAAGGGAATAATTCTTGGAAAAGAACTGTAATATTCACATGGTCAAAGCTTCAGTACTGTCGTCTTCACTTGGGCCTTCCTCGACTTCGTCCCTGTTCATGGTCAAAGTCTTCCTAATTTCATATCTAGTGTTATTTGTTGTGCATGGTTGATTTACTCTCTTCTCTGATTCTTGCGGGTAGTCTGGTTCTTCATATTCATAGTAACAATTGAGAAAATGAAGACTTTGTTCTTCTTCGGGGTCTTCCTCTTCATGTCCAGAATGATATTCTGGTGTCTTTGGCTTAGGAGTCTTTATTATGACTCTTTATTACTAAATGTTAATCCTTATCCTAAATACGAAACTGAAACAAGCTCTTATTAAATAACTAATTAAAAACTAGATTTGATCTACTGTATATATGATAACAACTTGTTATTTTTACTACGACTCTCTAAAATGCAAAGCTACTAATTTAAACCTAAACTATGACTCTAAAAAAATAAAAAAATGGGCTAGTTCCTAAATTGGAAAGCAAAAAGAAAAGAAAAATGGTTAGTACTAAATGGAAATAAATAACTAAATGCAAAGTAATAAAGTGATAAGTTGAGTAACATATCCGCATGGATTGTCGTTTTGTCCAAATAATTCCTGTTACTTATTTTTTGTTTGACAAATAAAATAAAAGAGTTAAGGGTTAGAGATTTGCAATTTTTATTTGTTTGCAACAGAGCAAGTTATCTGTTTTGGTTGCAGAAAACTAAACAGCGGTTAGGATTCTTCGAATCCCCCATATTTATCATGTTAGATATTAAATAACAGTCTTGTCACATTTATTTATTCTAGTTAGACTATACATGTGATGAGGTTGTTGGGACGTGACTAACCTAATAGGTTGGAAGCTGCACCTGCTGATCACACGACAATCCTTACGTGTGGGGTCTTACCACCTCAAAGGTAATTGAAAGCGTAGACTTTATATCGACTTTCCAAGATTTCCCAAGGCAATGAAGGCCAAGGTTCATGTAGGTCTACCCATCTATGAATCATATGACACTCATAGCACTCTCTCTCTCTCTCTCTCTCTCTCTCTCTCTCTCTCTCATTAGTTATACAAACGGGAAGCCCTATTAGCGTCTACCTTACCAAGGGTTTAAGAGAATGGTTCTACTAGGCTACATCTTATTTCCTTCAAGCAGACACTTGGTTCCTCAATTATAACTAATTACTTCCTAGGCAGATAGATATTAGTATCAAGATATAAGCATCAGGATAGTAATATCAATATTAGGCCATGTCACGACCTAAGTACCTAATCTAGGGTTGCACTACTACATAAATAAACAAAATTCCTAATAAAACTAAATAACGAACAAAGAATAAATAAAATAAAAACGACATTAAATAAATATCCAACAAAAATAAATAGAGGTTCATCTTAGAACTGTAACCTAAAAAGATTTAGTTACACATGGTAACTAATAACAAATTACTAAAGATAAAAACATACCCTAGAAAATCAAAGAGAAGATAGAAACTCTCATGAAGCTCCAAATATGCCTTCCTCTTGAACTGCCACAGTTATGAACGAGAAATTCTGAATGAGAAAGACTAGTATTTATAGTGAGAGTTTCTAACTAGGTTTGGGCTAAAACTAGGGCTTTACCCACTAAAAAGGCAAGAAAAGACGTTGGTGCCCCCAATTTTTTCATGCTCGGCGCGCCTACATCACGCTCGGGGCGCATGAGTCTGCACCCAAATCCATGCTCTAGGTGCATGACAAGTTTTGCCATGCTCTCGGCGCATGGTGCATGATTTCGGGCCCAGATTCTTCGATTTTCCGTCATTTTAGGTCTTCGTATTCAAATAACTTTTCTTGGTACTTGGAAACAGGATTCCTCCCATTGTAAAGTCTCATGAGGCCTCTTGAATCTTCATTATTGTTCTTCCCAAAGTCTTCACACGTTTTCAGGTGTTCTTAATTTTCCAATTTACATGATTTCTTCGTGAATTACTTCAAAACCCCCCTTAAATTGCTACGTTTCGGGAAAACAAGAATTACAGACTCAAATATAGAAAACATTACAAAAGTTCCAAAATCATAGGCAATCGTTCTAATACTCTTCTTTTTTGCTGCTAAAACCTACTGAAAATGACTGAAAAACATGCTAATAATAACGTAAGATGACATGTCATCATCTACCAAAGAAATAGAAATAGAAAATAAAAAAATTAGAATTTGTTTCTTAAAAAAAATAGAAAAATAAAAAATTAAGCAGTGCTACCAGTACCCATCTTGTTTTGGTACATGGAAGGAAGTCTCATAAAGAGTTAGTTTCCTAAGGAAACCCTATTTAAAAACTTCCTTCCAACCGGTAGCTTTGATTCACAATGTCATAACCAATGTTTATGACAAAAGGTCCATATCATTTTGATGTTAACTTTTGAAGAAAAAGTTTTAGTCTAGAGTTAAAAAGCAAAACTTTATCCCCCACATGGAACTCTATTTCTGAATCTTGGCATCATGTCATTTCCTAACCTTGGATTTTTAAATCTCTGTATTTTCATAAGCACATAGCCTATGCTCTTCTAAATCATGAATTTGTAACATTCTACGATTCCCATATTTGTCCAAATCCAAGTTAAGTTTCTCTAGAGCCCATAAGGCTGTGTTTCAACTCAATTGGTAAATGAAAAACCTTTCCATATATCATTCTCTATGGAGAGATCCTAAGTGGTGTTTTGTATGTAGCTATAAAAGCCCATATAACATCATCTGATAGAAGAGACCAAATTTTCCTCGAAGGAATAACAATTTTTTCCAAAGATCTTTTAATCTCTTTATTGGATAACTCTACTCCACCAATGTATTATTGGTGGAAAGAAGTAATAATCTTGTGTTTAATTCCATATTTGTTCAATACAGTTTCAAAAATATTATTGCAAAAGTGAGTACTTCCATCATTAATAACATCTAAACGCCCTCTATTGATAATACATTTTGTTAGATCAATCTTTGTTTGTGACTGTTTTACCAAGATTGTTCAACTTGTTTAAGATATGAGTGAACCTCGTCTACATAGAAGCAATGGTTTCCTCTTGATTAATGCGGAAGAATTCATACTTTTTTCCAAGATTATTAATCTTATATTGTTTCACATCTTTTGTTGCCTCATGCAGAATTTTCAATGTGTCTCACATAAGCCTTATCCATTTTACAATGTGAAATTGCATAATAATCATATATTCCAAGTTAATAAATAAGGATGTTACACACTTTTAAATTGTATTGTGCCTTTCTGGTTTCCACTTTTGTCCAATTTCTTTCTAGATTATCTAGAACTACGACACCTTCAACTCTTTTAAAATTTCTAAAGCGACCATTTTTAACAGCTTTACATGCTTGCATACTAATAGATATGATTTGGCCGCCCATACATTCATTTCAATAGTCATACTACATATATCAAAACAAGTACATCAAAGATGAAAGAGAATTTAGAGAGAGGGAAAGGGTGGGACCGGGTCCATTGGGAATACATAGAGAGAAAATGCGACTTTGCCGTCTAGGAAGGGGGGGTTATTTCAGGGACAAATGTGAGGAAAGAGGGTGGTCCGGTGAGTAAGAAAAGGAAAGGCTTCTTCCAGCACTTGGATAGAACATTAACACCTTTCTTTTTCACTCATTTTCCTGGTGATGCATGTGAAGACTTCTTAAAGCTTGGTGATTCAACCAACTGAAGAAAGGTTGGCAGAGTTGGACGGGTGTTTTGTGGGTTATATTATTCAACCTAGAAGGGGAGACTTCATACAGCAGAGTATGATCATGGATGGGTTGGATAAAATAACTGTGACACTGTTGGGTGGAGATATTGTGCTGATGAAATCTGAGATTCAAGGGGAGATCATTAGAGCCTCTGAAAATCATAGTAAGTGGTGGGCAACTCATTTAAAGGAGTTGAAAGTGTGGTCACCAAATCTGATGGCGAAAAGGAGGTCAGTGTGGATTAAGATTTTTGGTCTACCACTCCATGTATGGGATGAAGAAACCTTTAAGAAGATAGGAGAACTGTTTGGGGGTTTTTCTGGACTTTAATAAAGCTACAATATCAAAGAAGAGGTTGGAGGTGGCAAGATTAAAAGTGTTCACACATAGATTGAATTTGATTAATGATCAGATTGAAATCAGAGTGGTGGGGTTTTATCGGTGGTAGAAGATCTCTTTAAGGTGGTAGTGAGAATGGAGGAGGAAGGCATGGATTAGGAGGTGCAATCATCTGGTGGCTCAGGTGGGGAGGAGGTGGTGGGTACTGTGTTGGGGGTTCATTCTGGTGAGGATGATGTCATCCCTAACCAAGTACGTTTATGGGAGAAGGTAGGCAGTCCTAGGTGCATGGCAACCAATGAGAAGATGGGACAAGAGGAAGTTCATATAGGTACCAAGTGCAGCAATCTCAGCCTGTCTTAGGAGAAGGTTTTTTTGAATAAACCTGTTAGAGCAGTACACATAGAGGGAGTGGCAGAAGTTGCTGGAAGTGTGGAGAGAAAAGAGGATGATGTGAGGTCTTTAGCATTAAATGGTCCCTATGAGGAGGAAGGTCACACACGAGTGACTGCAGGGGAAAGTCAACAAGTTCTAAAATGTGTTTTCAATTCCAGAGATGAGGCGACTTCTAGTTAGGAGATCCCGGGTAGAAGCTTTGGTAGTCGAGTCAAATCAGTCTGACCCATTGATTCTTGTGGAGCATGCTATTGGGCCTAGGGTCAGGTAAGCAACCTATTGGGCTGAATCCTGCTTTAATTTTATCTGGTGATGTCTTAGAAGCCAAAAACTGCAAAGAGGGCGCAGGGGGAGTGAGAAGAGTGAACAAGCACCTTTACTTCAGATCAGAGGAATCCGAATTGTCAAAATTTAATGATTCAGTAGATGACCATGAAGAACATGCGGAGAAAGCTTTGAAGGTTAGACAGAAATAGAGGTAGAAAAGGAGAAAGGTGAAGGAAGGAGAGAACCAAGGGGGAGGGCCTCAAAAACTCCCTCTAGAGGTAACTAGTAAAGAGAGAAAGGGTGGTTTACGCAGGAAGAAGAAGGAAGGTTTAGAAAATGCAAGGATGTATGTAAATACAGAAGCAAGCAAGACGGTTCACAGTCATTTTCAAGAAGGTTACGGGGTTCCTAAAAGTGATGAGGAGGTAGGGTTGGTGGTAAGGAATGTCGGAGGAGGGAAAGTGTATGTGGGGCGTTCAAATTCGTCGACAAACTCGGGACTAAAGCTGTTAATTGAAGGAAAACAAAAGGAGAAACAGGGGAGGTCAAGAGTTGGAAATTTAATTGACCCAGTTAAATCAAGTGGGTTTCTCTTTTAATTTGGTAGAGGAGGTGTTAGAGAAAAAGAAGAAAGTTGTGGAAATAATGGAGCAAAGTGACGATGTACCAAAGGGGACTAGTGAAGTTGGTCAATGATTGTATTGACTTTCAACATTAGAGGATTAGGAGGAAGACAAAAGAAAATCAAAATAAGGGAGTTGGTTAAAGACCACAAGGTTGACTTTTTAGCTATACAAGAAACAAAGATGGAGGATATTACCGCAAGATTAATTTTTTATTTGTTGGGTAATGAAGATTGTAGTTGGGCGTTTTCGTCGTCAGAAGGAAATAATGGAGGGTTACTTTCTATTTGGAGAAAATCTTCACCTTTGGTGAATTATACCTTTTCCGGGGAGGGTTTTGTTGGTGTATCATTGGAGTGGGGAGTGTATAAATGAAGATGTATTTTAATAAATGTCTATGCAAAGTGTGACACGGAAGCTAAGCATAGGTTGTGAGAGAGATTAATCCTTGCAAGAAGAAATTTGGGGGAGGGAGGGTGGTGTATCATGGGAGATTTCAATGTGGTTAGGGATAGAAGTGATAGAAGAGGGGTTAATGATGAGGCTTCGGCGAATCAAGTGTTAGATATGACTCTTTATCAAACTTTTACCCGGGATGTAGAGTTGGTTGATCACAATGTTGTAGGAAGGAGGTTCACTTGGTATCACGCAAATGGGAGAGCTATGAGTAGGATAGACAGGATGTTTATTTCGGAAGAATGGAATAGTTATTGGGGGACTCAACGTTGTGGGTGCTTCCGAAAGATGTGTCAGACCATTGCCCATTGGTGCTCAAGAGAGGAGGATGGGATTAGAGGCCAAAGCCCTTTCGTTCAATAATTATTGGTTGGAAAATCGGAAGTTAAAGGAGGTGGTGGAGGAGGGGTGGAATGCGCAAATTTCAAATGTTTGGATGGAATTTGTCTTGAAGGAAAAATTGAGAGGATTAAAAGGGAGGCTTAAGGTGTGGAATAAGGAGGAATATGGTTTGATGGATGATATAATAACAAGGATCAAGGAGGAGATAGATAGAAGAGTTAGATGTAAGGGGAGAGGATTCCGTGTTGAGTGAGGAAGATGTTCAAATCCGGAAAGAGAAGTTTTCAATGCTTTGGAGTGTACTAAAGGCGAAAGACTCTTTGGTGGTGCAAAGATTAAAAGTTAAGTGGTTAAAAGAAGGTGATGCTAACACTAGATTCTTTCATAATTGTATGAAGGCGAGGGTGAGTGGTATCTGCATTAGGGCTTTGAAGGCTAATGGTGATTGGGTCCAAACTCTGATGGAGGTAAGAAGGGTGGTTGTATAGTATTTTAAAAACCAATTTCTCAATGATGGTAGTAATAGACCTAGTTTGGATGGGGTGTCTTTTAAAATATTATTGGAGGTTGATAAAATGCTTTTGAAGGAGCCTTTTACGAGGGAGGAGATTAAGTTGGTGGTGAAGGAGAGTGATGGAAATAAAAGCCCGGGTCCGGATTTTTTCTCCTATGATGGTGAAAGACTTTAGGCCAATTTCTTTGCTTGGATGTATTTACAAGATCCTTGCTAAGGTGTTGGCTAGAAGATTGGCCGGGGTAATGGATTCAATAATTTCAAAGTCCTAATCAGCTTTTGTCAAGGGGAGAAACCTAGTGGATGGAGTTTTAGTGGCTAATGAGATGGTGGATTTTGCAAACAAAAAAAAAGAAAAAGGAATGCTTAGTTCTAAAGGTGGATTTTGAGAAGGCCTATGACTTGGTGGATTGGGGTTTTTTGGAGTATATGATGGGTAGGTTGGGTTTTGGCACAAAGTGGAGGGCATGGATGAAGGTGTGTGATTGTGGAGGTAATATGTCAATTCTTGTCAATGGGAGTCCGATAGAGGAGATAAATATTCAAAAAGGGCTTAAACAAGGGGATCCGTTGGCATCTTTTTTGTTTTTAATGGTGGTCGAAGGTTTTAGCGGGCTAATGAGAAGTGCGGTTAGCCTTAATTTGTTTGAAGGTTTCTGGTTCCGGGAGGAGGGTTTGGTTATATCACACCTTCAATATGCGGATGACACTATTTATATTGGGAAGGCGACAATGCGAAACTTATGGACTTTGAAGGCGGTTTTGGAAGGCTTTGAAGCGGCGTCGGGGCTAAAGGTAAATTTTTGGAAGAGTTGCTTGATTAGGATTAATGTTAATAGAGATTTCATGGAGATGGCGTGTAATTTTTTAGATTGTAGTGAAAATCATCTCCCTTTCAAGTATTTGGGCTTTCCAATAAGAGCAAACCATAGAAGACTAAATACATGGGACTCTCTCTTGGAACATGTCACTAAACGTTCGAATTCATGGGGGAACAAGTTTTTGAGCTTTGTGGTAGAGTTGTGCTTCTAAACTCGGTGTTGAATGTCATTCCCATCTTTTATGCGAATGCCAGTAAAAGTTGGAGGAGGTTGGCCCGTATCCAAAGAAAGTTTTTTCGGGGAGGGGTGGGAGGAAGGCGGAAAATTAATTGGGTGAAATGGAGTAAGGTTTGCCAACTTAAGGAAAAAGGAGGACTAGGAATCTAAGATATTAAGCTCGTTAATTTAAGTTTATTGGCAAAATGGAGGTGGAGAATTATTTAAGGGGAAAAGACTCTTCGGAAAGAGGTGTTGAAGAAGAAATATGGCCCGGGGGTGGTCAATCTTTTGACGGATGGGAGAGATAATTGGCCTCAGTTTGCGTTTATATGGTGGAAAGATATAGTATCTTTAGATGAGGGAGAAGGTGAAAGTTGGTTTAATGAGGTGGTGATTAGAAAAGTGCATAATGGCCGAAGTACTTCATTTTGGAATTCAAAGTGGAGAGGAGATGTGACTTTTAGAGAGAAATAACCCGAGACTCTATGCAATCTTAAACCAAAAAGAGGCTAAGGTGGCAGAGATGTGGGAGGAAAGGGGCACCATTTTCGATTGGAAATTTGAGTGGAGGCGTCATTTGTTTGTGTGTGAGGAAGATCTCTATAATAATTTGTTGATGGAGCTACAAGGCTTTGAGTGGTCGCAAAATGAAGATGAGTGGAAGTGGAAGTTAGAAGAGGGAGGACATTTTTCGGTAAAGTCTACGTACAAGAAATTGGAAGGCATGTCGGAGGAGGTGGATGGGTGGGAGGAGGAAGAGAAGCGGGTTTTTTCCAATATTTGGAAGAATCCCGCGCCCTCAAAGGTGGTGGCGCTTTTGTGGAAGGGGTTGCTCGATATAATCCCAACTAGATTAAATCTAGCACGGAGGAACGTCCTTCCTCAAAATGCAAGTGTTCAATGCGTCATATATAATGAGGCAGAGGAATCGACGAATCACCTTTTCATGCATTGCCGAGAGACTTGGAAGATTTGGTTACATTTGCAAAGGTGGCTAGAGGGTAGTTTTATAACACCTCCTAATTTATTTACTCATTGAAGATGTTGGGATGGTGCGGTTTTTAATAGGAAGGAATTGAAGAGGGGAATGAGGTTAATTTGACATACATCTATTGGGGCAATTTGGAATGCTAGGAACAACGTCATTTTCAAAAATGGTAGCTTTAAGGTGGAAGATATAGTGGAGGAAATTCAGATTTTATCGTGGAGGTGGGCACTTGCTAGATTGAAAATTACTCGGTGTATATACTACGAATGGAGGTGGAACCCAAGGTATTGTCTAAGTTAAAGTGGGAGTGGTAGTGGCTGTGGTATTGTGGTTGCGGTGACAGTGTGCAGCGTTTTGTTACTGGGAGTTTGGTCGCTTCTGTTTTGGTTTTCCAACTGTGTTTAGCAGTTAGGGCAGCAACTGTTTTTGGTCCTCCTATTCTAGTTAGAACAGAAACAGTGGTGGGTTTGTTCTTCTTGGGAGATCTCCTTTGGTGCTTGTTATATTTTTGTTGTATTAGCTGCTCTTTTCTTATTCCTGGTTCATTGTGGGAATAAGATTCTACGAGTTTTTTATTGAGATTTATAAGGTGTAGAAGGGTTGTGTTTGTATAGCCCTTCTTTGTTCTCTTTTTCCTCCTTTGCGGGTTTTGCGCGTCTTGTGCTAACCTTGCTTAATAATATTTGCTGATTAAAAAAAATAGTCATAATTTTCTCTTATGAACATTGGAGCTCTGTTATACTCTCCTTTGGATCTTTACTAGTCATACATACTTTTAGATGGTTAGGATTTGATCAAAAAACCAATCTTTGATGCCACTTGTTGGGCAATATGACTAGGTAAACGGATCTAGAAGGAAGGGTTAAATAGATCAACCCGAGTTTGCTTTGCGAAAATGATGATTTAAAAAATAAATTAGTGAATTAATCGTATTGGAATTATGAATGAGTAAGTAGCTAATATTTGAATGGAAAAAATGAAAGTCGAAATCAAATTAAATAGCAATATTAATTAATTCTCCTTTTCAATGTTGGATGAGATATTCCCACTCGAACAAGAAAATTATCTTTGACAGTTTGATTATTATTCCTAATTTGCACAAAACTTAACAATCACCAATTCAAACCTAGACCTAATTACTATAAACACTACTAAAACCAATTGAATCCAATGTTAAAAACTACTTGCTAGATGTTTGTAAATTATTACAGGACTGACCAAACATTTAAATCAATAATGTTTATTAAAAATTAATTATTCAAGATCAATCAAAATATCAAGTACTAAAATCTAGTACTTGCATATTCAATATCTTTCAACTTATTTACAAAAAGTAAAATTTAAAGACATTAAGGGATATGAAATCTAAACAAAGATTTATACTAGCTCAACCACTATCACCTTTGTAGGGAAGTTAGATTTCTTTCTTACTAATGTGATGTGTAGAGTGATTTAGATATTATATTTGCATTAATTCGATCAACTACCAACCTTGTTACCAAAATCATATACATTCCCCCCTTCAAAAAAAATCCTATACCTTTTTTACTTGAACTAAAGCAACTATAATTCCCAAAATTCTAAATTCCTCGATCTTTGAATCTCAAAACCTTCAATTCTTTTGCATTGAGTAGTACTTAACCCATCTTAACCCAATATATTTCACTTATACAACTAGGGGTGTGTATGGTTTAAAAACCAAACTAAATTGAACCAAATATATGGTTTGGTTCAGTTCTTAAACCTATTTCACTAAAAACCGATTTTTCTGCTAAAACTAGTTTACATATGGGTCAAAATCGGCTAAGAACCAATTTAGAACTGATTCAAAATAAAATGTGGTTTGTTTACTTAAACTTGATTTAAATTAGATTTTTACTCAAACCACATACCAAACTTTTTGCTTCACTTTGTTCCTGCACTCTAACTTTTCACTCTCTCTTTATCTTCGTTCCAAAACCAAACTTTCAGTTCAGATTTGAAAGTAAATACATTCAAACTAAAATATTTAGATGTTGTTGAAAAATGAAGGCATGCTATGAGTGTGAAAGTAATAACACTCCTCTGTTTCTAATCTTCACCAATCTCATATTTGTTATTAATTTCATGTTGTTTTGAGTCTCTGTTTGAATTTTCTTTTGTTTTTATGGAGTAACCCTGTTTGGATTTGAGTTTTTGATTATTTTTTTATTTGAGTTTCAAATGAAGCCTCTAGACATTTATTTTGATGTTGGCTTTTATTCTTTTAATTATTAGATATTAGTCTAGCATGTTGCTTGTTTTATAGTTGAGTAGTTATAATTTGTTAAAGCACCCAAGCTTGTGTGTGTCTCAAGAAAATTACATACTATCTGTCAAAAACATGTTTTTTCTCTGCATGAATCGACTCACATATGTATGAATCGTATCACAAAAGTCTCTGACTTTTTGTGAAACGATTAATGGTATTTATGAATCGTCTCAATAATTTGTGAGTCGTATCTCAAATGTTTCTGTATTTCTCTGAAACGATTCACACCAACTCTGAATCGTATTAATCTTCATTATGGGAAATTTGAATCGTCTCAAAGGTCTCATGACACACATCAATCTTCATAGTCTTCATATCCTTCTAGTTTTGCCCTTTAGCTGTTTGAGTCGACTTACTCATTTAGTGAATCAATTCATGTAGTTGTTTTTGTGCAAAAAGTTGCACTTCTTCACCTTTTCTATAAATACCCTCCTCCTAATAACTCCCAAATTATTGAATCATTTTCAACTATTATCTCTAGTTCTCAAAAACTCATTGCACATAAATTCTTCAAGATTAAACACTTTTTTTTAGAATCACTTCGTACATTTATTCACATTGATTTGCTAGGGTGCTAGAAGGGATTTTAAGTTGGTTCTTTGAAGAAGATTGGTTGGGCTTAATCAAGGCTCCAAAGTGAAGTGAATAATCTCATTCCACCTCCAAAAGACTTGGGGGTCTTTCTAACCGTTCTTGAAGTCAAATGGGATTCGTTTACCGGACGTAGCATCAAAGACTTGAGCTAAGAGTTCGAAGGGGTGCACGGGTAATCAAGGATTCAAAGAGCGCCAAATTCAAAGGTCATTTGAAGTTTGGGGGAGTGTTTGCATAGGGGTTGAAGAATTAGGTTTAATTTCAAGAAACTCTTGTAAACACATTGTATTCAACATTTGTTACTTAGTGGATGGCCTTGGTGAAGGAGTACTTCATCAAGAAGAGTAGACGTAGCTCTAGCGAGGACGAGAAAGAGAGAAATACTATAAAAATATCGGTGTTATCTCTCTTCCCTATCCTCTTTAATTTTCATTATTGCATATGATTAATTGAATAATTGCTAGTGTTAATCTAAGTTGTTTATCATCATGAGTTAACCTAATTCGTTGAATTATGTTTTTATAATTTTTCTTAGATAAATTGAGTGCAAGTTCTATTCAATTCTTCAATTTCATATGCATTGTGTTTTCAATTGATAACTAGGTATTATTTTTCATATAGGTTTGGTTTTGAAATTGTCTAAAGTTTTGTAAATTGTTCAAGGCACATTAAAGTTTGATTCTTAATAAGATTTGTATTGTGAATCACATAGTTCTATCTAGAACCTTATTTCACATAAGTTTATCTTTTTGATAATTTTTGTGATTGTTTGCGCCCGATTCCAATAGTCAATTTCGTTAAAATTAGTTTTTATCAAACTCTGGAAAAAACTTTTTCATAAAGCTATTCACCCCCCCCCCCCCCCCCCCCCCCTCTAGCTTATAATCTTATTGGCCATATAGAACAACAAGTGGTATCATAGAGCTTGGTCTCTTCTTAACGGCTAACTACCAAGAGAGTTGATCCATATGGCTAATAAGGAGTCCAAGGGGGAGTATAATAGAGCACCTATTTCTGACGGAGAAAATTACAACTATTGGAAAGAATGCATGAGCGTTCATATCCAATCGGTGGACATGGATGTTTGGGACGCCGTGGTCAATGGGCGGTATCAATCGCAAGTTGCCGTCGATGGCGACTAAGGTGTAGTCTTAGATAAGCCTAAAGCCGATTGGGATGACAATGACAAAAAGAAGGTACAATACAATTTGAAGGCACGGAATATTCTCATTTCCTCTCTTGGGGTTAATGATTTTCATTCTGTCTCTCATTGTAAGACTGCTAAAGTTATGTGGGATGCATTGGAAATCATTCATGAAGGAACCGATGATTTTAAACAATTAAAAATTAATACCCTTGTGCAACAATTGAGCTCTTTTGCATGAAAGATGGTGAATCCATCTCCACCATGCAAATGAGATTCACTCATATTGTAAACAAATTACAAAACTTTTGTAAGTACATTTCAAACTAATATTGCACTATTAAAATTATGAGATGTATGACAAGGGAATGGCAACCCAAGGTTACCACTATCAAAGAATCACAAAATCTCAATGCTCTTAGTATGATCACATTCTTTGGCAAGTTAAAGGAACATGAGCATGAGATCAACTGTTTCAAGTCAAGTTAGGAAGACTCTAAGAAGAAGGAAAAGAAATCCATTGCTTTAAACACCACCTCGTTCGTCTCTACCTCTTTGGTTCAAAATGATGCTATAAATGAAGAGGAGATGAGCTTGTTTGTAAGACGGTCAACCGTTACATTAAAAGGAATGGGTTAAAGCACAATGACAAGAATCTTGTGAACTTTAGGAAGGACTCAAGAAAATGAAAAGAATCGGATAGCGATGAGAAAGTGGTTAGTTGCTATGGTTGCGGAAAAGTAGGCCACTACAAGAATGAATGTCCGGAACTTGGTAGAAGATCTGAATAAAGGTTAACCAGAAGACAACACTTTGGATTAGAAGAGAAAAAGTCATTGGTGTCTCCTAAAACACTATAAGTATTTTAAGGAGGAAATACTGAATGGAATTATACATTGTCCAAGTTACAGTATAAAAGGATATTGATCATATAGGACTTGGAAGCTATAGATTCCTATAGCTTTCCGGTAGAATTTGTTTGCAAGAAAATAAAATAAATCATTTGTCACAACAATAAATATAAATGTTAAAGGTTGGGGAAACAGTAAAAAGATTTAGAAATTCTCAAGATGGAAAATGTTGTTTAAACTAGGTTCAGTTATAACAAAACATTACTGTGATTTGCAGAGCTATAGCTTTCTACGGCTTTTGTGATTCACAAAGCTATAGCTTTTTATGGCTGTTGTGATTCCCATAGCTATAGTTCTCTTCAGCTTCCTAACAACCTAGTGGTCTTAGGGAGTGTTACCTCATCCATCGTGGTAAGGCTGTAACGACACATTGTTAGAGGTACGATTATAAAAACTTAACAGTTAACATGTATCAGTAGCTAGGTTATGTGCTCATTTTTTCCACAGAAGTGTGCTCCACCAGATCGCTTTGTTATATGACAAGAGTCCCACCAAGATCTTAGCGCTTAGCTACAACATCCTATAGCTTCCAGGCTCTTATAAGATCAAGTTAACTTTTAAACAGTCTAGCTTGATCCTTTCACCTCACGATGCTTAAGGACAAATTCATATCTAACAAACATGTTCCACTCCTATACTGGTTAAGGATCATGGAGCTATATCAAAAGAAATAAAAGTAATGAATTTTTACTTTTAAAGATTTTGAGTTAAGTTAGTTGGTTAGAAAGAAGCTCGGTGCTACAACTTTATATATCGCAAGTAAATGATGTCATAACCTCACCATGTATAAGAAAGGTTTTAGCTCATGGTGAGTTGAACCTCAGAGGTTAAGATGAAAATTAACATAAATAAAAACATGGAAAACTCAATTGATATATTAAATAGAACTAGTACAAGATTACAATCCTTGAAGGATAGTGGTGAGCTAAAAGCATTACCCACTAATCTAACTCTAAACCTCTAGAATCTAGCACCCATGTTCATCTATGGAGAAGATGAGATGGAATGAGAACTCTAAAGCTATTGACCCTATTCGTAATATGGCCTCTCCAATTCTCTAATGAATTTTTGGACCCTTGACACCAACCACTACAAGTTGTACCCTTTGATCATTTTACATATGAGTTGTCCTTGTCATATCTTACCTACTATTGGCATATTCCTTTATTATTCATAGGATTCCAAAAATTATGAACAACTCATATTCCTCCTCATTAAGCAATGGTCAAACCTGGTCCCATGGGTTCGTATTATATACGGCCCGACTAGCGATCCATGTCGTTGTAACTTTCCAAATCTTCAGCGAAACAACCTTCGTCCATGCTGCAGCTTCCCGTATCTTCAGAGTCACTCCTTAACCTACATCATCAAATATCCATGAAAAGCATTACTAGTTCAACAAGATTAAATAACACTAAAAACAACTTATACTATAAAATCATAAATAGTCAATGGTTAGATGTTTTAGGGCAGTGCATTCACTCAATTTCTTTTCCATTATGGGAGCTAAGTGCAAATCACTTAATTTTAAAACAGTTTTCACTTAAATCCCAAAAATAGATTTTATAAGTCTTGCTTTTGTTTTTACCATAAAATAAAACATGTCACAATCGATGCTAGCGTTCTCTTCTTCAACCACCATAGACAATTATCGTGATCAGCTTTGACCACCACTTTAAACACCTCAGATTGCCAATACGACCATCGCCTCGTCGACCACCAATACCCACCAGCCGCCACTCTGACTATTGATAACCACTGCCAACCACCAATCTAGCCACCATCAACTAACACTATGACCACCACTATAACAACACTGATCACATCTTAGAGTGATGTGGCTACATGGATTGCCAAATACCACTCTAGTAGCCAACAACCGGCATATACAACAACCACCACTATAATTAAAATTATGGTTGAATAAATAATTATAATTGTATAATATTTAAATAATTTTATTTTAAAAAAGTATAAAAATCAATATTTTTAACAAATCAAACTTATTTATGGGTTTCAATTGAAGTAGGGTGATTCATATGTCATGGAACACAATGGGTACCGGCAAGAGAGTTTTCTCAATAGTTATTTATTAGTATTTTTTTAGACTTTTTTGTCATTTTTAATTAGTCTTTATTTTAAGAACATCTCCGATGATTATATTTTAAGGCACAAGTTTGAGTTTCATAGACTATTATCAAATGATTTTTATAATATCTTTGTGAGCTTAACTCAGTTGGTATGGACAATACATAATATATGCAAAGTCTGTGGTTCGAACTTCGACCACCACAAAGAAAATGATTTCTAGAACGTTACGTTATACTTATGCAACTCATGTATTTTTTCAAATGATAATATATATATATATATATATATATATATATATTTAATCCCTATAAATATACTAACTTTTTGTTTTAGTCCCTCTAAAAAAATTCTTCGATTTTTAGTCCTCTAAAAGTTTTCTATTTTCACTTTTGGCCCATCCGTTTAAATAAACTCATATGTAGTACAACAACAAAATCCATACCCGCTGGTACCAACCCGAACCAAACCCATTTTGACGGGTATTCCCCGCTTTAACTGGGTTTGGATATGGGTTTGGGTTTTCTCCAATTTCAAAACACGGGTACGGGACGGGTAACAGGAATATAGATACTCACCCCGAACTCATACTCAAACCTCGTTTATATAAATAGAAATTGAAACCCTAAGTTATTTCCCTCACACAATCAGAGTCTTAGTCTTTCAGATGACACTCAGTTATCATAGTTCTCTCTTATCTTCTTCCATATCTCACACTCTCGGCCTCTCTCTTCTCCAACATCATAGCCATCGATCGCCATCATCTCTATCTTGGATAATGCATTACAAAATTGCGATCAGGACTAAAATTTACTTTTATTTTTATTAAAAAAATTTACCCACTACGGGGATGGGGATGGGGCGAGTATACCTGAACCCGTCGGGGACAGGGATGCAATTCGATTTCTCATCCCCGCTGGATATGGGTAGGGTAACAAGTAAGTATATGACAGTAGAGTATGAGGACGGGGAAGGTAAAACTTGTCCCCACCCCCGCTTCATTGCCATGCCTATGTAGAATTCATATTTTTGAATAAAATTTTGTATACAAGTCTATATATGAAAATTCTAATATTTTTTGTCCCTCCTTTTATATTTTTTGCGGTTAAAAAATCATATTTAATTCATGTTTTGTTGAAATATCATAATTTTTTTTTTGGAAAGATGTTCACAATATTCTACATATTTCTTCACAATTTCATTAAAAAAATTACATGAGTTGATTTTAAAAATAGAGACTAAAAGTGGTGAATGAAAATTTAACAGAGACTAAAAGTTGAAGGAAAATTTTAGAGGAATTAAAAAAAATATATATTTATAGAGACTAAAAACATATTTAACTTACTCCATAAAATGGTTTTCTTCCTAATCTCTTTTTTTGCGGTACAATTCCTCTTTCATCTCTTAATATTGGTAAGTTTTTTATTTTTGTTCTAGAGATTTAGGGAGTAGATCATAATTAAGTATAAGTGTAGACCAAATAGTAATTTCATAAATGGGTAGCCAATCGATTGATACAAGCAAAGTCCTAAACAGTGGATTGAAACGGTCGAGGGGGGGACACCCCCATGAAATTAACTTGTTGAAAATTTCACTCACAAGGAAAATTAAGACACATACAAAATACTATCTGTCAACTATGATGGTTCACGTTATGCTACTCATAACCCATGAGGGGATCAAGGGTTGCCTGGCCCCAACTCTCATCCAACCCCCTATTACTCCCCTCAACAATTATTTCTTTAGTACAATTTTTCTTTCTTGTACAACCTCAACAATTATTTCAACGTTATTTTCCTGAATTTGGTAAGAAAAATGAGTACTTTTGATTAAGAAAAACTACTAGTAGTACTATTTTATCATTATAATAATAATAATAATGTAAAACAAAAATGCCATGGATATGCATTTCAAAATACGCATAATTAATTTATATAAAAAAAAACACAAATCAAATGACACCGTAATTAACATTTAAATTTTGAGTTAAAAATAGCATTTCATTTAATTTGAGATGAGTCATATGGATATACAAAACGTGAATGGATTTTCATTAACAAAAAGTATACTGTCATACATAGTTACTCAAAAAAGGTTACTTCATTATCGTGACAATGGATAACATGACACCCTCTTCATCCTTTTTTGCCCTTTTTGTGGAAACTCCTTTAGGTTTGTTAAAAAGTGCTCTCCCATGCAAATAAAAACAAACAAAATCAACATATATGCGAATCTTAACAATCATACAAACACCAACATTAAGATTGTCTAAATAAAATTAGACTCGAGAATAATGTTAAAAACACTCATTTAACACACTTTTTTAACATTCACTCTTTTATCATGTAAAATTCGTATGGGCCTACCACTTTAAGTAGAATTTATTTTTGAAGTTATGTGACTTACATGTATTTCAATCAATAATAAAATGAATGTTAAAACAAAGACTATTACGTTTTCCACCATGCCTGTTTCTCGCGCGCCCTGCAAAAAAACCAAAACTACCCCTGGTTTGGATTATGTAATCCGAACCCGATTGCTAGAGATGTCTGGAACACAAAATCCGGACAATTTCTATATGTGTTTATTTGTGTTTTCTTTGATACCAAAGGTCTTTGTTGACCGTTATACAAGTCCTAGGTCATTAGTACAAACAAGGAAAATGCGTTTGTCATTCAAAACCTTCCAAAAAACGCATTAAAACTCCACTAACTGGCCAAACCTTTGGTGAAATGCACCGTCAAAAAATAATTGAGGTTGTCCGGATTATATAATCCGGAAATGACAAAAACTATCCGGATTATGAAATCTGGACAACTTATTTGGAAGATCAACAACCTATTTAAAATTCGAACAACCACATGTCACCTATTTGAACTTTCCATCTTCATCCATATTGCAAGTTTTGATTTTCATCATCATTGCACATTTCTTCACACCTTTCTTCACAAGATTTCTAAGATTTTATGTATCCCAAGGCAATTCATTATTCACTATCTCAAGGCAATTATTGCCTCTTTCCAAGATAGTTGCTTCTCTCCACTATCTCAAGTCACATTCACTATTATAAAATATTTTGTTACCCACTTGCTCTCCACCAAATCTTAACTTTCTTTCCTTTGCATCTTCCCTTCTTGCTTCTCTTCACGCCATGGAAAAGCTTCCGCCAGAACTTCAACTTGTCATTGCCAAGAAGATCGCTGCTTCGAGCATTAGAGAGCTGCTAACCTTCCGGGCATCCGCGAAACTTCATCGGATACTTTCCGAACACCCTGAGGTGCTCAGAGCGGTGTCAGAAGATTGTTTGGGCCTTCTTCTCCTCGATTCACCTAACGCGGGACAAAAGAAGTTCATGCAGCAACTTACTCTCAATGGCCATGCATTGTACTGTGTTGTCAGAGCGGCTCAAATGCTTCATCAACCTCACCCTAACCTGTCAAGGATTCAATATGTTCTCAGCCGCGCTGAACGTGCAAGGTCAGGTGAAGCCAAGTATTTCTTGATCATGTTGAAAGTGCTGGCAAGCGAAGGTTTTGTCAGAGATAGGGTTTTTGACCTCTTTTGTGACCTTTTCACTCGACAGTGTCTTGCTCACTGTAGAAGCGTCATCAGTGCCGACGGTGTTCTCTTCGATTGGGGTCAACTCGAACTACGTTTTATGCCCCCAGGTTTGGACTACAAGTTTACTTGTCTTTCCGACGGGGCTTGTGCGATGAGCAACAGGATCCACAATTCTCACTTGCCATCTCCAGGTGCAGACGAGGATTATGATATGATCAACATCTGCCTTCCTTGCCGTCTCGACATTGAGCTTGGTTGGTTTTTGGGGCACTTCCGCTTCTTCGACCTTGATTTCCTATTGTAAAGGCCTATAAGCCCTTTTTTTTGTAATATGTCGTAAGAATTCGGATTACATAATTCGGAAATCATGTGAGGTGTACGGATTATGTAATCCAGACTGTGTCAGGATGTTTTGGATAGTGGTCTACACCACAAGAACCACATTTTCAAAGATTATGTAATTCATACCTTTTTTGTTCGTATATTTGTGTTTTACTTGCATTTATTTTATAAATTTAGCATCTAAATAATATAAAATAAATCAAAGTGTAAGCAAAATATGAAATTCTGGTAAAAGGGTTTTCCGGATTATATAATCTGAAAATTTCTGGTAAATTATTTATCCGGAATATATAATCTGAAGGACTTTTTTGTAATTTTTCAAGGTGCGTGAGTATAGCATAGAGTGGGAAAAATAATAGTCTAAAACAAATTTGTTAAAATGACTAGTGTCTTGGATTTTGTTCGAGCGTTAAACAAAAAAAACATGGTTGTGATGGAAAATTCACTAAATATGGTCGGTCAGATTCTCTAATATAGATTAGTTTTTTTGTTTTTTAATTGAGAGATCTAATATAGATTAGCTATTGACAAAATCAATGGGTATTTCACGTAAGAAATATGGCCAAAGACTCTAAAAAGACAAAATGAGAGAAATTAATTAGGGGAAACAATGAGAAACACGAAGTACTAGCAAAGGATTGCCGTGTAGTGGAGACAAGTCCAAAAACAAGTGGTAGTCTCATGATCTTCTATCTCATGTCTCTCAATGCACAAAAAATGCCATTTTTCTCAATAAAAGGAAAAGAATAACATTACGGCAATGAGAATGATTACTGCCAACGGTTCCCAACACATGAAAATTACAAAGAAACTGTTAGTGAAAATTATGGAGACCTAAAAATAGAAGAACCGAAGCATAAATAAAACAAAAGAGTAATTGATTATAGTTGGAGAAGGTAAGGAAGGGTAGTTTTGAACCCAATCCAAATCATCATTGCATATCTTGGGACGGCCTAGCCCATCATCATTTTACAAAACCCTAACTGAAAGCCCCCATTATTGTTCCTCTCATCTTCATCATGTCAATTTTAATTCCCACTTTGCCCTCCTTCACACAAGTAGTGTAAACTAACCACATAAAAAATTGTAAATATATGTCCAATAAGAAATCATGTTGTTTGAGGAAATTACTTTGGATAATAAATGGTAATTCTTTGAAAAAAATCGTGGTAACATTTTTTTTAGTGAATCAAAGGTGGTCATCTAACATGTGCCCTTATGACACATATTAATGATTCTAAAAATAACAAATATTTATTGAGAAAACTTAACTTTCAATTTTTAAAAAGATAAATTGACATAATTTTTAATATATAATTTCTTCTTTTTGTATAGGACTAACATGTTTTCTAAAGGCACATGTTAACATTTCTCTCATGTTTTAATGAACTAATCCTCGACAAGTGAAGTAAGTATTGTGTAATGTAGTATTAAAATAAAGCCGTGCTATATATTACGAAGTTATCGTTGTATGAATTACACGGATAATACTTTTTTTTTTAAATGGAAAATGTTTAAACTTCTCTTTTGACGAATACAAACATAAATTGTTAAGAGTTTTACAATAAAAAGTTATATGATCTGAACAATTGTATATACATTAACAAGTGTAGACAATCTTCACTTTACAAATTAGTTTTAAGAAGTTATGTTAGGCACAACCACAAATTTTAAGATGGAGTTAGAACCTATCTAAGATTGGATCATTTGTTATAAAATTTCCGCTATCGAAGGTCACTCAGTTCATGCTACAGATGTCCGGTCATGGGCGTAAAGAGAATTTGTGTTAAGAGTCTCAATTAAAAGACATATGTCATAAATAAGTTTATATATGTGGGGACAATTCTGATCACCTCACAAATCGATTTGTGTAGAACCGAGTTTGGTTCAAACACAATTTTTAAAATAAATCATACATGAAATCAACGGACCATTTTCTTTGCAATTATTCGTGAGTGCTCCTTTTGTAACATGAAGCATTTTCCTATAATACAAAGAGTCATGTCAAATAGATCTAAGCGGTTGCTAATAAAATTAGACCAGACTAACTAACTATACATGATAACATGATGAAATATTAAAAAAAAGTCTTATAGGTGTATTAGTCCTTGCACTCTGACCATTTTTTGGTATTTGTCATTGCACTTTTATTTTTGGTTTGATTTAGGTTCTTGCACTTTGAAAAAAAATTGTTACTGGTTCCTCCGTTACTTCGCCGTTAAAATAGCTAACAATCATCTAGAAGGAGTATTATCCAAATTTTTATGTCTAAACCGGTAAAATAGAAAAATAACTAATAAAAAGGTAATAAATGATTAAAAATTGTTTATGTGTATGATATAAATTGTTGAAAAATGATATACATAATATGATTATGGAAGAGAGTTATCTTAAAAGTTGTCACAAAATGGTTGTACAAATTTCATTTCTCTAAATTGTTTCTGTAACACTCCAATATTTGGCATCTAAAATTGTTTCTACTTGAAGTTAGAAATTTGAGTTTTCGATTCAAGAAATAATTTTTACACTTGAATTTATGGTTCAACTTAATTTTACATAAATGTATATAAACATAAATTATCTTACATTTAACTTAATTTTAGCGCAGAACATTTTTCCCTAATCAATTTACTCTAAAATTAATTTTTATAACAACAAAATCAAACATACATTAAATTGTATCGCTAACAATCATCTAGAAGATAATATTGTTTAAAACGGTAAAATAGAAACATAACTAAAAAAAGGTTATATCAAATTAAAATTTGTTCATTTCACGAGTTCAGTATGATCGTTTTTTGTAACATTCACAAAAATTGTGAATTAGTTGTGTGTTTGGTTTCATTTTTGGAGTAGTCAAAAATGATTTTAATGTGTAGAATTGATTTATATTTGTCACTCTCGAGTAGAACTGATTTGATATCTAACCAAGTGATTAGGTTCAAATGGTTAATGAACTCCCACCAAGACAATTAGTTCGAAGAATTCGATTCGATTTCTAGTAGAAACAATTCTTGGCCAAATTTTCCTTACCTCTCAATTGAACTCTTGGTTATTAGGGCTCATTTCTCATATGAATCGGAAGGTTAACAAAAAAGAAAAAGAATTGATCTGGCATAAAAAATTGCTTCTACTTGAAGCTAAAAATTTGTGTTTTTTATTCTAGAAATAATTTTTACACTAGAATTTACGGTTTAACTTAGTTTTATTAGTTTTACATAAATGTATCCAATCATAAATCATTTTATTTTCAACTCAATTTTAACATAAAACATTTTTACAGAATCAATTCACTCAAATTAACTTTTATAACTAGAAAGCCAAACATACACTAAATTGTATAGCCAACAATCTTCTAGAAGGTAGCATTGTCTAAATTATATACCGTCTAAAGTGGTAAAATAGAAAAGTAAAAATAAAACAAAAAAAAAACAATAACAAATTAAAAATTGTTCATTTCACGAGTTTGGTATAAACTATTTCGTAATATTTAACTTTTAAAAAAAATTATGAGTTTAGATTCACTTTTGGGTTGTCAAAATTGATTCTAAGATATAGAATTGATTTGGACACATATGATTGCTCTCGAGTAGAATTGATTTTATCTTTAAAATTATTTATACCTAGAAACTAGAAATTGAAGTTTTTTATTTTAAAATTGATTTTTACACTTAAATTTACTGTCCAACTGAATTTCTCATGGATGTATTGAAACGTAAATCATTTTATTTTTATCTCTCACTTTTAACTTGATCAATTTCCCAGAATCAATTCACGCAAAATTTATTTTTGTAACCGCAAAACTAAACGTACACTCAACCATATTGCTAACAATCATCTAGAAGGTATATTGTCTAAATTTTAAAACAAAATAATTTTATATAAAAAGTTAGACAAATATATATTCTCAATATGCTAACCATCCAATTTTCTAATAATTTTTTTTTTAAGATTAACTAAAAATATCTTTAGAAGATTCATTACCATATTTGTCTAAAATAAAACCGAAATTAAAAAATAAATCAATACCAACAATACACTCTTTCTAGACAATTTCTATTTATTAAAATTCATCAACCAATAAAATATATTATTTTTTCAATATTTTTTTTGACTCACAAAAAGAATGTGATTAAAAATACAATTTTTTTAAAAATGGTCAAAAAAAAAATTAAAAATGGTCAAAAAAAAAAAGAAAAAAAGAAGAAGAAAGAATCATGATTCACATGACGCCACAACAACAATAATCATAATAAAAATCTTTTAGGCTACTAACCGGCCGCCTTCCATGCTTACAAATGCATGATTGTTGTGTCAGGTTTTGAGGCACGTCCCCCTACCCTTCCCCTCTTTTAATCCCTTCTGTCTCTTTACTTTTTCCACTATAAATTAACACCTTCTCTCCCTCACTTCCTCATTCATTCACAAAATCTCTTCTCTTCTTCTTCTTTCAAAAGGTGATCATCTTTTTCCTAAAGTTCTTTAGGATTATTAGGATCCCCCACCCCCCTCTCTCTCTCTCTCTCTCTCACTAATTCTCTCATATATTCATACTTTCTTTTCCACCTTATAACCTTTCATAAACCAATGTAGCCAACATTGTATTGTTTGTTTTTGAGAACAATTTCAATCTAGATATGTCAATGTTGATGCTACATAATCATCTTTTCTTTTGCTTCATTTCATAACCATCTTCTTCTTTTTTTGTGAACCATGACCATTTTTCTTATTAGTGGCTTTTATTTGATTTATTTATTTATTTTAGAAGACACTTTTTAGATGGTTTCTTTGTCTTTCTCTAGTTATAAACTTCTATTCTTTATTAGACCAAGATTTTCATGTTGTTTTTGTTATTCTATTTAACTTTTGAGAACTTTTGTGCCACTTTTGTCTCTATTTGTGATATTAAAAAATTTCTTACATAGAAAATGTGTTTATGCATAAAGACATAAAAACACACATAGGATCTTAGTACAAAACTTGTCTCTTTTTACGTAAGAGTTTTTATCTTTTTCTTCTCTCTTGGGATAACAAAAAGAAACCTTTTTTTCCTCTGCTTTCAAGTGAGTGCAGTGCAGGTTTCTCACCTATTAATCACCTTCATTAGTTTTATTTTTCTTTCAGACAAGTTGTATGGTCTATTTATTTTACATTGTGGTCCATAAACTCAATTGTTTCTGTTCTGACCTCCACCCACCATGCTTTTTTCTCTTGTTATTGGCTTTCTTTGTTTATGTGTCATAATTATATCTACCAAAGTAAATCATAAAGCAACAATTTTTTCAAGAAAAATTATTATGGTTGTTCTATTATTTGTTTTTTCTAATGTTCATTGTCACAAGTCACAAAGTATTGTTTAAAAAAACTATTTTTTTCAGTCAAAAAATAATTTAATTAAAAAAATTGAAGAAGGAAAAATATTATTAACTTTGACCAGTCAAACTCTTACCATAAATTTTTACAATATAATATATATGATCCTATTTGTCATGTTTTGATAGAAATATTCTTTTTTGGTTTCAGGGTAACTTCAGAAAGTTCTGATTTTTTGCTGCAGTCATGGAACAATTGAACTCAAAGCTGTACTTGGAGAACTGTTACATTATGAAAGAGAATGAGAAACTTAGGAAGAAAGCAAAGCTTCTGAATGAAGAAAATCAGGTTCTGCTATCTCAGCTGAAACAGAAGCTTGCAAAGGATGGTAGCAGCAATAGCAATCAGAATGGCAATGGTCCAAGCACTGCTCTTAACCTTGGTCAAAACAATCCAAGTTCCAACAATTAAGAAGCTTCTATATGCCCCATTAGATAATAATGTGCAAAATTTTCTCTTCCTTTTTGGTGTAAAACAATGTTGGAAGTAGTAGTAGTTGCATTTTCTATTCCATCTAGGACAGTTGCAGTAATTGTTCTCTTCTAAGAGAGCTTTTACTTTTATTTCATGTTTAATTATAATTTCTTTTATTGGGGGGGGTTTATATATGAATTTCTGGGCTATAAGGTTGTATTATCATATGATGTATCAGTCTTATCTGCTAGAAATGAATATAATTTTATTTTATGTTTAATTCTCATTGCCATATTCTCTCTTTCTCTCTTTGTGATTAAAATTGCATGTATTAATAAAAGAATTTAGTCGTCTGCCGTAATCAATCTCAACCATTAATTTAAAATCGGGTGATTCAAATCACATATTTAGTCGTTCGTTGATGTAAATCGTACAGTCGAGATTAATAACTGAGCATTGAAAATTATATAGTAATAAGATATTATGAATTTACTAAGTTGACACACATGAATGTGATTGAGTTATGATAATGTAAAACAATATACTACCGTTGTAAACTAAATTTTCTATGTGATGATTACTGTAACATGTATGAACCTGTTCCATGAAGCAGAGGAAAATGATATTCATGAGTCATGAGTCATGATTCATTGTGTCATGTTACAAGATTTGTTTCATTATTTATAAAAATAAAAAATAAAATGCGTTTCATTCTTTTCAATTGAGTTGACAAACAAATGACCACTACCTGTGTATTTAACTCAATATCCCAAAAGATAAAAACATGAAGTTCATGAAAAATAAAAGTGTACAAAAAAGTGATATTTTTTATGCCATATATACATTGTTGATGTAAAATTGAAAATGAATACGAAGGATGACGAAAATGGCTTATCATTCAGATTCTGTTTGAGAAGAGGATATAATCAGAATTGAGAACATGGTCAGGTCAGGAATGAAAGTCAATGAGGATTCATTTGAAAAACAAATGGTGGTTTTTGAATAACCTATAACTATATGATATCCATCAAATTCTAGGACATGACGTTGTCAACATAGTATCCTAGTATGTTTGACTGTCTGAGTTGGAAAGGGATGTAAATCTATGTTATGCAATTTAAGTTGAGTCTTCTTTAAAACTTTGGTCATTCATTTTGTTAGTCTCTTTTGTGTGTCATGCCATTTAAAGGTATGTATGTAAGCCCCAAATTAGCACAAAATTTTAAGAACTAGTTTTCATTTAACTATATTAAGATTATCTTTACTTTGACAATTTTTAAAGGATTCTCAATGTTGGAATTAGGGGTGATAAAATGGATGGATTGGATGCTAAGTGATGGATCAAAACAATTTATTAATCTATTAATATTTCATTAAAAATTCTAAAAATATAATCAATCCATCCTTCAACATAAAAATCATCTAATTAATTCATTATTATATTTTCAATGGATGGAGGATAAATTCTTGGAGCAACAAGTGTTTATCAAAAGTTGGACGTGAGGTAATGATTAAATCAGTTCTGCAAGCTATTCCATCATATGTCATCAGTATTAATTTGCTGACAACCTCTCTCATTTCCACTATTCAAAAAATGATGAACTCCTTTTGGCAGGGACATGGAGGTGCTAATAACAGGGCGATTCACTAGTTATCTTGGAAAAGGTTATCGATGCACAAGATCCAAGGTTGAATGGGATTTAAAGATTAATCTGTGATTAATCTAGCTATGCTTGAGAAACAGAGATGGAAATTCATGACTGAACCAAATACACTAGTCTCTTGGATTTTTAAAGCTCATTATTTTTCTCACAGTAGATACATGACATCCACCTTGGAACACAATCCAAGCTATGTGTGGCGGAGTATTTTGAAGGCTCGATTTATTTTTCGTGGTGGATCAAGGTGGTGTATTGGTAACGGAAATTCTATTCCAATTCTCAACGAGCCTTGGTTGCTTAAAGGAAATCGAATTGATAACAATATTGAGGGTGCTCATTTAGTGTGTGATTTTGATGTTAGTAGTTTGATCAATCAAGACTCAAAATCTTGGAATCTCGATGTCATTCAACAAGTGTTCAGTCCAGATATTTCTACAGTTATTTTGACAACTCCTTTATTTGAGCAAGTGAGGGAAGATACTTTGATTTGGAATGGTGAGAATAATGGTGTGTATTCGGTCAAGAACGCGTATCGTATGTGCTGAGGAATTGATGGCCACGTCTCATTTTACACGTTGCGGGTATTGGTCCCATCTCATTTACACGTCCCAGGTATTAGTCTGGAATTTGGAGATTGAAAGTTCCACCAAAAGTTAAGCATTTAATTTGGCGGATTTGCAGAGGTTGTTTACCTACCAAAGTTCGGATTCAAGACAAAGGGGTGCAATGCCCGCTTCCTTGTGTTACTTGCGAAGCGCATAATGTGAAGGTGAGAAAAACACAAGAAGGGGGGGTTGAATTGTGTTTTCGTTTCGCAACTCTTGAAGAGTGAGAATCTAATTCCTTTAAACTTAGAGTCTGAATGGGATCAGAGTCTGATAGGGAATTAGGTTCTGATTGCAGCGGAATAATCAAGAGATAAAGAGAGAACAAAGAACACAAGCAATTATACAGGTTCCTTCCACAAACCGGAAGTAGTCCTGTCCCCCTTGTACTTCCAAGGAGAGTTCACTAAAATGTAATATCAAATTACAAGTTGCTCAAACACACAGTATGAGACTTCCTTGCTCAAGCACACAGGCGAGAGACTTCCTTGCTCAAAGACACAACTAAGAGACTTCCTATGCTCAAGGACACAGCCAAGAGACTTCCTTTGCTCAAGCACAAAAGCAAGAGACTTTTACACAATTACAGAAAATTGAATAGAGTTGAAACACTTGACAACAATCAAAATGTGTTTCAATTACAACAAAGACAGACTCTGTTTTACACAAAAGACAGACTCTGTTTTTCTGTGAAACTTAGAGATTCTAGGATACTCAGTTTGTAAGAATCTAAGTTTATGATGTGCTTATGTTGAGACTCAGTTTAATACGAAAGCAGCGCAATGCAGTTTTTCTCAGATATAGAGTCACACAATTCTTCAAGTCTTCTATCCTTTATATAGGCGTAGGAAAGAGACATTGAGTCCTCCAGCACATCAGAATGATTTCTGAAGCTTGATCAATGACTGTTGATCTGTTGCTTGATTTGGTAATAGCCCTTCAATAGCATCATTTGAATTCCATTCCCTTTGAGGATTAATACCGGTAGACACAGTTGCCAAACTGTACGTGGTAGTGGAGTAGTGGAAACAGAGTTCGTACAACGTACTATGTACTGGCCTGCAATCTTTGTCTTTGTGCTTCCCACGCTCAAAGTTGACTTAGAAGCTAGCAGTTACTCCATTAGAGTTTCTTTGTACAATAGCAATGCAGTAGAGATCACTTGTTAGGAGATTATCAATTTTGTGGCTTCAGACTCACTGTAGCACTAAGCTTCTGATAATCTTCAGACTCTCTTGGTTTTCAGATTCTGATGGTCTTCAGACTCTGATACAGTCTTCAAACTCTCTTCGATACAGTCTTCAGACTCTCTTCAGCACAGTCTTCAGACTCTCTTCGATATAGTCTTCAGACTCTCTTCAGCACAGTCTTCAGACTCTCTTCGATACAGAATCACAAGCAACAAGCTTCTATGGATTTATTGCTCTTTTAACATTGTTCAAACATAATGCTTTCTAAGATACAAATCTTAATTGATATCCTGCATACTTAAACAAATATTAGCAATATCCAATTGACAACTTTTTAATACCTTGTTATCATCAAAACTCAAAGCGTGGTATTGCTGAACACCTTTGTTCCAACAATCTCCCCCTTTTTGATGATGACAAACATTAGTATTTAAAAGGTCAATTGTTGTTAATCTAATTAACAAGTTGACTTAAGGGGTTCTGAGGTTTGTAAGCTCAGAGTCTGAGGTTTGAAGGCTCTGACTCCCCCTGAGTCTGATAGTTCTTAAGTTGAGGTTTGTAAGCTCTTCTTGAGTTCTATCCAGGTTAATTAAATTGTTTTTATCAAATGCAATCAAATTCATACTGAGTATATATAGAAAATTGATTCTTAAACAGGGCTCAGAGTTTAACTAAGCACCTTTCGCAAATTTCCCTTTAACTTTTACGTATACATGCAATGTAATTAAAAGAAGGTTCCCTTCTTCCTGACATAAATACTTTCCCTTCTCCCCCTTTTGTCATCAACAAAAAAAGTTCAGATCCTGGTTCCTCCCCCTTTTTAAATGACTTAAGGTAAGGGTGCAATCATGTTTTAAAGAAGAAAGAGATTCAGAGCATAAAAAAATATATTGAAATGCAAATAGTAAAGAGAAAATCAACTTGTATAAAAAGACAACAGCCAGTTCAGAAGAAGCAATCAAGAATTACAAAATAAAAACAAAGCAAAAAAAATAAACTAAGGTTGGTTTTGTTTGGCAAGATGATCCATCAGTTTCTGGAGATCCTCTTGCTGTTTCTTTACCATCTCTTCCAGAGCCTCAGTTCTTCGCAAATGTTCTTCTCTTTCCAGTCTAGCTTCTTCTTGAATTCTATACATCTTCCTCTTCAAAGAATTGTAAGCCACTGATTCTCTAGGAATATACTGATTCTCATCAAAGAAGGGTGTATCTCTTATCCTCAGTATAGGAGCATTTATCATAGCTACACCTTTCTCAGCCTGCTTAACTTCTTCAACATGCTTGGCAGTGATTAGAGCTTGTTCCCTAGCAGCAGCTTTTTGAATCTTGGTGATAAAATCCAAAAACTCAGTCTTTACTGTAGAGAACTTGTCCTCATAGCTCACATTCAGTATTGGCATAGACCTTTGCTCAATAACTTCTTTGAGCTTATTGCATGAAGAAGCATAAAACTCATCAATCTTATTTGAATCAAATAAGTCAGTTTGAGGTTCAGAGGTTGAGGGTAGAGAAGCTCTCAAAGCTAGAAAGGTTTCAAAAGGAAAAACGGTTATAGGATCACAGAGTGGTTGAGAAACTCTTCTGGTCTGAGCTTTACATGATGTTACAGTCCCTGATACGATATCAGAGACTTGTTCTAGACTTTCAGAAGCTGGTTCAACAACAGGTTCTGAAGGTTCAACAGAAGCTAAGGTCAGATTCTCTGTAGGTACAGGTACAGGGTCTGGTTTGGAAATGGATGAAGTAGCTTTTGTTGTTTTGGATTTTGCAGGGGTTTTTGGTAGTTCTCCCCCCAGATGTTTTTCAAGAGAATCTAGAGTGTCTGGAGAGTCTACACAAATGGTTTCAGTTTGGGAGGGTGGTTGTTTGGATTGAATGGTTGCTTCAGGTTTTTTAGAAGGTTCAATTACCTGAAGTGGTTTGAGGAAAGAGGGTTGAGCAGGATGGTCAGCAGGAAGATTCATAGACACTGTAATTGTGTCTTGAATTACTCTGTCCATAGTTGAATCAACATAATCAACTACTGCCTGGTCAAGAGGGTTATGGGATGATATGGGTTTGATTGGTGAGGGAGATGAATTTTTGAGAGATGGAAGAAATTGGCTCAAGGGTTTGTTGTCAGATTCTGAATCTGATTCTGACTCATGATTCAAAGAAGAAGATGAGCTATATGCCACGTTGCCAGAGGTGCCAATGCCAGCTTCTGGAGAGGCAAAATGATCAGACACAGTAGCTTCTGATAACTCAGCTTCTGCAGGTTCTGAAGTACTCTTCTGTTTAAGAGCAGAAGCAAGTAACTTAGCAGCTTCCTTGACAGTCTCTTCCTTCAACTCTTCAGCAATCAAATCTGCTGCCATAACCTTGCCAGCAGTGTGTTCATCCTCAATCATAGATACTGAAGTACCTATCTTCTGTGCTACATCCTTAGCCACAGGAATCACTTCCACCTTTCTTTTCTTGATCTGACTCTCTTCACCTGCAGAGTCAGAATCAATGAAGTCAGCAATTTCTTGAGCTAGCTTGTCATAGTCTCTGTCAGCTTTGCCCATTATTGCTTTCTTATCAGCTTTCTTAGCCTTCTTCTCATCTTTCTTAGCCTTCTTCCCATCCTTAATTTCACGAAGTGCAGAAGGTGCAGAAGGTGCAGAAGGAGAACCAATTGAAACTCCAGGAAGAGCAGAAGATTTGATCTTTTTCTTAAGAGGCTCCTGCTTCTCTTCCTCTTCCTTGAGAATCACTTCCTTGGTCCTTTTTCCTTTGACCTTAAGAGGGCCTCCTCCAGCAGTCTCAGGAATAGCAGAATAGTTGATTATTCTACCAGTCTCCTTGAAGTAATCCACCACAAATCTAGCAAGAACTTCAGGATTATCTTCTTTGGATATGGGAGGGAAGTCCATCATCAAATCAGATTGTACATAGGATTCTCTCATATCATGCTTAGAGGGATTGAATCTCTTGACAATCTTCATGTACTGTAGAGTCTTGCCATTGATGATTCTGCCGGTCACAGTTCCTAGATGAATATCTGATACCACACCAGATTCTGATAAGACCTTCAAAAGACCTCCTTGATACAGAATCTCAGATATTAATCTTCCAAAAGGAACTTGCCTCCTGGATTCTGATTGACTCTTCTTGATGGCCCAACACATGTGGTGCATCACATATCTGGGGAAGTTGATCTTTATTTTGTTGAAAAGAAAATAAAGAAGAACTTTGTGATCCACAGATAATGTATCTGTTCCTCCTCCTTTCTGAAGCATACTATCCAGTATAATCTTCAGAAGCACCCTATGCATAGGATGCATATCCACCAATTTATTTGAGGGTCTTCCTTCAAATAACAACTTGTTGCAGATAACAGCCCATTCACTCTTCTTGTTGACATTCCACTGAAATTTTCCAGTGCTCTCCATCTGACAAGCCCTGGCTACCACATCCTTAGTGATAACTATAGGAATTCCCATCACAGCAGACCTAATTTCAAGACCATTGTACGGTCTTAAACCCATTTGGTCTCTGTTTTTGCCAGCAAGACTAAGGTTGTTTGAGATTGCTACTGTTTCTTCCAACGTAGCTTCAGCTTTGTCGTAGACTTCTGACCTAACCCAAAAATCTCTAACAAGCTCCTGATATGTTGGTCCATTCAACATACCAAAGTATCTCATCATTCCTTGTGATAAGAAATGAGGTGCAACGTCAACTCCATGACGACTGATTGAAGCGAAATCTACTGGAGATTCAACTTGAATTTCCAGAGTCTCCTTGATAATGTTCATTGTTCTGGGTTTGATAATATAAGAACCTCCGGACTTGATTATGACACCAGATTGGATGAGATCACTTGCCATTAGGTTTTTCTAATAGTTTGATTTGAGAACAAAAAGTTTTGCAAAGTATTGAAAAACAAGAAATTTGTTCAGAGAGAAAATCAAAGAGTGAAAAGAGAAGTGAGTTGTGTGTGTTATGTATTTATAGAGAAAAATGTTAGAAAACTGTTTGGAAAGAGTAGGGGACAAACAAACACAAACAATAAGTACAATATAGCATGCAGCCGTAAACGTATTGGGACAAAGCGAAGGTAACTTGTTTATCGTAATGAAATCATTGCCCTTTTGAGTTCTTACCCAATACAGACAGGCCACGTCTGAGAAACCGTAAAGTAACTGTCACCATAGTGGGGCAGGTGTTACTGAACTTAACAGTCACGCTTCCACTAATACAAGCTTCTGAGAGTCTAAAGATTCCTTACCAGAGTCTGAATATTTTACCAGAAGCTTTCATCAGAATCTCCAAAAGAGAGTCTGATTCCCAGATAGCTTCTGAAGGTTTTCAGAGTCTGAATTCTGTTTTCAGAGGCGCATATTACCCAGAGACATAGCACATGTTCAAATTTTTCTTTATGAAATCAAATCTTTCAACAGATAAGGGTTTAGTAAATATATCGGCCCATTGATGATCAGTATCAATGAATTGGATATCTAAAATTCCTTTTTGAACATAGTCTCTTATAAAATGATGTTTAATCTCGATATGCTTTGCTCTTGAATGCAGAATTGGATTTTTAGACAAACATATAGCTGTTGTATTATCACAATAAATTGGGATATGGTTTTCAGTTATTTGATAGTCCTCAAGCTGATGTTTCATCCAGAGTAGCTGTGTACAACAACTAGCAGCTGAGATGTATTCTGCTTCTGCTGTAGACAGAGCAATGGTTGCTTGCCTCTTGCTAGCCCAGGATATCAGATTCTCTCCCAAGAATTGACAATTGCCACTTGTAGATTTTCTTTCAATCCTGTCTCCAGCATAATCAGCATCACAGAATCCAACTAGCTTGTAGTCAGAGGATTTCTTGTAACGAAGTCCAAGATTAGTAGTTCCTTTCAGATATCTAAAGATTCTCTTAACAGCAGTTAAGTGAGACTCTCTAGGATCTGATTGAAACCTTGCACACAAACATACACTGTACAAAATATCTGGTCTGGATGCAGTTAGGTATAACAAAGAACCAATCATACCTCTATACATCTTCTGATCAACTTTGGTTCCTTGATCTTCTTTGCTCAGAGTGCAGGTTGGATGCATTGGAGTATTCATTTCTTTGCAGTCCTCAAGATTGAACTTCTTCAGAAGCTCTTTCGTATACTTGGACTGATGAACGTAGACTCCATCTTTGCATCGGTTGATTTGAATTCCAAGAAAGAACTTCAATTCTCCCATCATGCTCATTTCAAATTCTTCCTGCATTACTTGTGAAAACTCTTTGCAAAGTGAACTATTTGTAGAACCAAAGATAATATCATCAACATAAATCTGAACTACAAGAATGTCTTTCTTTAGAGTCTTTCTGAATAGAGTAGTGTCAACTTGTCCTCGTTCAAAGTTGTTTTGAATCAAGAAATTACTCAGTCTTTCATACCAAGCTCTGGGAGCTTGTTTCAAGCCATAAAGTGATTTCTTTAATTTATAAACATGCTCTGGATGCTTTAAGTCTTCAAAGCCAGGAGGTTGTTTGACATATACTTCTTCAGAAATGACACCATTAAGAAATGCACTCTTAACATCCATTTGATACAAAGTTATGTTGTGATTGACTGCGTAGGAAAGAAGTAACCTGATTGCTTCCAATCTTGCAACTGGAGCAAAAGTTTCTGTGTAATCAATGCCTTCTTGCTGACTGAAGCCTTGTGCAACAAGTCTGGCCTTGTTTCTGATTACTTCTCCTTGTTCACTAAGCTTATTTCTGAACACCCACTTGGTTCCAATGATGTTCTTGTGATTAGGCTTAGCTACTAGATCCCATACTTCATTCCTTTTGAATTGATTCAGTTCTTCTTGCATTGCTAGAATCCATCCTTCATCTCCAAGAGCTTCTTCAACAGAAGTTGGTTCAATAACAGATAATAATCCTAACGCAGACTCTTCTTGTCTGAAATGCGATCTTGTTCTCATAGGACTTTCTTTATTGCCAATTATCTGATCTTCTGGATGTGAAGACTTGTATTTGAAAGATTGTTTGGATTGACTAGCTTGCAAAGAACCATCTTGAGCTTCATCAGAAGCTTCTTCATTAGGAACTTCAGGGGTTGTTCCAGCTTCTGAAGTATCTTCAGATTCTGGAATCTGATCAGATTCTAAGTTATCATCAGAATCTTGAGATTTTTCATGACTTTCATCTTGCACTGGAGTTTCACTTCCAGGCTCTTTGTCATCAAATCTTACATGCATAGATTCTTCCACACATTGTGTTTCTGAATTATACAGCCTGTATGCCTTAGAGCGTTCAGAGTAACCTAAAAAGATTCCCTTTTGAGCTTTGGCATCAAATTTCTTTAGGTAGACTTTGTTGTTCAGGACATAACATGTACATCCGAACTGATGAAAATAAGATATGTTAGGTTTTCTTCCTTTAAAGAGTTCATAAGCTGTTTTGTTCAACAGAGGTCTAATATAGATTCTGTTCTGAACATAACAAGCTGTGTTTATTGCTTCTGCCCAAAAATGCTTAGCCAGATTGTTCTCATGGATCATGGTTCTAGCCATCTCTTGTAAGGTTCTGTTCTTTCTCTCTACAACTCCATTTTGTTGTGGAGTTCTAGGTGCAGAGAATTCATGAATAATTCCATGTTTTTCACAGAAGACCTCAAACGGTTCATTTTCAAATTCTCCTCCATGATCACTTCTGACTTTCAAGATTTTCATTTCCTTCTCTGATTAAATTTGGATGCAGAATTTACTAAACACAGAATATGAATCATCTTTAGTTTTTAGAAATTTAACCCAACACCATCTGCTGTAGTCATCAACAATAACTAGTCCATATTTACTTCCATATAAGGATGCAGTGTTAACTGGTCCAAATAAGTCAATATGAAGTAACTCCAAGGGTCTGGAAGTTGAAACAATTTCTTTCGGCTTGAAGGGACTCTTGACAATTTTCCCTTTCTTACATGCTCCGCAAAGAGCATCTGAGTGATAGTCAATGTTTGGTAGGCCTTTGACAAGTTGTAACTTGCTAATTTTAGAGATTAATCTCCAGTTAGCATGTCCCAAACGTCTATGCCACATCCATTTCTTATCACCCATTGACAGAAGGCACATTACCTTCTGATCAGTCAGTTCTGAGAATTTTATCTTATATACATTGTTTCTTCGTTTTCCCTTGAAGACTATGGACTGATCATCCTTGTTAACCATTGTGCAGTTGTTCTTATTAAACAATACATCATAACCACTGTCACATAATTGACTTATGCTTAGTAAGTTATGTTTAAGTCCATCAACTAACCACACATCACTGATTGAGATCAGAGAATTACCAATGGTTCCAGAACCAATGATTTTGCCAGTCTGGTTTCCTCCAAATCCCACAGTTCCTCCCTCTTTCATGGTTAGGGTTAGGAACATAGACCTTTCTCCCATCATGTGACGCGAGCACCCACTGTCTAGGTACCAAGCCTTGTGCTTTCTTAGTCCTTTTAGACATACCTGCAGCATCAATAATATCAGACTTAGGTACCCATATTCTTATGGGTCCTTTTTGGTTAGTCTTAGAACCATTGAACTCTTTTCGCAAGTTATGTCTTGAAGTCCTTGGCAATGTTTTCTCCCAAACCTTAGGATTGGAACCGTTTGGTTTAGGTTTCAACTTGCCTTTCACAGTTTCTCTCCTTTGAAACTTAGCCTTTGGTTTTTCAGACTCTGGCTTTTTCAGAGTCTGTTTATCAGACTTTGAATGTTTCAGAGTCTGAGACTTTAAAGCTTTGGGTTCAAAGTTTTTCAGACCCTTTAACTTAACATTCTGAAGTTTTGACTTAGTCAGAATCTTAGAAGTAGAAGTTGTAGGTTCTGAATGAGTCTCTGTGTTGACTTCATCAGACTCTTTTACAAAAAGATTTTTCAACGCCTCTCTGGCTCCATCAGGACCAGATTTTAGAGTCATTTCATTTGAGTTTCCTCCAATGAATCCAAGACTCTGTCCTCTGTTCTGATACGTGCTATAGATCATGGATGCAACCCTTGATCTGTCAATTCCAGTAGCAATAAATTCTTGCAGAGCAACATCTTGCTCATTTAAGTATTTACAGCTACACTTCTTGTTCAATAAAGAAATATTTTCTTCTTTTAAATCTTCTAATTCCAACAGAGTTAAATTATGTCTTTTTGACAGCTTATCAAGCTGTTGTTTGACTTTCTTCAACTCAGTGGTCTTAGTTTTAAAATGACCAAGAAGCTCATTGACAGATTCTATAAGTTCAGATCTTGTGAGTTCAGAGTATACCTCTGTTTCATTTTCAGAGTCTGTATCTGATTCTGCCTCAAGTGTCTCTTTAACAGATTCGGTTGTAGCCATTAGTCCAACAGCTACATTTACTTCACCATCAGCATCATCATCTTCAGATCCTGACTCATTATCAAGATCTTCCCAGGTGGCCATCAGACTTTTCTTGATCTGCTTCTTAAACTTGCTTGACTTGAAGGTTGGCCTTTTTGACTTAGATTTCTCCTTCTGCAGTTCTGGACACTCAGCAATAAAATGTCCAGTTTTCTTGCAGTTGAAGCAACCTTTCTGATCCTCCTTTTTTAACCCCTTCCCACTGCTCTTGCTCAGAAATCTCTTGTTCTTCTTAGCAAGGTACTGCATTCTGCTTGAAAGCATAGCCATTTCTTTTGCTAAATCAGGATCCTCTTCTGAGCTTTCAGAAGCTGAAGACTCATTTTCAGATTCTTCAACCTTGAGAGCCTTTGAAGACCTTCCTTTTGATTTTAAAGCAATGGTTTTGGATTTTCTTGCAGAATCATGTTCATTGAGACTTAACTCATGAACCTTGAGTGAGCTTACAAGATCTTCAACACTTAAAGTGTTTAAATCTTTAGCTTCCTCAATTGCAGTGACCTTTGGTCTCCATCTAGAGGGTAAGCTCCTTAAAATCTTGCTAACATGATCAGAAGCTATGTAACTCTTCTTCAATATCTGAAGACCAGATACTAGAGTTTGAAATCTTGAGTACATCTGCTCAATACTTTCATCCTCTTTCATCTTAAATAGTTCATATTGATGAACTAATAGAAGAGCTTTATCTTCCCTGACCTTTTTGCTTCCTTCGTAGTTAGCACAGAGAGAAGCAAACATGGCTCTAGCAGTAGATTTGTCACTCATCTTCATGTATTCCGTTTTAGGAATAGCAGTGACAAGAGCCCCTCTGATGATATGATGTTTCTTATAGATTTTCTTTTGAGCAGCAGTGTGAAGTTTGCGGTCAATGGCAGCACCTTCGTCATCAAGTTGTAAGTCACCAACACCATCTTCAAGTATGTCCCAGAGTTCTTCATCAAGACCCATGACATAACTATAGAAGTTGGTTTTCCACCAAGAAAATTCTTCAGGATCACCATTGAACTTGGGAATTTTTCCATAATCAGCCTTTCTACTGCTGTTATTGGATCCATATTCATATGGTATAGCAGCACCAGAAGTGGCACCAGAAGAAGACGGTTCACTGGAAGACATGTTTTTCTCTGGATCTTTTCTGTTACACGGTTAAGTGCTAAGACAACAGAGCCGGAGCTCTGATACCAACTGAAGGTGAGAAAAACACAAGAAGGGGGGGTTGAATTGTGTTTTCGTTTCGCAACTCTTGAAGAGTGAGAATCTAATTCCTTTAAACTTAGAGTCTGAATGGGATCAGAGTCTGATAGGGAATTAGGTTCTGATTGCAGCGAAATAATCAAGAGATAAAGAGAGAACAAAGAACACAAGCAATTATACAGGTTCCTTCCACAAACCGGAAGTAGTCCTGTCCCCCTTGTACTTCCAAGGAGAGTTCACTAAAATGTAATATCAAATTACAAGTTGCTCAAACACACAGTATGAGACTTCCTTGCTCAAGCACACAGGCGAGAGACTTCCTTGCTCAAAGACACAACTAAGAGACTTCCTATGCTCAAGGACACAGCCAAGAGACTTCCTTTGCTCAAGCACAAAAGCAAGAGACTTTTACACAATTACAGAAAATTGAATAGAGTTGAAACACTTGACAACAATCAAAATGTGTTTCAATTACAACAAAGACAGACTCTGTTTTACACAAAAGACAGACTCTGTTTTTCTGTGAAACTTAGAGATTCTAGGATACTCAGTTTGTAAGAATCTAAGTTTATGATGTGCTTATGTTGAGACTCAGTTTAATACGAAAGCAGCGCAATGCAGTTTTTCTCAGATATAGAGTCACACAATTCTTCAAGTCTTCTATCCTTTATATAGGCGTAGGAAAGAGACATTGAGTCCTCCAGCACATCAGAATGATTTCTGAAGCTTGATCAATGACTGTTGATCTGTTGCTTGATTTGGTAATAGCCCTTCAATAGCATCATTTGAATTCCATTCCCTTTGAGGATTAATACCGGTAGACACAGTTGCCAAACTGTACGTGGTAGTGGAGTAGTGGAAACAGAGTTCGTACAACGTACTCTGTACTGGCCTGCAATCTTTGTCTTTGTGCTTCCCACGCTCAAAGTTGACTTAGAAGCTAGCAGTTACTCCATTAGAGTTTCTTTGTACAATAGCAATGCAGTAGAGATCACTTGTTAGGAGATTATCAATTTTGTGGCTTCAGACTCACTGTAATACTAAGCTTCTGATAATCTTCAGACTCTCTTGGTTTTCAGATTCTGATGGTCTTCAGACTCTGATACAGTCTTCAGACTCTCTTCGATACAGTCTTCAGACTCTCTTCAGCACAGTCTTCAGACTCTCTTCGATACAGAATCACAAGCAACAAGCTTCTATGGATTTATTGCTCTTTTAACATTGTTCAAACAGAATGCTTTCTAAGATACAAATCTTAATTGATATCCTGCATACTTAAACAAATATTAGCAATATCCAATTGACAACTTTTTAATACCTTGTTATCATCAAAACTCAAAGCGTGGTATTGCTGAACACCTTTGTTCCAACATAATGAGGACCTTAACCTTTTTTTTTTCAATTGTTATTTTGTTGTTCAAGTATGGAGTCGTAGCAACCTTTAGGACTTAATCAATCAGGCATATGTTCAGACAGGATTAGCAACTGAGGCTACTTTTAAGTTGCTTCATGATTTGACAGTTGATCAAGCCTAGTGTTTGACAATTACCATTTGGAGTTTGTGGAAGCATCTGAACCTCAAGTTATGGCAGAATGCTACAAAACAATTGCACATGTGGTGGATAGGGTTGTTTGCATGCTAGAAGATTGAAAAAAGGCAAATGTTGCTACTATCACATGGCAAAGACCATAATCAACTCGACATAACAATGTTAACAACAACACATCAGTAGCGGCAGATCACTTAAAAGCTGACAACCAGCTTGCACACTCTTAGGTGAACAGATCCGAGGCTATGTTAGGATGGCAAGCCCCAACTCATGGTTGTTTTAAATGTAACATTGATGCATCTTTCTCACACCAATTAAATCGGACAGGAATAAGCATTTGCATACGTAATGAGACATGTACTTTTATGCTTGCGAAATCTATTCCTATATCACCTATGTGTTCGGTTGCATCAAATGAAGCATTGGCCCTATTTTATGCATTGGAATGACTTTTGATAATGTTGATTTCAATTCAAATTCAAAGGTTATTATTGATGCATTTCATAAGAACAAGATTGATGTTACGGAGACCGGATGCATTCTCTCTGTGCCAAAGGTTGTTTTCTTCTCAGTTTACAAACTCAACAATCGAGTTTCACATGCGACATGTCAATGTGGTAGCTCATACCCTTGCGGAGGTTGTTCCAATATTAGCTAGTCTCACTATCTATTATGATGTACCTCGTTGTATTGAACAAGTTATCATTAATGAAATGAAATGCTATAAGCATCTTTTATTAAAAAAAAATAGGCAAATACCCGTCCAATCTATTTATAAAGTATATTAAAAAAATATAGTTTTTTAATGGGTAAATATTTTTTATTTAAATTACATTTTCAATGGATGAATACGGTTTTTTTTCTAAATAAAATATCTATAAAAAATATCAGAAAACCATTAGAAAAGAAAACAAAATAATATATCAGTTTTTTTATATAAAAAAAAAAGAATATTTTTTTTAAATTGGAATATATTTAACTAATTGATTGTTTAGTAAATTATTGATGAGGAGGTGGCGATCAACCTCAACAATGGTCAACGCCAAATTATAGTTTTATAATTGATAAATATTTTTTTTAATTAAATTACATTTTCAATGGATGAATAAAATTATTTAAAAGAAAAAAAATAGAAAATATCTATAAAAAAAAAACATAAAACAGTTAAGAAATAAAACCAAAAAATATATCAATTTTATTTAAATTTTTTGGAATATATTGTTAAATTGGAATACATTAAATAATTTAATATTTAATAAAAAGTTAATAAATAGTTAAATATTTAACAAAATTATTGATAAGGAGGTGGCGGTCAACCTCAACGATGGTCAACGTCGAAGCACGGTGTTCACCAACGGCAAACCTCTTGAGATCTATGACGTTGGATGACATATCTCTGGCCATCTGACGGCGAGGCTCTAGTGGTCTACAATAGAGCTTTGATAATATAATTATGTTAAATTGACAAAATTATCCTTCAATTTTAAGTGATTTATAATTATGTTGTGTGGGCTTTTTGGTAAGAAGCAAGTGGATGTAGCTTGCTCCCTTTCACCTTAGTGTTTTAGGGTGGGTGTAAATTAGGAGTCATATATATATATATATATATATATATATATAGACACACACACACACACACACCAAAAAAGTTGAATTTATATCATTACACATTTTACCTAATGATATATACATTTAATCTAATCCACTTCAAGATCTATGCTAACATCATCAAGATTAAAGCTATCTTCCAGTTCAATCTTCACACCATCTTCAACCTTCTTCTCAGCAACAACCTTCTCTTATGGATCAAGATTTTCAATAATGTACAAATCTTGATCTCCTATCACATCATAACTCGCAACCCGATATAGTTTATTATAGTCAGTCATCCGACTAATATATCTTTGAGGCCAACTTTTGGCATCATCACGACAATGTTGTCTTCATAGCGGGCAAGTGGGAGGAATAAGACAACCATCCTTCAAATATATTATCATAAAATGGTTGTCATTCACATGTGCCATACACATCAATCGCTCCGTATGTGGCGGTTCACCGCATAAAGGGAAAAAGGTTTCAGATCGCCCTTTCTCATGGATAGTAGAACAACGACGTGGTTGTATCTCTGTGTAATGAGGAAACCCATATCCGGCATGGTCATCCATTTATCTGGTAGTGCAGGACCAATACCTCAAAAGGTTATAGCGCCCAAAACCTATTTATATCGCACCTATCCTCTCTAATCATCCGTCTATAACGCGCATTTTCTTCACCGATAAGCTCTTCGTGAAGCTGGTAACAGATCATCTGATAATCATCAACACTCATGTTACATATACCCGCAACTGCACGGAACCCACAACGAACATCACCAGCTACGGCCACCACCTTTTCAATAAATTGATGCATCCATCGTGGGATTTGGTTTTTGTGTGGTATGTGGACTTTGACCGGAATTGGCTTAGGAGGATTAGGAGACATTTTTCTTTTCCGTGCACTCTTTCTACTTGTTCATATTGAATTTGTTTGTGAAGCTTGTGTCTGTTGTTCATGGGAATCAACAATCTCATAGAGCAAAGACGATCACTTTGTCGACCGAATGAAATATTTATTTTTCTTTGGAGCTCCTTTAGTTGTGACCTATTCTGGCAGTGGACGCATAGAGGTAGTCTCCGACAAAAACAATCTGTCGAAATTGTTCTTTGACATGCACCTTCATGTTGTAATCAGCGGCCTTGAATCATGCTTACGTTGTTCAAAAAATCTGTCAGGTAGAATGTTGTTGAAAAACTAGTGAAAAAATAGCCTTATGTTTTGTCCTGTGACCATTCTGATTATATAATCCAAACTGTTAATGCACAGTTCAGATTATATAATCTGAAACATTCCGATACACCCCATGTTCATGGTGCTGAAGTATGTTGCATGGGGCATAAATGCCAACCTTCCGGATTATATAATTTGAAACCCATATTATACAGGCTTGGATTATTTAATTTGAACCATACCGGTATCGAAAGCAAAATCTTGGGTAAAACCTAAAACAATTTTTATAGAAATTACCTGAAGCAAATCCCACACGGTAACAAAGAGATGGTTGTCTTTTTATCCTTCGGATCACCCTCGTACTCGAACCTCAACATCTTCCAGTGAGTGTGGATTTCATCCATACATATGGGATGTTGTTCTAGAACTTCAATGCAATCGTACATACACATGGCAATCCGAAAATGATCATGCTCAAACAACTGCTTGATCAACCTCGACTGCTAGATAATGCAAAACGTTCCTTGATATGCTTCAAATCAACCTAGACCACAAAATCTTTCCTTTAAATCTATGTTCAAGCATGATAATGCTCGCTTAGAAGGAAGTGTATCTGAGTATGTTGTAACTCTAGCATGTTATGAACGGATTTTCAATTTGTACTTAAATCACCCATAAAACTAGTCAGTTAATTTTTCAACCGACTGTGTGCAGATTCAACTCAGTTTGTTGTAGTATTCCCCGTATTCGTGACTCTTTTGACCCAAAACATCACAACCATCTCCTTCATCGGACCCAAAATTGTACTTTCAACATATTCCAAAAACTTTGCAAATTTTTCACATACAACTTTGAACCAGTTGCAATTATCAACATATGCTTCCTCTGTATCGGAATTAACGATATCCTCCCATGCAAGCATGACTGTCTTCACCACTTCACTTGGCTTGATTCTTTCCCATCCTTGCAAATAAAATGAACATTATCAACAGAGCAGTAGTCTTTGGGAAAACGGTATCCACAACATTCATCAAAGCATTGTCCCGATCAATGACAACAACTTTTAGGTAAATAGTTTTGGAATGTAATAGTTCACAACACCTATCAAGAGCCCAACTAACGTTTGATATAAGCAAATCCAATAGAGAACGTCAGCTGGGTAGAAGTGTTACCAATAAAATCAAGCAATGAAAGATGGTATTTGTTGGTCTTATAAGTGGAATCCAACACAAGCACCGTAGAGAACGTGTTAAACAACTTGATACCATCTGGATGCACCCAGAATACTGACATCATCAGAATCAAGATAATTCCTACAATGATACACGTGATCATTCTCAACCGACGATTTCAAGAGATGTTGCATGTTCGTTCTCGTACCCCTAATGGACTGCCTATACCTGTGACAAGCATTATAAACATGCTTGATAGTAGTTGAAGTGTTTATGTTCCTCTTCCTTAAGTTGGTAAGAATTTTCCTCGGAAGAACGTTTGACTCAGCCATCTCATGAAGGTATATAGTTTCATTTGGGTTTAGACGTCCGACGATTTTATGACCTTTCAACACATTTGTCACGTCATGGTTGTGTCTACCATCACCAACTCTAAGGCTCCAATCACAAGCAATCAACAAATAACCTCTCAGCCAAAACAGACACTCGTATTTAACCGAACCATAAATTTTGCGCCGAGTCAACTTCTTATACTCGGTGTATGAACCATCTCTTTCACATATCACAGTAATAAATGCACTTCTTCCATTGACACCTTTATCGGTTGAAAATCCAAGCTTCCTTGCTTCGTCTCAAACCCACTCCAACAAATTGTTTCGTGTAGCAAACCTTTGCGTGGTTGTAAAATGTTCTCGATAATCAATGCAAACAACAACATCAACAGGTATAATAGGAGGAATATGAGGAGGTGCTTCCTCTACTTTCGCATTGCCTAAGGAAATATCAAGCTTCGGTGGGGGTGGTGGGGGGAATCCTCGACTTTGGCATTTCCGGGATCACCCACAACTTCAAGTGAAAAAACCGGCAACACAGTAGGAGGTTTAATCTCAGGTGGCAATTCATTTGGGGCATCAACAGGAACATCTATTACTGAAATAGTTCGAAAGCAGGGTCAGAAAATGCAAGCAATTTCTGTATTGGTGTTTCTCAGATTATACAATCTGAATTACATTGTTGAGTTTCAGATTTTATAATCTGAAATGCTCTTGTACATATTTGTTCCCTATATATAACCAAAGTTTTCGGATTATACAATTCGAAAACTTCCGCACTTTCAAACGCCCTATTTTTTACAACGATGCAAAGCTTGCATGATGGCCTTCATGTTTTGGATGTTTTCAGATGTTATAATTCAAAATACGTTTGAATTATAAAATCCGAACCAAGTATAAAATTGAAAAAAAACGCATAAAATGACATAAAGTGAGAAAAGTAACCGTCTTATAATAAATGATACAAAATCAGCCAAAAATGGTGACATTTAATTTATATGTAGTTAGTTTACTGTAACAAATATAAGCTATTAAATTCGCCAACATGCAATATTTTTCTTTTTGAACGCATAGTTAATATCCAATCCAATAAATAATGTGTTCTAACTTCTAACTCATTGTGAACTTCCTTCAAACAAAACAAAAAACCTCATATTGTGAACTTTTTTGCATCTCTATATTCAAAATACAATGAGAATATGTCTAATCAAAATTCAAGGAAAATCATAATTTTCTTCGTGTGACCCCTGCATCTCACTCACTGAAGCTGACCTCTTAAGGTCACCAAACCATGTCACAAGCTCAGAATCTCAATCTTGATGTAAAATGAAGGACCATGGTATGATGACTAAGATTCCCTTTGAAGACCCAAAAGTCAGCATAAAATCTATATATTTAATAAACAAGACAAATAATGATGAAAAATATATATAATTTAAATATATATGCAAAACATATATATAAATTAACTTATAGTAGTGTACGTAGAGTTGAAGTATAACAGAACCATATGGCTAAATCAAGAGGTGCCCCGGAGGAGGACCAACATGTACCTCATTGATTTTACTTACTTGTATTAAATGTTTTGTTGAAATTATACTCTATGTTACAGAGTATCTGCAGCCTCAAGATTCTGCCATCATAACCATATCTAAAACTATATCACATACTAGAATATATACTATATGGAGTTAAGTTACAATGTGTTTGATAAATAAAATTAGAAAATAAAGCATAATAAAAATTATACCTTGTCTTTCTCTATAGATTTTTGTAAAAATAAATAAAATTACCTCTTTTAGAATTGAAATTTACTACTAAGAAGTTCAAGAAAGCAAAAAAGTTGAATTTTGGGTTCTTGGGGGTGAAGATGAGGTTAAGGAAAAGAAGCATGCAATATGATTCAAAGTTTGCTTAGAAGGTCAAATGGCACTTATGGGATCCACCAACACTGACGCCATACAATTGTTGCACAGGTTCATTTTTCCCAATATTTACCACTAAGGTAGAGAAAATGTCAGATACTGACTCCAGAAATTTAGCTAAATTTTGTGGCTGGGTAAGATAAAATTTGGACAGCTCTTATGTTTGATAGCGGGGGTCCCATTTAAGTGCTAGAGTATCAAGTGTTGGTAAGGATGTCAATGGTACTCCTCCACTCCCCGTCTCGTCACCTAAAATGCCCCCAGATCGTCTTGCATGCAGGGCAGGAGTGTATTGTGCAAGAGGAGAGCAGGATTCTTCATTTTAAGACTTCCCCAGTGACCCAACATTGGACCATTTCTGCCAAAATATTTAATTAAAATCAATTAATGATACTTTTTGTAAAAACACCAATTATAAAATTTTCACAAGTTGTGAAAAAATGGTGATGATTTTTGAATTATATCTGAAAATAATAAGTAAAAAAGTTCAAATCCGCTCTTTATTTTATTTAGTTTTTGAAAGGGAAATCCACTCTTTATTTTCTGTGTCAATTTTGTAGGGAAAATAATGCAGTTTAGCAATTCAAGCGAGTGTTTATATGAAGATAAAAAAAAAAAAAAATGGAACCAGAACGATATTGAAAAACCATTTCAGACTACAATGTTAAGATTCCACAATATTTTCATGGTGTTCATGAAGAAACTTATCGGTTCAGAAGATGGTATATATAGATTGGTGGTATAAGATGGAAAATAGAATAACTAATTAGACTTAAAAGATTTTCAATGTCACATTCCCAGAAATAAAGTGAGAAAATAGATTTTTAGATAGAGATTTATAAATGCGGAGTCTAAATCAGTATAAAAATTCATAAACACTGCAAAATCATATGTTGCTTTGTGAAGCCCGTTTGAAAAGAACAAAAAACATCAAGACGAACATTCTTGTTAGTTGCCATTTTTTGTAATTAGAAACTACGACATATTTTAAAAGCCTACAAACAAATTTTAACTCAGGAAAATTTACGCAAAACATAAAATGAGTAAATATTTTTGTACATGATACTTTGACAAAGGTAGCATGACTTACAGAATGAAAACTAACATTTACATCTAGGACATTCATATTCTTTCTCTCCATGAGCAGTATCCTTGCCAACAACTGCAGTTATCAATTTTATCATTATACAAATCTGGGGCTGTCATTGGGAAAAGAAGCCACATGAAGCCAAGTAATCCCACTATGGATGCTATACTTACAATCCCTGAAATAACACAAACAAACGTTAGAAAAATGTAGGAAGACTTGGAAGAAATAAAAACTACAATTCAATCTTCATGCTAGAGAAATCCATGGTTAAACTTTAAAATAAACATGATTTCACTCGGAACTGTAAAATGATTTTATCTTTGATTCACGATTAGTGTATAATTACTGTTAACCATGTGATGGGACTCCACGCTCAGAACCGTAAACTGTCTTGGTTACTCTAATGATGAGACACTTTCTTATTTACATACAGCTTAACCGATCCCTCAAAAAATTCAGTACCACAGAGTAACAGCATTTTAAGATGGATAAAACTTATGGCTAATAATTTATTACAGATACATACATGTGAATCCCTTGCTTGCTACATTCTACTTTGTCTATTCTTTTCTTCATATTTTTTCCTAAACAATTTACGATTCAAAGAGTTATGGAGAACTATAAAAGTAAGCTACTTCTAAAAATTTCAAAACCTAAACCTCTTTCCAAAATTCCAACTGAAAACTAAAATTACAAATCTATTCCAATAAATGGAAGCACATTATTTGGCCAGAGTGAGTTGACAATAATTCAAGAAATAAAGATACAAGAAATCAAAAGCAAAGACTTGAAATGAAAAAAATCAAGAGAGAAGTTAATAACTAAAGTAGTTTGGGCTCAATTATAAGCAAAACATACTATTTTTATACACAGATTAAGAATAGTGGGTTAACCTTGTTTAGTTTTCTTCATATAATGAAAACTTAATTGTATTTCCTAAACTTCCCGTTCTTTTCATTTAATATTGCATGGGAACTTGTTTCTTTGAAAGATATTGAGCGTTATAGCATTAAATAGGTTTACTTTAGTTAGATTTTGCTAATATTTTGGTCCACCGACTAAGACTGCTGTTTTGCTTAATTTGAGTCAAGAGTATGGAGTAATAACAAGAGAAGAAAGGAAACATAATACACACACATACCACTTCTCTGTGAATACAATGCAGGCAGGCCCATAAAATTACAATATACATGAGCAACTAATGGAGCAGCAAGATTCCCTGCAGAGTACAAGCAGAAAACAACTATAAGGGAAAGAAAAAGGAAAATCATGTGCCTAGACTCAGAAAGGACTATGTTGACTTGGCAGTAGAAATGCGCTAATATCAAAGAATCTCTTCAAGAACTTATCCAAACTGAAAACTGTATAGCCATATAAGTTCATAAGAATAATAGGACTACATGAAGATTGAAGAGTGAAAAGTATGCAGCCATGATACCATGCTTATCTCTTACTTATCATTTCAACCTGCAACAGAGATAAACTATACAGAGACTGGTTCAATTTACATGTACCCACCAAATAACAAATTGATAATGTAGTATTCTTTTTCTTGACAGGGCCACTTCAATTCAAAGGAGAAAAAAGGTATATCCACTAATGTGTAAATTGAATAATAACCTTGGCATTTATATAACTAGCAGCTTGTAATTACAGAAAAGATATTATGCCTTTTATATTTGACTGCATTAGCTTTTCTGTCTAAGTGTGAAGTGCAGGATTAAGGTAACTGTTAACTTCTATTATGTCATTAAATTATATATGCCATTATTGTATAATTTATTATTTTAAATGCAATGTAATGTACCTAATTTTGTGTTTCAGAAGCACATTCTCATAATTGAATACTAGACAGACCAGACATATATCATAGCCATAACCTATAACATAACCATAGCCTTTTCAAAATAAAGAATAACATAACCATAGGTCTACATCACATACCAGTTCGAATGAAAAGAAAAGAAGCATATGACCCAAAGACAACAGTGTAGCCAAGCTGGAGTCCTGTAGACATGATTCATTTGGCTGTGTAAGATTACTATCCAGCAATACTAAGTTTAGATTTATGAAATGTCCCAAAATCTCTCATTCTCAATAATATAGCATGCAACCATGCCATGAAGACTTTCATAAAACAAAACCCCGGAACTTGATGAACAATGTATTAATGTAAACATTGAGAATACCTATAACCATAGCAGCCTTCATTATTCTGTAGTTTTGTTTGGTGTATATCTCCATGAAATGATTTAAATGAGCTGCAAACCAATCATGTGTTAAAATTTCTAGTTAAGACTCACGCAAATTGCATTTGTAAATGACAATAATATTAGCTCAGGTAAATTATATTCTGCACTCTACAATCAAATGGAAGTTTATCAAAAACATTGTGATTTTAGTTTGCTATCAAAAATTTATCTTCCATATGTGCTGTGCATAATATGAAATAATTTCATTGAAGTGTCGGCCAAACTGTTACTATGCTTACAGCCTTACATCTTAAGACAAAACTGTTGAATTTGGTGTGTCTATGCAGGTTACTTTGATGATATCGTTCCTTTTAGTGAGGGTAATCCTTAATCTTAAACTTTTATTGGTGTGCCAAGGTTGATTATTTGTTAGTATATATTAATATTGCCTCTCTTTTTATATCTCCATAGTAGCACATATATTAATAAATGCAATAAAGGTCCTGTTTTTTAAATCATTTTCTAACTGACTGCTCCTGTTATAACTTCTTCACTTTTAGACTTTTAAGTTTTAAATAGTGCACAAGGGTATAATTGAGAAATTTTATCTTAGACTTCTAAATATATCGATAAATAGGAACAGACTTGTTTTCTTTTCATGTAGACAGATAAAAGGGAATCAAAGGTATACATTTTAATTAAATCAGACAGTTATTTACTGGCCACTAACTGCTTAAAATACACATACAATCATACAAATTAAAGGTACCAAATGAATCTTTACACACTAAACCTGCACATAATGAGGATCCACTTCCAGCAAGAGTAAATTTTGTCACAATTACTTCTATTAATCATATTTTGTACATTTTAAATTGAGCTGTCAAATTAAAAGTTTTAATTGAGAAGATCAAGTCTAAAAAAGTTCATGAAATTTTAAAACTATTCCATGCTTACTTCATCAAATAGCTTCAATTTCAATCTAACATATAATATACTTTCTAAAATATAGGTAAAAAATATCTCCTATATAGTAACATCTTTTGTAAAGAATTAATAAACAAAATATGATAAGAGTTTCTCTTGGAGTAAGTGGATCAAAACACAGATATAAGTTAATTTATTGGTTTTACAAGTTAGAACAATTATTGACTCATTATCACTAAAAATAGTACATGAAATGGCACAATGAACTTGAGCTCTGATAGTAATTTACACCACTGTCCAAATCCCTAACTGTACTAGAATGAATTTTGATGGCTTCTCTTGAAAAAATTTGAACTATTAATGCTAAAGCCCATGAGATTCTCATGTATATACAGGAAAAGAAAATTATACTCTCTAAGCTTAGAAAACAGATACAATGTCTAGAACTTACATAAGCTGAAGAAAATGGGGCAAAGAATCATAGCACTGTATGGTTTAAACCCTCCACAGAGAAGTATAGGAAGCATGCACGCCCTAAACACCAACTCCTCAGTAAGCGGTGCCTGTTGTTCAGTATATCATAACAAGAGATTACCATGTTGCATATGAGATGTGAAAATGAACCCATAAAACACACATCACCTAAATTGCATGTGCATTCACAAGTCCGCAAATAGTATTTACTTTTATAATTTCAACTCTCATTATAAGCAGCATACAAAATTAAAGTAAAAGCTTAGTGGTGTGGCATGCAGTTGGCGAAAAGTTCACAAAAGCACAATAGTGATAATGGTACTAACCACAACGTAGTTTCGCCAAGTCAAAACATTTGATGAAATTTCAGACAACCAGTCAATAAATCTCGTCACGGCACATTTGAGGGAATCAAAGGAAATCTCGCCACCAAAAAATGAATGTTGCCTCCAAAAATCAAACAACAGAAGAGACTTGAGGAACAAAGACCCAGCATACATTAGAGAGGTCAAAGCAAGAGGAATGAACACAGCCTGCCACTGTTTCATACAGAAAACAGTATTTCAGCAAGGAAATTTAGGAACGGGTGACCTTGTTTTCCCAATCTGCATACCACAGAAAGAGCATAATTTTGACACCACCAGACAAAATAAAACGCACTTCTACTCTATCCCTGTAAATGTGATAGTGATACTCATACTCACCATGTGATCCACTCGGATGCCATAAACGCCCAAAATGTATGGCAAGTCCATAGTTTGCACCTGTCACCACAAAGTTAATTATCCTGATGAACGATACCACTGATGATTTACAACATATACATGTCATACGAGTAAATTAAATCAAAGTAAAAATGCAAATTAATTCCTAAAGTTTTACCAGTGTTGTCAAAATGGTGGCTATAATGTAGCAGAATTTTAACAAACCACTATTATGGTACACGATTTAGTACAAAATATTGTCAAATAGCAGCTATAAAACTATTGCAAGAAGAATTTTAACAAACCGTTATTTATTGTAATCCGAAATTGACAACACTATGTTTCATTCTTATAATATCACGTTTTGACACCTAAAAAAATACATTCCTCCCAAACATATCAAAGTTGTAATAAATTAAATTTTTCGGGGTAATAGTCACTTTGGTCCCTGAATGTGTACTTGAGTAGTCACAATAGTATCAAAATTTTAAAATAGTCCCTGATTGTGCACTACGTTAGTCAAAATAGTCCCTGATATTAAAATGTTTCATTAATATTGTCATATTTGTCCTTCAATATACTTACTTATTGTCATTTCAGTCTTCATATGAAAAGAGTTATTGTGAGCATTGAGAGATTATCTTTGTTTAAGGGAATATTTGACTAATAAAGTGCACAATCATCAAGAACTATTTTGAAATTGTGATACATTGAGGTATTATTGTGACTAATCATCACCATTCAAAGACCAAAGTGACTATTACCCCTAAGTTTTTCCATTGAAAAGTAAATAACTAGCTTCAAATAAACTATAGAAAAATTATTTTGATAAAAATTAGATCAATTGGTTAGGCCTTATGAAGCACGGATACGGACACCGCTCAAAAATTTGAGAAAATCGCGTAACTCGGTGTAATTATATGTGTTGGTGTTATTTGGTGACATGTGCCTGACGCCCACTAATCAGAGGAGTGTCCGTGATTCATACTTAGGCCAACCCATAGGGGGTTTACTAAACTCTAACTACAGATGATAAAACATTCACAATACTACTTTAAACTGCATAAGAGACAAACATTTGAGCATAAAATTAAAAGCAGTAGTTAATTAATATAAATACGCTAATTGTTTACTAAAAAAGGCTACAACAGAACAAGTGATTCATGGATTGAAATGTAAAGAAATGAAAAAGAGAGAGGTAGCATACATACGGGGAGAATGAGAGGAGTGAGGAAGAGGGAGAGAGTGGTTGAAACGACGGCGCAAAGGAAGCGTCTGATCATGAAATTGGTGAAAGAAGAAGGAGGTGGGAGACGCAGGAGGAAGGTGGGAGCGTATAAGGTAACGACGTAGAGCAACGCCATTGCAATGCAAGCGAGGGCTGAAATTGGTTTGGAAACGCCGTCGTTTTGGAGGTCCATGGCGAAAGCTTGTTGGAACCCTAGAGAAGGAGAAATGGACGTAAGTGAGTACGATTGGTACTTTCGAACTTCAAGAAAACTGATCTGGGTTTGGCTAAGTGAAGTGGTGCTTGTCCGTCTCTATGCAGTTTTTATTTATTTTTTTCTCTAATTTTTTTTTTTTTGTTGTGGTGTGGGAGTTGGAACCAGGATTTACATATTATGAAGGGTGATGTTACCATTGCCTCCGGGGCTCGGAGGCCCGGGATAGTAAATACAGTCAACTCATTAAAAGTTTCACAGTATTTTTTTTTTTTAATTTAAAACATTCTTTTTCTTGTTTCTTTAACCGGTGTCCGGGCACCGGTTAACATGACCCTATTATGAATTATCTCTATCAACTCAGCTAAGATCACAGATGACTGCTAACTAATGTTTATAAAGCCGACAATAATCTAATAATCATTGAAAACCCACATACATATAACCAATGTTTTTATTTTTGCAATGGTCATAACTCTGCAGAGAATCTTGTGTCGGGTCGAACAATAGTCACAGTGTCATTTGACAATTTTAATATTTTTATTAGTCGAGTTAAGGTTTATGGACAAAAAAAGTTTTTAGTCCCATAATAATGGAAATATTTAACTCTAAAAATATAATAAAAATCTACATGGTCGACCAAACACACTTTGGAGACTAAATTAAATCTACATGGTTGTGTTATTCTTAATTTTCAGAAGTTTAACAAATTTGTTTTAGCGAGAACATGAGAGATGAAATCAAGTAACTATTTTCGATATCCCATGTAAGAATGCAAGAGTAAGAGATCCTTATTCAATTTCATTAAGGGGTTTGGAACAAAATAAATTCATGGGGAGGTAGATTGTTGTCTAAGGCATTAAGGGGTTTGGAACAAAATCAATTTTTGTGGAGGTAGATCGTTGTCTAAGGCAAGGAAAAAAAGTAATGTTCAAATTTGCCTTGTAGTCTAGTCCAACTTATTTCACGAGTATCTTTATTAGTCCATCTTCCTTATGGGATAAAATAGAGAAAATCATGAAATCATTATAGTGGGATAATGGGAGTGCTAGAAATAAAGGTTTGTAGTGGCTATCGCTGCCTATGTTTTCCATGAGTAAAGAGGGATGGAGTAATGCATTAAATGGTTTTTCTTGCCTGGTAAATCCCTCCTGCAAACCAAGAGCACCTAGCAACATGCCCGTGGATATAAACTAACACTTCAAAAAAGAAAAAACTAATTCCAATGTGATCAAGAAAAGAAAAAACTAATTTCAATGCGATTAAGAAAGCTAGTTAAATGAAAGTAATTTTGTAGATTTTATGTAAATCATAAGCTAAATTTACTGAAATATCATTGTTGATATTTAATGAAAAGAGTATTAGGTTTTTTTTTAATAAGCAAGGTTTTATAAAAAGAAGTACAAGGGTTACTCGAAGCCCGTTAGACAATAATCACATGCTTTGAAGACAAACAATAGGGTTCATCCATCAATATGAGAAAACAAAATTTTGATTACACCCCTTCCCACATATAAACGAAGACCACGGCAGACGCTTTATGCAATCGACTACCTCCAAAACATTTGCAACTATGTAATCGACCAGATCCAAAACATTTGCAACTAGAGTATTATAATATTAGCATAAACTAATAAAATGCTTTCGAATTAAATGAAGGATATATTAGTAATACTAGCTTAAACTAATTAAAAAGTAGTTAACTGTTACAATCAACTAATTAAAAAGAAGTTAACTTTTTCTTATAACAGTGATCCATATTTAAATCATCTATTTTGATTATATAATGACCGAAAAAGTATTATTTTAAGTTGTTTGATGAAAAATAGTAGATGACGAATAATACATCAGACAGTGGATTTTCCGAAATTAGCTTATAGCACATAAGTTAGTTGATTAAACTTGAGATGTTAGACAAAATTATCTGTTAGCCCAACTCATATAAAATGACATACAAAATTCCAGTTACCACCACTAAATAAAAGTTGTACAGTCAAATGGTGGAGGCTGACGAGTTACCCCCACAACTATTTTGTTTAAAAAAAACGAGTGATCACTATTTTAATGTCATAAAAACAAAAGCAGCGAGATAGTATTAAAAAAAGCTACTTTAATTAAAAACTATTATTTTATGTCATTATTTATGTCATATGATAAACAAGAGTTCCCCCCAAAAAAAAAGAATAATATAGACAGTCAAAGACATAGTATAAAGTCAAAGACAAACCAAATGGTGTATTTCGTCGAAGGTAGAATCAAGATATATATAAGTTCCTCAGATTCTGCATCCAGCTTCTCATATTCAATTAGTGTTAGTGTTGAAAATCATTTCCAAATATCACAATGGAGATTGAAACCAAACTAGTTAAGCAGAAGAAGAATATGGATGTGTTGGATATCCTTAAAGAAACTGTAACCATCTATTTCAAAAATATCAACTTCATAATCTTCACTTTTATCACTTCTCTTCCTTATTTTTTTCTCATGCTTTACTTTGAAACATTGTTCCAACAAACCCTACTTCTATCTCCAGAAATCATCTCGTCTTTACCTTTTTTTGGAAACATATTTGATGAGCCAATTTTTGAAAATGATTATTTACCTCTTTTGTTTCAACTTGGATTCATTTACACTGTCCCTCTTCATGTTCTCGAATTCTTTTCGGCTGTGATAACTATTGATTTGGCTTCAAAATTGAGTTCAGAAGAGAATCACAACGACACGAGTCTCATGAGTATCAAACACATGTTTCAAAATTCCATTGACATATTAATCATGAAAAGAACATTTACTACTTCTTTGTATATGCTTGCATTATCATTTGGTCTCCTTATTGCATTCCCTTGGACAGTTACTACTTGCTATGGTATGTATAGTGCTTTTGGGAGCTATATATTTTTCGCAACGATTTCCAGTGTAGCTATTGGAATATTGTTGATGGTGTATTTGGAATGGAGTGCTATTTGGAATATGAGTATTGTGATATCAGTGTTGGATGGTATATATGGTATTAGGGCTTTAAGAGTTTCATATTTCTTCAGCAGTGGTAATCAGAAGATCGGACTTGTTTTGATGCTTGTTTTCTTTGTTTATGGAGGTTTTCTAAGGTTAATATGTATCTACTTTGGATGCTACAAAGGAGGCAGTGGAATTTTTCTATTAATTGGGATAGTTGCGATTCTTACTGTGGTGAATACACTGAAATGGGTGTCTTGTGTTATTTATTTCAATGATTGCAAGGAGAGAGAAATGGAGATGAAAATTGATGATGAGGAAATAGGTAAGGTCAAGCTTGAAAGTGATTTTTCAAAGACATAAATAATGATAGTGTGTTTTGATGTATGAGTTAGGCATAAGAGAAATCTTCACTTTTCTCACTTGTCTTCCTTTCATTTGTGTTATATTTTGAATTTGAATTTGATATTTTCCCTCAACTTAATTGGATTCATTTACTTGGTGCATCTTCATGTTCTACAAATTTGTACTATATATGGATATCGATTTGGCATCTAAGCTGCTCTCAGACAATAATGAAATTAGTCTCGAACATATAGGTTTCAAAAATCAATTGATATATCAACAATGAAGAAACTTTTATCACTTATTTGTGTATGCTGTTCTTGTTAACCAACTCAACCAACCAAGTGGTACACAATAAAAATATTAAGTACTCTTTTGTATAGATAAGAATGTTAAGGCTAAATTCTATGGGCTAAACTTGCGTGGTCGTGTTGATATCGTGTTCTGCTACTGCCTGCATAGCATTTCAGAATTCTTTGGCTAATTTGGTTGTGCCGATTCTGTCTCTTCTATCTCTTGGCCGCCCTGTCTTAAAAATAGCCGTTAGATTAACCTGAACCTTGATTAAACTAAAAGATATATGGATCATCTCATTAAAAAACTCTTAATTTTTTTGGGTTACATAAGTTTTTCATCACTAATTTTTACCAAATTTTATTTTTCGCCCCCATAAAAATAAGTGGCATGTTTTCATCTCTACAAGAACAGGAGGCAAACAACACTAAAAGAAAGTTAAGAAAAAACCCTGTATAAACTTCTCTCCTGTGAATCAGTATGCGAGGTTTCCCTGTGTTATTTCCTATTGCTTCAGAAATTTGTTGTCAACTCATAAAAATTATTATGAGCGTGCAAAAAATGGTAACATTGTGAATCGTAGTATTTTCCTTAACTTTTCTTCTTCCAAGAGCTAAATGAGTAGAAGTTATTGGTTCACAGAAAATAATGCTCAGTGGTTTTCAAATTTCAATCACAGCTGCATAAAATTAGTAGTAACTACTCAGAGGGGTGACACTTAGCAGAGTCTCACTTCCTCCTAGATGATCATTCATAAAATGAGGTGACATCAAATACCTCTTACTTACACCGGTAAAAATGATCATATCCCTTTTACAGTAGAATACAACTATGGAAGTTAGTTAAACTATTTTGATGTGCATATATACTCTAGCTAATCATAAAAGTACAAATCTAACTATATAGATACAAAAGGAAAAATGATGTGAAGAGAAATAGTGGCATTAGAGAATTTGAGCATGTATTGAGATATAGAAACAAAGTTACAAAATAGAATCTCACTATTTCTTCAGTGTATAGTAAAATGAATCTATCGAGTTGTCGGATAAAATACACTACGCACATTACCGATGATTACTTGCAACTCACTCAACTCCTCACTTATAGGAGGTCCTTGCTTCTCATGGAAAGCCTATTGCAGAATTACTTAGTATATACATTAGCAACGAGCCTTCCTAAATCATTGTTTGACCAATTCAGAAAGGTTGCCAATTTTGTTTTTCTTTCTTGTTGCTCCTTAACCTGCTGTTAGCACCTCTACTTGTTGTGGTAGCTGCTAGCTACAATGGCCAAAGAGTTTATTGATGATTTTAGGCGCAGTAAAAAAGATAAACGTGAGCTTTGCTATAGAATGAGTATGTAAATTTCAAGTGGTTGAGGTTGGATGATGCAAGTGGTTAAGTATAACTTAATCACTTCCCTCTATTAAAGAGGTGAATCATTTTATTTTTTTTAAACTCGGTATACTATCCAAGAACCGACTTCTTTGAGGGGATCAATCTCACCGCCCACTTGCGGGGCCCCATTTTAAGCCAGAACGAAACTTTGTGTGGACATGTCTACCGAAATTTACATCATGGAGGATCGAACCTGAGATCTTGAGAGGAGCAAACTCCAATATCTCAAAACAACCACTAGGTCAACCCTAAAGAGATGAATCATTATTTTGGGGTGTTTCCCCCATGTTGTGCATGTTGTGAAATAAATGAAACATAAATGCCTTTAACGTGCTGAATCCACGATGAACCATTGGGAGTGGTTCGCAGGTCAGTGACTTGCTTACATCAGCTGGCTTTGGAGATGATGACTCGCGGTTCACTATATTCCTCACCACTCCCTGTACCCCCACAACCATGGAATATGAGATTTTAGACCCTTTTTTTCTTCATTATTTCAATTATATCATTAAATATTTATACCTATACTTTTGATCAAAATTTCATAATAAATGTTATTCATAATTTACAAACGTTAACCTAATAAAAAAAATAGAAAGACGGACACTCTTTTTGCTACTATATATAATGGAATTTCTTAATATATTTGTTGTGGGTGCTAATTTTGTGAATCCTACTGCTACGAAGCCTTGGGTTGATGTGCAGATCCATCTTAACGATTATAAGTTAGCTTTGAGTCATAACAGCAGGCTGCATGAAATTCCAAGAGATCATTCTTCGATTTCTCGGCCCCCCTAGCTCAGGCGTGGGTTGAATACGGATGGTGCTAGTGAAGATGGTGTGAATAGCAATTCGATATGTGGATTTTTTGAAATTTATCGGAGCCTGCAGTGCCTTCGTGGTAGAATCATGCATGAGGGGCGTTCGAATGTTTAAAATCTGCTAGTAGTAATGGTTTTTAAGTTGTGAAACTTTGTGTTGATTCAAAAGCAGTTGTGAAGAGTTTAAAGAGCGATATTCTTAGTTTTATGGTGGGTTTGAGACTTGTCAATGAATTTTAGAAGCTTCTAGAATTAGTTTGGGAAGTCAAAGTATTTCACTCATACTGCTAGTCCAACGGTTGTGCCGATGCTCTTACAAACATGAGGTGTAATAGTGACAATCTTTGGAAGCTATTTGAGTTGTTTCCTGCTCAGCTTAACCCATTTGATTTTTGTCCGTGCTTCTCAAGTTTATACTCCACGTTTAATTGCTTTTATAGTTTCCCCTTTTTCTAGGTTAGCATCTTTGTATAAAATAAAATAAAATGATTATCAAATTGGGTACCTACAATAAGTTTGTAAAAATAATAATTTAATTATGTATTTTCTCTCTATTACAAATAGTTATCTTCTAAAGTCAATCTGAATACCTTTTCATTTTCAGCGTATAAATCATTTCGTTAACAAAATACTTTTTGACAAAAACTGACATACAAATACAACCAAAACATCAAAGAAAAAATAATATATATATATATATACACACAATGGCATGATGTCAACATTTTTCTATTTTTGTTGGGTAGGTAGCTCTAAGTTTGACTTCATGTTATGATTTTGGTGGAAGTGAATCAAATGTGTGTTACTAAATAAAAAAATCAACAACACGAGCGTTGAATTAAGGTGGAACAGCTTAGGAGGAGTTGCTGCTCTAAAATTCCCACTTTGACCGACCGATGCACATTTGTTGGGGAGCGTTCTACTTGCCACCACCCACCATAACATCAAATTCCCACTATATAAATAAATGTACATGTGCATGCATGTACATTATAATATCTATTAACATAACATTCTATGTGAATGTGACTACGTTAATTCACATATTATACCACGAAACAAAACAAACCATGAATTCAGAGGAACAAAGAGGAGTTTCCCAAGATTTTGGAATGGATGAGGATGATGATGATCTATTTGAAATTGATCTAGAGGCAGTGAATTTCATTCCACCACTACCTTATAATTATTGGGAAAGTAATTACTTCATTTCTTCAGGAGAAGCTCTTCTTGCTAATTGTTTGCTCCCAATTTCCCATATTTCTAGTGCTGTTCCAGCTTGTAATAATGCAGTGTCTTTTGAAGGGAACACCAATGTTTTCGTTGTTACAGAGGCTAAACCATTGGGGGAATATCTTAGGTTACCTTTCTTGGGGGATTTTGGATTTATAGGTGAGAAAATGAAAGCAAAATTTCATTTCCAGTTTCAGGCTTAGTGATGAACTGTACTATGTTAAGTTGTTGTATGATTTATGCATTATGTCAAAATTAATATGATGTTCTGCAAATTTAGCAACTAGAGTGGTAACATATACTGATGCCATAGAACTTTTTAACTTGTTTGAAAAATATGCTAGTTCTATGATACACAAGTTAAATAAGTCTTAAATCATCATACATAAGTTAGTTTCAATCAATTTATCAATAAATTCCACCATTAGACCAAATCAGATATGATGAAATTTATTTATCTAATGGAGAATGTCATACCCTAATTTTTGACCAATTTATTTTTATTTATTCGTACGTTAATCGTCTTCAGTTGGTCGTTCGCGCGCTAATTCCCGTAATATCTACTTTTGTTCGTACTTGTGGTCGCATTTATTTTTTTCGTTCGTTGTTTATTTTTTAATGTCGCTCGCGTATTAATTTCGTAATTTTTACTCGCGTTTTGTGCGTATTTTAGTGTAGCGTAACGTTTGCGTTCTTAAAGTTCATTGTATTCACGTCATCGTTTTATTGTTTAAATTAGCGTAAAAAAGCCGCGTATCTCAGTCGTATCAGACGAAATTTCGGCAGAGAGGTATTTTAAAATACCTCATTTTTTGGTTCCGACGGGACATTTTTTTTATTTATTATTTAATTTTCGTTTTTTATTATTAATTATTTATTTAGTTATTTCTTTTTCCATTTATTTAATCTGTTGTTATTTATTTATCAGTTTTATTATTTTTTTTAAGTCATTTGGTACACTTGTCATTTTGTCATTGGTCTTGTCCAACTTTTTCTCCAAGAAACTGCAGGGGTATTTTTGTCATTGTCAGTGTATCAGTGAACAGTACTATAAGAGTACTGTTCACGCGTCAGAATGGTCCCCCAAGAGTCAGATCCGTCAGAATCAAGTCAGAAAAGTCATAAATCATCAAAAAAACACAAAAACATTTTCTCTCTCCGAAATTCAAGATCAAACTCATAAAAATCCTCAAGAACATGATGAACATCACATGAACATCATGATGAACACCAAGAACACCAAAAATCCAGCAACCTTCTCAACTCACCATTGAACCAAAAATCACTAAAAACACATACAAACCATCATAATCATTTTCGGCCAAAAAAAAACAACCAACAACACAACCAAATCCGAAAACACATCACAAGGCAAGGCAAAATCAACACAAATCCGAACCTTTAAACACCACAAATCCAAACTTTCATAAACCACAAAACCAAATCCATACCCCAAAGGTCATTTTCGGCCAAACCAACACATAATTAAACGAAAACCAAACCGAAAACTCAAGATCAAGGAAGAAGAACGTGAGAACAAAGCAAGGCCGAACGGAAAAGGAACATCAAAGCCGAACGGAAATAGAAACGAAGGTAGTTTCATGACTTTTTTTTTCATTTTTTTTGTGAACCTTAATGTCTAGATCTAGGCTTTGTGGGTATGGTTTTTGAAAAACTAAGCTTGGATTTATGTTTAGAAGAAGGAGATGAAGAGGATGGTAAAATTTTTTTTTAAAAAAAACAAGTTTCTATCTCCGGCCAACCACCGCGCCGGAGCCTTTTCCGGCCACCGTGCACCACCTCCTTCTTTCTCTTGCCGGCGAGCCAAGGGTTAGAGAGAAGGGAGAGCTTTTTTTCTTTGTGATTTTTTAGAGAGAGAGAGGTTTATGAAAAATGAAGAAGAAAGCCTTTAAAAAACCTTTTATACTCACTTATATGAGTTGGGGCGGGTCACCCATGGGTTGACCCAGTACCCGCCCCAGCTCTTGCATCCATGACCCAGCCCATTTGTTGCTACTGTTTTGCTGTTTACACCCCTATCCTTGCTGCTTGCACCTCCCTGCATATTTTGTTTAGTAACTCTCTTATATAATTTCATGCTTTTATTTTTTTGATTTCATATCATATTTAAACCATGTTCCATGCATTTTAATCAATGTTTTCATTTTTTTATCATGCATTTTTTGGTTTATTTAATAGTTAAGTTTCTACATCACATAACTTTCGTTTATTCAAGCATTTAAAAAATCCTCTCATGCATTTTTGTTTCTTAATTTTGTTTACTTTGCATTTTTGCTTATTTCATATGTTTACTTTTTATTGTCTTGATTTGTTTAAATGACATTTTAGTTTATGGAAATAATTCTCATTAGAAATATTGCATGCATATTTAAATTTCTTGTCATTTATTTTATTTTTTTGGTTTAGTTTGTAATTAGGAAATGATGTAATTTATTTTTACGCTTTTTTTTTTCTTTTGAGACCATAGAATGTACTTAGGATATGTAATATGTAACCGGCACACGCACTGACACATGCACCGACACTTTATCACTTTATTTATCGCTTTATGTTTATTTATGTTTCGTCGTCACGCGATTTCATCGTTAGTTTAGAAAAAATATTTTCTTCAAAAAATCAAAAAAATCAAATTCAAATTTCTTTTAAGTAAACCTTGGTTTGTAATCCAAGTGATTTTCTTTGTATTTTCCTTAATCAAATGTTAATTAATTTAATATCCACATTAGACATGGATTTCGTACAATTAAAATTAACCAACTTTATCGTATTTTCTTCTCATGCCTTGAGGCCTCTCATCTCTTCTTAAAATCTTTTTTTCAAAAATGTTAAAATCAATTCAACTCATCAAATAAGTTCTTTAGCCGAACTACTTGATTTTGATCCCGATTTATTTGGGTAAGTAGGCAAAGGGTTTCGACCCTTCCAAATCAATAAAAATAACCAAAAACATGCTTCATCTTTCTCCTTTCTTTCACTTTAACTCTTAAACTTTTTTTTAAGTAAACTTAATTTAGCGCAAGATTAAGAATAGATAGAAGGTTCCTATGGGATACCATAGTCGGTTCGGGTGCTTAACACCTTCCCCAATCGAAACCAACCTCCGAATCCAAGGTCTTATAAGGGTTTTTACTCACTTTTTCCCTTCCCGCGAATAAAAGTTGAGAGTTCAATGATTAAAGGTTCAAATCCGATTAATGATTTTGATACCCGAAAATCACGAGCACAGAAATGGCGACTTCACTGGGGACCTTTCAGAGGGTTAAGCCTATTTTATCTTTCTTTACTTTTGTGCTTTATTATTTGCTTACACTTTGTAAATACGTGCTTATTTGTTTACTTTCTTACGTGAGTGGCGAGATAAGTCCCCCTACCCGGACTTGAGAGGAAATTAGGATAGGATGGTGGTATAATCATAGTACCTTACCAAGAGTGATTTTTTGTTGTGGTACATGTGATAACCCCACTCAACTAAGGAATCTTGGAAGTATAATTTGTTGACATGAGTATTCGTGTTTGGCATGTTATTTTCAAGTGACCGTCGAAGTTGAGAACCTAGAGTTACATTTAACCCATCTCAGCCTTTTAGGAGGTAGTGCGGTGGCTAAAATCATGAGTCAGTCTTGGTTTAGTCGTTACGCGATACTACACTCAAACTAGACTTCCTTGTGAATGCTATGGGACTAGGAGTATTCCTAAGCTCCAATATATTCAAAAGGGGGTTGTAGTTTGGGAACTTGGTAGAACCTGTGATACAAGTGCATTTGAAACCATAGTCCTTACCAAATGGCGTGTTTACCCTCAACTCCAACTTTGTGTACTTAACCTCCCATGTTTTCTATGTTCTTTAGCATAATCATGCATACATGCATTCATTCATAAACCTTTCTCTCATCAAAAAAAAATCGAAGGACTTAAACAAGTTTTTGTAAACATCACAAAGGTATGGACCTTGTAAGAATGAACACCAAGAAATACAACTTCAAAAAATCTTAACTAAGCTTTTGCTTTTATTAAGAACTTCTTCCTTGGTTACACTCTTACCTTTTGAAAAGGAACTGATTGCAATATCTTTACGAGTTTTCAACTGAAACCATGTTCCTCTGCGATGTTTACAATTCACTTTGACAAATCCTTCGATAACAAAAATTGTATATTTTTGCATAAGCATATCATGCATCATTTGGCATTCATAGTTTCTAGTTCGTGTCTCATATGGTGTATTCTCAATAAAAGGTCAATTCATCAGTCTACTCGCATCTACAACACTCGGGCAAATCAGAATGGATCACCTTGAACAAGAGAACCACAAGCTTCGTGAAGAGGTTGTAACCCTCCGGGCCGAAAATGAGATTTTGAGGAACTTAGTATCTTTGATGACGGTTGCACAAAGTCACCCATTATCTCTTCCTATTGCTAACGCTCAAGCTCAGCCGGTTGCTTCCACTACCCCGATTTCAACGGTGTTCGCTAGTACTCCTCAAAATGCTATGCTGGAAGGTTATCTCTGGAGCACACCTTTAAGTTCTGATGAAGTATTCCGTCCTGTTGTCTCCGAGGTTCAAGCTCCTTTTGTGCAAATGACAACGCCTATTCCTCAATCGGGCCCCTTGTTCCCTCAAGCTGATATGACTTACTCGTCTCCTTTGGTCAACACTATTAAGCAAAACCACGAACCCATTCATCATTCAGAAGGTGTGACTGCATATAACCGGATAGATGAACTGGAAGGAAAGTTTGATAAAATACAGCTAGAATTGAAAGCTCTCCGTGGGACAGAACTGTTTGGCCAAGATGCTTATGACCTTTGCTTGGTTCCCAATGTCGTGATACCACCCAAATTCAAGATCCCTGATTTTGAGAAGTACAAAGGGAATACTTGCCCTAAGGATCATCTGGTGATGTATGTGAGGAAAATGTCTGCTCATATCAAGGATGATGAACTCCTTATCCATTGTTTCCAAGAGAGTTTGACTGGCGTCGCACTGATATGGTACATGGGTCTGAACAAGGTTGATATCAAAACTTTCAATGATTTGTGCGAGGCTTTCGTCCAGCGATACAACTACAACTTGAACTCGGCCCCAAAAAGAGGTGAATTAACGGCCATGACCCAAGATGATAATGAGTCCTTCAAAGCTTATGCCCAACGTTGGAGAGATTTCGCCGCACAAGTCCGTCCATCTCTGGAAGAGAAAGAGTTGCCCGAGATTTTCCTTGATACTCTGGATCAATTCTATTATGAGCATATGTTGACAAGTGCATCCGGCAGCTTCGCAGAGATGATAATCGTGGGTATGCGCATTGAAGAATTGGTCCGAAAAGGACGTTTGGTCAAAGGAAGTTTTCCCACTGATGGATCAGAGGATGAAGACCAGGAAGTGAGTATGGTGGAAGGTTGGCCTCAACAACAGTATTTGGCTTATCACCCTGTTGCCTCTATTATGCCAATCATAAACGTTGTTTCCAATCCAGTGTGTCAACCCCAGTTTCGACAACAGCCTCGACAACAGGCTCCAAGAACACAGATTGATCCTATTCCCATGAAATATGCAGATTTGTTTCCAATATTGCTTGAAAAGAATTTGGTCTACACCAAGGCACCTCTTCCGTTGCCAGCAAAATTGCCAGTCCGGTACAGACCCGATCGCTTTTGTGCCTTCCATCAAGGGGCACCAGGTCACGATATTGAAGACTGCTTTGCTTTGAAGAAAATAGTTCAGAAGCTGGTCCAAAAGAACCTATGGTCATTCTAAAGTTTGAACTCTGACATGGAAGTTAGCTGGATCATGATATTCGTTGACACTTGGAATGTTTAGTTGCACTTGGGTCGTTGCTGATGTTTCTTTCTACTATTCATTTGTTCAATTAATATGTTTGTTTGTTGTTTTATGTTTACCAAAAAAATCCTTTCGTCCCACCCGAGGCGAAAGTGAGCTGGTTTAGGGCTTTTTGCTTTATGTATTTTCATCATTAATTAAAAGGTCGCTTTGATCCCGACTTTGTTTTATTTTGAGCTTTTTCTGGAAAAAATGGTAATACAAAAAACCAAAAAATTTCTTTTTTCTTTAATCATATTCGCATAATCATAACTTTCACTTATCTGTCAAAATCAATAATCAAAGCATGCATTAATAAACCCGTTGAACACTTCAACCCTGTACTCTCTCTCAACTTTGAGTTCCCTGTGTCCGAAATGGAAGAAAAAGAGGACAAATTCCTAATAAGAACTCTTGCCTACTGGGGCATCTCAGCCATTGAAGCTACAAAGAAATATCAAGAAAGATTGTCCAGAAGTTGGCATTCAATTACAAAAGTTGGCAATAAGATGTTAGCATTTGCCTTGTATAAGAATTGTACTCCAGTACACACTTCAACAGGGGCAATCCCTCCCACCATCCCTCAGTACACAACATGAAGTTCAGAGTCCCGTCAATGAAAGTTTTGATGAAGGTTAAGCTTGTTTGCACTTAAATGCATTATGGTCTTATGTCCTGGACAGTTATATCAAAAGGACGAAGCAAGTTTCGACAAAGAAGGATTGTCCCCATGAATGTCAAAAAAAGTGGCCTTGTGCTCAAACATATGTTATCTGATTTTTACCAGACTCCAGGGGCAAAAGAATGCCTAATTGTAAAGAATGGTGATGAACTTGTACGTCCTGTGAATACCGATGCAGTCAAGAAATACTTTGTTAAAGTGAAAAAGCTCGATAAGTCGCAAACCTGAAAAGGCGGCTTAGGCAAAAAAGAGCGTCTCGGTGGACTGAAAACCCGAAAGGGCGGTCCACGCAAAAGTTAGAGACATGTAAAAAAAAGAGAATGATGAAAAAATGAAAAATGTTTATCCTGATAGGTTGGAACCCGCAAGGGCGATCTATGCAAAAGTTAAGGATTGTGACAAAGTAACTACATCTGGTTGGACGTGAATCACTTGGGGCATTTCAGCCGTCAAAAGACCTTCGCCTTGTGGCAAAGCAACTGCATCAAATCAGATATAGTTCACTTGGGGCATCCTAACTGTCGGAAGACCTTCGATATAGAGCGTCCACAAATCAAGTACTTGGAACAGTGGAATTCAAAGTTGTTAGGGAGAATCGTGGTTATTGTGTTCAATGTACCTTTCCTATATAATTACCATTTTCCAAAATTTTCAAAATCTGTGGAGCCACGCTTTTGGCGGGCCACCACCCCATTTACATTAATTTGAGCATGTGCCAATTTATTTGAAATTCTCATTTATTCTTTATTTGCGAAATTTTCTTCTATTTTTTATGTTAATATTTAAAGCAAAATTCAAAAAATATATTTTCCATGTCTTTTGAAATGCATAAACAACAGGTACATCTTCTTTGAACTTATGAGTAGTTGAAGCATACATCAACATTCGTCTCAAGGACAGTTAAACTCTGCAAGTTAAGTGGGACCAAAGGCTATGAGATGACCTCTGTCAAAAAAAGAAAAAGTGAAAAAAGAAAAAGCTCGCTAAGTCGAAAACTCGAAAGGGCGGCTTAAGCCAAAAATGAGCGTCCCGGTGGGTTGAAAACCCGAAAGGGCGATCCAGGCAAAAATTAGGGACATGCAAAAAAGAATATATTCCCGATGGATTGAAAACCCGAAAGGGCGGTCCAGGCAAAAGTTAGGGATTCAAAAGAAAAAACAATACAAAATATGATGACAAAAAAGAAGACAAAGACAGAGGCATCACAATTCAAGTGGGCCAAATGGAAGAATGCACTTCATGCTGGTTTACAAATGGCGATTTCTGCCGATTTGTTGATTGATGGACTTTGTTCCTAGTGAATGGCGACTTCTGCCGATTTGTTTGATTGATGGACTTTTGTTCACAGTGAATGGCGATTTCTGCCGATTTGTTTGATTGATGGACTTTTGTTCCCAGTGAATGGCGATTTCTGCCGATTTGTTGATTGATGGACTTTGTTCCTAGTGAATGGCGACTTCTGCCGATTTGTTTGATTGATGGACTTTTGTTCCCAGTGAATGGCAACTTCTGCCGATTTGTTTAATTGATGGACTTTTGTTCCCAGTGAATGGCGACTTCTGCCGATTTGTTTGATTGATGGATTTTGTTCCCAGTGAATGACGACTTCTGCCAGAATGATTGGTTAGTGGGTTGTCACCCTTCAATGGTTTGATTAACGGGTTGTTACTTTTTAGTGGTCTGATTATTGGGTCTTTCCCTATCAATGGTTTGATTATGGAGCTTTACCCCATCAATGGTTCGGTTAACGGGCTGTACCCCGATAGTGTTTTGATTCATCCCCAGTAATGATATCCCCATTGAAGATTGCCGAGTGTTTGTACTGCGATGTCGGTCCACCTCTTATCTTACTTGTCCAGTCTTGTTTCATCAAGTTATATACAATCATATGGTCGTACAAGTTTCCTACATACATTCATTCATATACATATTCATGCATATAAATATTCATGCACGTAACATGCACAATATCATTTATACATTATTGCATTGACCATCTTCTGTCTTATTTCAAGTATATCGCATAAAAGCGTCATCCCCAATGTGTCCGATCAGTGATGTCACCTTTAGTCTTGATTGGTCGTATCCCTTCAATTTGGTCCTCTATCACCATTGTGTGTCAAGCTAATAACTTGCAAACATATTTTGTTCCATGTGTGTCAAGGGAATAGCTTGCAACCTTTTTTTTTGTTCCATGTGCGTCAAGCGAATAGCTTGCAAACCTCTTTTGTTCCATGTGTGTCAAGCGAATAGCTTGCAAACACCTTTTGTTCCATGTGCGTCAAGCGAATAGCTTGCAAACATATTTTGTTACCTGTGTGTCAAGCGAATAGCTTGCAACCTTTTTTGTTCCACGTGCGTCAAGCGAATAGTTTGCAATACCTTTGAAGTCGGGTTTGATATCCTACCTAATGCCTTTGAATCAGGTTGATACCCTGCAAATGCTCTGAATCAGGATAATAGCTCGCAATTACTTGTGTGTCAAACAACCTTTTTACCAATGTCTTTTCAATCTCCCCGACTGACTATTCCAAGAGTGTCCTTTGTTAAATGCTTGAATGATCGTCGTTACCCAAGTAAAGGTAATTGACAGTTTTGCCCTTCGTATGTTCGTCGTTACCTCAGTAAAGGTAATTGACAGTTTTACCCTTTTCGTATGTCCGTCGTTACCCCAGTAAAGGTAATTGACAGTTTTACCCTTCGTATGTTCGTCGTTACCTCAGTAAAGGTAATTGATAGTTTTACCCTTTTCGTATGTCCGTCGTTACCCCAGTAAAGGTAATTGACAGTTTTACCCTTTTCGTATGTTCGTCGTTACCCCAGTAAAGGTAATTGACAGTTTTACCCTTTTCGTATGTTAGTCGTTACCCCAGTAAAGGTAATTGACATTTTTACCCTTCGTATGTTCGTCGTTACCCCAGTAAAGGTAATTGACATGTTTACCCTTCGTATGTTCGTTGTTACCCCAGTAAAAGTAATGACCAGTATTTCATTTTGTATGTTTGTCTTTACCCCTGTAAAGGTAATAGACATCTTTTTTCTCCCCAGTAAAACACTTTATTTGGTTCTCGAGTTAGTATTTTCGTCGTCATTGCATTCGTACTTGCATAATAGACAACTCATATCATTACATCCATGGAACTTTCTCGATTTCTGAGTTGGTCAAAAATTGGGGTACTTGATATTTAAGTCTCTCCGACCCGTCGTTTCAAAAAATTTCGTCTTTTTAAATCCTCGTGACGGAGAAACTTAAATAGGGGCATCTGTCATACCCTAATTTTTGACCAATTTATTTTTATTTATTCGTACGTTAATCGTCTTCAGTTGGTCGTTCGCGCGCTAATTCCCGTAATATCTGCTTTTGTCCGTACTTGTGGTCGCATTTATTTTTTTCGTTCGTTGTTTATTTTTTAATGTCGCTCGCGTATTAATTTCGTAATTTTTACTCGCGTTTTGTGCGTATTTTAGTGTAGCGTAACGTTTGCGTTCTTAAAGTTCATTGTATTCACGTCATCGTTTTATTGTTTAAATTAGCGTAAAAAAGCCGCGTATCTCAGTCGTATCAGACGAAATTTCGGCAGAGAGGTATTTTAAAATACCTCATTTTTTGGTACCGACGGGACATTTTTTTTATTTATTATTTAATTTTCGTTTTTTATTATTAATTATTTATTTAGTTATTTCTTTTTCCATTTATTTAATCTGTTGTTATTTATTTATCAGTTTTATTATTTTTTTTAAGTCATTTGGTACACTTGTCATTTTGTCATTGGTCCTGTCCAACTTTTTCTCCAAGAAACTGCAGGGGTATTTTTGTCATTGTCAGTGTATCAGTGAACAATACTATAAGAGTACTGTTCACGCGTCAGAATGGTCCCCCAAGAGTCAGATCAGTCAGAATCAAGTCAGAAAAGTCATAAATCATCAAAAAAACACAAAAACATTTTCTCTCTCCGAAATTCAAGATCAAACTCATAAAAATCCTCAAGAACATGATGAACATCACATGAACATCATGATGAACACCAAGAACACCAAAAATCCAGCAACCTTCTCAACTCACCATTGAACCAAAAATCACTAAAAAAACATACAAACCATCATAATCATTTTCGGCCAAAAAAAAAAAACCAACAACACAACCAAATCCGAAAATACATCACAAGGCAAGGCAAAATCAACACAAATCCGAACCTTTAAACACCACAAATCCAAACTTTCATAAACCACAAAACCAAATCCATACCCCAAAGGTCATTTTCGGCCAAACCAATACATAATTAAACGAAAACCAAACCGAAAACTCAAGATCAAGGAAGAAGAACGTGAGAACAAAGCAAGGCCGAACGGAAAAGGAACATCAAAGCCGAACGGAAATAGAAACAAAGGTAGTTTCATGACTTTTTTTTTCATTTTTTTTGTGAACCTTAATGTCTAGATCTAGGCTTTGTGGGTATGGTTTTTGAAAAACTAAGCTTGGATTTATGTTTAGAAGAAGGAGATGAAGAGGATGGTAAAAAAAAATTTAAAAAAAAACAAGTTTCTATCTCCGGCACGGTGGCCCTCCGGCCAACCACCGCGCCGGAGCCTTTTCCGGCCACCGTGCACCACCTCCTTCTTTCTCTCGCCGGCGAGCCAAGGGTTAGAGAGAAGGGAGAGCTTTTTTTCTTTGTGATTTTTTAGAGAGAGAGAGGTTTATGAAAAATGAAGAAGAAAGCCTTTAAAAAACCTTTTATACTCACTTATGAGTTGGGGCGGGTCACCCATGGGTTGACCCAGTACCCGCCCCAGCTCTTGCATCCATGACCCAGCCCATTTGTTGCTACTGTTTTGCTGTTTACACCCCTATCCTTGCTGCTTGCACCTCCCTGCATATTTTGTTTAGTAACTCTCTTATATAATTTCATGCTTTTATTTTTTTGATTTCATATCATATTTAAACCATGTTCCATGCATTTTAATCAATGTTTTCATTTTTTTATCATGCATTTTTTGGTTTATTTAATAGTTAAGTTTCTACATCACATAACTTTCGTTTATTCAAGCATTTAAAAAATCCTCTCATGCATTTTTGTTTCTTAATTTTGTTTACTTTGCATTTTTGCCTATTTCATATGTTTACTTTTTATTGTCTTGATTTGTTTAAATGGCATTTTAGTTTATGGAAATAATTCTCATTAGAAATATTGCATGCATATTTAAATTTCTTGTCATTTATTTTATTTTTTTGGTTTAGTTTGTAATTAGGAAATGATGTAATTTATTTTTACGCTTTTTTTTTCTTTTGAGACCATAGAATGTACTTAGGATATGTAATATGTAACCGGCACACGCACTGACACATGCACCGACACTTTATCACTTTATTTATCGCTTTATGTTTATTTATGTTTCGTCGTCACGCGATTTCATCGTTAGTTTAGAAAAAATATTTTCTTCAAAAAATCAAAAAAATCAAATTCAAATTTCTTTTAAGTAAACCTTGGTTTGTAATCCAAGTGATTTTCTTTGTATTTTCCTTAATCAAATGTTAATTAATTTAATATCCACATTAGACATAGATTTCGTACAATTAAAATTAACCAACTTTATCGTATTTTCTTCTCATGCCTTGAGGCCTCTCATCTCTTCTTAAAATCTTTTTTTCAAAAATGTTAAAATCAATTCAACTCATCAAATAAGTTCTTTAGCCGAACTACTTGATTTTGATCCCGATTTATTTGGGTAAGTAGGCAAAGGTTTTCGACCCTTCCAAATCAATAAAAATAACCAAAAACATGCTTCATCTTTCTCCTTTCTTTCACTTTAACTCTTAAACTTTTTTTTAAGTAAAATTAATTTAGCGCAAGATTAAGAATAGATAGAAGGTTCCTATGGGATACCATAGTCGGTTCGGGTGCTTAACACCTTCCCCAATCGAAACCAACCTCCGAATCCAAGGTCTTATAAGGGTTTTTACTCACTTTTTCCCTTCCCGCGAATAAAAGTTGAGAGTTCAATGATTAAAGGTTCAAATCCGATTAATGATTTTGATACCCGAAAATCACGAGCACAGAGAAAAACACACTTGGCATAGTGTGAGATTATTTTGCTTGTGTCATTAGACAAAACTGAAAAAATGTATCATATGCATAGTTTTTTTTTAAATGCAGCAAACTTAATTCATTTGCTTAATAATAATAAGAATAATAATACAAGGGGTATATTAGTGAAAATGTGGAGACTGGTTAGAGATGTGGCCGTCTTAGCCAACACGTGGACAACCTCATTTGTTTGTCTCCTAGTAAACTTAATATAAGAGTTTATAAAAAATAACTATGAATTCTGCGAAAATCTTGAATAATAGCACCAAAGTCCGAGTTGTCTCCTCCTCTAGTATGAAATTCGAATACCACGTTATGAGAATCAAGTTTAAATTCCACATTGGATAGGAGTCAGTAGGCCAATAGCTTCACCTGTGTCCACGTCCAATAAAGGCGATAAGCATTCTAATCTAACAAGCACAAAGCTCCCGTTTTCATCTCTTATGCACATACTTATGGCAACTTTGTTTTGCAAAAATGCATGGGATAAGTTATTCTACTTTCTTCCTGGTGAAAGGTCTCTTATGGTAGTCTATGTGATGGTGCTCCGGAGAGTAATCTTCCTTCTTTGCGCGGCTTTGGTGCAGGGGAGAGTCCTTCCCTCCGTGGCGGTCCGAAGGTTTACCGCGACGAGAGCGGTGAGGACAGACTGCTACTTCCTCTATCTGAGTCATCGGGAGGCTTTCTGCTGCCTTTTCGACGGTTCGACAGAATGGAGGCAGCATCATCTACCGTCTGAGTTTTTGGAGTTGAAGCAGGGTAATATGTATGTGGATGAATAAGCGGCAAAGTTTGAGGAGTTATCTCGCTTTTGTCCGTATAACAATGCGGTTTGTGCGAAGGCATCAAAGTGTATTAAGTTTGAGAGTGGACTTCGTCTGAAGATTAAGCAGTTTATTGGGTTTCATGAGATTCGGGATTTTCCTACCTTGGTGAATAAGTGTCGAATTTTTTTATTAGGATAGTGATGACAAGTCATCTTACATTATTCTTAGCATGTTTTTCGGTTATTTTAGTAGGATTTAGCATCAAAAAGTAGGAGTATTAGAACGATTGCCTATGATTTCGAGACTTTTGTAATGTTTTCTATATTTGAGTCAGTAATTCTAGTTTTCCCGAAACATAACAATTTTAGGGTTTTTTTGAAGTAATTCACGAAGAAATCATGCAAATCGGCAAATCAAGAACATCTAAAGAATTGTGAAGATTCAAGGAAATAAAACGATGGAAAATCGGAGAATTTGGGCCCAGGAAAGGATGTCATGCACCTAGCACATGTGCAATTTGCATAGCACATGAATCATGTGCCTAACACATGGAGAAGTATCCATGCGCCTAGGGCAAGGTTTTTCCCTTTCACTCATGCGCTAGGCACACTAGCAATGTTCCTCATGCATCCGAAAATGCGGGACACAAGTGTCTTTTCCTGCTTTTATTTTGGATAAAGTCCGCTCTTTTAACCCAAACACAGGTAGAAACTCTCGTTATAAATATCATCCTTCCTCATTTAAAATTTCTCGTTCAGAACTGTGGCAGTTCAAGCGGAAGACAACTTTGGAGCTTCGATAGAGTTTCTATCTTCTCCTTGATTTTCTAGGGTATGTTTTTATCTTTAGTAATTTATTTTTAGTTACCATGTGGAACTAAATATTTTTAGGTTAGAGTTATAAGATGAACCTCTGTATATTTTTGTTGGATATTTATTTAATATAATATGTCATTTATTTTATTTTATATTCTTTTGTTCTCTATTAAGTTTTATTATGAAGTAATTTATTTTTGTGATAGGTGCAACTCTAGATTAGGTACTTAGGTTGTGACCGGCCTAATATTCCTATCACTAATTAGATGCTTATATCTTGATATTTATATCCCTTTACTGATAACTATCTGCCTAGGAAGTAAGTGATTATAAACTAGCCAAAGATACCATAGGAATTGTTGACCCTAGACGTAGGCACTTAGTGGCTAGAATCCACTGAGTCGGGTGGTGCCTTAGCAAACCTAGGAATTAACTTGATAGTAATTAGGGAAACAAGTGTCTAGCTGTCTGAAATAAGCTGTAACGTAATATAACCATTCTCTTGAAACCCTTGGTATGGTAGATATAGATTAGGGTTGCCCATTTGTGGAACTATTAAGAAAGCGTAGAGAGTGTGTTATGAGTTTCCTAAGATTCATAGATGGGAAGACCTAAGGGAACCTTGGCCATCATTGCCTTGGGAAACACTGGAAAGCCAATATAAAGTTTATGTTTCAATTACCTTTGAATTAACAAGACCCCACATATAAGGATCACCGTGCGATCAGCTGGTACAGTTAGTCATCGGAGAGATAAACCAAAGTAGGTTAGTGATGTTCCTCTTAACAACACTCATTTGCTTGCTATTATTGATACGGGTGCAACTCATTTTTTTGTTTCTCTTGGTTGCACTAAGCATCTGAATCTTGTTTTGTCTCCTATGTTGATAGGAATGGTCATTTATAGTGAGCGTTTCGACCTAGGTTTGATTTAAAAACACAGCCTTTATCCACAAAAAAGCAGAAAAAGACATTTTCGTCCTACACATTATGGATGCATGGGGAGCACACCACATGCCCTAGGTGCATGGCATGTCCTATGCGCATAAAGCATGCCCTAGGCGCATGGAAGCGTGCTTCAGACCCAATTTTCTCCATTTTTCTTCATTTTAGGTGTTTTCTTCCAAATAACTTGCCTCGGGTTCTAGGAACATAATTCCTCCCTCTTGTAAAGTCTTCCGAGACCTCTTGAATCTTATTTTTTGATCTTCCCAAAGTCTTAACAATTATTCAGATGTTCTTGATTTACCGATTTTCATGATTTCTTCGTGAATTACTTCAAAAACCCCTTAAAATTTCTATGTTTCGGGAAAACTAAAATTACAGACTCAAATATAGAAAACATTACAAATATCCTGAAATCATAGGCAAATGCTCTAATACTCATCCCTTTTGCTGATGAAAATAACTGAAAAACATGTTAAGAATAACGTAAATTCTCCTGTCATAAAAAACACACATAATATACCACTAAGATCAATGATGACCCTACTTTTTAACAGAATATAATAGGTAGGAACAATGTCTTGAGTATCTGTCAAGAGAAGATGATTATTTTGAAATAATCTTGACAAGATGTTTATTTTGAAAGGGACCCAATTTTCTAAATCATAGCAAGAAGTTAGACCTCCTCCCCGTGTCGTGTTCTCTCCATGTCGAAAGCATATGGTAGAATGGTGTATGTCGAACTAATTGACTAAACCCCATTTGTTTCATACTTCCATGACAAAAGCTCCCTCATGGAGAGACTCAATCATCCAACATCAACCTCATATTGCACAATCTCTCTCCCTCTCCCTCTCCCTCTCCCTCCCTCCTCTAAATTGTTTTAGTAAAAATTAATTTTAGGGCAATTTGATTAGGTAAAATTGCTCGCGCTAAAATTAAGTTGGATGTAAGATAATTGAAATTTATAAGTTATTTCTTGAATCGAAAGCTCAAATTTCTAACTTCAAATGGAAACAATTCTAGATGTCATATCAATTATACTCATAGAACAATCAAACTTGTCAAAATCAAATATATAAGTGACATCATACGTTTATTTTACCAAAAATTGTAGTGTTACAACAACAATTTAGAGAAATGAAATTTGTACAACCATTTTGTAACAACTTTTTAAACAACTGTCTCATAATCACATTACTCTCTCTCTCTGCGCTAAAATTAAGTTGAATGAAAGATAATTGAAATGTAAAAGTTATTTCTTGAATCAAAAGCTCAAATTTCTAACTTCAAGTAGAAACAATTCTAGATGTCAAATCAATTATACTAATAGAACAATCAAATATGTTAAAATCTATTATATACGTTTGATAATCCACTTGGGTTGGCCTGATAATATTGGTTTGAGACTTAGGAGTGTGCCCATCCTCGAAATCTCATGTTCGATTTTCTCATATGTCAATTTAGGTAGGTTAATTTAGTTTCTTAAAAATAAAAATCTAGATTAAGGTTGCTAAAGTGTGTGTATGAACACTGTAGCATTTTCTAAAAACAAATTATTGAACTCTCTTCTTCGGCCATGTCAGCATACACGGATCAGAATACTCATCCTTTGTACACTAAGTTCAGAGCAGGAATGTACAGTATACACAAGCAACTTGTTGAGTACGATACAATATACAACCAGTAAAACTAAGTCCGTGCGAATATTGAATGGTACTTTTAGAAGTTTTGTTTCGAGGTGAACGACGAAAGAAGAAAAAGAAAAAAGAAGAACAAAAAATGAACCATTTGTTTGTATCTAATTTTGGACTGTACTCAACAAGTTGCTTGTGTATCCTGTATATTCCTGCTCTGAACCCAAAAAGCTGCGTTATTATCCCACTAGGAGCAAAATGATGTGTGGTTATAATATTATTTTTTTCAAAGATTCTTCCTCTTATAAGGAAAACCGAAGATATCGAATCACCCAAAAAAATAATATCGAATCCTTTAGTTTGATGGGATAAACGTCCGTGTTGGAAATTGATTTTTATTTTAATGTAAACCTCCATATCTTAAAGAAAATGACATGATAATTTGAGAGAAGTAACCCAATTTATGAAATCTAAAATTGATTTTTGTAAATAGATGAATAACAATGGCTATTAAAAATACTATAAATAAAGAAGTCGAAGTTTAAACCTCAATCACATAATTCGATTTAGCAATTTCAACATTTAAATTAGTTGTGTTATGATTTTTTTTTTTAGGGAAGGAGTTGTGTTATGATTTATATACAATATAAAATTGATTTTAATATTTTTTTAAACAAAGAAAATATGTTAAATGAGAGGTATTAGTCATAAATGAAAAGACAAAAGGAGTTAAAAGAATGCTCGTTGTTTACAAATCTTAGTTTAACTAATTAAATTTTACAATAATTATTTATCATTTCTTCTATATATCAAAATAAATAAATAAAGAATGCTTATAAGAATACTTAATTTTTTTTTACTTGTATTTAAATATTTATGGAAAAATTTCTTTATTTTAATATTTTTAAGGATAAAATATGGTTTTGGTCCCTGCAAATATGCCTAGTTTTGGTTTTAGTCCCTGTAAAAAAAAAATTGTTTTTGATCCCTGCAAAATATTTTGTTTTTGAAAATAGTCCCTTTTTCAAAAGTAAAATATTTTGCAGGGACCTTTTTCAAAATCAAAAGATTTTGCAGGGACTATTTATCTAATAAATGAGTTCAGTCATCATGTGCCACGTGTGCAAATCATCACAAAAGTGGGGCCAGGGACCAAAACCAAAACGAGACATATTTGCAGGGACCAAAAACTTTTTTTTTTACAAGGACTAAAACCAAAACTAGGCATATTTGAAGGGACCAAAACCATATTTTAGCCTATTTTTAATAAAGCAACATGTCATAGTGGATGTTTTTTTTTTTCCGAAAGAAATGTCATAGTGGATGATGAATTAGGTAGGAGATCAATTTTTATGCTAGTAGAAATTAAAAAGTCTTGGTGCATATTTTTTTTTGTAAAATAGAAAATGGGTATCGGTCTTGTGTGGTATATGAATTTTGATTGAAATTGGCTTAGGATTTTTTGGAACTGACTTAGAAGGATTACAAGACATGTTGTTTTTCCGTGCACTCTTTCTAGTTGTTCTTGTTGAATTTGTCTGCGAAGCATGTGTTTGTTGTTCCTGGAAATCTATAATCTCCCATAGCAAAGGCGATAACTTTGTCAACCGAATAAAATGTTTATTTTTCTTTAAAGCTCCTTTAGTGGTGATTTTTTTGGTGGTGGATGCATAGAGGTAGTCTATGGCAAAACAAACTATCGAAATTGTTCTTTGATACGCACCTTCATATTGTAAGCAACAACTTTGAACCGTGCCTGCGATGTGTTAAAAAATCTGTCAGGCGAAATGTTGTTGAAAAACTAGTGAAAAAAAGTTTTATGTTATATCCCCTGTGACCGTTCGAATTATATAATCCAAACTGGTAATGTACAGTTTAGATTATATAGTCCAAAACATTATGATACACCCCATGTTCATGGTATTGAAGTACGTTGCATGGGGCGTAATTACTAACCTTTCGAATTATATAATCTGAAACCCATATAATATAGGTTCAGATCATTTAATCCGAACCATACCAGTATAGAAACAGAAAGCAAAATCCTAGGCTGAACTTAACACATTTTTTTTATAGAAAATACCTTAAGCAAATTTCATGCCGGTAACAAAGAAATGTCTGCCTTCTTATCCTTCATATCACCCTCGTACTAGAACCCCAACCTCTTCCAGTGAGTGTGATTTCATCCAATCGGATGAGGGTGTTGTTCTTGATCTTCAATGCAATTATACACGCACATGACAATCTGAAAGTGATCATGCTCAAACAACCACACCTGGATTTATCCGTACAGACACCATCTACTCGATCAACCTCGTATGCGAGATAATGCAAAGCGTTCCTTAATATATTTCGAATCAACCTAGATCACAACAACTTTCCTTTTAATCTATGTTCAAGCATGATAATGTTCGTCTGGAAGGTTGCACGTATCCGAGTATGTTGTAACTCTAAAATGTTTTGAATGGATTTCCAGTTTGCACCATACTACTAGTCATGTACTATTTCAACCGATTGTGTGAAGATTCAATTATGTTTATTGTAGTATTCCTCATATGCATGACTTTATTGACCCAAAACTTCACGACCTCCTTCATCGGACTCAAAATTGTACTTTCAACATATTCCAAAAACATGGAAAAAAATTCGCATACAACTTTGAACTGGTTTCTATTATCAACATATGTTTTCTCTGTATCAGAATTCACAATATCCTCCCATGCAAGAATGACTGTCTCACCACTGAACTTGGCTTTATCTCTTTCCCATCCTTTGCCTTTGAGATCCTTAACTTTACAATCAGTCATACATTTTGCTCTTACATTTCTTTCAATGTGATACTCACACAACAGAGTTGTTGCGTCAGGGAAAAACGGTATCCACAACATTCATCAAAGCATTGTCTTGATTAGTAACAACAACTTTGGGGTAAATAGCTTTGGAATGTAACAGTTCACGACACCTCTCAAGAGCCCAACTAATGTTACCTTCCTTCTCAAACATCATATACGTAAATCCAATAGAGAACGTTAGTTGGGTAGAAGTGTTACCAACAAAATCAAGCAACGGAAGACGGTACTTGTTGGTCTTATAAGTGGAATCCAACACAAGCACCGTAGAGAATGTGTTAAACAACTTGATACCATCTGGATGCTGCCATAATATATCACTGACATAATCAGAATCAGGATAATTCCTACAATGATACACGTACTAATTTTGAACCAGCAATTTCAAGAGATGTTGCATGTTTGTTCTCGTACCCCTAATGGACTGCATATACATGTAACAAGCATTATAAACATGATTGATAATAGTTGAAGTATTTATGTTCATCTTCCTTAAGTTGGTAAGAATTTGCCTCAGAGGATTGTCTGACTCTGCCATCTCATAAGGGTGTATACATTCATTTGGGTTTAGACATCCGACAATTTTATGGCCTTTCAACACATCTGCCATGTCACGGTTGTGTCTACCATCACCAACTTTGAGGCTTTAATCATCAGCAATCAACAAATAACCTCTCAACTGAAACAGACACTCACATTTAACCGAACCAAAAAATTTGCGACGAGACAACTTCTTGTACTCGGTGTATGAACCGCCTCTTTCACATATCACAATAACAAATGCACTTATTCTATTTCAACCTTTGTCGAATTTACCAATAACGGTAGAAAATCCAAGCTTCCTTGCTTCCTCTTGAACCCACTCCAACAAATAGTTTCATGTAGCAAACTTTGTGTGGTGGTAAAATGTTCTCGATGATCAATACAAACAACAACATCAGCAAGTACATGATGTGCGAATTAGGCAAGTGTACCAAATTGTTTACCAAATAATAAAGTGATAAGTAGAGTATCGTATCCACAGGGATTGTCGTTTCGTCCAATCAATTCGCGTTATTTATTTTTAGTTTGACGGTATAATAAAATATGGATGTTGCAATTTTTATCTATTTGCAACATAGCAGTTTACCTGTTTTTGGTTGCAGAAAAGTAAGCAACGGTTAGGATTCTTCGAATCCCCCTATTTATATTGTTGGATATTAAATAACAGTAATGTCACGTATTTGTCTTAGATAGATTAAACAAGTGATGAGGCCGTTGAGACGTGACTAACCTTGAACATTGGAAGTTGCACCTGTTGATCACATGGTGATCCTTACGTGTGGAGTCTATAAATCTCGGTTATCTAGGTCTATCCCTTATATGTCTAGTTGCACTTGCTGATTGCATGGTGATCCTTACGTGCGGGGTCTTACCGTCTCTAAGGTAATTGAAAGCCTAAACTTAAATTGGCATTCCAGTTTTTCACAAGGCAATGAAGGCCAAGGTTCCATTAGTTCAGCCCATCTATCAATCTTAGGACACTCATAGCACATTCTCTCTCACTTACTTAGTAGTTCTACAAATGGGAAGCCCTAATCTACGTCTACCTTACTAAGGGTTTAGGAGAATGGTTCTATTTAGGTTTTTTCCCCGAAGTCGTTTGTTTCCTTAATTACTAACCAATTACATCCTAGGTTTACTAGAGTTACTACTCAATCTTTGTAATGTCACCTCCTAAGTACTTACTACCAGGGTCGACTCTCTTTCAGTATCTTTCGCAAGTTAATAAGAAGCAAGATAGTAATAACAATATTAAGCCATATCACAACCTAATTACCTAATCTAGGGTTACGCTCCTCTGAAATAAATAATTCCTAAATTAAAGTAAATAATGAATAAAAGACAAATAATACATATCAACATTAAATTAAATAAATATCCATAAAAAATAAATAGAGGTTCATCTTAGAACTCTAACCTAAAAAGATTTATTTACACATGGTAGCCAAAAACAAATTACTAAAGATAAAAACATACCCTAGATAATCAAGGAGAAGATAGAAACTCTCTTGAAGCTCCAAAGTTGCCCTCCTCTTGAATTACCACATTTATGAATGAGAAATTATGAATGAGGAAGACTTGTATTATAGTGAGAGTTTATACCTGGGTTTGGGATAAAAGTGCGGATTTTACCCAAAATAAAAGCAGGAAAAGACGCATGCGCCCCGCATTTTAGCATGCACGGGGCGCATGTGAGTGTGCCACAAACCATGCACTAGGCGCTTGGAAAATGACCTAGGCACATGGTATGCAATGTACAGTAGCCCAATAGTCGGCTTTTATATTTAATCTAAACAATGTTTTTTTTTATTTAGACAATCTTTGCTCGACATTCACTTTTCAACTTTTAAATTGTCAATTCTATATCCTTGTCAGCTTAACAACTTAACTAAGAACATAATCTGGTCGAAACTATTGGATGACACCATTTTTGCAATGAAGAAAACTAGTGTGTGAAGGGTACTATTGTATTTTTTTTCCAAAATCTGGAAAACCAAAAGTTGGTTGAGATTTTTCAGCATCCCACTATCTCCATTATTTTATTATGGCAACATGGTACAACTTCAGAGGATGCAGTCTTAAAAGCTTCCTTTGAACGTGTCACATTCAAGACATTATAAAATGTAACCTCTAAGCCACAAACCTCAATCTTTTAAGATTCTCTTTAGATCATATCTCAATTTCCCCTCTACATTTTCCTTACACATCATAGCTTCATTTCCAAACTTCTGCATCTTCATGAGTAACGAGGAATTTCTAAAAGTGAAAACTAAAGACCCTCTTACAGACCTAAAACTTCTTATAGAGAGAAAAACACACTCCTTTTTTCCCTCTCCAGATTATCCTAAAAAATTTAACCCACACTATTTTGTGAGTGCTCATGAAAATCTCCTTCAACAATTACAAGAAAAGGTTCTGAGTGTCGACTTGTATCAAGTGCTATAAGAATATTCTAACACTGGATTAAATTTGATTTCTTTAGTCAAAACTCTTGGTAATTCTCAAGAGTCCACCACCAATGCGTCTCTTCTTTCCTTTTTAGTCTAATATGCTCCGCTCTTGGAACATATCACACAAGTCCTTTACACCAAACAACAACTTGCTAAAAGGATAATGGAGCGTAGTAATCTTCGACTACATCACCTTGAAGGGTATAACTGTAACACCTCATTTTAATTCTATTATTTTAAATGATGTTTGAATATTGGTTATATGATTTTGCATGACTTATTTGATATATATATATATATATATATATATATATATATGATTTTATGCGAAAATATATGATTCATGTGTGATATATATATATATATATATATATATATATATATATATATATATATATATATTATGTGTTATTTTATTATATAGTTGTTTTATTATTTAAAATAAAATATGAGAAATAGAAATAAGTAGTAATAATATTTATTTAGAATTAAGGGGGATTAATTGTAATTATGTGGATTAAGTGGGAGTTAAGGAAAAGAAAAATGGGGTTATGTTTTGGGAGTTAGTAATGAAAGAGTCAGACAAACATTTTCACGTACAGTAGAGAAAAAGAGAGTTTTTGAGAAAAAGAGGAGAAAAATCAAGAGGGGCTAGAAGGAGAGCTAGGAAGGGATCAAATTGCTGTAGGCTTTCAATTGTTGCTGAATTAAGGTAAGGGTGGGATTCCTTTCACTAATAATGTATATAATTCTGAACTTTGATGAATTGTTGTGTTCTTGAGTTAGGGTTAGAAAGTTTATGTTAATTGATAAAATGAGATGAATTGTGTTTTTTGATGCATGTTCCTATGTTGTTTTGATTTCTATATTGCCTATTTGATCTGTAAACATCACTGTAAATCATTTTGGGAGATTAAGGGATCAAAATTTGGGTTTTTGGGTGAAAAATGGTGAGAAATCGTCAAAAAACGGGGCCCAATTCGCTTAAGCGAGCCCCAAGCGAACTCACTAGCGAAATTGGGGTTTCTCTCGGCGTGAATCTCGCTTAAGCGAGATGCTCTCTGACAGCATTTCCTGTTTCGCGTTCTTGTGTCTTTTTCACACGTTTCTGTTTTGAATTAGCTTTCGGTGTAAACATGAAAGTTGTAGATAATTGAGTTAGATTTCTAATGACATTGGTTTGACGTGTAAACTATTTTTAGATTTTGAGTTATGACGAAAATAGTCCAAGAGGGTATTCAAAAAATTTTAAGAAAACTTAGCATAACTAATTCTGAGTTAGTCCAAAACTTATGGTTGGTTTCCCAACTTCAAACTTAGGTATTAGGGATTTAGTTGAATTGTTTTATGAGTATTTGACCTATGTCTTATTGATCACACTTGCTTGTTTTTGAAGAATGTTTTGGTCTGATATGATTGTAGTTGATTAATGTATATGTGTTATGTTGATGAATTCTGTCGTAAGAGTTGTTGTGTCAGATTTTGACTAAGTTGTGGAGTGTGTCATAAATGATTAGGCACATATGTTGTTGTCGTAGATGCAGTTTTAGTTGTATGTTGATATACACAAGTCGAGTCCATTTGCATACTTATAACTGTTGGGGGCTTATGCCCTGGAATGCTTAGCATTCATACCGCTGGGGGCTTATGCCCTGGAATGTTTATCATTCACCTGTTGGGGGCTTATGCCCTGGGATGCTTTAACCATCCAACTGTTGGGGGCTTATGCCCTGGAATGCTTAGCATTCAACTCGCGTAAAATGGTACCACATGCATAATGCATTTGTCGTTGTCGATGTCGCATTGTCGTAGTCGTTGTCGTCGGTCATGTCGTTGGTGTTCATTGCTGATAATGACATTGTTGTTGCTGTTGTTTAATGTTGATGAAGATAATTATGTTGCTATTATATATGTGTATATTTATTCACATTATATATGAATTGAATAATGTCTGTTGTAAGATGTTGTTGTTTCATTGATTCGATGAATTATATATATTTATTATTGATCGTGTATCTCACCCCTTCTGCTTGAAAACGTTGCCTTCCCTAAGGGTATCTTGCAGGTAATGAAGATTAGTAGGATGATTGGCTCTGTGTCTAGGGCTCTGATACATATTAGGATGGGGGTCGTCGCGAATGTTTCCTTATTCTTTTATGTATCTTATCTATGAAAAGACTATGTCGTGGGAGTTTATTATTGTTGAAAATAATATTTTATAACTGTTGAGGCCTTTGTGTAAGGATTATGTTGACGTTGAATTATAATTTTTGAAGATTTATTCCGCTGCAGTTTATGAGAATTTATGTTGTTTTGAAATAAATAGTTTATTCCTATTTATGAAATTTTGAAAAGTAGTGTAATACTCCGTCGTTAAAATACTCTGATATAATTATCTTTATTATTACGTCGTTGGGTGAACGGGGTGTTATAATAACTCTACCATGTATGAATCTTTATCTCTCGATAGACGAGTCAAAGAGTTAAGTGAAGTGGCGCAATCAAAAGCTCTGAAAGCTGTTGAACACCATGAATTGACTGTCAAGCTTGGACAAGATGTAGTGTGCTTAACTCTGGAAAAAGAGTTCGTGGAAGTAAAGCTGGAAATTTGTGAATCTATTTATGAAAGGTTGAAGGCTAACCTTCAACTTTAGATTCCTTTTGATTTTGACTAAACTTTTTAGGCTTAGGCTTGTACTTTTTGAAGGTGTCTAATGTTTAGAAAATACCCTTTGGCATTAATTTTGGTTTAATTAAATTGCCAAGTTTTATGTTTCTCGTCGAAACTACTCTTGTACTATTTTAACTTCCTGCAATATAGGCCTATATATTTTTCATATACTTACCATTTTATTCTGAATATTCTATTATCAGAAGCTAATTCTATTATCTCATAAGCATCATTTGAAAGTACTTGTAAAACTTTAAATGGTCTTTCCCAATTTGGTGATCATTTGCCTAAAACTTTATCCTTTTAGTCCATATGCAAAAATACTTTCTAAACAAAATCTCCAATATTAAAAGATTTTGATTTTACCTTCTTATTATTGGCTTTTGCAACACACTATTTTTGTCTTAGAAGCACTTCCAATGTCATAAGTCTTTCTTCATCTACATCAACCATTTCATCGAACATCATATTCCAATATTGATCTTTTGGAATTTTCATTTGTTTTTGAATTCTAGCTGATTGTACATAGACTTCCATTGGTAGAACTACATCATGCCCAAAGTTAATTGAAATGGTGTATAATTCGTTGACTATTTTGGAGATGTTCGACAAGCCCAAAGGATTTGATCTAAAGTGTTATGCCAATTTCTTGGTTTATGCTTCACATTTTTCTTTCATCCAATGAAGGTTGAACCTTGATCAGTAATGATAGTTTCAGGAATTCCAAACCTGTAAAAAAAAAAATGATTTTGGATAAAAACTAATCAATGCCTCTTGATCAACTTTTCGTAATGGAATAGCATCAACCCATTTGGTAAAATAGTTTATTCCAACTAAAATAAAATGACGGCATCTAGATGAAGAAGGAAAAAATTTCTCCAGTTATATATAAAGCCCAACCTCTAAACAGCTAAGGTTTTATTATGAAATGTAATTCTCTTACATGTTAAATTGCTACATGTTTATGGCACTCTTGGCACCCTTTTGTAAACTCAATGAAATCTTTCAACATGGATGGCCAATACAATCCCTTTCGAAATATTAACCATTTCATTTTATGACCTACATGATGGGAACCACATGCCCCACTATGTACCCTAGAAACAACTAGGTAAGCCTCATTTTCATTAATGCACTTAAGTAAAACTCCTTCAGAAGTTTTCTTAAACAATTCATTTCCAATGATCACATAGCTTAAGGCTTTATATTTAATCTTTCGACCAAGTGTGCTTGACGGATTCTCAAGGTACTCTACAATTGGTTTTCTCCAATCATTATTTGACAAATCGTCAATGAAAAAAATTCAGGATAAAAACAATTAGGATGAGAATATGGCTCACTATAGTCTAATTCTCTTTTTGCCCCCATAAATTTTGGCATTGACAATTATGTCAAAGTGCATTCAATCGGAACCAATTTATCTTTGATTTCTATCAATTCTTGTAATTTCTGTTTAGAAACCTTATATCCTGAAGCAACTTGTACTAAATCATTTAACACTTGATTTTTAATTCTTGGCACATGTTGAATAATGATAGATTCAAAATTATTTAATAAATAAGTAGTAGAAACAAAATAAGAAAACAAATTCACACTTATGCATTTGTACTTCTTTGTTAGTTGCTTCACCACCAATTATGAATCTCCCTTTATCACAACATTTCTTGCCCCCAGTCTTAGCAGTATTTTCAATCCCACTATTAAAACTTCATATTCAGCTTCATTATTAGGGCAAGAACCATTAATTTTATATTTAAATTTTGTTGGTATATTCAATGGAGATATTATGAAAACACCAACTCCGATAACATTTTTATGTCTAGAATCAAAATATAAATTCAAGGCTGATTTTTCACATAACTTTGTGTTGCTTTGACCAAAGAATGATCAACTATGAAATCAACAACAATTTGACCTTTGACAGTTTTCAAAGGTTGATAAGTTAGTGAATATTCAGATAAAGTCAAAGCTCATTTCTCAACTCTACTATGTAAAATTGGTTTCAACAACATATGTTTAATAAAATTAAAATGCGAATAAACATAAATAACTACAAACTTTATGTATTGCTTAAGTTTGGAATATGAAAAGTACAGACATAGACATAATTTTTCAACAAGAGTGTATCTAGTTTCAACATCATTTAAAACTCTACTAAGGTAATAAATGGTTCTTTCAACATCATTCTCATCTTCTTGAGCTAACATGCTTCCTATTGTTGAATCAGTTGTTGAAATGTACAATTTCATACTTGTATTCCTAATTGGAGGCAAAAAAATTGGAGGCTTCGTAAGATATTCTTTGATTGCATTAAAAGCTTTTTGATGTTTACGCCCCTAGTTAAATCTGTCATCTTTCTTCAGTCGAAGCAGTGGTGAATATGCTTGCCTTTTTCCACTTAGGTTGGAAATAAATCTTCTCAAGAAGTTGATTTTTCCTAACAACGATTGAAGTTCCTTCTTGGTTGAAGGAGGCCTGGTTTCCAATATAGCCTTGATTTTATTTTGATTGATTTCAATACCTTTTTTGTGCACAACAAAACCTAAGAAGTCACCTGCACATACACCAAAGGTACATTTCAGTGGATTCATTTTTAATCCATATTTTCTCATTCTTCAAATGATAGTCGAAGGTGTTCTAAATGATCCTCTTTCGACGAAGATTTTACGACAATATCATCAATGTAAATCTGCATAAATTTATCAATAAAATCATGAAACATTGAATTCATTGCCCTTTGGTATGTAGCACCAGCATTTTTTTTAGGCCAAAAGGAATTACTACCCATTCATAAGTGCATCTCCTAGGCATCGAAATGTTGTTTTTGATACATCTTTTTCAGTAGTAAAGATTTGCTTATGGCCAGAATAGCCATCAAGCATACTCAATTATTCAAATCCTACTGCAGAATCGACTAGCATTTCTGCCACTGGAATAGGATATTTATCCTTCGTTGTAGCATTGTTCAAATCTCTAAAGTCTATACAAACTCTAAGAGACTCATTTTTCTGAATTACATGAACAATGTTTGCCAACCATCCACTATACCTTGCAGTTCTAATGAACTTGATTTTGAGGATTTTTTCGATTTCCTCTTTAATCTTCGACATGATTTGAGGTGCAAACCTTCTTGGAAGTTGTTTCACTGGTTTCTTGTCTGGTCAAATTGGTAATTTTAATTCTACCACATTTCTACTTAATGCAGGCATTTCATTGTAATACCAAGCAAAACAGTCTTTATACTTCTTTAGAAGTAAGATTATTTGAAGCTTAAATTCTGGACCAATTTTAGAACGTATGTAAGTTGGTCTTTTTATTGATCCATCTCCCAAATCAATTTCTTCCAAAGGATCTCCAGCCTGGATCTTTTTGGGTTCACAAGAAGGATCTTTTTCAAAACCTAAAGGTTCATCATCAAAGATGCAGTCAAGCTTTTGGCCTTCAACCATTATTTCTTTAGGTTCTTCATTGATTATTTCGACAACATCTTTTTCAATGGTTCCTATAACCATCTTTTGTTGTAACTTAGCATCTAAGGCTTTCTTGCTTTTATATTCGGCCAAATAAGTCGTGATCCTTTTCCAAGCATCTTGCTCAGACATGACAATTATCTTCAACATCCCACCCAGTTGAGGGAATCAAATCTTTCACGATGGATTATGTGTTAGGAATCTCTATTTTCGACATGAAGCCATGGATTGTGTGAAGCCTTATAGAACTCACATATGTCTGGTCGGTAACACCATCTTTAGTAGAAGAGCATGGCGCAATATTTACCAAGATTTTCTCAAAGGTCTTTCTTGTGACTTGATTGACCTCAACAAGAAAATAGCTTTGATGAGCCTCAATATCTTCAACTATACCATCATCCCTCCAAATTACAACTCTCTGGTGCATAGATGAAGGAACATCACCTATTTCATGTATTCATTTTCTTCCTAATATTAAGTTAAAATTAGCTTTTGAAAGTACCCCCATGAGAAAAGTTAATCTGGTGATACTTCTCACTATTAAAGTACCCCCATGAGTTCAGCTTTTTCTTCATTAAATTCTTAATATTAAATTCCCCCTAGAAAGTACTATTAATTGTTTTGTAGGTACTTGAAGATCATATGCTAAAATTGTCATATTTAGATTGGTTTCTTCAAGATACAAGATCACATGATATAGTTCAATTTATGATTATTTATTTATGATCATGGTGAAAGGTACACATTTTTATTGTATTATTCTATGATATGATTATGATATCTGTTGTATATTCATGAGTATCGAATATTGTAAAGTGCTTGGTTTCTACTGAATTGGTTGCATAGTCATTATCATGCGCACTTACAAAATATGTTTGAATACATGTATTGGTGAAAGTTTTATTCTGCATTCATTTTGATCTAGGACATAATTAACTTTAAAATGTGGATATTATATGAGTAGAAGCATTATCTTCATCGTAAAAGAGATGTCTTTTTTGGTACGAATTTATTTATTAAACAATGCTACTATTTACTTTTACTAACTGTTGTGCATGATGGAATTCATATACATATATATGAATAATTTTAACGTGAAACTCATTTGTAGAAATGAATAAAAATATATGTTTTGATTTAAACCTAATTATTTTCTAGTTGAATTTCTGTATGTTTTGGTAAAAATGTGCATGTTATTTTGTGTGAGAAATTTTTGTATTTAAAATTATGATCTCATATCATATGTGCAAAGTAATGTGAATGATTAAATACTCATTGTGAAGAAGATAAATTATTTTTACATAACATTTATTATTTCCCTTATATTACGACCCTTTGGATTTTACTATTTTTCTTCTTTTTGATGATGTCAAAAGGGGGAGAAAGTGTATGTTTGTGTTTTGTGTTTTGTGCTTAAATTGTTTCAGGTTATCTAATTGCAAAACAAAGGGGGAGACATACAAGAAACATTGTCAAAAGGATATGGTTTGTCATCATCAAAAAGGGAAAGATTGTGAAGAAGATTTCCTTCGTAGATTTGGCTGGGTTTTGATGATAACAAACTCACATCACAAAAGAAGAAAAACTATGGAGGCACAAGATGAAGATTAAGAATAAAGATTAGTGCATAAGCTTCTTGGTTATACTCTTTGTAAGTATGACGCTTGTCTTTTGATTTATCATTCTCAAATTATGACTTAGAATGCTAAGAAAATAATTACAAACATTTTTCTAAGTCATCATATGAAGCAATGCTAAAACTCTTGTGAAAATAAATCACACACTCATAATTATTTTCATATAATGTGATTTTGCATGAAAATATTTTTTACATGAAAAACCATTGTTTATTATGAAAATTGCAGTATTACTTTTACCATAAAAATATGTTTAACATGCTTTGGCAATTGCTAATATATTATTCTTATGTTGGCCATAATGGTTACTACATTATATATGGTTTCATCACACTAAGAATAATATTTAAGCAAGGTTTTTTTTTACATACATGCATTACGTGTTACTATTATCATATATGCCTAACTGATCATTGTGTCCACAACTTTTTCTAATTAAATTATCTTTCCAAAATTTGGCCAACTGCTAATATTTGGATTCAAGTGCACACACCGGCTATTTTCTTGGGAATGCATTTCATACACTTTTTCATGAATAGGTGTCATTTGAAATATGTGTCTATTCATTGACAAAACTTTTTGAAAAGTAGTGTTGCTTCATAAACATCATTTTAGCCTCTATAAATTCAATTGAGAATCAAAACAATTTTAATACAACAACTTTCATTATCTCAATTGACATTTTTAATATCACTTGCTTTCAAACTTTTATTCAAATTGTTTGGAAAACTTTGCCCACACTTTAATATTCATTAAAAAGTTTTCTGAGCACTAAGTCCATTTATTTAAGAGTGATATTGATAAGATTATACAGCCATACACATTTGATATTCTTCAATTACATTGTTGTAAAGTTTCTCATCATTTGTTGGTGGGAATTGTTGTAAAAGACAGTGGAGTGCTATCTTGTTTCTTTGTGAGAATTTCATAATAGGTTTGGTGAAGATTCTTGTTGTAAAAGATAGTGAGGTGCTATCTTGGTGTGTAGAGAAATATTGTTAGGGGGCCTTTGGGATTAAGGTTGCTTTGTAACAAAGATTCTTTACGTAGTGAAATCCTTCGCGGGGTGTGAAGGGAGTGGAGTACCCTGAGGTTTAGAGGGGAACCACTATAATTCTCTTGTGTCTTTTCTTCTTTCCTTACTCTTTTATTTTTCCGCATTCATACATTCATCAATATTTTCCGGAAAAATACTCAAGAACGCTAAACTCTAAAAAATTGACCAATCATCCTAGAAACTTAATTCACCCCCATCTTAGGTTACAGTCTGAAATTACAATATTATATATAAAGAGGTATGAATGACGTGTCTAATAGACTTTCTTAACATTAGCCTAATATATTTAATTAATAAACTTTATAAAATGTCTGAGCCTAACATTTTTATTAATCGAGCAGGAGTGAGTTATGCTTTAAATACACTATGTCTTAACTTGTTTTCATCATTAATTATAATTCTTAAATTCCTTTAATATTCTAATTTAACCAAGTGACTTATCCATCTCTCATGCAACCCTCTCACGTTAATATTATAATTTAACATATGTTACATCAAGAAAAAATCATATGCAATATAATTTCATTTATCTATATTATATATAAAGAAAATAATATGTTTAATTTTGGCACTTTTGAGCTGATTTTTCTCTTTCTAAAATTTTCCTCTACTTTCAAAACAAATAGCACATATAACAAATAGATAAGAAGAGTAAAGTCAAATATTAAAATGAAAGTGTAACAAACCCGATATGAGGATATATACATCAAGTTTTTTTTCCATTATCTTTTCAAAAGTTTAACAAACTAGATGAGTATATTTATACTTACTTTTTCATTATCCCAATTATATCCTTAAACAATTTTTTTTCTATAATATAAATTGTTGTTGGTGTCATTAAAAAATTAGAATTTTTATTATATTTTTTTGTTATATTGTTGGTGTCATTGAAATAGATAATCATGGTTAGTTTGATATGTTATAATTTGAAAACAACAAACATTTATGTTTTTAGTTTTAATCAAAACCAAAATTTCATAAAAAACACTTTTCCTCTTCAAAAGAATAAAAAATAAAAGGCTTAAATATGTCTATAATCCCTGCAAATAAGACTTATTTGAATTTTTGTCCATGTACTTACTAATCCTTCCAAAATATCCTTGCAGTTATTAATCATTTGAGTTTTGGTCCAAATTTCATTTGATTACTTATGTGGCAAATTAGTGACGTGGTGATGATGTCCCGGAATATGACTGAGAAAGGACATGGATGAGTCAGCAAATTATACTGGAAATGACCATTTTACCCTTAATGAAAGTAGACAAAAGTGAAATGACCACTATACCCCTTCCTTCTTCTTTCTTCTCTTCCACCACTACCAAACAACACTGATCTCTTCCATCAACACTAACGTGAACCCAACAACAACAAATATAAGTCATAACTTTCCTCTGTTATATTCACCATAATCAATTCAACCCCACAAAGAACCCACCATCCGCTCTCTTTCTCTCACAATATTCTCTCTTTATCGCTTTGTCTAACGTGAAAACACAACCTTTTAACTCATTCTTTCTTCTTCTTTACTTTCTTCGCCGTTTCAATGTCATCGTCGGAAGTTCAATTACGACAGTGGTGATGACCTGTCAGAGTACTTATCTGCAAATCAACCAACACCATCTACAATATCATCATGATGGTGGTGGTGGTGATTGCGTATGTATGAGAATGAATTAAGATTGATTGGGTTTAGACTTCGAACTCATCTCAAATTTCTCTATTCTCAATCTTTGATTCACTTTCAATTTAGGGTTTAGAATTCTGCATTTTCAGTTTCACTTTTAATTTCCAAATCCATTTCCAGCTTCGAATTCTGTTGTTGGTGATTCTGTAAACGTTGTTGTTGTTGTTGGGGAAAGAAGAAAGAAGTCAGAGGCATTATGGTCTTTTCACATGTGTCTTGGATCATTAAGGGTAAAAGGGTCACTTTGAGGTACAAAATGTTGAGTCAGCATAGTCATATCCCAATCAGATGGCGCCACGTCATTGCCACATCAGTAATTACATAGATAATCTTATCTTTCTTGTTAAAAAAAAAATCTTATCTCTATTAAGATTCATGATCTGCCGTGCCGACAACCTAAAATCAAGTCATGCCATCTAGGTGGTTGTAGGTGCCATAAACTTTTTTTATTCGAGTACCCATAAACTATAAAGAGCACATTACGCTGATACCCTATTCTTCCATATCCATAGTGGGTAACTGAAAATAACACTGTATGGACTTTCACATCTGTCCCCCTCTCCCGTTAATTTTCGTTTCCTGCTATTAGGGTGTAAATAACTATGGGTCTATATTTTTTTTCTTTATCTACAGAGCTACACGTGTGATAGTATCGTCCCATCTAATTGAGAGGCTGAGACTCCTCTATATGGTCAAGGTCAAGGAAACAGTTTATCAAAGATCCATGAGATCAAATATAGTGTGATGTTTTTCATTTAAATTTTCATTTTTTATAATAAAACCCCATTGTTTTCATAATTACTTGTTTTTTTATACGTTCATAATTACTTTTTTAAACGATTATCAAACCAAACTTCAACGTATCTAAGAATTTAATGTTTAATAATTTATTGGATTAATGAGACCAAATATGACACCATTAAAGAGAGAGTGGGGGTAGAAACTGTAGTAGAAAAGTTGGTAGAAAATAGGCTTAGATTGTTCATGCATGTCGAGAGAAGATTTGTAGATGTCGTCGTAAGAAAATTAGATCAAATGGAGGGGAGTCAGGTCAAAAGAGATAAAAGAAGACATAAGAAAACTATAAGAAAAATGATTAGAAAAGATTTAGAAGTCAATCAGTTGGATTCAAGTATGGTTTATAATATAACATTATGATGTAATTTAATCCATGTGGTCGACTCCACTTGTAGAATAAGACTTGGTTGTTGTTGTCGTTGTAGGTGTGTGTGTGTGTCGAATATCTGGTGATCGAGAGTGACTTTCTTGTATTAGAATGATAGGAACAAATCTCATCCATTAGATTAAAATATATGGTTGAGATAAAAAAAACCGGTTTAATTAAAAGTCATGTTTAATTAATACATATGTCATAATGTATTCTATTTTCAAAACCCAACATATTCTAAACTGGATTTATAATTAATAAATATGTCCCATTGTAGTTCTAAGGTGGTCCACTTTGGAACAATATTTAAAATTAGAAGAAACTTTATCGACTTTTAAGAAATGAAAATTCATGATCTACCTCGTCTTTATAGTTAAGACAATGATATGATTGATACAAGTTTTATATATATATATATATATATTGGTGTTTTAATCGAATTGGTATACAGTCATTATCTCAAGTGTGACAATGAAGATGACCATTAAACTCTACTACCAAAAGATGATGACGTCTCTCCTCTTTGAAATTTTAAACCGTTTCTATATACTCGTCCACTTATAAAGTTTATCAATATTAAAATTTGTAATAAATATATATGATGTGAACATAAGTTTATAAATGGGACGATCCTCATCTTACAAACTAAAATTTGCAAGATTGAGTTATAGCCAATTCAAAATTCTAATATGTTTCTAAAAAAAAAAAATGATTCTATAATCTGAAGTTGGATAGAAAGTGTTATCTTACCTTTTGAAAGAGGCACTATAAATACGTATAGTTCATACTCATTTTTCATCACTTACTAGTATTCACTATTAGTTGCACTGTGCTCGTTATTTTTGTCTTCTTCCTTTATTCATATACATCTTGCTTATAATAATGGGAAGTATCACTTCAGATCCACTAATTCTTGGGAGAGTGGTAGGAGATGTCATTGATTACTTCACCCCAACCATAAAAATGACTGTAACTTACAACAACAAAGAAATCTTCAATGGATATGAACCCTTTCCTTCTACAGTTACCACCAAGCCAAGGATTGAGATTGGAGGAGCGGACATGAGGTCCCTCTACACTCTGGTATTATATTTAAAAAAATTCATAATATTTTTTTTCAAGGGATAATATTTTTTTCATCTCATACATAATTATATAAATGCATTTTTGGACACTATAATTTATTTAAAATTGTATTTTTTGATGGCATTTTTTTTTCTTTTCTTTTTCGGTTGTGAAAAGGTCTATTTTTCAATAGAAAATAAGTTGTCTCCTTTTTTCCTACAGATCATGATAGACCCAGATGTTCCTGGCCCAAGTGATCCTTATATGAAAGAACACTTGCACTGGTATTTAATTTTTTTTATTGGAGTATTTGATTAATATCTAGTTGCGTGAATTTAATACAAAAAACTGTAGATGTATGATGATATATATAGCTTTAAATGTGTTATTTTGCTTGGCTAAGGTTGGCTATTATTCTATAAAAACAATGTTTTTTGAAAAAAATAAAAAGTGATTATAGTTGATTATCAATCCACAAGTCATAACTAAATTGATAAAAATATTAAAATTGTTAGACTAAACTCTGAATTTATAATAATTATTGTTATTATCATTTTATCGATTAAAAAAAGTTCGATTATCACTTCCGTACCATTTATTACATGACCTTCATTTCCGTATAAATCATACCCTTTGTTGTCATATGCCTCTAAATCGATCGATCTGATCTGGTCATAAATCAATGTCTCAACAAATACTCTTAATATTTTATTGTGTAACTTACAATCAATCTATAAACCCTTTTAGAAAAGCAAATAATAGCATTGTTTACTAATGAAAACGTGCTCAAATTTTTTTAAAGCAGAAAACAATTTGATTGAGCCGTACCTCTTTTTATAATTTTTTTTACCATTTAAGGTGCATAAAAAATGTTCGGGACATTTGTTTACATTTTCCTTTAACATATTTGATTGTTTAGAAAATGCAAACATGGAAGCTCCTACTCACAGGCCCAAATTAATTGTGTATTTCGGCCATTCATCTAAAATGGGATGATTAAGATAGAAAATTGTGTCTTTTTAATTAAAATGATCTAGACCGTACAATTTTGATCGGACGGCTCATCACATGTCTTAAAACATTCTGTTATAACACTAGGAAATTTGCTTCCCACTACTCAGGTCGCAACCTTAGTTGTCACATAAACATCTTATTTGTTAAAGTATAAAATAAATTTTCTTATATTTGAATGTAGGGTTTAGAAAAGGAGTATTTACTTTTTATTTTTAACTTACGGACGATAAACGATCGTATAATACTTCAATTACATTTAATTTATTTTAGAAAAACATATTATATAGTTCTTAAAATAAAAAGAAAAGTAAACTCTCCTATCTCTTCCTCTCAAAAACTCTCAATCCAAACACATCATATAAATGTATATACAAAAGAAAAAGTTAATTGTTTTTAAAACGAGTGAGCTAAAATCATGGATTTAGAAGAGGAATTAAAATCTTGAATAAGAAAATAAAGGTTCAAATTCCATTTAAGCCAAACATTCTTATGAAAACTTGATGTTGCCATTTATGGAAGTGTTTAACTATATATTTAAGACCTTTAAAAAAAAAGACTATACATTTAAGCCAATCACGGATTTTTGTTGTGATTTTGCAAATTATGACACTAAACACACAAACTGTCTACTGTATATATTTTTTTTGAACAATATTATACTGTATTTTTAACAAGTTGGATTTTGGATTATACTTTGTATTTCCGATTATATTTGTTTTGGTTACAATACTTCCGATAATACTTTTTTGTTTATTTGAAAAAGACACATTTTTTCATTAGTCAATACCTTGACCTGTACCAATTATTTTATTTTTTAGTAAGAATATCCAAGCAATACCTTGATTATGGTGTAATATACATTATACGTATATATTAATAAATGGGATTATGAAGAAACATATTTTAATTAACAATATATCCAATTTTGGTTAATAAAATGTTTTTTTGACAGGATGGTGACAGACATTCCAGGGACAACAGATTCCACATTTGGTAGGTTTCATAGATTTGTTAATATGGTAAAATAAATTTGAACGCATTAATCATGTACTTGTTGAAAGAGAGAAAAAAGCACTGACCCCTATAGTTGTATTTTGGGACACTGATCCTACTAAACAGGCAAAGAATTGACAAGCTATGAAAGACCAAAGCCTAATATAGGAATCCACAGGTATGTGTTTGTCCTATTCAAGCAAGAAAAGGGGAAGAAGCACTCAATTGTTGCTCCTTTTTCAAGGGATCACTTTAACACACGTACTTTTTCTGCTCAAAATGACCTTGGTGTCCCTGTTGCTGCTGCCTATTTCAATGCAAGAAGGGCAACGGCTCCTAGAAGGCGTGCTAGCTAGGGCTAGGGCTATATGCCAATCAATCAAAGCCACTTTATGATCATCATTTCGTGGCTATGCAACTAGCTTGAAATAACAGCTTTAGTTTGCTGAAAATAATTTTAGTTGTTTAGGGAGTTTCGTTGAATTAAGGAAAAAAAAGCTGTACGTTATTGACATTTAGATCATGTAACTTATGTTGATGTTGATGCTAGCTTATTAATGTTAGTTTGTTTTTAACTAATTGTAACTTTTGGTGTGCGTTTTGAATTGATGTAATTCTGGTTGTTTTTTTATATAACTTTGCAAGCTGCTATGAACGAAACTTGTCATCTCAATTATGTTGATACCACTAAGCTTTGTGTGGGCAAAGGATAGTGTTAAGTATGTGATAGAAGAACAAAATGGAATTTCTTAAGGGTTTCGAGATGTCTAGAGATCAAAAGTCAAACTATATACTTCATGATACTCATTGAAGGTTTCCCAATGGTATTCTCATAAGTCCACGGTCTATTCACTATGCATAGTGCTTAGAGTCCTAAGCAATACATGTGTAGAATAATAAATCACCGGAGGCGCACAATGGAAGTACTAATTTGAAATAGAGGATTGGGAAAACACTTTTGAAACATTACACACTCTTGCTAGGGTTTCCCCTACCATGAGCACCATTTCAAAAAACCTCGTATGAATCGTTAAGCATCATTTCATCAATTTGCCTACTTTTTCTTTGCTGGCTATTGTTAAATCGGTGCTCTTAGTGGTTTATTCATCGAGTGAATGGTAACTCCAAAATTGTAACTTTTGTAAAAAAAAAATCTCTATGGCTTTAGAGAAACTTCAAGAACTCTCATGAAATTGACAAAAGTCAGTCAATTACTCCTCCGTTTAACTGGAGCCTTCGCGTAGATTGAACCTTATGTCACGTCATAGGGGTGAACGGCTATTTTTTTTTGTTGCTTTCTTCATCTTTTTCCTTCCATCTCTTTTTCATAATCAACTTCATATTTTCGTCATCATCTTTCCATTCTCAAAATTTTTATTCACTAACAAGAACAACAAAAATCAACTCCAACAATTTTCTCTTTCATTCTATTTTTTCATTTTTTATCTAACAAGAATATCATGATCTCCAACCATTTCATTTTATTTATTAATCTACCACAAATATCCCAAATTTTCCTTTCTTAAATTGTTGAAACAAAGAAGAAGAAGCTAATCATTCTTCACCCACATGGTCAACACTTACCTCATGTTCCTCTTTACCCTCCTCTCAAACCCATATTTGGTGTTGTCATTTTATTTTCGAGATACTAACAAACAAACAACAACAGATCAATCAAACTCAATAAGTTGAAATTTTGTGTGTTTTTTTAATGTTTTTTAAGATGCATTTGGATATATGAAGGTTCTTGGAGGAATAACTCACGTTCTTGGTGTAATGGTGTTGTGTCTATCATTATTCTATGTTTTTTCTTCTTCTCATTACTACATTGTTGTTGATGGCGGTGGAAGTGTAGTTTAACATCTTTAACCCCGAATACAATAAATCATGCAATTAAATTAATTATTCAACAGAGTTTAAAATGTCACGTCATCATTTCCCAAAAACATGCATAATCTCAGTTTGTGCAAAAATCGCAGCGGAAAATCATCATACATAAATATTTTAACAACATGTAATCATCCTCAAGTACATGAATAATAAAATCTCCACACCATGTCTCAGGTCTCATGTACATAATAGTCTCATCATGTAAATTTAATAACAGATAAATGACATAAAAACAAAAGCCCTAACACTCCTAAATCAGAGTCTAACTAGGCTCCAAGCAAAAACAAGGAGGTAACTCCAAGCTAGTCCTCGAGCACTCACAAGCAAAAGAGACTCAATCATGCACGCCGTCAACACCATTAATCCAAATGGATAGGCGGTCAACCAAACGACCACTGGGGGTAAGATAATATTTCACATAATAAAATATAATCAAGGAATGGCATTCAAAAATTTCAAGTATGACATATATAAATACTCATCACTCCTAACACCATGTGAACATTATCATAATTCATTCATAACACAATAACGTATATCACCTTAAATCCTCATTGATAAATCACCACACCAATCATAGATTAACAACATCAATCCAAGTGTAAAAGCAACACCAATCAATTATACTTCAAGTACACAACTTCACATAAGTTTGCATAATTCGCCAAATCACATAATCCATGTAATACACCAAGTCAAATCATCACACAATTTGTATGCTTGCTATGTTCTAGACACCTCTACATGCATGTGGTACCGATCTTTTGGATGTCTGAGTCATTTTACCGATTAATCCATCACCACTTGGATATAAATATCCTATCTCCACTTGTATGTCGGAAATAATATCTCGGAGGTATCCTATCTCCACTTGGATATTAAAATATCCTAATCACAAAAATTTATGAATGCATGGACTATGACTCACCAAATGCATACGTTCATACAAGACATCACCATTTTAACACCAACATTGACACTATAATTAACACCATCAAAGTATACATTTATTCATTATCATGTTATACATATACATAATCATCGCCAAACTATCAATCAAACATAAGAATCATCATCATATGTTTATCACAACAAAGAAGCAACATCGTAACATAAGGCACAATTGACATAATAGACGAACAATCACTCACATCATAATAACCAACATATTTTACACCCATCAATCGTTGATTAATTCTTATTCTATCATATTATCATGCATATAAGTCATTTACAAGTTTACAATTCATAATTCCTCATTTTGACAAAGTTCGTCTATTTTCACAAAAATCGTATATTTTCATAAAAATCGTCTATTTTCAATTTTCTCAACAAAAGTAGGATACTAAGCTCTTACATATCATAAAAACATTGCTAAATATAATCTAACATCTTAGTAATTCATCATGAAATCTTCGTTTCATAAAATTCATTTATTTCTCAAAATTTCTAAAGTTCGTCTAATTTTCTTCATGTTTTAAAATCAATTTATTTTCTCAAAACAAGCTGTGTTAAATCAATCATATAAAATCAATTACACTTTAATCAAGTAGGTTTAAGTATTTGGAACTCATTGGGATGCATTTGGAACCTTGTAAGTACAAAATTTCGTCGTTTCGTACCAAACAACGCACACACGGGCCGTGCACATTTTGCAGCGCAAAACACACAGTCCAAAGAGTTTTGCACGGTCCGTGCACTTCCTGAAGGGTAGACCGTGCGTTTTGCTCATGATAACAAAACAACACGTTTCGTGTTTTCGCGCGCAAAGAAAAGTGTTATTTTCGATCTGTTTTCGATCCCGCTTTCACCGAATTCATTCCAAACACTTAAAAAGTTAATTCTCACCCAAAAATATAGTTTTCTAACACAAAACAACTTAATTCTATTCATCTAGAATGACTTATTTATCATAAGTGCTTAAAACGGTTTTTAGCTTAAAAACCCAATTTTCACTCAAATGATTCCTCACCCAAACATAACAATTCAAAACAGAAATTCTACTCAATCCAATTCCTCATAGAAACTCCATGAATCCATTCATAATCATCAAAATCATATTTCTCCTCTTTTGACCCATTTTCACAAAAATCACCAAAACACAACAACTTAGCCAAACTTCACATTTATCACAACCAATTTCATGGATTCTCAACACAAACATATACCCAACAACATCTATGACATATAAATTTATTAAATCATGAATTCAACATTAATCAACAACAACATCATCATTTACATCAATTTAAGCTAAATTCTCAAAGTAAACAACTTAACACATATCAACAATGAAATTTATGCATCAACAACAAGTTTTCAACAACTTTCACATGCCCAATTTCACCACTTAATTCCAAGTACGAAAATTACACATATAATCATCAATTTCCACAAATCAATCAAAACACATATGACCCATAAGCTAAAATTATGATTATAGATTATTAGGTAGAACAAATATGTCCTCGTTACCTTGTTTTTCCTTAAGCTTAAGCTAGCTCACCAAAATCTTCACTTCCTCTTTGAATCCAAGCTCTCCTCTTGTCTTTTCTTCACTTGGGCCCACTTCCTCTTTCTTCTATATTCACTTCTCTCTAAATTCTCTCTATTTTTCTTTAGCCACCCTTTTTGTGTAAATGTGTGAAATGAATAGCTAACCCTAATTCTCTTCATAAGTTATCTATATATACGCCAACCAATGGGCTAGGTTACCTCAATACATAATGGGCGTAGAAACTCTTACCACTTAATTCTAAAAAGTTTCTACCCACTTAACTCGTTAAAACATCTCATAATTACCGTCTCAAAATAATTACCGTAAGTTTATACTTACTTAGTAAAAATAACCATTCACACTAAAACACTAAAATATTCTACATTCTAAAATTACCAATTCACCCTTGCTCTTCAAATTACCAAAATACCCCTCAGTCCTAAAAATAACTAAAATACCTTTCTCGCCTAAAAATCTACTAATTCCAAATCAAACACACAAACAAACAATTAAATACATATAATAAATAAATAAAATAATCCTAGCGAAAAACGGATTGTTACATGTAGTAATGAGCTGATGATGATGATGATGTTGATTGTTGTTGTTTCTTAAAATAAAATCTGGATTTGTTATGAATATCGATGAAGGTGATGTTGACAATGATGTAGCATAAAGTTCAATCCACGTGGAGGTCCAACATGTACAGTTAACTGCCACGTCATAAGGTTTAACAACCAAGACAAACGACGGGGGTTAATTGACTAACGGGGGTTTTGACAAAACTTACAATTTCGGAAGGGTTTTTCCCTATTCACTCTTTATTCATCACTTGTGTTGTTTGGTGGAGAAATATGTCGTCCTTATTCATTTTTTGACGTCAATTGTAACACCCTAAATTTTCCATATATATTTTCTATGTATCTAAATATATGTTCATGGTATAAATCTCTAGTTATATTTTTAAGTGATTTTGTATGTTGCTTATTATTGTGGCTTTGTGTGAATTAATAAGAACTGTGTGATTTTTTTCTCTCTTATATGTGTAGTTGTTATGGTGTGATAATTTTATAGGTATGGCTTAAATATGCATTTCATCCCTGCAATTAGGGGTCGTTTGAAATTTCATCCCTGAACTTACTAATCCTCCCATTTTACCCCTGCAAATATTAATCATTTGAAAATTCATCCATTAACCCATTTAATGACTGCCACGTCATCAAATTAGCAAAATGGCATGGGAAAAGACAAAAATACCATTTTTAATTAAAAAATCTGAAAAAAATAAATTAAAAATCATAAAAAAATTCCAATTTTTTTTAAAGATGAAGAAAAAAGTGGAAATTAGTTTTTCGAAAAAAAAAGTAATATATAATTTTCAAATTAATAAAAAAAATAATTTTTGAAAATTTAATTTTCACTTTTTTTTTCCAAAAAAATTTTTCAGAATTTTTTTTTTTTTTAATTTTTTTCCAGATTTTTTAATTAAAAAAGGTATTTTTGTCTTTTCCCATGTCATTTTGCTAATTTGATGACGTGGCAGTCATTAAGTGGGTTAATGGACGAATTTTCAAATGATTAATATTTGCAGGGGCAAAATGGGAGGATTAGTAAGTTCATGGATGAAATTTCAAACGACCCCTAATTACAGGGATGAAATGCATATTTTAGCCTATAGGTACTTATTTGATTTAAAAGTAATATAAAATGTTATATCTTATTTATTCATTATTAGAAAGTGTTTTCTTAGTACTTAAGTTTTGTTAAAATATTTTGAATACAAGCTGAAATATTTTGGTGCACAATCTAATATATTTTTATGCGTGATCTGGAATATATTTTGATACACAATAATATATTTTTGTACTCAATAATATATTTTTCTACTCAATATTATAAATTTTGATATATTTTTGTACCAGATCTAATATTAAACTATAAGTATTATTTTTAGATAATATTAGTATTATTATTACTATAATTAATATTGATTGTTTGATATTATTAATTAAATTATTCACAGTTTTTTGAGTTATAGGTAATGAGGAACTTAAGATAGGTTAACTAGTTGGTTAAAGAATGGGAGGAAATTATTTTTAGGATGAAAATAGCACTTTTGGCGAGAATAAGAAACCCAAACCCTAAATCATTTCACTAACACAGCTAGAGTCTCAGTCTTTCAGATGACAGTCACTTATCATAGTTCTCTCTTTTTTCTTTCATATTTCACACTCTCGCCCTCTTTCTTTTCCTTCAACATAATGATCAATCGCCGACATCTCTTTGATGGATAATACATTACAACATTGCGGTCGGGGTTTAAAAATAATTTTATTTTCATTAAAAAATATTATCCATTGCGAGGATGAGGCGGGGATACCCGAACCCGTCAGGGACGAGGATGTGATTCGATTTCTCATCCTCGCTGGTTAAGAGTAGGGTAACAGGTATGTATATGAGTTTGGGGTATGGGGACAAGGAAGGTAAAACTCGTCCTCACTCCGCCCCATTGCCATGCCTAGTAAGAATTTAGAGTACAAGCAGAGGTGCATTAGTAAAACTGGATAGAAAATGAGGATAAATAGTAAGCCATTTAATGTTTTAGTGGTTTAGACAAATGGATGTCTAAACAACAAGGTTATGTAGTTACAAAGAGAAAATTAATCAATATGGGTGTGCATATTGTAAATTTGTCTATAGATTATGTAAGGAAATTGAACCAAAATAATGTTTATAAATAGATAAGAGCATTAGAGGATTAGGGTTACAAAAGAAGGAAATAAAATAGAAAGAGCAAAAAGAGAACTAGGATTTGGAGGCAAAGGAGGCATAAAGATAAAGATTAGGGAGAGATTCAGCGGTAGGATTCACTGATTCTGCAAAACATTGAGGTAATGAGGGGGTTTTATTCAACATAAGGGTGGCATATTCATGTAGGTAGCGAAAAGTTTTTAACCTCCGATTGTTTTTTTTTTTAAATTATTTTGATGAATCTTTGTTAAATTAGTGTTCTTTTGTGTTGTTGTAATTACATGTTTGATTTTCGTTTCTAAGTTGTGATATTTTCATGTTAAATTCATGATTGAAATATGGTTATGTTATGTTTTGAAATAGATAAGAAAAAGTGAGGAAAAATCATGAAAATTAAAGGTATAATTGATGTTTTAAGGTGTAATAAGTGTTAATTCAAAGCATAACAACCCTAGGTAATGTTTTCTATCATTATGGGCTCATAAGGGTTCAAAAGCGGGATTTTCGGACAATTTATGATCACTCTCGAGGCTTAAAATTCTTTTCCCGAATTCTGGAGTATGAATATTTGCTTAGAGAGCTTTAAATGCTTGCTTAAAGAGCTACAATTAAAAAAATATGGGTTTTTGGAGGAAGGAGGCTTGCTTAGCGAAGCCTGCCAAAACTGCAAAACGTTGTTTTGTATGTTGGGTACAGGAGGGTCGTGTATGGGCGTTCCATAACACTCTTTTGGCGTCCAGTCACTTCTATTTTAAGATTTCATGTGAGGGAATGAGTACTAAAGAGGCTTAGCTTTTATTATGATAAATTGGGATAAAAGTATAATGGTTAAACAGATTTAAATGAACTTAAATTAGTAAATCGAAACGGTTCAATTGATGATTATTTTTAGAGTGTACTTAGATAATAGTTAAAGTTATGTAGAGTTATAGCTTTGTGTTTCAATGATATTCATTAGATAGTTTATTTTCTTATGTTTAAATATTGGTAGTTATAACCTAGAATCATTGTGTCCTATGATCCCTTGTTGTCTGGGTGTTGTTTATATATAGAAAACTTTATTTTGTATGGTCAAACTATTTTTCTAGTTGTTTTATTCGATTCAAATGTTTTGAATGGTATCATGTAACGTTTTTTTTGCCATTATTCCACCTGTCTTATGCATTTTGAATTGATTCATGAATTGATGGATCATATCATTCATGAATCGAATCATATTAGGTTTGATTCGTATCATTGGTTTCTTCTGGACTTGTTTTTGTCTATTTGAATTGATTCATAGTTCTTTGAATCATACCAACCTTCATCTAAGACACTTTGATTCGATTTAAATATTGTTTGAATCGTATCAATCTTCATAGATTAGCTTGCTTGATTTTAATTGTATGATTCGATTCACAAATTTTGGGCGAAATTTTGCACTTGCCACTTCTTTCTATATATAGTCATATCCTCATAACACTTAAACTACTTAATCATTTGTATATATTCTCTCTAGAGTATCCAAACCTCATTTTTCCATTTGTTCTTTAGATTAAACACTTTTTCTAAGAATAATTGCGGTCTTTAAGTCATAGATTGCTAGAGTGCTATAGAGTTTGTAATTTGAATGCTTTCAAGAATATTGATTGAGAATCAAGAATCTAAAGTGAATTGAGTAATTTCATTCCACCTCCAAGGATATTGGAGGTTATTTCTAATCTTCTCAAGTTCAAGGGGATCCAACGACCTGACATATCAAAGAAGATTTTGAGGGAATAGCTTAAAGGATTGCATGGGTGATTGAGGATTTAGAGACTTTAATAAACACCAATTTCAAGGGTTACTTGAATATCGGGGTTGTAGTTGCATATGAATTGAAAATTAGGGTAATTGAAGGAGTTCTTGTAATCACAACATTGTAATGAAATTTCTATTTTAGTGGAAGTCGTTGATAGAGACATTTTCTATCAAGAAGTGTAGAGGTATCCCGAAACGAGGACGAAAGGGAGAACCGCTATAAATGGCAGTGTCATTTCTCTTCCCTTTGCTCCTTTACTTTTTGTCAATATTGAGTATATGAAAGTTTGATAATTGTTGTTTATTGATTTGAATGTGATCTACGTTTTAAATTGTTAACCTAGTCTTGTATCATTTAATTAAGTTTTCTCTCTAACTCAATATTGATCACATTTGAATTCAATCAAGTTTCAATTCATCAAATTCATATACCTTGTGCTCATTATTAATAGCTCGATTTATTTCTCTTAGGTTCGGTTTGAGAATTGTTTTGTTTTGTAAATTGTGTTAAGAATTATTGATAGTTGATTGTATTAAGATTTAACAATTGACTCTCTCAATTCAATAGTAAATCTTATTGTGTGTATCATTGTCTTAATATCTTTGTCGTCATTATTGTTTCGAGCACAAATCCAATAAGTCAAATTGTTTTCAAACACGCTTTCGCTAAAACTCGATACATTTTGAAAAATGTTATTCCCCCCCCCCCCCCCCCCGAACACATATTATATATTTCCATGAATATCGAAACTTGACATGTTTGAAATAATAAGTTTTAGATGATGAATTGAATTGATGATATATTTAATGATGTGAAAGATGAGTTATTTGACGGTGTGTAATGATGAGTTATTTAATGATATGTAATGATGAGTTGTTAGTAATGTGTATTCGTGGGTATTAATGTGGCATTCATGAATTCATTGCCGAGTCTATTTGAAGATGTGTATTTAAAGATAGGTTGGATAAAATCAGTAACATAACTCTGATATCCAAAATTGATGTGTAAGTTTGGCACCACATGCATATTTGGTCGAGTTTAGGAAGATTGCATATATGATTGTATTCTATTGATAAATTGTGAATTACGAAAAATGATAAATGTTTTGTTTAAGTGTTGAGTGCACACTTGTGATTATTAAATGATTATATTATATATGAGTAATTGTGTTTTATGTATTTTATCTCTTTGAGTTTACTCATGATGTTTTTGCACCCGTATTATTTTGATTGTATGCTCACCCCTTCTCTTGTTGGATGCATGTACCTTTGTGTGGTACATATACTCAAAACATAGAATCTTAGAAGTTGTGAGTCTTGGAGGATAGCGTAGAGCCTTTCTCGTTAATTTTTATCGTTGTTGGGAGTTTATTTTGCGTTGATGCTCTGATTATGTAACATTGGGATCGAGGTTTTTATTTTATGACCTTGGTTTGAGATCCATGTTGAACTCGGTTTAAATTGTTAAGATGATGTGATTATGTTTCGAACTTATTCCCACTGCACTATTTTTAATAAAATTGAAATACTTTTTGAACAATGGGAATGTTGGACACACTTGTATGTTTAAATATTAATTGTATTTTTATTTTAGAAAATACTAGTTGGGGTTAAGGTGTTACATAGTGGTATTAGAACATACCTCTCCTTGATGTGTTTCGGTGACGAACCAAGCGGAAGCTGATGGCATGTAACACCCAAGGCCGACGAGGGAGGGGAGTGGTCGCCGGTGCACAAGGCATGACAATGAGCAGCTCCCAACAACTTCTAAACGAACCGAATCAAATTGGAATGAGAAGGATTCTGAAACTGTACATGTATGAGACTGTATGGTTGAAGAAAGACTTTATATGAATTGTTTGGTACTGCCTATATCAACAAGATGCATCTTCTTTTCGGTAGTCCATTTCATAAGAACTCCAAAGTTAAGCATTTTTTACTTGAAGTAATCTTTGGATGGGTAACCTATTTGTTGGTATTTTCTAACTAATTAGCTCACATAATAAATGCATCCCCAAATAATAAGTCTCATTTATCTATTTGTCTTTATGTGTGTGACTTGTATTCGTCCCTTGGTGTGACCCTGTATTGAACACAAGGCATAATATGTCACCATTGTCCAATTCAATATTGGTCTCTTAGACATTTATCCTGTTATATAGGAGAGACAAATTCCATCTAGGCCACTCATGTCCCTCATCATGATTTTTAGAGTACATATACCCGACTTTATAATCATCTTGTTACAAACGATATTTGTACGACAACAACGTACTCAACTCCTAAATCTAGGGTACATAGTGGTTTCAGGTCGAAGGGAGGAATACACCACTTATCACTATGAGAATAACTTATGACATTTACATATCTTTCTATGTAGTATTCTCAAAAACAATTTGAATCGTCGTAGAAGTAATCGGCGCAAGGTTAAAAGGACATAACTCCTTCTCTAAAGAAAAATGCACGGTCAAATCACATGTCGTCAATAGCGTGTTCCCTTAAACAAACATAACAATAATTAGAGTGCACCTTTCTATCTAGTGCAAGGGACAAGCTGCTAAAGCTCCTCTATGGCGCCGGATTTGCTGAGAAGAACAATAACATCGCGATAAGTTAGGATTCTGATGTCGCCATGAAGAGTGTCGGCGTAGGAAAGGAAGGAGGAGCGGATACCGAGGGAGACGAGAGATTGGGAAATTGTGTGAGTGACGAAGCCGGATTTTCCGACACCGATGAAGAAGACGGTGTCGGTGGTGTTGAGGAGAGCGCATGTGAAGGATAGGGTTTGGGAATGGTCGATTCGTTCGAAGAAGTTGAGATGGTTTTGATGAGATTTGAAGAGATCGGTTAGGGTGGTTTTGTCAATTAGATCGTTAAGGCTTTGTTATGGAGAAATAAAATAAAAAAAGTTAATCATTTTTAATACCAAAATCATGGATATACTATATATAAAGAAAATAACCCATTTCAGCTCTTTTGGGTTGACTTTTCTCTTTTAAAAAATATCCTTAATTTTCAATACAGATAACACATGTAACAAATAGATAAGAATAAATTTAAATATTAAAAAAATGTAACAAACGCAATATGAATATATATGTCCAATTTTTATTCCTTTATCCTTTAAAACGTGTTACAAACTATATGAGTATATTTATACTTACTTTTTTATCATCATAATTATGCCATTAAACAACTTTTTCGATAATAAATATTGTTGTTTGTGTCATCAAAAAAATAAGAATTTAAATTATATTTTTTGTGACATTGTTGGTGTCATTGAAATAGTTAATCATGGTTAGTTTATTTGTTATAATTTGATAGAAAAAATTATTTATATTTTTACTTTTAGCCAAACACAAAATTTCATAAAAAAAATACCGTTCATAATTTTCAAACGTTGGCGTAATAAAAATGGCGGAAAGACGGACACGTGAGTGCCAGTCTGTTCACTAGTAGAAATAGAGGAAGTGTCTTCATGAGCATAGTTCAGTTTGTAGGAACAATGTATTGTTATATACAGGAGTCGGAGTTCAAACCTCGAACATCCCACTTATTCACTTTAAAAAGTGAATTCTAACTGTTAGACACTGTTGAAAAGAAAAATAAAAGGACGTAAAATCTTGAATGTATCAAAATAGAGCATCAAATTCAATTTAAGCCAAACTGTTTTTTTTGAAAACTTGATGTTGCAATTTATGGAAAGATTTGACTACATTGTGTGTGTTTATATGTTTAGAGTTGATGTTTACTACATTGGAGTAAGGAATAGAAGGGTTTCACTGTATAATTAACCTTTATGCCTTTATCTATAAATCTGAAAACTTAATTAACAAGAAGAAGAAAAATTAGGTTTTTTAAATAGTTGATATGTCTAATCTATAATATATTATTTCATTTATAATTGATGTATATGATCTATAATATATTATTAATCTATAATTAATGTATTTTATCTATAATATTAGAAGAGAGGTGCTATATGACATGTTAAACAATACACAATTTATGTAAAAATAAAAACAATACACAACTTGCTCGTTTACACCATAAATTTTAATGGTCAAAAGTCAAAACGTTAATACTAATTTTAACTGCAAGTGTGCAAATTATGAGCTTATTTATTTGTCTTATTCACATAAGACAAAACACAAACATTAGTGATTCACTAATTTAGATAGGCATCATAACAAGATAAGATGTACTATGTAATTTTTCGTATAGAAGTTGTGTCCATTATCAGAAGCTCTCGTTTTCCTGTGGATTTACGCGCGGAAAACAATCCGCGGAATTCCCGAGGACATTGTTAGATGATATACGAAGTTTCCTGCGGATTTAGATTCCGCATGAACATCCGCAGGTAACTATTATTTTGCTGGGGATTTTCCTGCGTAGTTATTATCAAATATTATTTCTCTTTCCTAAGGAAATTCCGCAGGTGGTGCTGCGGATTTGCCTACAGCTTTTCATATGATATTTCCTGCAGATTTTCCTGTGGTTTCTTTATTTCGTTGAAATTTGTAAGATTTTGAATTTCTTAATTTTAAATATTGAATATAGACCCAATAACTTTAAATCTAAGTCTAAATCAATATATATCCAAATAAAATGTCAAACTTGATTGTAACTAATATTATTATTTTTGTTTATGTTGAATGTTAAAATATTTTGAGAAATAATATAACATTAGAACACAAATATTGAACCGAAAGACTTTAAAATGGTATGTGAAATAGAACAAATTCATATTTATTGTGCATGTGCAAAGTCAATTTAGTTATTTTCTTTCTTTCTTATAAAAGTCATATGTGAAATTTTTCCTTCGTTGCTTCTATGACTATAAGTAAATTAATAATCTTTTTTCTCAAATAAACAAGTTTATTTATAATCTTTGTATATCATTTATTTGTAACAAAATGACCCATTTTCAAGTCCATTTTCATTATTTATTTATTTATTGACAAAACGCATTCACACCCAAACTCAAAATCTCACCTCTTCTCATCACTGTCACGTGGCCAGGTCATCACTCTAACTCACTAACGATCTTGTTGAAGAAACAAAATCTCTAGCACGCAAAACCAAATTCTTATTGTTCTCGTTGAAACAATATATCAAAAATCTCATTGAAGAACAATCCGGTATAAGCATTGTTCTCGTTGAAGCTCCACTCTCCTTCATCGATTTCTTTATAAAAAAGTATTAAAAAATCATATATTTGAATTTCGGGATATTTATAGGGACAATTTATTTATTTTATTTTGAAAAATAAGGATAACTTACTAAATTAACCCTATTATTTATTTATTTTTATGTATTAAACACGTGCCTACAAAATGATGTAAAACAAGTTTGGACCTAAAAAAATTGGACAAGTTAATTAAATTGATTTTTAGACTAAGTTAACTAAATTGACTTAAAAAGTTTGGAACTAAAAAAAATGGACCTAAAATGATGATAAAATGACATTAACTATGGAATGCTTTTAAGTTCAGTATCTTTATTTTTTTGGGACAAACATATCCATTTTCTGCGGATTTACATACAGTTTTTATATTTCCCTGTGTTATTTGCTGCGGAAGTACCTGCGATATTTTTCAGAAAACAGAGTCATGGGCAGGAATTCACCTTAAACACTGCCCAGAAGTTTCCTGCAGATTTTCGTGGTAGTATATCCACTGTGGTTCCTAAAATCCTCAGCAAACAATTACACATGAAGGTATTAGCTAGGAACCTGAATCCTTAGCAAATTCCGAAGAAAATGGGTTTGCTGCGGAAAGTTTCCTTAAATCCGCAGGAAAATCGACAGTTTCTAGTAGTGGTCGAAGTTAAATGGGTATGTTTAGCAAAAACAAGAAAGAAAAAAAAGTCAAATTGCAATTATGAGTTTATTCGTGCAATATTAATGAAAATGTGTTGTGCTATTTAGTATTTTCCATATCAGATAGATATATCAATAATTTAACTAAGCTTTTCTTATATAAAGACCAGTGTGATGGTTTAATTTTGAAGAGGTTTTGGTGTGAATAGTGAGCGAAAGATGTTTGATTTCTTTTTTTGTGGTCATTAGAGTTTGGGGTTTCGGCTCAAGTATGGTGTATGCGGTTGTGGAATTTTGGTTTTGATTTTGGTGTTGACTTTGATAGTTAGTTTATGTTGGTGTATTTATTGATGTTTATGTTTTATGAAATGTATAAGTTTTCTTTTAAGTGTTCTGTCTATATACGACGTTTTTTGTTTTGTTGGTTTATGTTTTGCCGATTTATGTTTGTCATGTGCAGGAATTTGGTTATTAAAAAAAAGTTGTCGTAAAAAAGAAAGGTTTGGAGGGGATAAAGCTTCTACCTTTTTTCCAATATAAAGTTCTTGGAAGTACATATGAGCCCGAATATAAATAAATAGCTTTTAGGGCGCTAGTAGATTTTTTAACAACCAAAGTTAATTGTTAATATTGGTGATTCTGTTAATTAGTATATTCGATCTTGGAGTCTTGGTCATGATACTGTAGTTATCTTCATATCTTGTTGTGCATGCCTTGGAATATCTTTAATATTATTTATTCATAAAGACATCTCTAATACTGTTTGATAGATCAAATCCTAACTAAACCCTAGATAAAGTTGTACGGTTCAATACTTTTTTGAAACAATAATATTTTTAAAAATATGAAAGTGACAAAAAAGATAACTTACAAGAACTCTAGCCCAGCTATTAAACCTAAAAGACTATCCAAAAACCAATTATAATAACATAAAACAATAATAAGAATTAATTAGTCAATACACAATTCTTAATAATGACAAATATATTACTAAAAAAATATTAAAAAAAAATAATAAGGACAAAGATGCGTCTTCTCATTTGTAGTTTGGTTTCTTCTCAATTTAATTTTTTTTTGGTTTGGTCAAAATTGGTACTCTTGATTCTTGAATTCTTGCACAATAAGCAGAAAAACAGATAACTCACATACAGCATACCAGTAGCATCGAGTATTGAAAAACTTTAAACTAGTTATTATTATTATTTAAACAAATACTAACAATGGCCCTCAACTTGCGGTGTCTTCAATGTAGCACAAAGAGAACGGTTCTATCTTTGTCTCATGGATCATGTTGGACACTTATTTATATTGTAATTTGGCTTTGTAAGCTTGCAATACAGCCGATATGGGGCTTAGTATATATCTATGTTTTACAAAGCATATGCATATAACCTGAAGTTTTTTTTTTTACATATATAGATAAAGAAATTACTTCTATAAAAAAATAGAGAATAAAATTAATTATTTAATTTGACATTAATAACAAGTAATATCAGTTTGTGTGATTATCAAGCTATATTTTTTGTGCTGCTTGTTGGAAAGTGGTTTTACAAAAGACCTAAGAATTGAGTTTTTATTGTTAGCAACATATGTTTGCCAAGCTACTGTTAGGTTTTGACTACTAAAATTGATTTTACATTGTTTGAAATTGAAATTGAATCAAGATGAAAAATATGTGAAGAGTCAACTAAGTAACAAGATGAGTGATCGATGAGTTAATGAACGTCTTGTAACTATATAGAAAGAGATGTCCTTAACAGTTAGTAATGATATAATTTTAGCTCATTTTCAACAAATGAAAAATAGAGTATTTTTTTGTAATTATGGTTGCTACAACTACTTCTAACATAGCTTCTTATTAAATTTAGTTATATTTATTTTTGACAAAAAAATTGTGCCTCACCAACATTTTGAGTCCACATCCACCGCCATAGCATGTTTACATGACATTTTTTTTAAATTAAAAAGTTTAGGTAACATGGATTTTTGTTGTGATTTTGCAAATCGTGATACTAAACTATACACACAAATAGTCTATTGTATTTTAAATGAGTTAGATTATACATTGTGCTCCCCATAATATTTTTTTGTTGCAATACATCCGATAGTATATCTTTTTTTTTTTTATACAATCCGATAATATATCTTCTTTTTTTTATCTGAAAAACATACGTTTTTCATTAGTCAATAATAATTTCCAAGACAATACCTTCCTTGAATATGGAGTAATATGCATTACGTAATACTAATGAATCAGATTATGAAGGTACATATTGTAATTAACTATATATCAAATTTTGGTTCATAAAAAGTCATTATGTAGGATGGTGACAGACATTCCAGGGACAACAGATTCCACATTTGGTAGGTTTCATAGATTTGTTAATATACTAAAACACATTGAATCTGAACGCATTGATCATTCATGTATGTACTTGTTGAAAGAAAGAAAAAACACTGACCCTATAGTTGCATTTTGGGACACTGATACTACTAAACAGGCAAAGAGTTGACAAGCTATGAAAGATCAAAGCCTAATATAGGGATCCACAGGTATGTGTTTGTCCTATTCAAGCAAGAAAAGGGGAAGAAGCACTCGATTATTGCTCCTTTTTCTGCTAGGGCAACGGCTCCTAGAAGGCGTGCTACCTAGGGCTATATGGTCATCAACAGAAGTCGCGTTATGATCATCATTTTGTGGCTATGCTACTAGCTTGAAATAACAGTTTTAGTTTCTGAAGTTAGTTTTAGTTTAGTGAATTTCGTTGAATTAAGAAAAAAAACTGTAAGTTAGGGTTTGGAATCTTGCAATATTATTGGCTGTTAAAAAATAAATTGAAATTTAGATTATGTAACTTATGTTGATGCTAGCTTATTAATGTTTGTTTTGAATTGATGTAATGCTGTTTTTTTTTTAATTTATAAACTTTGCAAGCTGCCATGAACTTAGTCATCTCAATCTCCTCTACTATATATATGTTGGTATAGCTAAGCTTTGTATGGGCGAAGGATCATGTTAAGTGCGTGATAGAACAAAATGGAATTTCTTAAGGGTTTTGAGATGTTTAGAGACCAAAATACTTCATGATACTTATGAAGGTTTCTCTATGGTATTCTCATACGTCCAAAGGAATTAATACATATATAGAGTAACTGGGTTCCATCCTCGCCTCGGAATTACGTTTGCTCATTCGGTTCTCAAAGTTGCCAACAATTAAAATAAATATGTTACAATACTTTACTTAAACATTTAGATTAATAAATCACTTTAGGTACACAATGGAAGCATAAGATTCAGGACATCATAAAGCAAGCAAACTACATGCGAAATAAAGAAGGGACGTTGAATTTCGACTCCTTCACTATATCGGGTCATCACTCAAATACTTGTGGTCCTGCTGATCGACAGCAAATCCGGGAGAACGAGGCAGATATAACTCTGTAAACATATGTGGTGGAAGCTCAACACCTTGAAGCCAGGGACGGATGCATTTGTCAGGAACGAGGGATGAGAAGAACTTATATCTAAAGTTATTAAAATTTGCAATAAGCATGATATTGATGTGCTTGATATGGATGCGTCGTATGCGCATAGGAATAAACCTATACAACACTCTTCAACTTCTAGTGTTTCTAACTTGTATCATTATAAGAATGATTGTTTGTTTAGTATTTTAGATTTGCAGTTGTAAGAGCTCAATGCTAGGCAAACATGATTGCAATTGATGATGGTTCACGTTTTTATGCATATAAATATAAAGTGTATGCTGCAAATGGAAAGGAGGTGGTGTTGCTCTAATACCCCAGCAGAAACAGTTTTCTTTCATGGTGTAATGGTGAAGATATAGGTTAGATACTATGGTGGCTGCGCAAAAACATGAAGGGAAGTGATCTTAGGGTTTTCTTTTGATAATAGCAGTTGACAGGGGTCCGGTGATGTAACTGTGTGCATGGGTGAATTAGAAAGTGGAAAATTGGGTCTGACCCAATACAAGAGGCGTGTGATTTATTATAAGGCAAGTAAACAAGGCTGTAGATAGAAGAGACCAAAAGCATAACATTGTATAAACTCATTTTTAACACTTCTATAATTAAAATTGAGACTTCAAAATATTAATAATGATATATCAAGATACTTATTTTTAAAAGAAGAGATTAAGTAGTAACTAGACACACTCTACTAATCTAATACGCAAAAATAACAATCTTTCCTATTGCATACATACACATAAAATCACTTAAAGATAACTCGTGACTCCAAAGATGAACATATATATAAAAATATAGTTTAAGAAAAATAGGGGTGTTACAACTAGGCTCGTTCCAAACATTGTCATTAGAGGGCTAGCTTACTTCCAAAGTTCAAGAGAATGATAACTATTGAAGCTTGTTGCGGAAGATACAGAAAAAGTCACCACTACAGTTCTATATAGCATAACCAGGATGATATATATATATATATATATATATATATATATATATATATATATATATATGTATATATTCATATAGGGAGCATATCCATATCCGGTGAGAATCAATATCTTACATATTAACGTCTAAGATTTAATTATTTGCATAAAATCTCGCGTGTAGTTGATACTCACAATCACAACTTAATAAATTTTGTTCTCGATTGTGCACCAATTTCTGCACAATTTACTCAACTACTCCCTCCAATTTCGTTTTATGCATCTCCTTTGTTGCTCATATCTTGACAGCACTAACATGCTTCCTAAAATATACTATGTTTCTCCATCTTGATTTGAGAGTTTTTTTTTTCCAACCGAAGCTTAAAATACTTTTCATAATTAAAATTTACTTATTTTGATTTATAATTTAAGATCGGAATGCAATAAGGTGGGTAAGCCACATGAAATTTTGGAGAATGGGGATGGCGACAACGGGTACCAAAGAGAGTGTAAAACCTAATCGTAATGATTTGGAATTTTGGAGAGAGCCAATAAACTGAGTGTTAATATTTTAGGGTGAGTATAGTGCCACAGGAGATTTAAAGCAAATAATTAAATTAAACTACGTAGAAGATGAACAAAAGAAAGCGTAAAATCTAATCTGGGAATTATTTGAAGAAGATAAACTGAGTGCTACTTATGGGGGAATAGAGTAAATTGTAGCTCAATTTATTAACCTGGTTTTGTATATCAATTACACGGAAGGTTTTAAGAAAATAATTAAATCTGATGGGAAAGTTCTCGTTTCTCATATAAGATATTGGTTTTCACGAGATATGCTCCCTATATATATATATATATATATATATATATATATATATATATATATATATATATATATATATTCCAATTTGTTTCTACTCTTTTCTTTCATTATGAGTGTTCCATGTTAGATTGCTATTTTTCCTCGAAAATGTGGTCGTTCTCTACGGACTATTGGTTGTATTGTCATACACAAGGCATTTATTTTTTGTAACTAGTGCCTTTTTCAAGCCACTCTGAATATCATTATATATCCTTTTTGAAACCATTTTGAGCCTCCATGCAATAATTTTTTCTTGGTTACTCTTGTGTGATTTTGAATCATGTCACAAGTTTTGAACACAATTGATTATATCTGTTTGATTTCCTTTTGGAGTTAGATAGGTTAGTGAAATACTTGGTATGGTTTGAAATTAAGTTTAGCGTTGCTCTTTAAAATTAGAAAAGTTTGAAGTTTGGGGTGGGGTACTAGCAGAACTTGGTTATCAAAGAAAAATATAGAAATAAACATCAAAATGATGGTCTATCCAAAAAAAATGATAAGAGACTTAAACAAAAGTATAGTCCCAGAAAGGAAAAAAAAAGGAATAAATAGTTCTACTAGTTCCCAAAATTCTTTGAATTGGCGCTAGTACCTCATAACAATGGTTGTGACACAGTTTGTGAATAAAGTTACAGGTTTTGACGACAAAGTAGTCAAGTATTTCAAATAAGGAATCCTTAGGAACCAACTCCAAAGTGCTTGTTAGCCTACTTTTCCAAATATATCCCACTTTATTTTTTTTTGGCTTTCGCACCGGTTTCTGACCCACCAATGATGGTCGACTAATCCGGCTCATGCATAGAGGCATGTGCACTGGCCAAGCATTGTTCTCTCTGGGAATCGAACCCGGTATTCCCCGGGTACGTCCTTGGAATGAGCTTCTTGCCACTGGAGCCCAAGCAACTTGGTTAAATATATCCCACTTTAACCACAACCACGTTATAACCTTTGAAAGTCCTCTATATGTGTGCTCGGTGATATATACCTTGAACGTATGTTTAGAATTATCATATTTATTAATTGATATGACAAACACATTGTTATATTAATATTTTTTTGAAACATCATATATAGCATCCACACTCGTATACGAAGTACAAGAGGGGAAAAAACACAAATACAAAGGCTTCGTAAATATGCGACTACCACCCCTAAGTAGAGTAAGAAATACAAAAACCCTAACTAACATAATGCACCATCAATGTTGAAGCCAACAAAAAAAAAGGACTTCCACCTCCCATGCCAAAACTTTATTTCATTAAACAATTTCTTGGGTTCCAACATCATTCATCGAATAGACAAGATGAGATATGTATTCTACTGAAACTCCATTGTCAAGATAATACCATAACCTCTTCCATCATATCATCAATCTCCTTTGTAATATTGTTGAAAATTTTATTATTTCTAGAGTTCCAAATCACCCAAAGAGTTGCATGTCAAATCAACCTCCAACCCTTTCTAAGCTTCTTATGTCTCACCTCCCCATCCCAACATTCAAAATGGAGAAATAGGTTTTGAGGAGTAATGAAATTAATTTCAAGCCAATCCAAAACCTTGGACAACAAATCAAACACCACTCGACAATGTACGAAAATATGAGAAGAAGTTTCAGCACTGTTACCACAAAACTCACAAAATAAATTTGCCTCCAAAGGTAAACAATTTCTCATGGAGAGGTTATCTTTCATTGGGATACGATGGAGGTGGAGTAGCTTTCAAGAGAAAGCCACTACCTTTGACGGTGCGAGACTCTTCTAAATTGGCTCAAACACCCTCTCCTTCGATTGGCTAAAAGTGAAATCATATCAAATGACTGTTCGAGCAACATATATACCGACTTAATCGAGAAAACCCAGGTTTCGTCTGTTTCCACCACCACTTATCCTTCCAATCCAAAGCCCCGGTTGTTATATTAGTTGAACTCTAAAATGAAATATCTAGATAGCTAGTGATGCTATATACAACTAATGAATTATTGCGAATCGTTCAGCAACAAAAAATGACCAATAACAATTAGTGCTTAGCGGAAATCAAGGGATGGTTGAATGTGATTAGTGAAGTCAACAAAAAATGTTTGAGGGAAACGCTGTCATGAAACTCTCAGAATATTTCTTTCTCTACACCATCATTTCTCACAAAATTTATTTACGATGTCTATGTATTATTAAATGTTTGTAAAAAAAGAGTAATTCTGTCAAAAAAAGAAACTTAAAAGTACCATCATAATTCAAAGAAAAAAACTGAAAGAGTGAAATCAAACCCTCTACTAGACAAACGGTCGTCCACCAAATGCATTCATGTATTTAGTAAACAAAACATCCCAGCTTTTGTTAAATTTTTAAACAAAAGAACGTCTAATTGCGCATATTTAATCATCATACAATCCACGTTGTTCAAAGTTTATCATATAAAATGTATTTCCATCTTCAGTTTGAATTCTCCGAAACAAAGATGAAAAATGTCGAAGTTAACACCAGATAGCCGGGGTGATCGATAGAAAAGCCTACTTCACACCTAAAAGTGACTTAATGATAGTCTCACTCACACCATCAGCATTAGGGAAGAGGTGGCCAGAACCTGGAAGTTCGTGATAGTGAATCCATGGAAGATTTTGCGCAATGTATCGTTGCAGTGTAGTAGGAACAACCAAATCATCATCTCCTTGTCAAAGATGAACAGAACCTCCATTGTTTGGAAATGGATTTTGAATATCCAAAGGAGTATATTCCCAGCTTCCAAATCCAATGTTTAAGTCAAGGTGGATGCTTTCATATTCACCTTGTTGTCACGGTGGAAATATGTTGAAAATGGCTTATGAACATGTCATATGCTATTTCAAAAAAGTCAATTCAAATAGGTCTTAAATCATACCTTTGAGGTATATACATAATAAGACAGTTCCAAATAACTTGTCCACCCATGGAGAGTCCAACCACATAGAATTTGGATCCCAATCTCAGCTGATCAGCAAGCTCTTCTATATACAAGGCACTGCCCTTAAATGTACGATTTAGATCAGGATCACTTTCTCCATAACCAGGTTTGTCAAAAGATACAATGTACACCCTAATTCCTTAACAACATCCTGGACAAGCTCACATTAAATATATTATTACATAACGAATGACTGAAATTTGACAATGCTATAATAGCAGTAGAAATATATGATTTTATAATTTGCTACATCTCTCGGAACACCGTGCTCCTTGTATGCCAAATGTCTTCCATCTCTTAGTTTGATTCTTGGTGCTGTTATAGGTGATCCATCAGGAGAGCAACATATCTTAGGAGGAGGATATTGAGTAACTTGATATGCCCATGCTAGAAACCCAATGAACAATACTACTACTGTTGTTCTAAGTATTCCTGAGTGCTTGTAATGTAATGCCATATTAAAGACAGAAGAATACAATTTAAAATAAAAATATGGTTTGTTTTGCAGTCTATATATATATATATATATATATATATATATATATATAAGTCAATATCAAAACACAACGTAATAATTACCTTCTGTAGAATACAAGTAAAACTAGCTTAAAATAAAAATGAAGGGAAGAGTTAAGCCTAAAACCAACATGAAGGGAGGGTCCTCTTGGTGTTGGCATGCCATAAATTTTTTCAGAGCCCATTGTGAGAGAAGAAAAATAGCTTGAAGAACTGAATGGCCTACACACAATTGAAGGATAATAGGTACAATGCATTAAGATCAAACATAGACAATACTATATAAAGACCATACCACGGTTAAATAACTGAACAAAAAGATTGTCGTTCTTATCAGTAAATAATCAAAATAATTTTGTAGATGTATTTATAACAATAATTGATATTGTAAGGAAGGTAGGAATGATGTAGTTAATTTATTGATTCTAATTTATTTTTTTTAGATAAATTACAATGACATCTAATGAACCAACATGAGTTTTAGAACAATATCTATAAGTTTTTTATGATAGCAATGTATAGAAGAATAATTAGATACTCTAAAGTTTGTTCAAATGTTGAGAACCATATAATTAAATTCTGACTCTGAATTAGGTACTATAAAATTAGGTACTTATCTGTTTATCTTTCTTATCCTCTGACCTGCCATCTTCATTGGGGATGCTGATCAATTTTCCTGGTGGAAAAACAAATTGTATAATCATATCATAACCCTTGATGAAGAACTATGGGATACTATGAATCCCGAATACTCTAAATATGGAGATATACTTGTATCAAATACGTATCGGATACTGATACTCCACAGATACGTATTCACGTAGCATCGTAATTAGTTATTTTATTTTTAAAAAAGAAGTAGTTTATCGGATGCTTATAGGATACTTTATATATATATATATATATATATATTGGAAAAGATGAAGGGTAAAAAATGAGACAATGTAGTGAAAATTCAATGGCGATGTATATGATTCAATTTAAGATATGAATAAGTATAATTATTTTTCCATTAACTAATTAAAAATTATGTTTTTTGTGAATGGAGGTAACAAGAGAAAGGAGATTCAATCAATCAACATTAAACAAATTTTGTTTTGACTTCTTTTATCGATGCATTTGTTGATATCTTAGCATATGAATGAAAATAAAATATGATTTTTACGAAAACTTTATATTTTTTATTTTGATCACATGTATTATTTTTTTATAAATTGTGACTTTTATGATTATATAGTAATGAAGAGTAAGCAATGTTTTTTTTCAAGTATTTTACATGCATATAAATTTTAGTATACAAATTTTGTTAAAATATCTTAGTCGTATCCTATCGTACCCGCACTCGTACTACGTATATGGGGCTTCATAGATGTGGGATATTATTGAATATGGTTGTAGTATTCCAGTCAATGTAGATGAAGCAACTCTAAACAGAAAGAATGTGATAAAAGAACATAAAAGTTTTACAATAAACATCATAAAGCTCGCAGTAGTATGTTTCCCTTCTCAAAATATACTAAAATAGTTGACAAATTTACTGCTAAGAGTATATTTGATCCCCTCTGCTCTACATATGAGGGAAATCAACAAGTGAAGGATGTCAAGACAAATCTTCTAGTTCAACAACATGAACTATTCAAAATGAAGGATGATGAGAATGTTGAAACTATGTTAATCACTCAAGAAGCTAAAGCCATGAATAATTTGGGTATGGAAACTCTGATAAGCTCTTTGAAGAGTCATGAGATGGAGTTGTTAAAGGATGGTTGATCCAAGAAAAGCAAGTCTACTACTCTTAAGTCAAAGGACAAAACAACCAAAGCTCTCCAAGTTGTATAGTCTAAAGAAGATTATGGGGATATGACAGCTTGCTGAAGTCAGGGAGTTTGCATGAGTTCTCACATTCATCAAATATTTGCCGTTTATTCATTTTTAAAATGGAATCTTTGTCTACAAGAGGCTCGAACATTTGGGTATTCTGCTTCTCTTTGAATTGGGCTTGAAGTGTTGATTGCACTCCTAGCGCTTCTTCCTTCTTAAGATGAGTTTCTGACAAGTGGTCACATTGTTCTCCTTCCTTGACTTTAGTGCGAATGTATCCAACAGTCTCTTGTACTACAGTTTCAGGGGAGGATTTGTTTGGGGTCTTTTCCTTTTTATCCTGCTCCTGTCTCGACGTGACACTTAACAAAGTGTTGTTCTGTCTGCATCTACAGTTAGCATCACTTCCTTCATTAATTTGTATCTAGCTTGTTTGTACTTCACTAAGGGATCATGTTCATGATGCTCCATAGGGTAGATTACGTTGTAATGATTGAACTGGTTTGTTGAAGAATAATCCATTATTCGGTTCCTGAAACAATCACAAACAAAAATACCCAAGTAGAATTACTCTAGAAGTAAATGTAAATAATAATAATTATAGTTATAATTATTATACATACTATAATCTATATATTTTTTTTTTGTAAAACGAATAAGTAATTTGAATTATTTAGTCGAAAATATCAACAATCCCTGGCAACGGCACCAAAAACTTGATGGGAACAAAACAGTTTTGGCAAGTGTACTAATCGTTAACCAAGTAATAAAGTGATAAGTAAAGTATTGTATCCACAGGGATTGTCCTTTCGTCCAAACAATTCTCGTTACTTATTTTTGTAAGTTTGACGGTATAAAAGTTAAGGGTTAAAAGACTTGCAATTTTTATCTGTTTGCAACAGAGCAAGTTTACCTGTTTTGGTTGCAGAAAAGTAAGCAGTGGTTAAGATTTTTCGAATCCCCTCTGTGTGTGTGTGTGTATATATATATATATTGTTGGATAATAAGTAATAGAAATGTCGTGTTTATTCATCTTAGGTAGACTATACAAGTGATGAGACCGTTGGGACGTTACTAACCTACTTTGGTTTACCCCTCCGATGGCTAACTGCACCTGCTCATCGCACGGTGATCCTTACGTGCGTGGTCTTGCTAATTCAAAGGTAATTGAAACATAAACTTAAATTGGCTTTCTAGTGTTTTCCAAGGCAATGAAGGTCAATGTTCCCTTAGGTTTGCCCATCTATGAATCTTAGAACACTTATAACACACTCTCTCTACGCTTTCTTAGTAGTTCTACAAACGGGCAACCCTAATCTACGTCTACCTTACTAAGGGTTTCAAGAGAATGGTTTTATTAGGTTACATCTTATATGCTTCAGCTAGGGACTTGTTTCCCTAATTACTAACAATTTAATTCCTAGGTTCGATAAGGCACCACCCGACTCAATAGTTTCATCTACTAAGTACCTACATCTAAGGTCAACAATTCTTATAGCATCTTTGGATAGTTAATAATCACTTACTTCCTAGACAGATAGTTATGAGTAAAGGGATATAAATATCAAGATATAATAAGCATCCAGTTAGTGATAGCAGTATTAGGCCCTATCACAACCTAAGTACCTAATCTATGGTTGACCCTTTCACACAAATAAACTACTTCTTAATAAAACTTAATAGTGAACAAAAGAATAAATAAATAAAATAAACGACATATTAAATTAAATAAATATCCAACAAAAATATACAAAGGTTCATCTAGAACTCTAACCTAAAAAAATTTAGTTACACATGGTAACTAAAAACAAATTACTAAAGATAAAAACATACCCTAGAAAATCAAGGAGAAGATAGATTCTCTCCCGAAGCTCCAAAATAGCATTCCTCTTGAACTGCCACAATTCTGAACGATAAATTTTGAATGAGGAATGCTAGTATTTATAGTGGAGATTTCTAACTGGTTTGGGCTAAAAACGCGGGCATTTGAGATGCTTGGGGCACATATGCCATGTCCTAGGCGCATATAGTGCAATTTTCTATATGCCCTAGGCGCATATTGATGTTTTTCCATGCCCTAGGCGCATGGTAATGCATTTGCATGCCCTAGGCGCATTCTTGTGTGCTTCTGGCCCAATTTCTCCGATCTTCGTCGTTTTTAGGTCTTCGTCTTCAAATAACTTGTCTCGAAACTTGGGAACATAATTCCTCCCTATGTAAAGTCTCATGAGGCCTCTTGAATCTTCATTCTTGGTCTTCCCAAAGTCTTGACAATTCTTCGGATGTTCTTGATTTGCATGATTTCTTCGTGAATTACTTCAAAAAAAACCCTCAAATTGCTATGTTTTGGGAAAACTAGAATTACATACTCAAATATAGAAAACATTACAAACGTTCCGAAATCATAGGTAATTGTTCTAATACTCTTCCTTTTTGCCGCAAAACCTACTGAAAATGACTAAAAAAACATGCTAAGAATAACGTAAGATGACTTGTTGTCAAGGAGTCCCTTTTATATAGAGGTGGGTGAATGCAAAGTCGATGTAATGGCACACATGTGTCTGGTGGTTACGAAATCGTGGAAAGTGTAACCGCTAGTGTGAGAATCGCGGGAACGTGGGAAAAAAGATGTTATAGCTCGTTTGAACTGGTCTCAATAGCTTCATGTACCCCCACGGGGAAAGGGTGTGTTGTGAGTAAACTGTCAAATATGATATTGGACTTGAATTGTTATTGGGCCTAAGAAATTGAGCATAAAGTCTTTGACCAGTCCATAACACATAGTATAGATTTCGTTGATTAAATTATCGCTTTTACGTATGTTTTTCTATCTATGTATTATTTCAAATAAAAAGGACTATGTCGGAAATTGCAAGAACTATAAGGGTATTATTGAAAATTAACATAGGAAATACCAACAAAAAATATTTTCTCTATATATGTTATTGGTTATAAATTACAAAAATTGCAAACGTGTTTTCAGATAATTATTAGTGATATGGCATGTATTTCATGTTGTATTTCTTTAGAATTGAAAAATTGAGATTTTTTTTAAATCATGTTATTAGAAATGATAACAAGTCTTCCCTTAAAAAAAAGATGTCTTCACTAAAAAAAAAAGTTTCATAAGAAATCATAAAGATTAAAATTTGACGCCTTCACATGGCTTAGCGGTGTGATTCTTTTATGATCAATGGCTTGTACACGGTTCAATTCCCAGCGGCACCCTTTTTAATGTTTTTTTAAGGGTCTTGGAAACGAGTGCTTTCGGGGAAGTCTTTAAGCATTCTAAATTGAGTAATTAATCCATAAGAACGTTAAAGTTTCCAATGCACTTTATTACATAAACTTCCACAAAAGATTACCATTTAAGGTCATTAACTAGTGTCCCGGGTCACCGGTTAACATTTCCTTTGTTGAGAATCGAACCTTTAACCATTCAGATTAAACAAAATGAAATGAACATGCTTAAACCAATTTGTTGAAGCGCTTTAGATATGAAAAGTTCATATTTTTAGTATATATAGTAATATAATTTGCTTCATAGTTTTTTTTGCCACATTGATATCAAATGTCTGAATCCGCCCTTGTACACATAGTAAACTCATGATTTTCTAAGCCAAGGGTTAACAAACGGGAGTCTATATTATTTTTTACCTGATTGTCAATTGTATTTTACCCCATTTAAAAAATACTTACACTTTCCTCTCTAAAATAATCAGACGCTCAAATAAAAAATCCACTTGAACTTTTCATAAAATCATAACCATAAAGAAGTTTAAACATCATTATAAGATCATAAATCCATTTTGATCATATATTTAGATCAAAAATCCATTTTGTTACACAAACCATAAACTTTTATTTTTATACGATCATATAACAAGTACAACATAATAATTTAGGTAGGAAGCATTTCAAACAAAGCGAGGTAAAAGTGATTTGGTGGCTTCTCACCCACAAATGATATATAGTTGTTAGAAGTTGAACCATTGTTTGCAGCAATGTTGAAGATGTAGTGGTTTTCATCGCCCACATCAGAGGATAAACCATCGACAACTTTTTCAAACTTCAATTTCGCCTCAGTAATTTGTTTGTTGTGTTCGGTAATAGCAAATTTAGCGATATCAATCACGTATGGATCATTGATGTTCAAGGCTTTGATGTTCAAGGCTTGATTTGTAGCCGCTGAGGCAAACAAAACAACAAGGATAAGAAAAGGAGATTGAAATCTCATGATATTTGTATTATAATTGTTATCTTTTCAAGCTTTACAAGTTTTGTTGGTGTGAGTAAGCCTTAGCCGATTATGCTGTTATACACACAAATTATATAAAGTTATTAAAAAAAATCTAGTGAAATAAATATAATTAAGTCAACCCTTCTTTTACTCAATTCAGTCAAATCTATAATATTAAATAAAAATAGGGGAACTTATATACTATTAAGTCAAACCTTTGTTCTTAAATACACGTTACAATTTATCACTCAATTAAGTGAAATCTTTGTTCCTAAATACACATTACAAACAATAGTTTCAAGAAGAGTTAAAATTTTATAGATAAGATGAGTAACAATTGTTAGAAATTTCAAGTGCAAAGTAAAAGAACAGATTTGAGTGATAAAAATAACAGATTCCATAAATGTTCAAAAGGAAGAAAAAATTTAAAACTCGTCGGAACTGCTGATGAGAGGTGAAGAGTGAGCAATGGTTGAAGACTAATTTGACAAGATAGAAAAACAAGAACAATATGACAATGAAGAAGAAGTTTCAACAATATAATCTTTATATTGACTTAAAATAATTAAAAAGATATGCAAAATATTTAGAAAATTAACAATTGTTTGTTATGAGAGAGAGTGCACATAAAAATAGGAATTTGTTGAAGAAAAAGATAATAACTAACAATTGTTTGTTACGAGAGGAAGATAACATATTAAATTTATTGGAAAGATAAAATGTGTGGTAAAAAAAAAAGAATTTATTGGTGGATTAAAATGAGGGTTATAATGTGAAGAAATTGTGCAAAAATACACATAATTTGATGTTAATTTTCTAAAAAGACACTTAAAAAGAAACGGATGGAGTATTATTTATATTGATTGTCTTAATTTATGTAAAATGTCAAAAGGTGACTATTAAAAATGAACAATGAATATAATTAGTTTATGTTTGATTCAAATAAAATAATGAAAGAATTATCAACATTAGTGGAAAATAAAAATAAAGAACCCTCAATTGGAAGGGAAAAAAATCCTAATATGATTTAGATGAGATGATAAAACAATTTTTTCCAATTAATAATTAATAATTATTCAGAATTAAAGATTTGACTTGCTCGTAGAGATATTCAATTCATATAAGAATATCTATATTATATATATTAAAAAAAAAAAAAACCTTTTTCAGCTCTTAGGTTGACATTTTCTCTTTTCAAAAATACCTCAATTTTCAATACAAATAATATATGTAACAAATAGATAAGAATAAATTTAAATATTACAAATATGTAACAAACAAAATTTGAATATATATGTATAGTTTTTTTCCTTTATCATTTAAAAAATGTAACAAAATGAGTATATTTATAAATACTTTTTCATTAACTCAATTATACTCTTAAACAATTTTTTTTCTATAATGAAGATCGTTATTGATGTTATTAAAAAAAGAATTTAGATTCCTTCAACAAAATTAGATTAATTTTTTTTTTTATATTGTTGATTTTATTGAAATAGATAATCTTGGTTAGTTAATTTGTTATAACTTAAAACAACCAATATTTGTATTTTTAGTTTTAATAAAAATAAAATTTTATACAAAAAACATCGTTTAATTTTCGAATTTTAACGCAATAAAAGAGTGGAAAAACGGCGGTCAGTAATAATAAAAAAATAGAAGGAAAATAAGAAAACTATAGAATAAGACAGATCGGGCTGATCTGGTAAACGTCTGTCTATGTATGAGTACAACGTTCCTCTCCCCTATTTGTCGATCTGTCTCTGTTTTCAACTTTTTGTAGTTTCATTCTTTTCTTGTCTTACAACAATGGCCACTGGAGTTGGCAGAAAAATTTCAGCAGCATCAGCTCGTTCTCACACCAGGAGGGCAAACAAATCTACTTCTTTTCAGCTTCCTTCAGGTGGGTCTTAGCTTTTTCACTCTCTTTTCTCTTTTCTTGCTCAAAGTTTTCATTTTTAGCATTCAAAGTTAAATGGGTCGTGTTGTGTTGCAGCTTTAGAATTCAGGTTACAAGAAAAATACTTAGATTCTGATATATTGATTCAACATAATGAAAATACATGCTGGAATCTAACTGTACTAGTTCAGTTAGTTAGGAATTCTAACAGAATTTGACTAACTAATTAGCTATCTGTGTAATACACCCCACAAGTTGAAGATTGATACTTGGAAGGAATGCCGAGGAAGGAGTCCTTTGGTGAAGATCGGATATTTGGTTTGCAAGAGACAAAATCAGCAGCTTCGTGAATTCAATGGATAGTTTCGTAATTCATATTCTAGCCGCACATAAATCAATCTCAAGATGCTTTGTCCATTCATGAAAAACATGTTTTGCAGTATTGTGGAGGGCGCTTTTGTTATGTAAGTTAGACAGATTTAGAGCTTGAGCTAGCAACAATAGACTGCTTTGTAGAATACTATGTAATCAAGGAATCCACTAGGAAAAAGGTGGCAATATTTTTACTTTTTTAGAGTGGCGTGAGTCGGGACAACCAGCCCCATTGGAATTACTATAACTTGTAAACCTTTCAAGTAGTGATGTGTTTGAGCAGCCTTGAAATGACACACACTAGCCTTGGATAGAAATTGGGAGAGTAGCTGAAAGGGAAATGTGATATCAGGCCTAGTGGTCGTTAAGTAAATGCAATATAAATGTCATTGAAAAGGGCCCCATCATCGTGGTGCAAATGAAAACTAGGTTCCGTAGCAGTTGAAACCGGTTTGCTGCAAAGGACGACCAAGACAGAAAGTAAAGTGAGGCAGTGTTGTATTTAGCAAATGGAATGCCATGAGGTGAGTGAGCAACGTCAAGGCCCAGAAAGATTTTAAGATACCGAGATATTTTATGCCAAAGCTGTTGTCATGGATACTCTTGATCCAGGAGAGCTTGGAAAGATGATCCTCAACCTGGACAATGTCAGCCACATAAATGAGGAGGGTTGTATAGGAGTAAGTTGTGATGTTGGTGAGCACCGAGTGGTCAAAATGAGCTTGATTGAATGCTAAGCTCAAATGTAAGGTGGACAAGCGTTTATACCATTCTCTACTCGTCTTTATTAGACTATACGATGATTTAAGAAACTTGCAAACCCTGTGAAGGGAAGAGCTCATGAAACTTGGGGCATGGTCATGTAAACATCTTCCTTTAACTCACAATGAAGGAAAGCATTTTCCACGTTTCATTGTTGAATGTGCCACCCTTTAATGATACCAAAGGCAATGAGCGTCCTCATAGTAGCCATTTTAGGAACCTGAGAAAAAGAGTTAAAGAAATCAATCCCTTCGGTTTCTGTCTTCCTTTTGACTCTGTACACCCATTTACGGCCGATAGAAGTGACACCAACAAGTTTATCCAGAATAGACAAATTACAGTTAGTTTCCAAGGCTTTTAATTCTTTGCTCTTAGTCTCAACCCAACTTGGGTACTTCCTAGCTTCTAAGTAGTTAGAGGATTCAGGGATAGCACCGAGGGAAAGGGCATAATCCTTGTGGCTAGAGGAAAGATTGAGACAAGAGAGGTATTCATGAATGAAATGAGTGCAATTAGAGGTGGAGGAGGAATTACATACAAATGTAATCCTGAAGGTTAGTTGGTGGTTTATGGGTTCTGTGAGTGTCTATTTGTATTTGGAAATCGAAGGCCAGGAAGATTGGATAGGATAAAGTAGTGGAGTGGGAGAAGAGCTGGGAACAGGTTCAGGTGGCTGGAAAGAAGCGCGGGAGAAGAATTGATGTTAGATGAGATTCCCAATCCCAACATTGGCTTTGGGTGACGGGGAAGGATCTTTTGTATGTGAAAATCTTCTCGTGGAAGGTAATATTTCTAGAAACTAGAAACTAACAGGCAATAGAAGCAAGACTCCGATAACTATAGGACGTCTTTCAACAGCAAATCTTCATTCAAAATATCCAACAATTGTTTTTAGTCTTGAATTAGTCCCTGTTGGCCTTAAGTATGAGATTTATAGCTAGTTTTACCTGTGTTCATCATAATGTAATTATTAAGTTGCATTTGGATATTTACTTATGAACTACTAAGCATAATGTATGTTTTAAATTGTATTTATCTGCCTTTTAATTTGGCATTACAAACTCTCAGGAATTCTTAGAACAACACTAGCAGTGTTGTTTATTGGGGTTATAGCATGGGCTTATCAAGTTACGCAAGCTCCTCCTCCCAAAATATGTGGCTCTCCGGATGGACCACCTATAACAGCACCAAGAATCAAACTAAGAGATGGAAGGCATTTGGCATACAAAGAGCACGGTGTTCCTAAAGACACAGCAAAGTATAAAATCATCTATGTCCATGGTTTCAGCAGTTGCAGGCATGACGCTGTGGTTGCCAATACCCTATCACCCGTAATTTTCTATATTACATTTTTTTCTGTCTGATATACGCGCATTCTCATATATCTTCATGATATGTAATAATATATTTAATGTGAGCTTTTGTGCAGGATGTTGTCAAGGAATTAGGGGTCTACATTGTATCCTTTGATAGACCTGGTTATGGAGAAAGTGATCCCGATCCAAATCGTACGTTAAAGAGCATTGCCTTAGATATAGAAGAGCTTGCTGATCAATTGGAATTAGGGTCCAAATTCTATGTCATTGGTACTTCCCTGGGTGGGCAAATTGTTTGGAACTGCCTTAAGCACATACCTCACAGGTACGATTTAGAGTTTGTTTAAATTGACTTCTTATAGTTTATCTACTGGCATAAAAACTTGTGAGACTGTGGAGAGTTTATTGAAACAACTTATGACATGTGCATAAGTTGTTTTCAACATATTTCCGTAAGCTCTCCAAGATAGCTTATATCAAAAGTTCAAAAAAATTTGACTTTTTATTTTACTTTTGTAGAAATAGTTTATACATAAGCACTTATATGATACCTTATTTAGCTTATTTGTAGTTTTCTTCTATTGACACAAACTTTTTCAATACTGACAGGCTGGTAGGTGCAGCGCTCTTAGCCCCAGTCGTCAACTTCTGGTGGCCTGATCTTCCTGCAAACTTAACGACCAAAGCCTATTCCCAATGGAAATTACATGACCAATGGGCGCTTCGTGTTGCTCACTACACGCCATGGCTAACATACTGGTGGAACACTCAAAGATGGTTCCCAATTATTAGTGTGATTACTGGTAGTCCAGATATCCTTTCGAAACAAGACAAAGAGCTCGTACCTAAGTTGATGGATAATAAAGAGAATTATGTGGTAAGTATCAAACTTTTAGATGATCGCAAAATTGAATATGTTTTTCTAGAAGCAATACATAAAGTGATTTAGCTGATAGTTTTGATTGGTTGAATTGTTAAAAATTGATTTTGAATTTTGGCCGTGATTGTTTATGCGAATATCAGGACTCACATTAGCTGCACAAATTCAGTTTGTGGCATATATTCTATTGGAGTTTGGCTGTGATACATGTGTTTATTTTTAACTGTTTAAAGCTGCCTACAATGTCTTCCGCTTTTGAAGTCATTCATGAACAACTTTTACTTCTTAGGACCTGTTTGGATTGACTTATTTGAGTTTTTCTACTGACATAACATAAGCACTTGTGAGACTGTTTATGGAAACAGCTTATGACATGTCCATAAGCTGTTTTCAGATTATTTCCATAAGCTCTCCAGGATAATTTATGAATACAGATTATGACTGAATAATTTGACTATTTTATCTTTTCTTATAGAAATAGTTTAAACATAAGCACTTAATAAGTCCTTATGCTATAAGCGCTCAATTAAGTTGTTTATCCTTATTATTCTCGATTTCTTAGGTTCAAGAGTTTTATTTGTAATCATGATTTTATGCTCTGTATTGTTGTCTTTTAGAGTTGTATACTCTGTATTGTTGCTTTTTATGATAAGTGCCCATGCTTTGTAATCATGCTGGAATTAAAAACCACAATAGTTTTTCTTGGTTAGAAATATACTATGATAAATAATACACAGAATAATATGGGGAATGTAAACTATGTAATACACAGAACAATTACATGATCATGTCTTCTAGATGGAGGTTTCCCTTATGGTTCCTTGAATGACTTCTTGGCATAACGAGTGAATCAATCTTCAGAGTGGTTGATCATGTTGTTCCAATTTTGCCTGAATCAATCTTTTAGATGATTATTGGAAACCTCCAACTTATTTAGAAAGTTGTTAGAGCAATGCTGCTTTGACTTGGTTAGCTCAGCATAAAGAGTGAATCAATCTTCCTAGTGTGCCTTGTATTTATCAATTTTCCCTCTGCATCCATGATAACTGCCTGAAGTTTATTGACTCTGTCTTTTTTGTAATGGATGTTGCAGTTATTGTACAAATGCAGAACAACTTTTGACTTCTATAAATATAAGCACTTTTCTAAGAATGAAATCTTTTGAGTTTTCTCCACTAATAGTAAATTAGTTTTATGAGAATCTGATTATCTGAGAAGTGGTTGATCAATCGAACCTTCACATTTCAGATTAGCCTCAATTTAATTGAGCATAATATTCTGCGTTGTTTTTTCTTCAACTAAATGCTTTCTCTCATGATATATAATAATATGTCTTGTTTCAATTGGAATATTTCTCGTCTCAATTCTCATTGTAAATTTATAACTTTTTATGTGGCTTCCGGAGCAGGTAAGACAACAAGGTGAATATGAAAGCCTCCACCGTGACTTGAATATTGGATTTGGAAAATGGGAATATACTCCTTTGGATCTTCAAAATCCATTTCCAAACAATGAAGGTTCTGTTCATCTTTGGCAAGGAGATGAAGATATTATGGTTCCTGTCACACTACAACGATACATCGCGCAAAACCTTCCGTGGGTTCACTACCATGAACTTCCAGGTTCTGGTCACCTCTTCCCTCATGCTGATGGTGTGAGTGAGACTATCATTAAGTCACTTTTAGGTTTGAAGTAGGCTTCTGTATTGATCACCGGCTTCTGTATTATATCCGTTTCGGAGAATTCAAACTGAAGATCTCACACAATACATATGATAAACTTTGAGCAACTGGAATGTAGAATGAATCTAGTTATTTCTTGATAATTTAAATGCATGTTGTTCTTTTGTTTTAAAATTTACAGAAGCGAGGATGTTGATTTTGAAATGTATTTGGTGATGGTCATCATCAGCAATTAGAAATTATCCTCACCTTTTCCCGTGAGGATGCTTCCAGCTGATGTAAATGGTCTCCTGCTGCCTCGGCCTTCCCGTCAAAAGAGTATGCTCATAGTGCTCGATCTCCTTGATCCTAAAAATCACATTGGACGACTCATTTGCCTGTAGTTGCAATTTGTTTCTCCATATCCAAAGCTGGAAATACGCCACCATGACGACAAATTGCCAACTTAAAGAACAAAATTATACATACAATTATTTAACTAAAAGTTAAAATTGAAATAAACATGGTTACATAAAAAGTTACTACCTTATTTATATAGAAAATTCAGTTATTTTATTGATAAAAAAGGACAATGATAAAAATTAAATAAAATACTCTTTAAAAAAAAATCAAATTAAAAGAAAAAAACACACACAAAAGTTGGTAAATGATAAATAAACTAGGGTGTAATAGGACACTGACACGTCTTTTTGTTTTTGTTTTTCAATGAAGATCATTGTCAACCTCCATAAAACTTATGTTTGAAGTTTCGGGTGAAACAATATAATTTATTACTGTTATTTTTTACATCAAAATTTAATTATAATTAGTTTTGTTTTTTTTTTTGGTTACATGAGTGCTAACAGAAGCAAAAAAAGAACAGAAAAAGAAGGAAAAAAAACCAGGAACAAAGAAAAAACAGACAGCTAGCTTCTAACAAAGAAAGTGCCTATCGCATCAGCTCTAAGAAGAGGAAGAAGATCAGCTGGAGGCAATTGGTGGACGACAAGGTGAGCATCTGAATTAGCACCTAATTTAGCAAAGTAATCCGCACATTTTAAGGTGTGATGAAGAGAGATGTTCCGATCAACCAGCAAGTCTTTAATATTCTGAATGAGAACGGCGTAGATGTGGAATCTCGGGGTATCATTCATGATAAGATTAACAGCAAGGAGGGAATCCGAGTAACACATAATATCATTCAAGTTCAGATCGATAACCATATTCAGCCCTTGATGAATAGCTGTTAGCTCGGCCAGCAGAATGTCCTTCGAGTTCGGGATGAAACCGGAGAAGCCTGAGATGAAAAAACCTGCACTGTTGCGGAGGACACCACCGTAACCAGAGCGGGGAGGAGTTCCAATACAGCTGCCATCAACATTGAGTATGCGGTCCTGGTGATTTCTGCTGTTCCATTTCACTAAGCAGTCGGAATGAGTCGAAATGTCCTCGCTATCGAAGACCGAACTGATATCAGTAGTTGCTGAACTGATGTTGTTGCAAATCTGAATTAGAGACAAGTTTTCATTACTAAGACACATTAAGTTTCGATGTCTCCAAACCCACCAAAGACCAGCTAAAAAGGTGTTCGAATGAGAGCCAGACAAACCGAACTTGATCCAATCATAAGCTGAAGCGGCTGTGACGAAACCATTACAAGTAAAACCGATTTTCTGCCAGATGATTTTTGAAAACCAACAGCCCCTAACACAGTGCAGGAAGGTTTCATCTTCTTCTCTGCAGTGAGCGCAGGTGGGAGAGGGAGTAATGTTTCTGTGGTGAAGCAGGGAAAGAGTTGGTACAACATTTTGACAGGCGAGCCAGATGAGATAGTTATACTTTTCCAGAACCTTTAATCTCCAAATCCAAGACCAAGAGAGACGAGGAATGGGATCAGTTGTTGGGTCTCTGAGGGTGAGAAGCCAATTGAAGCCGCTTTTTGTAGAATATGTGCCATTTTTGTTTTGAGACCAGATTAAAGCATCTTCAATGTTGTCATTAAACTGGATATGAATGTTGTTAATGTGATTCTAACTGCTGAAGGAAGATTGGTGTAGAGATTTGATTCAAATAAAATAAAGAAAAAATTGTCAATATTAATGAAAAATAAAATAAAGAACCGTCAATTGGAAGGGAAAAAAAAATCCTAATATCATTTAGATGAGACGATAAAACATCTTTTTCCGCTTAATCGAAGATTTGTCTTGGGTGTAGAAATATTCGATTCAAATAATAAAAAAAAAAATTGAAAGAAAAAACAAAGAAAAAGACAGACCGTGTTATTTTGTCTCGGTTTTAATTCTAGTAAACCACCAATTTGGTCCCAGTCTTTGCAAGTGATTTTCAAATTAATCTCTGACTTTATTAATATTTCAAAATATTTTCATCTTTATTAAAAAAAAAAAGGTTAAATATGTTTTTGGTTCTTACAGTTTTCCCTCCTTTGACAAATAGTCCTTACATTTCAATAAATGTTTTTAAAATCCCTACATTTTTCTTCCGTTAACACAAATTGTCCTGCTGTCAAATAATTAACGAGAAGCTGACGTGGCAGCTAGTGGGCCCTATTTTTTAAGGGTTAAATATGTTTTTTGTTCTTATATTTTGCGTGACTTTGAAGAATAGTCCTTACATTTCAATAAATGTTTTAAAAACCCTACATTTTTCCACCGTTAACAAAATTGGTCCCTATCGTCCATTTTCGCTGACTGGACAAACGGAACTTGTCACATAGATGCCACCAAGGACATTATAGTAATTTACAATAAAGTGCAGGGACATAATTGATTTTTCAGCTGAACCTTCTCTCTCATCTTCATCCTCTCTCCGCGTTTTCTCTATTTCTCCCCAACCACCATCAGCCTCACACACTCATCCTCAACCACCATTGTCCTCTTCACCATTAATTTGCTCAGATTTGTTCGCTCTCTTGTCGCTGCCGGCGACATCCTCTTCGCCCTCACGCTATCAGGGAACCATTCAAAATGCAAGTGACAACGACTGTGAGGATCGGATCAGAGTTAAAGTTGGAATTTTTGTGAGTAAAGTTTTGGGTAAAGGTGAGTTATGCCCCTGCACTTTATTGAAAATTACTAAAATATCCTTCGTGACATCAATGTGGCATGTTCTGTTTGTCCGGTCAGTGAAAATAGACAACATGGACCAATTTTGTTAACGGTGGAAAAATGTAGGGATGTTAAAAATATTTATTGAAATGTAAGGACTATTTTTCAAAATCACGCAAAATATAAGGATCAAAAACATATTTAACCCTTAAAAAATGGGGTACACTAGCTGTCACGTCAACTTCTCGTTAATTATTTGACAGCAGAGACTATTTGTGCTAACGGAGGAAAAATGTAGGGATTTTAAAAACATTTATTGAAATGTAAGGACCATTTGTCAAAGAAGGGTAAAATGTAGGGACCAAAAACATATTTAACCCAAAAAAAATCTCAATTAAGTCCCTCGTCGTGTGGAAAAACATAAAAACATAGGTCTACTTGAGAACTTCTGACAATATTTCAAAATAATCTTCATCTTTGTCAAAAGTTTCTCAATTAAACCCATATTTCTATATATTTTTCACACGATTAATCGAGAAACTTTTGAAAAGAGAAGGATTATTTTGAAATAAGAAGAGGGGACAAATTTGAGAATCACTTGCCAATTTCATGGTTTACTCAGTTTTAATTCTCTCACATAAATAATTCTTTCAACTTTCTGTAGTTTTATTCTTTTCTTCTATTCTTCTCTTACAACAATGGCCACTGGAGTTAACAGAAAAATTTCAGCAGCATCAGCTCGTTCTCACACCAGGAGGGCAAACAAATCTACTTCTTTACAGCTTCCTTCAGGTTGGTCTTTGCTCTTTCACTCTCTTTTCTCTTTTCTTCATCAAAGTTTTCATTTTTACCATTCAAAGTTTAATGGGTCGTGTTGTTCTTCAGCTTTAGAGTTGTGGTTACCAGAAAAAATTAGAATGAATATGGAAAGATGCAGATGATTTTGTTTTGACTTTTGATATATATATAATGAACTCATAGCTAGAGTGAAAGAGAAATACTTAGATTCTGATATATTGATTCAATTCAACATAATGAAAATACATATAGATGAAGTTTATATACATGCTGGAATCTAACTGTGCTAGTTCAGTTAGCTATAGAATTTAACTAACTAATTAGCTAACTGTTTAATACCCCCACAAGTTGATTGATGAATGTTTATCAATCGAAGCTTGTAAATAAGATGGAAGAAATGTTGAGGAAGGAGTCCTTTGGTGAAGGTTTGCAAGAGACAAAATCAGCAGCTTTGTGAATCCAATGGATAGTTTTAAATATTCTAGCTGCACCGCATGACAATCAATCTCATGATGCTTTGTCCGTTCATGAAAAACAGGTTTTGCAGTATTGTCGAAGGCGCTTTTGTTATCACAATATAAGATTAAAACAGACAACTTTGAACAAGCAATATTTAAGTTAGTAAGCAAGTAACACATCCACTGCAATTCACAAGTGGCTGAAGCTTTTGCACGGTATTGACATTTAGAGCTTGAGCGAGCAATAATAGACTACTTTGTAGAATGCTATGTAATCAAGGAATCCCCTAGGAAAAAAGTAGCAATATTTTTAGAGTGGCGTGAGTCGGAACAACCAGCCCAATTGGAATTACTATAACCGTGTAGATCTAGAGAAGAATTCCCACTGAAGAAAATTCCCTGATCCAGTAAACCTTTCAAGTAGTGATGCGAGCTTTGAGCAACCTTGAAATGACACACACTAGCCTTGGATAGAAATTGGGAGAGTAGCTGAACGGGAAATGTGTGTGATATCAGGCCTAGTGGTCGTTAAGTAAATATGATGTCAATATCATTGAAAAAGGGCCCATCATTGTGGTGCAGATGAAAACTAGGTTAGGTTCCATAGCAGTTGAAACCGGTTTGCTGCCAAGGACGCCCAAGACAGAAAGTAAAGTGAGGCAGTGTTGTATTTGGCAAATAGAAATGCCTTTAGGTGAGTGAGCAACGTCAAGGCCCAGAAAGAATTTTAAGATGGCAAGATATTTTATGCCAAAGTTGTTAAGGATACTCTTGATCCGGGAGAGCTCGGAAAGATGATCCTCAACCTGGACAATGTCGGCCGCATAAATGAGGAAGGTTGTATAGGAGTAAGTTGTGATGTTGCTGAGCATCGAGTGATCAGAATGAGCTTGATTGAATGCTAAGCTCAAATGTAAGGTGGACAAGCATTTATACCATTCTCTGTATTAGACTATACAATGATTTAAGCAACTTGCAAACCCTCTGAAGGGAAGAGTTCATGAAACTTGGGGTGTGGTCATGTAAACACCCTCCTTTAACTCACAATGAAGGAAAGCATTTTCCACGTTTCATTGTTGAATGTGCCCCCCTTTAATGATAGCAAAGGCAATGAGCATCCTCATAGTAGCCATTTTAGCAACCTGAGAAACGGTGGAAATCAATCCCTTCGGTTTCTGTCTTCCTTTTGACTCTGTACACCCATTTACGGCCGGTAGAAGTGACGCCAACAAGTTTGTCTAGAATAGACAAATTACAATTAGTTTCCAAGGCTTTTAATTCTTTGTTCTTAGCCTCAACCCAACATGGGTGCTTCCTGGCTTCGAAGTAGTTGGAGGATTCAGGGATAGCATCGGTGTAAAAGGCACAAGCCTTGTGGCTAGAGGAAATATTGAGACAATAGATCTATTCATGAATGGAATGAGTGCAATTAGAGGTGGAGGAGGAATTACAAATGTAATCCTGAAGGTGAGGTGGTGGTTTCTGGGTTCTATGCGAGTGTCTATTTGTATTCGGAAATCGAAGGCCATGAAGATGGATAGGATAAAGTAGTGGAGTGGGAAGAGGTTCAGGTGGCTGGAAAGAAGGGTGGGAGAAGAATTGATGTTGGATGGTAGTTCCAACGTTGGCTCTGGGTGATGGGGAAGGATCTTTTGAATGGGAAAATCTTCTCATGGAAGGTTACATTTCTAGAAACTAGAAACTAACAGGTAATAAAAACAAGACTCAGATGACTATAGGACATCTTTCAACACTAAATCTTCATTTAAAATATCCAACAATTGTTTTTAGTGATGAATCAGTCCCTGTTGGCCTTAATATGAGGTTTATAGCTAGTTTTACCTGTGTTCAGCATAATGTAATTATTAAGTTGTATTTTGATATTTACTTATGGACTACTAACCATAATTTATGTTTTAAATTGTATGTATCTGCCTTTTAATTTGGAATTACACACTCTCAGGAATTCTTAGAACAACATTAGCAGTGTTGTTTATTGGGGTTCTGGCATGGGCTTATCAAGTTATGCAAGCTCCTCCTCCCAAAGTATGTGGCTCTCCTGATGGACCACCTATAACAGCACCAAGAATCAAACTAAGAGATGGAAGGCATTTGGCATACAAAGAGCATGGTGTTTCTAAAGATGTTGCAAAGTATAAAATCATCTATGTCCATGGTATCAACACTTGCAGGCATGACGCTGTGGTTGCCAACACCCTATCACCCGTAATTTTCTATATTATAATTTTCTTCTGTCTGATACACGTGCATTCTCATATTTCTTCATGGTATGCAATAATATATTTAATGTGAGCTTGCCCAGGATGTTGTTAAGGAACTAGGAGTCTACATTGTATCCTTTGATAGACCTGGTTACGGAGAAAGTGATCCCGATCCAAATCGTACGTTAAAGAGCATTGCCTTAGATATAGAAGAGCTTGCCGATCAATTGGGATTGGGGTCCAAATTCTATGTCATTGGTTTTTCCATGGGTGGACAAATTGTTTGGAACTGCCTTAAGCACATACCTCACAGGTACGATTTAGAGTTTGTTTGAATTGACTTATTAGAGTTTATCTACTGGCATAAACACTTGTGTGACTGTTAGGGAGAGTTTATGGAAACAACTTATGACATGTGCATGAGTTGTTTTCAGCATTTTCCATAAGCTCTCCAAGATAGCTTATATCAAAACAATTTGACTTTTTATTTTATATTTTTTCTAGAAATAGTTTATACATAAGCACTTATATTATAAGCGTGTAGTTAATTTGGTTATCCAAACATACCTTATTTGTAGTTTTCTTCTATTGACACTAACTTTTTCAATACTGACAGGCTGGCAGGTGCAGCACTCTTAGCACCAGTCGTCAACTACTGGTGGCCTGATCTTCCTGCAAACTTAACGGCCGAAGCATATTCCCAATGGAAATTACATGACCAATGGGCGCTTCATGTTGCTCACTACACGCCATGGCTAACATACTGGTGGAACACTCAAAGATGGTTCCCAAATTTTAGTGTGATTACTGGTGATCCAGACATCCTTTCGAAACAAGACAAAGAGCTTGTAACTAAGTTGATGGAAAATAAAGAGAATTATGTGGTAAGTATCAAGCTTTTAGATGATCGCAAAATTAGATTTGTTTTTCTAGAAGCAATACATAAAGTGATTTAGCTGATAGTTTTGATTGGTTGAATTGTTAAAAATTGATTTTAAATTTTGGCCGTGATTGTTTATGCAAATATCAGGACTCACATTAGCTGCACAAATTCAGTTTGTGGCATATATTCTTATGGAGTTTGACCATGATACAAGTGTTTATTTTTAACTGTTTAAAGCTGCCTGCAATGTCTTCCGTTATTGAAGTCATTCATGAACAACTTTCACTGCATAGGACCTGTTTGGATTGACTTATTTGAGCTTGTCTACTGACATAAGCACTTATGAGACTTTATGGAAACAGCTTATGACATGTCCATAAGCTGTTTTCAAATTATTTCCATAAACTCTCCAAGATAATTTATGATTACAGATTATGACTATGAAAGTAATTTGACTTTATTTTATCTTTTCTTATAGAAATAGTTTATACACAAGCACTCAATAAGTCCTTATGCTATAAGCGCTCAATTAGGTTGTTTATCCTTATTATTCTCGATTTCTTAGGTTCAAGAGTTTTATTTGTAATCATGCTCTGTATTGTTGTCTTTCAGAGTTGTATGCTCTGTATCGTTTCTTTTTATGATAAGTGTTCATGTTTTGTAATCATGCTGGAATTAATAGCCACAATAGTTTGTCTTGGTTATAAATATAACATGATACAGAATAGTATGGTGAATGTAAACTATGTAATACACAAAACAATTGCATGATCATGTCTTTTTCAGATTCCCCTTGCAAATTTTGATACTCCAACTAAAATCCGTGTCCTTTATCATTGATTGCCTTGTGAATTGATTTGAATGAGGCTACAGCATGCAACAATTCTGGTTCACCCTTCAATATGTGGTAGCCTCCATCAACTGGAATTTTTATACTCAATTCCTTAAAGTTTGCTCTAATATCATCCAAACTAGATAACCACTCCATCCCCAACACCGTATCCACACCTCCTAACTTAAAGACAAATAAATCTTGTTTAATTTCCAGTCCTTGAACCAGCAACTTTAATTGAGTGCACTCTTCTTCAGAACGAATTTTTCTTTCGTCTCCCACTTCTACTGTGTATGGTAGAGTACTATACACCTGCAATTCCTCTTCTTTAACCAGCAAGGAAGATATGAAGTTGTGAGATGCCCCCACAACCTATCGGGGCCGCAACTTGGTTATCACCCACCATTCCCCACATTTTGATAGATTTCTTAGAAGTAAGGCCAGATATACACAAAGATAATTGCAAAGCTTTCATCTCTGTTTCTGGTTCCTGCTCTTCGGACTTCTCCTCCTGCACATTATTTTCTCCTTCAATGGTTCAGCCCATATGCCTAGGCCTCCTATATTTTTAACTAATTAGAGGTTTAACAATTTTATTTACAAAGCCTAAACAACTTATTTATAAAGTTATAAGAGCAATGCTGCTTTGACTTGGTTAGCTTGGCATAACGAGTGAATCAATTCAGAGTGTGCCTTGTATTTATCAATTTTCCCTCCTCATCCATGGATAAACTACCTGAAGTTTATTGACTCAGTCCTTTTGGTAATTGATGTTGCAGTTATCGGACAAATGCAAAACAACTTTTGGCTTCTACAAATATAAGCACTTTTCTAAGAATGAAACCTTTTGAGTTTTCTCCACCAATAGTAAAAATTAGATTTATGAGAATCTGATGAGTGATGATCTGAAAAGTGGTTGATCAATTGAACCTTCAAATTTCAGATTAGCCTCAATTTAATTGAGCATAATATTCTGCAGTGTTTTTTTCGTCGATTAAATGCTTTCTTTCATGATATCTAATAATATGTCTTGTTTTGATTGGAGTGTTTCTTGTTACAATTCTCATTGTAAATTTATAACTTTTTATGTGGCTTCAGAAGCAGATAAGACAACAAGGTGAATATGAAAGCCTCCACCGTGATTTAAATATTGGATTTGGAAGATGGGAATATACACCTTTGGATCTTGAAAATCCATTTCCAAACAATGAAGGTTCTGTTCATCTTTGGCATGGAGATGAAGATATTATGGTTCCTGTCACACTACAACGATACATCGCGCAAAACCTTTCGTGGATTCACTACCATGAACTTCCAGGTTCTGGCCACCTCTTCCCTCATGCTGATGGTGTGAGTGAGACTATCATTAAGTCACTTTTAGGTGTGAAATAGGCTTTTGTATCGGTCACCGGCTATCTGATGTTAGCGACAGCATTTATCATCTTTGTTTCAGAGAATTCAAATTGAAGATGGAAATACATTTATATGATAAACTTTGAGCATTGTGGGCTATAGGATGACTAAATATACACGATGTTCTTTTGCTTTAAAATTTACAGAAGCTGGGATGTTGTTTTTGAGATGTATTTGGTGATAGTCATCATCAGCAATTAGATATTATCCACCTACATGAACATGCACTTTGTGAAACAGATGAAAGCTGATAACTTCTACGAAATGAATGCGTTTGATGGAAGATTGTTAGTCTATGTAGGGTTTGATCACACTCTTTGGTTATTTTCTTTCTAGGGTGAGGGGTATGGGGGTTTGATCCTTGATTCATTTTTGAAGAGGAGAACCTATCTTATATGTCCAACATGTTCCTCGATGGAGATTAGTCACAGTTGAATCTTTACTTGATCAATAGATGCCTTGCTGTTAGGTTGGATATGTAGATTTGGGTTTTCTCCACGCAAAAAAATGTTCCCAACTTGCCAACAAAACTGATAAAAAAAGATCCAGTCAAAGAAAACAAACAAAAGGGGTAAAAAGGGTAGTTTCACATAAATTTATAGATATTTTATTTTAAGGCTTAATAATCATGTCGTGTGGCAGTGCTGCATATGATGTCTTTTGCTTGCTTTCTTAATTGGCAAGGTCTTATGATTGTTATCATACCTTGCAGAAGGAAAGCCTATTACACTTATGATTTTTTTTGAAGCTGTTTGTACTTCTTTTAACAACAGATGTTAATATAAATAGTATTATATTTGGTGTGGGAATTGAACCTCCATTTCTTAATTCTCATGCTCTAATCACCGATTCAACCTTATATATTCTTTTAGAGGAATGCTAATACGTGTCCGTAAGGAAACGTGTTAATAAACTCAATATGGAAATATATGTCTTAGAAATCGTGCATTCAACTTTTAAAAAATCATAATATTATGTTTTCCAATGCAAAATTGATACTTTTTAGTTTCTTAACATGTGTCATTGGGGCACATGTTAGCAACACCTATTGTTGCTTCAAAGTCTGAGCAAGGGAATGTCAGCATATCTGCGCATCATTCTTCACTTAAAGTACTGTAATATTACAACAAGTCAATAACACATGCATAGACACACAAAAAGTTGGAGAAAGGTTGAAAACTCCCAAAACAAATAAGTAAAAGAGAAACTAAAACCCAACATATGAACTCTTAAACAATAAAATAGACACAACACGACAAACACAGCATTGACAAGTATACACTAGTAACAGATACTGACACGTGTCGGACATTAGATACATCTTTGATCTGAAGTGTTGATGCTACATAGAATAAGACTCGAACTCTGAAACTGAAATGTAACAATGGACAATATGACTAACATTAACTACTCATCTACCTTTCTTGTTTAGGATCTAATTTTCTTTTCATGGTTCCAATCTGTTTAGAACTCAATCCAAAAGCTTTTTGTAAAAGCTCCTCATCAATCCCTGAACCAAACACAGCAGAAGGTATCTTCTGCAATCCAGGATTTTGACTATTAAAACTACCAAACAGAGTAACAACTTCATCACCAACATTCATCATAAAATGAACAAGTCCTCTAGGAAACACCATAACCTCACCTTGTTCAAGTATTCTAGCAAAAACCTTATTGTTAGAATCAACAAAACCTGAATACACTTTTCCTTGAATCACATGAATTAGTTCAGTGGCTCTTGGATGAAAATGTGGTGGATTGATTCCTCCAATTTCAATATCTGTTCTTGCAAATGACATCCCTAGTGTGTTGAGACCTGGAAAATTTGTAGGGTTTGCAGGTATTACTGCTAAACCTGTTTCTGAGAAGTTTCCTGATGTTTTCATGTTGGAGAAGATAAAGTCGTTGGTGGTGACTTCTGAGGAGTTTTTGCATGGGAGAATAGTGTGAAAGGTATGATGTGTTTTGATCATGGAAGCTAATATTGGGTTTGGTATGCAGAAGTCTTGAACTGGATCAGGGTCTGAGGCTAATGTGATGATGGCTAAGTTGAGGGAGAAAAGAGAGAGCAAAAGCCAAAGGTTCTTTTGGGTAGACATTTTTTTGTTGAACAATTAGATTGAGTTTGAGGTTGCTTATATAGAAAAAAAAAATAGATAAAGTAAGTACAAATTCTAGTTTGTCATAAAAAAAAAAGTAAAATAAGTGTAATCAATCTACTAGTAGTCTATTTACATGACGTGTCGGCTCAGTGATAAAAGTTTTTGACCATATGATCCGACAAGATGAAATTCCATATGAGATGGATCCCCCGCCTTTTCTAAATTTTTATACAAGTTGAAAATGAGCTACACCACGCTCTTGGAATGATTACATGATATATGTGATATGATATACAAAAGGCTTTATTTGCTGGAACAATTAGGCACATATTCTGTAATTAATGCTTCAAAACTATAATTTATCAAATAAGGGTCCTACTAATTGTCAACTTTTGTAACAAGTACATGGTTTGCTACATTATAATAATATTATAGAAGTCATACGTTAAATTAACTAACAGTAATTGAATCATAAGCTAGACCACGCTATGTATAAAACGGTGCTGACATTGATTATGATTAAAATGATTAATTAGAATCTTTGTTTTGATTTAACAGGGAATTACACTACTAGCACTAAGGTGTATTTATGTTGGTTCATTGGCAAACCATTCATTTTGTTTCATTTCATATACTCATGTCATGGCATGTATTTATGTATTTTATTTATGGTGCTGCATGTTCTCATTGCTTTGCTTGTTTGTGAAGGAAACCTAGCCATTGAGTTGGCTAAATCAGAATGATGAATTTTAATCCACGCATTGCTGATGTTGTTATAAATGTCAGCACTCAGCAGTATCGGTGTTGCTTGTGGACCTGTTGGAATGAATAGTGGAATTCACTCCCCTTAGATGCTTTCTTATAAATCACAAATATGTGTCAGCAACAAACTTTCTGAGACACATTTCATAACATTTTTTTCTATTGATTAATATTCGCATGAGTCTTGAAAAATTTGTATAGGATCCACATACTATCGTGGAATCCATATGGATTTTCAACGAATAGAAAAGAGATTGTTAAGATTACACAGTGGATCTCTGCTGCCACGTCCTTTTCACCATAAAATTGCGTGAAAATGGTAATGGTAGCTTCACATTGACCATGGATGATGGGCTGTTGCCGTGGTTTCTTTGATCATCAAGCACATGCTTAACTTGATTTGACGATAAGAGACTATACATACACAAAGTAAATAAATAAAAGATGTGCAAGTATATATTTTAAATTAAAGATAGGAAATTTGTTTAATCACAGACTTGCAGTCTAGGTAAAAATTTGAAGTAATAATAACTTCTTGTTTTCAAGTAAGAATTCTTTGACAAGTGGGATGAAACACTGGCCTATATTGGTTTGAAATAGCTTTTAAGTTGAACACCAACTACAATCCATAAAAAGATAAATTAATCTTGTATTGACCTGAACACCTCTGAAACATGAATGATAAATTCCTACAAGAAATGGGAAGTTATCCAATGCTTTCTTTCTTGCCAGCAAGGATAGCTTCAAATAAGAGAGACTTAAAAGGATAAAATTATCCTTTCCACAAATATCAATACCTAAACCATGATGCACCCATCATAATTCACACTTTCAGGAAAGTTCAACTAATGAGCCAAGCCTGCAAAACCATGAATCTGCCCCCTCCCTAAAAATGTCATGTCATGTTTGACTTGAGTATCTGATATTGAAGTGTGCGTGCAGAAAAAACATAGGAACGGTGTTCTCAAATATGGATCGGAGTAAATAACAATCTGTTTAAATTCATTTATACACTAAATTGTTACAGTGTCACTATAACTGCTATTTGACGTCACTTTGTCCTAAACTCTGCTATATGCTAAAATGTTATAATGTCGCTATAACTGCTATTTGACATCACTTTGTCCTATATAGTATATATCTAAAAACAATAGTGATTTGTTTAAATTACGTTTAGTTGTAGCACCGCTATAGCTGCTATTTGACAACATTGCATAGGAAGGGGGGGAACATTTCAAATTATTCATATACACTATAGTGCATATGAAATGCAATTTATTTTCACAAACAACAAAATGATGCAAAACCTTTTTGACATTCTATAAAAATTACCAGGAATAGAACTGCCAAATCTCTAAAAGATGGTGTGATACAGGTGAAAAGTAAACATCCATTACACTGTAAAATTGAAGTCTTCTACTATAACATACAAGCAACATGATGAATGTGATACATATGTGTTTTGACCATCATTCATCAATGTCCTTCTAGATATCTAGATTGGTCAAATAAACACAACTCAAGATGCATTGCTAACTACTTAAAGCTGAAATTTAGAAGCAGTCCTAATTAGTTAAAATGCTGAAAAAAATTAGAAGACATATATGTTCAAGCATATGTAAACGTTACGTAGTTACCAGATCTGAGATTCGAGAATTAGTATAGTAAACAAGTAAAGAGCAAAAGAAAAACCATGAATTGATATTGCAACCTGCTCATCTCCCCCAGAAATTAATAGAACATGAATTAAAAGAAAGGGAATGTGATGACCAAATATCCAATTCCAGGCTTTAAATCTAATGGAAGAACTTAAGTTGTCAAATTCTCTCTTACACAAAAAATCTGTCACTTTACAATTACTTAAACTCTTGTCATTCACAATTGAGAAAATGGACAACAATGAACAACGGTTATAATGAGCAACATTTGTCCACCAATCTGCTTTTGATTTCACAAATGCTTATGGTGTCAAGGCATCAACAATTTGCAAGATGTATGGGACACCAGCGATGGTCAGTGTGTTGTCCATTATAATACCGCGAAGAAAGAATAACCAAACCCTCCACTTTGATGCCCAAAACCCACAACCTGGTCCCTTCCCGACAGTACCAGTGTTAAAACGGTAGTAAATCAAGTGCTTCAAGTCTTAACACATCCTAATTTGCCGCATGAGGCTATACTTGTAACGATACATACCGGTCAATTGACCAACATGAGAGAAAGTATATTGGAGGCTATCTTCTAGCTGGAAAGCATCAACATTACCCAAACGGAACTGAACATTGGCATCCACCACCAGTTTTGTCAAACGAAGGATGTCACGGCAAAGATGAAAAGCATTAGGTTTTGACAGGTTTTTAAATTGAAATTATAATCAAGGTGAAGGTAGTTCAAAATTTTCTTGTGAATTAACAGATTCAACATATTGTACCCCTGCCGACAGACTTGAAGACCAGCTTCAACCCAATCAAGTTCTGTCGTCTGGAAAAACTTTGTTGCTTGAAGTGGTCTGAATAAGTGTTTCTTTTTTTTAGCCTTAGGAGGTCTGTGATGCAGCTCATTCAACACAAAACACTCGAGCAATTTTTGATAACTAACTCGCACTTTAACTGGATATGATAGAGGATTGTCGGGCAATTAGAAAGAAATGGTTAACTGTTAGTCTACTAGTATCACTATATTAGAGACAAAAAAAAAAAAACAATAATGTAGGCATGATTAACAAATAAAAGACAATCTGTAAAGCGTATAGAGGAGGGAGGATAAACTTATCGATGCTCATTGTACCATTCCGACAGAAGATGAATGTCTTCTGCACGCCTCATGCGGCCAAATTTCATGTTCAAAGGATGAGGAGCAAAAAGTAAGGAAATTCCAGCATCAATTTATGATTGAATCATTGAAGAGGGATATCGACCTAAAACTTACATTTCCAACACCCTAGTCATCAAATAATCATGTGTATGACTTTAAAAGTAATAATATGTGAAATGTTTCTAATGACTAGTATAATTGATGATTGATAGTGTAAAAACTCTTGACAATGACTGTATCTATCTAATAACAAGGGGAATAAGAGTCAATTTGAGGCAATAGGAGGAAGAATAAAGCATGTATAACCAACAGAACAGAACAGAACATGGTGTAGTTTGGAATTTACAATCAAGTCCATAATACACATTTACAAACCAACAAATAAAAAATATACAACAACAGAACAGATTGATTGTACCGTATCAACAATTACTATATGATCTACAAACAAATACTAATTAACTGAAGAATCGTAGCAGCAGGGAGAGCAAATCAAATCAAATCAAGAAACAAACAATAAACAAGTGGAATGGAAACAAGCATAGAGCATAATTCAGGCTTTTCCTTCAACCCTTGCATGAGTGAGTCCAACACATGCATCAACAAAATCCTCATCAATAAAATCCGTGGAAAAGACCTGAATCCTATCCGCACATCCCTTAGCAAAGCACTGAGCAATAAAGAGCCTAGCATATCCATGAATGCGTCTCGTTACAGGTTTCACACACAAAACAGGGTTATCCGCCACCGGAGTAACTGTATTCTCCACCCTATAAAAATATTTCCTGGACGCAACCGGTGGTTGCTCACTCAAATGCTTCAAATTCCCATCAAACTTGGTTGATGGAAGATCTGTATTGATCCAGTTATCCTTCAAAAACCCTGCACTCCACAGAGAACTCCCTGCTTTAGGCTGTGGCGATTTACTCGGCTTCCAAATGCATATAACCCTCTTAGGTAACAATTCGGAAATAGTTTTTCCAAAAACATGATCATCTTGATGAATCAAAAACTCACCTAATTGTTCTTCAAGATACTTATCAAATTCAGGTGGATCATCATGACCAAATTCCGTTCTAACCTCAAGAATTATGATCTCAGACTGTGTTTCCGACAAGAACTTTTTGATATCTTTAATAACAACATCGATGCTGTAAGTAACAAGAATTCCGTGACACACACGTCGGTCTTCTTGAACACGAATGTCAATGACACGCGTGCCTATAGCAAGTTGTCGATAGATGGACAAAGATTGGCATTGAGCAAAAGGACGAGTGATGAGTGGGAAACCAATCTTGTTAGTAGCGGAATCATGTGTTCCTGGCCATACAATTTGATTGATATGAACTTTCTCTGGGTTGAGACCATTCATCCAGTTTTTTCTATCTGATGGATGGTATTCAGAACCAGGGTAGTCTTCACCTGAGGTTTTAAGTTCGGTTAGCGTTTTCTTTTCCGTGTGGATTGTTTTTCTTCTTTCAACTTGTTTTGAGACATGAGAACCCATCTTCACTGTTTCTTCTTCTTTCTTTTTTTGCCTTTTCTTGTTGTAGCTGGACTTTGCTGTTCAACATAAATATATAAGGCTCAACTAAAGTGATTTAATTAACTTCCAATATAATAATTCGTTATAAATTATGGCAATTAGGCTTGCTGAATCATAGAAGTGGACAAATGTTGTGAAGTTTGTTTTATAGAATAAAACATTTTCTTGGATTATATTGAAGATTGAGAGGTGAAGAAGGCTCTATTAGTCAGATATGTTTTAGAATGTGGGGATGGTAGTTGGATCATTAGTCATGATTGGTGGTGAGTCACACCCTTTATTGGTCCACTTGTATGTGCCGTCCTCATTCATCTTTGTTTATTTCGCTTTCTTCTACCAATTGTCATGTACCAATTTTCTTTTATTCTGTAGCATATTGTTTAGGTAGGATTATTTAATATGTTAGTTCAATGACAGCTTAGAATATGGAGAAGGTTTGAATAAAAAAAAATATGGAATATACAGTGTGATCAAGAGCGTGTTTACCTTTTGAGGTGGTGTATTCTTTTATGATTTGAGATTCAACATTTACAGAGTGTCCGTCAAAGATTTGGAGCCCTTTGCATCGAGTCAATATCCTTTTCATTTATGTTTCTTTATTTTCCGGATTGCAGTTCCACAAGGTTTCCATTCTGCTTCAGGGATGTACGACATGTGGCAAAACAATTTTCAATGGTTCAGATTTAAAAAGGCAAAAACAACCTTTGTTTAACAAAAACAGAAGAAACACAGCACGGATCAACCTTCATCAACCACCATCGCAAAATTCGTCGAAGATTCTGGCTCGGTCACCATTCTCCGACAAAAGCTTTTAAATCCAATATGTAAAGTTAGAAGAACCAACAACAAATATGTTACTGCATTCTTAAGTCGATATGTTGTTTTTACGAGATTCTATTTTTCTTAATAGCTTCACATTGACCACGGGTGATGGGTGGTTGCCGTGATTTCTTTGATCGCCTCGCACACGCTTAATTTGATTTGACAATAAGAGACTATACATACACAAAGTAAATAAATAAAAGTGCAAGTTTATATTTTAAATTAAGGGTTTGTCTAACATGTCCAATAGTATTGCACTTATTAAAGAAACTAAAAGTAGTGTAATATTTTTTTGAAAAACAACAATTACTTCTTAAAAAGTTACTATTTAATATAAAATGCACAAGTTTCAATACAAATTTATTAATTTGAACTTTTTAACATGTGCAAATTTGCATATGATTGAAACGAAGATATAGGAAGTTTGTTTGTTTAATCATAGAGTTGCAGTCAAGTTAAAAGTTTGAAGTGGTAATAATTACTTTTTTTTTCAAGTGAGAATTCTTTGACAAGTGGCATGATACATTGGCATGTATTGGTTTGAAATAGCTTTTAAGTTGAGCACCAACTACAATCCAGAAAAGGATAAATTAATCTTGTATTGACCTGAACGCCTCTGAAACATGAATGATAAATTCCTACAAGAAATGGGAAGTTACCCAAGGGTTTCTTTCTTTGGTGGTAGGGGAAACACTTGTCAGCAAGGATAGCTTGAAATAAGAGAGACTTAAAAGATAAAAGTATCCTTTCCACAAATATCAATACCTAAAGCATAATGCACCCATCATAATTCACGCTTTCAGGAATGTTCAACTAATGAGCCAAGCCTGCAAAACCAAGAATCAGCCCCCCCTAAAACTGTTAAGACATATTTGAAGTGTGTACAGAAAAAACATAGGAACAATGTTGTCAAATATGGATTGTAGTAAATAACAATCTGTTTAAATTCTGTTATACACTAAAATTTATAGTATATATCAAAAAACAATAGTGATTTGTTCAAATTACGTTTAGTTGTAGCACCACTATAGCTGCTATTTGACAACATTGCATAGGAAGGGAGGAACATTTCAAATTATTCATATACACTGTAGTGTGTATAAAAGGCAAATTATTTTGGCAAACAACAACAAAATGATGCAAAAATCTTTTCACATTCTATAAAAAAGACCAGGAATAGAACTACTAAATCCCTAAAAGATGGTGTGATACAGGTGAAAAGTAAACATCCATTACACTGTAAAAGGCTGGAAAAAAAATAGAAAACATATATGTTCAAGCATGTAAACGTTACTAGATCCAGAGTCAAAAGAAGTAGTTACTAGATCTGAGATTAGAGAATTAGTATAGTAAAAGAGTAAAAAGAAAAGGAATAACCATGAATTGATATTGCAACCTGCTTATCTCCCCAGAAATTAATAGAACATGAATTAAAAGAAAGGGAATGTGATGACCAAATATCCAATTCCAGGCTTTAGATCTAATGGAAGAACTAAAGTTGTCAAATTCTCTTTTACACAAAAAATCTGTCACTTTACAATTACTTAAACTCTTGTGATTCACAATTGAGAAAATGGACAACAGTGAACTACGAAAACACGTTTGATATAAAAAATCAAGGCTTTGAGAAGAATGAATGAGTATTACAGGACTCACTATTCATATTCAAACTCTATCTTTATATCCATATATTCTCTTCCAAGTTGAATGATGAATTCAGTAAATTTTGCCAAAATTTGGCACTCTTCATGTGTTTTGACCTCTGAAACAAAACCATGAATGACCAATTTTTTCAGGTTAGGACATCTTTCCAAAAGCCCGTCTACCCATTCCACAAAAAGATCATTGATTGAAGTCCATCCAAGTTCTAGCACCGCCACATTCCTCATCAGAGAAAAACCTTGCAAGCCGTAATTAAGTACACCATCTCTCAAATCATAGCTTAAGCACAAGTGCATCAATTGAGGAAAACAAACAGAAATTGTTTCCAAGTCTACAACTTCGTCGTCATCTTCAAAAACAACCTCCCACAGCCGAAGTCTACGTAACTTAGATGCTTTTGAAATCATATGATAAAACTTTGGCCACATAATTGTGAAGTTGCTTATGTCTACATACTCAAGGTTATCAGCATTCTCACCAATATCAAGATGAATGACACTCACATCATCAACCTTCAACACTTTCAAACCTTCCTTCCCAATAAATTCAAAAACCTCAAAGGTACAATCTTTAAGATGCAAACACTCAAGTAAGTCTGCCTCCAATACAAACTTATCCAAACCAAACGACTCAACCGAAAATTCCTTCAAAGAACCACTACTAAGCTCCATGGAAGCCTGCGAGTCCGACATAGCAATATCCGGACTAACCAAAGCCAACGTCTCAAGCCTCGGACACACACTAAGCAAAAGACTCAAATCCAACGCTGAGATACTAACAAAACTCAATGAAAGCGATTTCAAGCAAGGAAACTTCTGATAACTCGGCTCCACACGCGTGATAAAATTCCGACCCAACACCAACACTTCCAGCTTCTGCCTAGCACATTTCTCAATAATATTAAACATGGGCGGTGTATTCACATAAAAATGCAACCGGCACAAATTCTCCCTCGTATACATAAACCAAGCAATCACCGATGCAGCCGAGAATTCATGAACATCATCCATATTAATTGTTAAACACCGCAATGCCTTAGTTTGAAAAATTGTTTGAGTAATAATTATTTCCAACTTACTAGATGTTAATTCACGATAAACAGGCCAATCAAATGTGATGAATTCAAGTGTATGGAGATGATAACGCCATGCTTGTCTCCATTTCTTGCAAGTTAAGGATGCAATCACAACATCACGGGCCGACCCGAGAAGGGATAGTATATTACCAATCACTTCAACAGGAAGATTATCCATAACCCAGAATCAGAAATTCTTAATCAACTACACCAATGTTCAGAAACTGTGGATTATGCAAAGATTTACAAAATTAGAGACTCAATGTGAAAATTAATTAAGTTGAAATGTTAAAGAATGAAACTTTATGAGTAAAATTCAAAAGGGTCATACAAATACACATTAACAGTAAAAAATCAGTATCCAAGGAAATAAAAAAAATGTTGAATCAAGAAATTGGAAAAATTGGGAGTTACACGATAGTGAAGTAATGAAGGTGGAAAGATTATATGGAAGAAATAGAGAAAAATGGGAATGAAGAAAGTGACTAACCAGGAGAATGAAGCGATCGTGAAGATGATGTGGAATCTGGAAATAGATCAAACGAATTGCGAAAGAGAGGGTTGGGAGGGTGAGGTTCGTTTGTGATTATGCGTTTGATTATACGAATATTTTAAAGAAAATGCCAATGGAAAAGTTTTTTTTTTTTAAAGAAAAAATGGAAAAGAATATTTGTCACCCATTTTGTTTTTTTTTTTGGACAAAATTTGTCACTCATTTTATTAATTCACAATTTTTGTGAGTTTAATACCTTAAAAAATCCAAAGTAATACCTTATATTTTATAGCAAGGATAAAATAGTATATCAGATATAGTCAGAGATTAATTTGTCCTCAAAATATAATTTTTTTTTAAGACATCAAAATGGAATGTATTATCACCGGCTGTGAAACCACTTCAGTACAAGATGTACTAAAGGGTCATCCCAAAAAAGAGAACGGTCAAACAATATTTACAAAAGTACAGTTAGTCGATACCTAGACATAACATAAGGTCTGACCACCACATTTAAGTGTCATGCACAAACGAGACATTATTAGCCTTTAACCATCATAATGAATGGAATTTAACATTTTCTAATAATTGTTCTATGGTGGTTTGGATATTATTAAATATTTTGTTGTTGTGTTCATTCCAAACCACCCGGACACAAAGTAACCACACTAGCTGAAGAAAATATTTGCGCATCCTTGAGTAACCTGTACAATGAATGAACTGAAAGAAATGCTCACAAATATCATTAGGTTCGACACATGAAGCACCAATCCACGACTTTATGTGCCCCCATAAAAGGTTGAAACTGTCACAGTTAAGGAACAGATGCGACGCCGATTCGTCGTGACCGCAACCAGCACCACACGCTGCTAACTCGACATTGAGCATACCACTTCTGACAAGATTAGTCTTGGTTGGCAACCTGTCCCGAATCAACCGCCGCGCAAAAATGAAAACCTTCATTAGAACCTGCTTAAGCCAGACAAGATCATTCATTCCACCCGCTGTATGGTCATTCGGAGTAGTCAAAATGTGATAAACACCGCTCACAGTGTAACCCTCATGGATGTCTGGGTTTACTGCCACCTGTCAGAAATGTCAGTCTGCAAAACAATATCATTAAGAAAATGCCTACACTCCTCCACCAACTCCTCCTCCCACGCCCACAGCCTCCTCCGCCAACTTCCTCCCAACCTAGAGTAAACATTTCAGTCACCGAACACAATTTATTATTCGTTAAATCAAAAAGGCGACTAAACCGTGTACGTAACGACACATCTCCTAACCATCTGTCATGCTAAAAGAAGGTACTAGTTTTATCCCCCACCCTTTTTGACACCCTCTCTGCATTCTTTTTCTATTTTGAGTTTTATTTTTACGAGAAACATAATTCGTTGGTATAAAAATTTATAAATGATTAAAATAATCTCTACTCTTGTTTTTTTTTCTTGTGGAATTATTATTGTATAAGAAGGCAAAATAATCCAAATTGTACATTTTTTAATAACAAACAAACAATGAATAACCCTTAAAAAACAATGAATAAATCGTCAACTTCGTCCATAAACCGGTTATATTGTCAATCAACTATAATTGTCATACTGTTAAAACATGAATTCAGGTTGTGACGGTCTTTTCCACAACTCTAATAGAAAATGGTTAAAAGTTAAAAGACTACATCAAAAATATTGGAGTGTTCGGCGTCTTTCATATTGAATTGTGGGGCATGTATTTTAGTTTTCATATGACTTGGCAAGAGTGTATTTTGCAGCTCATTGTGTAAAGTGACTAAAAAATTTATTAACATGGTTAATGGTTACAAATAATTGTAACTTTAGCAGAGTGATTTCCATGTTGGTACGGCGTATTCACACCCTTTTCTACTTTAGATTGGCGTGTCTAGCTTCGTCATTTTTGAAAGGAGTGAAATTGTTGTGCGGATGGCTTGCAAAATTTAGTCTTTTAGACTCTTTTATGGTTAGTAAAATGAAGTATCCACCTAATAAGCTTCATAGACTATTTCTTAAGTTTGTTTGCCTAGGCATGTCCAACTAGTTACTTAGTTTTCTTTTAGGCATTTGGCCTCCCCTTTTGTAAACAAATACATGGATACCATTCCCACCCTAAATCCCACCCCACCTGATTCTTATTTGTTGAGACTTGAGAGTATACAACTTTTTACACTGACTGTTTATAAAGACAACATTAATCTCTTTATTATTCTTATACTATTGCTCATAGAATTCATAAAATGATATTGTATCAAAATGGCGATTCCATGCAAACGGGTTAGGCTGGTCAACAAAGACCCAACAACACAACCATGCTTACCACACTCCAATTTGTCAAGTTTGGAAAAGAGTGGAAGAAAGGACTCTGACCATAAAAGAGAAGGAGATGGGAGAACACTCATTCATCTTAGGGGAGTTTATATTTCTTTATTGAACTAAAACCTTTTAATGCAAGGAATTAAAAAAATGTAAATAAAATACACCCAAAGATTCAAAAAATGTATGGAAAATATATCCACTCTATTTCCCTCCTAATACAAAACAAAAAGAGTCCGACATATTGAAACTGTAATTCTTGTTTCATGTGGTTAAAATAAGACAATCAAACCAAATCAATGAGAACCAAACCAACACCAATAATTGCGCATGGCTTCATATCAGTAAAATATATTTTTCTTATTTTTGTTCAATTACCAAAGTCAGCTGCACTTGATATATGTAATTTTATTCACCCAAATCAGTTCACAAAATTAATTGTGCCATCATAGCAAGTCATCATGGCTCTCAGGAGCCCACATAGCCAGATTGTTGATAGTTAGATGAATTAACATATTTCCTGCCAACAATTCATTGGTCAGCTTGAAGATTGCTATTTAGTGCTAGACATCACATGTGGTAGCAGAGAGATACTGCATCATCTCAACATGTCCTTCCCGTTTCCACATCTCATGAGAAGCAATACTATGGCTTCCATCATCAAGTGAAAGTGCAAGCATAGTTGGCAATAGATAAACAAGTAAATATAAGAGAATAATTGTTCAGCAATCAACACCTGACCGCTGATTGTTAAATTAATAGGTAAATTATTTTATTAATTTTCTCGACCTACAAATTATACAGTATCCACAATAGTTATTTACATGAATGAAGTAAGAATCATTTGAACAAATGATATGCTAGTACATACTGTTGTCTTAAGCCTTGTCAGCATCAGCCTCAGAGAACTCTGTATACTGAAACCATATCAGTGTCAGCATGCCAAAGCTTTTTTTATTTTCCTCTGTACTCGCAAGCAAAATTACAGAAATCCAATTGTGGTATTTGCATGTTCAACATGGCAATCATAAAAGAAAGACTTCATAAGTGTGGATCAACACTTCAACCATTTCCTTGCTTACATAAGTGTGGATCAACACCTAGTTGAATGATAATTTCAACCATTTCCTTGCTTAGAGGCTCCAGTACTTGGTGTTGTCATGAAAGATTCACCACAACCACATTGGCCTTTGGAGTTTGGATTAATGAAAACGAACTCAGATCTGCCAGGAGAAGAGGAGAAATAGTATTTTAAACACAAGCACCGAAAAGAAAAAACATAAGCAAGTAGCAGGATCACGCCCATGTAACCATACACTAATATTCATGCCACGCATTCATCAACACCTTCCACTTTTACAAAAGAGGTCTAAAGTTTATGTACAAGGGCTATGCTAAAATAGAGGCAGAGCAGCCTCAGAAGTATCCTATCAAGAGCAGTAGATTAAAATAGAGGCTATAGCTGTGCTATTTAGTACAGCGTATTGTCAAATAGATGCTAAAATAGTGTAGTTGACTCTGTGGCACGCTATTTAGTACAAAATATTGTCAATTAGCAGCTATAGCCACGCTATAATATCGTAGCATATTAAAAGTTTAACAACCCGCTGTTTTCCGCAATTGACAACGTTGATCCAAAGATCAAACAGTAACTAATGTGAATTAGTGTCTTTTGAGCTGCTCTTGGGCATAGAAATCTCATTTAGTGAGATATAGCATCGTAGCATATTAAAAGTTGATCAAACCATTGCTTTCCGCAATTGACAACATTGATGTAAAGAGCAAACAGTAACTAATGTGATTGATGCAAAGATCAAACAGAAACTAATGCAAATTAGTGTCTTTTGAGTTAGTGCTCATGGGCATAGAATTTCATTTAGTGAAGTAGTATTTTACCCACGTAGAATTGGGATTGCAACAAAATCACTGACTACTCCTAACTAAGACCAAGCATAGCATAGGAGAATACTGAAGCCGCAATTCATGAGTATTTCATCAAAAGTTTCCCTTTAAGTAATGCATATTCCTAATTGGTGATGGCGCTAGGGTGAGGGTGATGAAGGATCCATGGTTGCGGGTGGAAGATTCGGTTTGGATGCAATCATCTCTCAACCTAATGAGGTTTATGATATACTTGTGAGATATCTACGGATCCCGTGTGAGGAGGTGGGATGTTGATAAGATTCAATCTTTGTTCCCTTCTCATGTTGTCCAGCATATTTTGTCGGGCCCACTTTTCCCTAATATTGAGGTGGATAATTTAATATGGACAGGCAAGAGGGATGGTTTTTATTCGGTTAGAACCGGGTATAATTATATGATGAGGTTTATGGAGTCGACAAGTTCAATGTTGAAGGAGATGGGATAGCATATGGTGTGCGAGAGTACAACCAAAGGTTCGCAATCTAGCTTGAAGGATTTGTCGCGGCTGCCTACCAACTTGCTCAAATCTGACTGCATGTCATGTTCAATGCTCTGTAGCATGCAAATTATGTAATGAACCGGTTAAGGATGAATGACACATCTTTTTTACCTGTCCAGTGAGTATGCAATGTTGGACTGTTACGTTGCATTTCATGCTTGTTGTGCTGTTACTGTGCACATCAGATTGCACACTATTTGTGTTACGGAACCTTTGGAAGAGTGGTCCATTACACAAAGGCTCCGTAACACAAACAACGTGAAATCTGATGTGAACAGTAACAGTACAAATAGCGGCGACATTCAGAAACCACCTATCCACAGTTGCGTGAAATGCAACGTAGACGCCGGTTTCAATCACTCATTAAACCTTACTAGCTACGGCTCTTACATGTTTGTTTCAGCCATGTCAGGCTGGACAGACCCGGTTCTAGACGCTGGTTGTGAGGCACTGGGATTATGGAACGCTATACAGTGGATTCACAGCAGCAGTTTGTACAAATTTACATTCGAAACTGATTCAAAAATTTTGGTTGAGGCTATTAATTCTCGTTCAAGTGGTGTGTCGGAATTTCTTGTCGTAGTTTCGAATATTAGAAATATGCTAAAAAAATTATGTTTAATTAACATTACTCCAAAATATGAATATTTTCCAGTTTCAGACAACAGTAAAAACTATCTGTTTAGGATTAGCAACTTGGATAATTTTCTACCTTGATACGATAATATGATTCATGAGCAATCAATAATTATGATTAAATTGAATTAAAAAAGCCAAAACAAAATTGAACAGAGAAGTTTCAGAAAAAATACAAACAAATTGAATGAAAAATTACCTTAGTTTATCATCAACGAAATCCATTTTGGTTCCAACAACATGCATAAGAGCCTTAGGATCAATCAAAATCTTAACACCTTTATCTTCAACCAATTCATCGTATTTCTCTTTTTTATCTATCAAAACACCACCAACAAATCTTAAAATCAATACAATTCAAAAAACATTCTCAAAATAAAATCATAATTATTAGAAATTCAAAGAGGGTGCAAATAGCATACCTGCGTAATTGAGGGTGTATGATAAGCCATTACAACCGCGAGCTTTGACGCCGAGCTTTAAGAACGGTCTTTGCCGTTGCTGAAGCAAAAAGTGTATTCTAGAGGCGGCGGCGTCGGTTAACGAAACGGCTTGCCGTCGCACCGCCGTGCTTATCTTCTCCGCTGCCATAGCCATCGCTTTGGAACCCATTGCTTGTTAATTACGAAATTGCTGAGATTCAATGGTGTTTGGGAATTTATACCTGTGAGGATAGTTTAGTCATTTCAACGTGTAAGGGTATGTTCGTCATTTTAGGTCTGCGTGGCCTCCAGACTCCAATCCAACGAATTCGGAAGAATGTGAAAGTTGTGCGTATGCCAGTGGTGAAAACAATAAATGGTTTTCTCTCATGATATTTTAATTGGGTTTTTTTTTTTTTAAGTTTATGTTATTTGTATATTCTGTCTCAAATTATTAAAAAAAATGGAATTAATTCACGCTTAAAAGTTGATCATCCACATTTTTTATTCTAAAATTTTCCAAAGAAACATAGTTATGTTTTCTAAATTACCCTTAAAACTAAACAACTTCAACATTGTGTATGTTTGTCCTCGTCAGCTTAGCTCGGTTGGTAGCGACAATACATAATATATGCAAGGTCCGGAGTTTAAACCTCAAGTGAATTGATTTTTTAAAATTGATTTTGTGTGTTAGAAACTTAAAATCAATTCTAGAATTAAAAGTTACAAATAATAACTTTAAATAAATTATTTTTAGTCCTCAAAAATTGATTTCTTAAAGAAGAAAAAAAAGACTTAGCCTCGAGGATAAAGAACCCTCAAGGAATCACTTAAAAGAAAATAATTCAAGTCTTTCGGTAACACAAGTTAGCCAAAAAAAATGCATTAGCATTCTCTTCTATGAAAAAGTGACATAATTGTACCTCCTAATTCATTGTCAGTAACTCTTGGACAAACATAATGACATAAGCTTGTGGTGGTACTTATTAACCGGCTTAGTAACAATATCAAAAATCGTTTTTGAGTCTAAATAACAACAAATTTGATTGCAACCCATATTCTTAGCAAGCTTCAGACCAAGAAACAATGTCATAAGTTCCGCATAGGTGTTATTGAAAAATTCTGGAAAGCCATTGAACCTAATTACCCAACTACCATCACCTCTTCTAATTAAACCACTAACTCCAACTCTACCGTCACCAAGGCAGCTTCCATCCGCATTAAGAACAAAAAAAATCCTCTATTATTGGATGCTAAGACACCCATCTAATGTCAATTACTGAAATATTACTGTTTGGAAAACAAACTTCTATAATGGAGGCGAGTTTTCTTGTTTTTGATAGGACTTAAAACAAAAAGATTGTTTCCTTTCCTACACAAACAATACTATGAGCTCTCTAATTCCACCAAAGCCCGACTAAGAATAAAACACTGGAGTTAGTTCGAATCCAATCGTGGAGATTCAAACACCCTTTAAATTGCTTCTTGCATTTGAAAATCACTTCTAAGACATCTAAACATGAAATCAAACAACATTTAAATAGGTGTTTATGGTTGTGAAGAGAAATGTTAGGAGACGTCGAGAGGGTATGCGGTCAGGTGGTTCTTTGGTATGCAGATGGGGTCCATAGTATCTGATTCCTCTATGAACTATGTGAATATTGATTGGAAGATTTGGGTGATTTTGCATGATAATGAGGATGTAGCTCTTGATGACATGTGGGGAATATGAAAGGCGATAGGTGTGAAATTTAACGGTGATAAGCCGGTTATATTTAACATGTTGTCCAGGGGGAGAGGAAGTAGTAAACATGGCTCGAGTGATTTAAATGGGAAAAAGGGTAGCGGGGGGGGGGGGGGGGGGAGGAGGGTTCGTTGGAGGCTGAGATGTGTTAAAGTTGTGTTATGGTGTGACGTAGAGTATGTGTCATGAAGATTATGTCGTGGAATGCTAGGGGTTTGGGTGGTTTTGAGAAGCAGAGTGAGGTAAATAACCTGGTGGTTAAGAATAAGTTGGATGTGTTGTGTATTCAAGAAACAAAGCTAGCGGTTATTGATGATGTAATCTGCTCTTCCATATGGGGAAACATTCCACATGGATATTCTTATCGACCTTTGGTAGATGCATCATGTGGTTTGTTGACCGTGTAGGATTATGATGTTGTGGAGGTTTGGTCGTCGTATAGTTTTGAGCATGTTATGTTGATCCACGATATGTTTCTTAATAATAATGAAGAATTTTATTTGTTAAATGTTTATGCTCCTTGTGATGGTGTGGCTAAGCAATTGTTATGGGTTACGCTATCTGCGAGAATCAGAGCAAGTATGGGGAAGAAAATGTGTGTGTGTGTGTGGAGGGGGGGAGGGGGGGGTTTAATGCAGTGTGGTGTGTGGAAGAAAGGAAAACGACGATGGGAACCGTTCGTCACGAGGATTTTGCTTCTTTTAATAACTTTATCAATGATAATACGTTAATGGATCTCCCTCTTGGAGGCAGATCATATACTTAGTATCAAGGTGATGGTAGATCAATGAGTTGGCTTGATAGATTTTTGTTATCGGAGGACTGGTGCTTGACGTCGACTGATTGTGTGGAAATGGCTAAAATTAGAGGGCTATCATATCATTGTGCGATTGTGTTGTCTGTTGATGAGGTTCATTGGGGCCAAGGAAGGTCAAGTTGGTGAGGATTCGTGGCAAAGTTGGTTTTTAGGGGGTTGGTTTGAAGAAAATGTGACTCGTAAGGTGGGTAATGGGGCATGTGCTTTATTTTGGACGGATATGTGTCTGGGGGATATTCCGCTGTGTGATAGATTTAGACGATTGTTTGATTTGTCGGAGGATAAGTGGGTGTCGCTGGCAGCCATGAGTGCTTTAGGTTGGGAGATGGGGTGAGGCTTGGAAGTGGCGACGTCATTCGTTGGCGTGGGAGGAGGAGTTGGTTGGGGAGTGCTCGATTTTTCTTTCTAATGTGCATTTGCAGGTTGGCACTAACGATAAATGGGTGTGACAGTTGGACTGTGACAATGTTTACTTTGTACACGATGCTTACCTTTTTCTCACTAGCTCTCTAGCGTAACATCCTTCCGCACTTTTAGATTTGATTTGACATAAGGATGTTCCATTGAAGGTTTTAGTTTTTGCTTGGCGTCTTATTCGTAATAGGCTGACTCTCTTTGGAATCTGGTTCGTGATTGGTTGTGTTTCTCATTGGTTGAGCCTTTTCTATTACAAAACATTTTGTTCGTTATGCTCATTTGACAAGTGGCTCTAGAGTGTTGCACTCATTTATGCACTTAATTTGGTTTACTTCTATTTGGGCAATTTGGAATGAAAGAAATGACAAGATTTTCAATCATATTAAAGAAAAAGAACTATGTCTCACATACTATATAAGGTTAAACGTATTTCTCTTTGGTGGGTGAAGACAAAAGTTGCTTGCTAACTTAATTGTAGGCTATTATGGCTAATGACAACGCCCTTTTAATTTTTAGGTGATGACTAATTTTACCTTATATTATGTTTTCAGTATTGAATTTTAAAGTTTTTTCTGGGACACCTTACAACATATGCTAAAGAGAATTTTGTTGGTTTGTTTTTTTGAAGGAAGAATTTTGTTGGTTTATAATTTAATTCCATTTTTCTCTAAAAAAAATTTAATTCCATTTTTACTTGTTAAAAAAAATAAACTTTTATAAAAAAAATACAAAATTTCAATTAAAATAAGGGGGGTGTATTGGATTAGGATTTTAAAAGACTATTTTAACAAAAAAAGTCTTTGAGATTTTAAAAGACTGTGTGAGATTGTATTGATTCTGTGAGATTTTAAAAGACTTTTATGTAAAAGACTTTATACACTCAAGATTTTAAAGGATTTATCACATTGACTTTTAAGAATTTCAAAGGATTTTATGTGATTTTAAAATTTCAAAGGATTAAATGAATTTTAGGGGAAAAAGAACAAACTTACAAGCGTGAATGATAAAAATAATGAACAAATAAATTCTAGCGTTTGAATAAAGAAAAATAAAACCAATAAAAAATTCTTTTACTATTGATTTTCAAATTTTAAGAATTTTATGGATTTTATAAGGTTTTAAGGGACTAAAAAACACTCTAACACATCATTCTCAATACACATTTTTTATTTGTTAAAAATGTTATTCCCACAAAATTCAATTGTACATATTTAAAATTATGCCAGCACTTACAAATCTTTCAAAAAAAATATATTGTGTCAGCCATTACAAATCGGTCGAGTTTACACGAGTTTACTGAGTGTTAACTCAGTCAAACTCGTTAAACCTTCCGATTTTACCAGAAACCGAGTTTACCTCAGAGTTAACACGATTTTTGTACCTAAAAACGTAAACTCGGTAATCTCGGAGAGTTTACACTCGATTTGCGAAACATTGATTACGACATACTCTCTATCATAATATTCTCAATACAATTTTTTATTTTTTTATGAGATAGAGAGAGGGAGAGAGGGGGGATGAGAGAGAGAGAGAGAGAGAGAGAGAGAGAGAGAGAGAATGGAGAGATAGAGAAACGAAGAGAGAAAGGAGAGAATAGGGAGGGGGAGGGAGAGAGAGAGAGAGAGAAAAAGGAGAAGAAAGAGATAGTAACTTTTAAAAGAAAAACAATCTCAAGAAATCTCATCTTTTTATGAAAGACTTTTTCTTGTTATAATTACACTACAAAATCCCACAAAATCCATCAAAATCCAATTTATTAAACAATCCTTCAAAATTAGAATGATTTTGAATACCACAAGACTTTTTTTAAGTGATGAAAAGTTTTGATTGAATACCTCAAGACTTTTTTAAAATGACAAAGAGTCGTGATTGAATACCACAAAACTTTTTTTAAGTTGCAAAAAGTCTTGATTGAATACCACAAGACTTTTTCATAATTAAAAAGTCTTTTAAAATCCCATAGAATCCTAATCCAATACATCCCCCTAAATTATCAAGATAGGGAAGGAAAAAAAAAATTGAACAATGAGCAAAGGTGGTCGTACTAACCGTAAAACCCTTTGTAGTTTTCCAATCAAATGCTTCCCACAACTTCTCAGGTTTCTCTTTCTCTAACCATTTACGCTTTCTTCATTCACTGCAATGTTGTTTACTCTTTTTTTCTTTACTACAATTTTCTGAAACTACTCTTCATATCAATTCAAAGCAATTTACTTAATTACCAACTATTTGGTATTTCACCAATTTCATTTTTTGTGTATAACCATTTTGTTATTAGTGACTTAATGATAGTTTAACGTTAATGGGCACTTTTTATTTTTGCTTAAATGAACAGGTTTTGGAAGAAAATTTTCAGGGCAAATGGAAAGTTTGAATCTTTTGGGTCCATAAATTTCCTTCATATATTGACTTACACATCCCAATTTTGAAGTTCAAAATGGTGACTTGTGTGTCAACAGATTTTGCACATTTCAATGATATAAATTCAGCAGGGGTGTTTAATGTTATTAGAGGAAGAAAATTTCCTATGAGAGTTAATTACATGAAAAGTTTTGATAGAAAAATTGGTTTTTTAGGTAGTGAGAGAAAGTTAGGTTTAGTTCAAGTTAAGTGTTCAATTAATTCCAATAATGGTAGTTCATATCATAGCCAAGACCCTTTTTTACATCTGCATCCTGAGGTTTCGATGCTTAGAGGTGAGGCGAGTAGCACGATAAACATTCCGAGAAAGGGTAGTTCTAGTTTGGGTGAGGAATTATCTGAGGGCTTAGAGGATATATCTAGTCAAAGTAATTACAATCAGGCGAAGATTAAAGTTATTGGTGTGGGAGGTGGTGGATCTAACGCGGTGAATCGTATGATAGAGAGTTTGATGCATGGAGTTGAGTTTTGGATTGTTAATACTGATGTACAAGCTATGAGAATGTCGCCCGTGTTTCCTGAGAACCGTCTGCAGATTGGTTTGGAACTTACGCGAGGTCTTGGAGCTGGTGGTAACCCTGAGACGGGAATGAATGCTGCGAAAGAAAGTAGAGAATCAATTGAAGAGGCAGTTTATGGAGCTGATATGGTCTTTGTTACAGTATGTTCAACTACTTTTCTTTAATTATAATTTCTGCACATTGAATTATATTTTACATTAAGAGTTTTCTTAGTAATTATCGGTCTAAATGTTAACCACTGTACATGATTTACAAATATTAGTATATGTGTTAGGGATCAACTCCCCCAAACATTGACTTAATTTATATCTTAGATGTCCTCTCTCACTAGAGCTCTTTGAGCTAGAAGTGTCGTCCAATGATGTCAGATAGTAGCTACAACGCTACAATGTAACAGAAATTTTAACAAACCGCTATTGTTCCGTAAGCAATTTAGTACAAAGTGTCAAATAGCGGCTATAGCCTACAGCCCTGTAGTCCTACTGCATAGCAAAATTTGAACCGCGATCTGCCGTCGACAACACTGACAACCTTGATTGAACTGCTGATAACTGTTATTGAACACTTATGAGTGCTTTATGCTATGTTAGGCAATACCTTGTTATGCAGTAGGGACAAGGTAGTCAAATGCAAAAAGAAATTCATAATAAATGTTTGTTATTATGATCATAAGTTAATCTTAGTGCACTCTGATATCGAATACAATTTTGGTCATTTGTGGTGTTTCTTTTAGTAGTGTAGGAGGAAATTTATCAAATAATATAAAGTCATTTACTATTCGGCTTTTTGATAATTAGTTTCCTTTTAAGACAAGGGATCAACAGTTCTAGATATTTATAATATCTTTAAGAATGTAAGACCTTGTTTTCTTTCAAAAAATATTTTCAGTTTTCATTTTTTAAAATATATGTTCATTTTAAATTGTTAACAAGTAGATGAAAGACTCGTGTAGGGAACAATTGTGATAGAGAAAAGGTGGAAGGAAAGCTAGAAAGAATGCATTTTTAGAAACAATGAAAACAATATTTTGCCATTTTGAATGTTTTTGTAAATGCTAGATCTATTTTAAAAAATCATAAAAGAAAATGGTGAGGTGAGTATTGAATCTATATTATCTTATGTTTATTAACAAGAGTGAAAATGAAAACAAGAAAAATGAGAAGTAAATGGACCCTAAAGTTTTCAAAATTTGGAACAGACGTGTTTGCGGTTCTTTTAAATTGTTCTTTGTTTGTACATTTTCCTAAACTTGAAAGTTAAAATAAACTTTTGCAGGCTGGAATGGGTGGTGGAACCGGCACTGGTGGTGCTCCGATCATTGCTGGTGTTGCAAAGTCAATGGGTATACTGACTGTTGGGATTGTCACCACCCCTTTTTCATTTGAAGGACGAAAGAGATCCATTCAAGCACAAGAAGGAATTACAGCTTTAAGAGATAATGTCGATACTCTAATAGTTATTCCAAACGACAAGCTATTAACTGCAGTTTCTCAATCTACCCCTGTAACGGAAGCATTCAATCTTGCTGATGATATTCTTCGACAGGGCGTTCGTGGCATATCTGATATTATTACAGTATGAAATTATTAATGATCTTTGCATTCCTGTTGTTCATGCATTATCTTTCTGTAACAAGTAAAATCAATAATGCTCATTGATTTTACTTACTGAGTGCAGATCCCTGGGATGGTAAATGTAGATTTTGCTGATATTCGAGCTATAATGGCCAATGCTGGTTCTTCACTGATGGGGATAGGAACTGCAACCGGTATGTATGGAAACTGAAAATGATTCAATGCTGTTTACACTTCAATTTTTACCAATTCTACACTTCCTTTTGTTTTTCATTTTTCTAATATTAAAGTTTCATTTGAACAATTCTGGGCCAGGCTTTACTCACCTCCCGGCTGAACTCCGGATTACTAGGGCCCCCTTCCCTTAGGAACCGGAGGGTTAACACAAAAAATAATAATATTTAAGTTTAATTTAAGGCTCTTTTCTTCCATCGTTCGTTCAAGATTATGAGTGCGTTTTAACTTTTGAACTTCATATATTATTGGAATTTATCTTATGACATTTTTTGTGTGTTCAAGGGAAAACAAGGGCAAGAGATGCTGCGTTAAATGCTATTCAGTCTCCTTTACTAGATATTGGTATAGAGAGGGCTACTGGAATTGTGTGGAACATAACTGGTGGGAGTGATCTAACTTTGTTTGAGGTGAGGGTGATCTTATGCTTTAACCTTTGCCAAGTATATGTTTCAGCTGTGCCCATGCTGTTATTTTTTTCCCATCTCTTTGTTGTTTTTTTTTAGCTTCTTTTTCCCTTTGTTCCTTTAAAATTTGAATCGTCTTGGGCACTATGGGAAGTTGCTAGGGCTGCTATATCCACCCTTATCTATTAAATTTGAATCTTCATTTTCAAAATGCTATATACTCTTCTCGTGAAGCCAGGTTTTCCTTTTCATATTCTGGCATGTGGTAAGCTTTTAAATCAAATTAAAATTAAATTTTTGATCTAATTAATTATTTAATTAAAGGAGGTTTTTTCTATCCTTGATTTTCTTCAATCAAGATTAAATATAATAGGATAGATCTAAATAAATATTAAAATGACATTAGTATTTTTGCAAATTGTTATTGAAATCAATATGTACTAATCAGGCAAATTTTTAGATTTTTCCAAAAATATGATTTTTAAATTATCTGCATTTTATATTTTTGTGATCATAATATTTCAAAATATTGTTATGTTTTTGCAAATAGTACGTGTGCATTGCACGAGATACTTATAGTCATGATTCCATTGGAATAATGTCTTGCACATTTTATATTTCGATTTGTATTTTCTGTGGATATGATATCAATTTGATAGATCAATTCTAATAAATTCGTTATTGAAAAGACTACATCTCTATAGTTTTACTTTTCTGTGAAGCGTTTTGCAAACTTCGACTTTTGTTGGCGCCAATACTTGTTTGAGGCATAGCGATTCATGATCTGCTGTCTATTAAAGTCATCATGGTCTTGCAGGCTTGCTATGAATGATACCCGTTTTGTATGCAATGGTTTTTAATAGAATCATTTACAGGTAAATGCTGCTGCAGAAGTTATCTACGACCTCGTGGACCCTAGTGCTAATTTAATTTTTGGAGCAGTAATAGATCCTTCACTTACCGGTCAAGTAAGTTAAACTATGTACTCTTTAACATTTTTTTTTTTTTTACTGAATGTAATATTTGACATTAATCATAAGAAGGCACGCACTCATGCATGATATGCCACTATCCCACCGATTATATTTTGTTTTGCTGGTATTTGGGGTTGAATACTTTTCAAACTTCATTTGATGAATATATAATCAGTTTAATTTTGATACACTGTTATTCTAAAGAGTTTTAAACTGACAACAAATTACAAACAATCATATATTTGATTTTAAAGTAGTTATGATTAAAAAGTCCATCATTTTTAATGATCTAATGATTATGATTGATTGACAATGTGAAAAATATTTACATTGACGGTATGAATGAAATCCATATGTAATATGATCAACATGGCGAGCCATGTCATTTGATTTCATATAGGTAAGCATAACATTAATTGCAACCGGATTCAAGCGTCAAGAGGAAGATGAAGAGAAGCCACTACAGGTATAATTCAAATCTCCCTCTTTCCCTCTCCATCTATGTCATTCATACTCATAATTCTGGTTCATGTTCTAAACACAGACTAGTCAGCTCACTCAGGGAGATACAGCTATCAATTTCAATCGGCGACCTTCCTCGTTCTCTGATGATGGTAGTTTGTTTAAGATCCCCGATTTCTTAAAGAAGAAAGGACGCTCACGCTATCCTAGGGTTTAATACTCTTCTGCCGAATGCTCTGCATTTCTTCGCCAATGCATCATATTTTACTTCAGGGTTTATTAATAACATTGGTCTAGGTGTTACTTCATCACCGTCTTTCTCCTTTTTAGCTTTTACTCAAGAGTTGTTCCTACTGTTTTAGTTTGTTCATTTAGACTCTTGCAGAATTGCAGCTTTTATGCTTTCCTCGTTGACATATTTGAATAAGTCAATTCGCCTGTATTCTTGTATAGGGAATACTTAATGCTCAGAGCTTGTTATAATTCTTTGGCCTGTTTCATGAACATTTTCCTTTTTATGAAAAAATAACTTTTGCGCATCAAGATAATTGTAATTTTTACATTTATTGAATAATAACAACTGATATGACATCATTTGAAACATATATCTTACTCAGTTATACCTAACAAAAAAATATATGATCTCGTTAACCTTGAACATGTTTGGTGCGTAGGATAAGGAGACAAGATACAATTAAAATATCATATCTTTACTTAATCTGTAGTTTGGTGCACCAAAATGAAAGGATAATCTGAAACCTTAATTTTGGTGGATTACCAACCTGATAGGATTACAAAACCTGGTACGCGTATTCTTTCTGTCATGTTTCAGTTTTCACTCTTTTGTCCACCTCTCTCCCCTCCCCCCCCCCCCCCCTTCTCTCTCTCTCTGTGACAAGGAGACAAGATACAATTAAAATATCATATCTTTACTTAATCTGTAGTTTGGTGCACCAAAATGAAAGGATAATCTGAAACCTTAATTTTGGTGGATTACCAACCTGATAGGATTACAAAACCTGGTACACGTATTCTTTCTGTCATGTTTCAGTTTTCACTCTTTTGTCCACCTCTCTCCCCCCCCCCCCCCCCCCCCCCCCCCTCTCTGTGACCAATAAAAAAAGAGAAAAAGAAGGGTTGTCGTCCTAGTTGTTAAAAAAAATCGGAAATAGAGAAAATAAAGGAACACAATTCCAACACAAGCAATACATAACATAAAAACTCCAAAAACAATAAAAAAAAATCCACAACCGTTGTCTAATGATAATCGGAGAATAATATTCAAATTTTTACAACACATAGTTTACTCTTAAACACCTACTACCCCAAATACATTCATACTCTTCAAAGCAAATACTTTATTACATCTCACATAATTCAATTTCAATGATAAGAGTAGAAGAGTAAAGAAAAAGCTAGATATAAGCTTAAAACATTTATGACTATATAACGAAGAAATAAACCTTATCTATATGCATCACTCTGCCTGTCTTGCACTTCAAGAAACAATCTTACTTGTCTTATTCTACCTCTTCTTTCATAATTCTAAGTAATGTGAAACTTCTTCGACATATATATTTTCAACCAACATTATTGGTGTGTAGCACCTTTTAATTTTAGAATTTTGCTACTTCATTTACAATTTTGTCATACATTTCTCAATAAAAAAAAAAGAAATAAAAAGAGACATAAACTACTATATAATAATTAATGTACCCTACCAAAAATCAAATTCTCAATGCTAATTGATTGAAATTAAATAGAAGCCAAGAATACATGATATATAGAAGACCGACGTCAACCTCACAATCCTCCAAAATATCCATCCAAGGTATCGATCATCCCTCACCATTCTCTTTCTCTTATTTCATTTTCCAATAGAAAATTCCTTATTTTTGCAAGTTGAGAACCAACATCCAAATTCCAAACCACACATTATCAAAGTCCCACATGAAACAAGACACGTACGTTTGTCACATACCATACAAAAGAACCTCCCGTAGTCTTGTCTTGTGGGGTGACGTGTGAACTAATTTCCCACTCATTTCATTCTCCTTATGCCTTTAATTTACTTCCCCATATACAAAACCACTCCTCAAAAAGTTTGAGACTAAAAAATAATACACATAGCACATAGAAATCAAAATATCAACACTATATACTTTCTCCAATATGGTCCTGTTTTGCATGAAAGATAACAACACAAACACAAACACAAATACAAATACCACTACAATGACTCACCAATCATGTGCCAAATCTCATGACCAAATTGATATTGAATTGAAGAAACCTCATCAACCCAAAGATAACAATAATAAGGAGCAACAACAGCAAGAAGAGGATGACACAAACATTGAAATTTCATATTTGAAGAAGGTGGTTTTGCCTATTGTTGAGGAAGAAGAAAGTGGAAGAGAGAGGTTGAAGAGGCATAGAGTTGAAATGGCTGGAAGAGTATGGATTCCAGATATGTGGGGACAAGAAGAGTATTTGAAGGATTGGATAGATTGCACAACATTTGATCCTCCTTTAATTTCTAATAGCAAAATTGTCACTGCTCGAACAGCTTTGGTTCAACAAGCTACTAGGATTCAGATTCCACTATAGGTGTTGAGTTTTTGTTTTTCTATTATTTTTTGTTTAGTTATGTTATGATTATGACCATATTATATTATATTATATATATTGCTTGATTGTGGATGGTTTATGCATCCCAATCTTTTATTTTGCATATATTATATATTGATTCATCACAAAAATATTTTATAATATTAAGATTTTTAAAATAGTTTTGATTTTACAATTGGGCACGACCTATATGCGTGTATGTTTGATTAGAAAATAGTTAAAATTAAAACAACAAACTCAAAAAACAGCAATTAAGTTTCCTTCTTCAACAGGAACAAGTATTAGGTGAAACCTAGGTTGCTATTGACAAATTGCAGGTGATTTATCCACAATTACTATGTGATTTGCCCACTACTTTTTTTGAGACAAATTTTTCCGTAAAATGATTAAATTTAAGTTTTAAATTGTTGTCGAACTTGAAAATTAGTTGAAGATTTGGCTAATAACTCTCAACAATTTCAATTTACTTCGAACTATTATGCCAATGAAGGGACTATTGGGCTGTGAGTTTCTTAACCTCTCCGAAGAGTGTTAAATAGGAATTATTGTGTTTTTAGAGCTAATGAACCAAGAAAAACATAGATTAATGAAAGTAGATAGACAAAGGTAAAATGCAAGCAAATTGATAGTTTGATTGATAAAGTATCTCTAAAAAGAAACTTACAAATGATATTTATTGACATCGTGAGAGAAGATAATCTTATTGGTCATGAACATGGTCTACAAAGAGTTTGGTTAAACTCGCGGGTAATGCATGTAGTTTGTGATCATTGTTGTGTGCACATAGTGCCCTATATTTGGAATTGTACCACATACTTCACGGTCTTTTCTGGTACCTTGTTCATTCAACAATCTCTCTTCAATCAAGATTCCAAGATTATAGTTGTCTTTGTGACCTTAAGCTAAAAATATGAAGTACGAGTCTTTGAGGTCATTTTTTCTTTTTAAAACTGAGGTCAAATTGTTAGTTCTATGTGTCTTTGACCAATTCTTACACCCCACGACCTTCTTCATACTCTTTAAACCTGTAAAATATTTGACTAACTTGTATTTGAATGTTCCTAGTTCAATTGATTCTTCATTCAATTAACTTGATATCAGCTCAAACTTAATTCATCTGTAGACCATTTTGACTATCAACTTAGATTATATTTTAAGTGATAACACAAATGTATTAACTAGGAAGAGATTGTAACGTGGCTCCTCTTGCAAAAAAAAAACCTGGTTGTTGTTTTTGTATAACCTCTTCAGCGAAAAATAATATAAATATTTGCACAACCTGAAAAGACACGAGATATTTTTCTTTTGACAAGCTGAAGAGACATAAAAGGAATACTAACATATACTACTTTGGATTCATTATAAGTTTCAAGGCCAGGTCTATGATGTACAAGGAAGACAAATTTTGCACCAAGCATAAGGTTATTTTCACCATTAGATAAACGCTAAAATATGGTTTTGGTCCCTGCAAATATGCCTAGTTTTGGTTTTAGTCTCTGTAAAAAAAAAATTGTTTTTGGTCCCTGCAAATATGTCTCGTTTTGGTTTTGGTCTCTGGCCCCACTTTTGTGATGATTTGCACACGTGACACAAGATGACTGAACCCATTTATTAGATAAATAGTCCCTGCAAAATCTTTTGATTTTGAAAAAGGTCCCTGCAAAATATTTTACTTTTGAAAATAATCCCTGGAGGGACTATTTTAAAAAACAAAATATTTTGCAGGGATCAAAAACAATTTTTTTTTACAGGGACTAAAACCAAAACTAAGCATATTTGCAGGGACCAAAACCATATTTTAGCCTTAGATAAATAAACTTTACTATTAAATTAAATGTAATATGAAAAGTATTATTGTTCTAATGCTGAAAAATAAACTTGTGCATGATGAAAAATCAATTTACTCGTGTAGGTTAGACAAAGTCGTGTTTCAATTGTAATATTTTCTCTGTCTCAAATTGATTTTCTTTAGAAAATTAATGGAGCGTTAATTGCTTTTTCCCTTACTTTTGTATCTTAATTCATCTAAATATTCCACTAATTATAATTAAGGGTTAAATATGTTTTTGATCCGTATAAATATGTCAACTTTTCGTTTTAGTTCATCTAAAAAATTTCTTCAACTCTTAATCCTCCAAAAGTTTTTCATCTTCACTTTTAACCTCTTCTTTAAAATAAACTCATGTAGAACTCATAATTTTAAATAAAATTTAGCAGAAAAAGTAGACTAAAAATATATGGAGTCAATATATCCCTCCAAAAGATTTAAGTCAACTCATCTATTCATAAAAATATAGAGGGTACACATGAGTTAAGTAAAATATAGAGACTAAAAATTGTGATATGGAAAACATTTGAGGGACCAAAACTTGCTGAAATTTTTTAGAGGAACTAAAATCAAATTTTGAGATGTTTATAGAGACCAAAAATTTGTTTAACGAAAACCTTAAACCCTAAACTCCAAATATCCAAATATAAGTAGGAGAGGCCTTGACCATTTATACAAAATTAAGAATGCAGAGTGTAAGGCAAACCTAACTTATTCTTAGATAACAAAGCATCTAAAAAGGATGGAGGAGATTTCCACCACTAAGAAGTGAACTGAGGTAATTCATGTCCATTCTTTGCAAGAGCAGCTGCATCAATATTTCCTTTTCTTAGAATATGGGAGCACAAGCAATTAATTCCATTAGCACTGGTCACACAATTGTACCAACGATTTCTTAGGCTCCAAGGAACGGGACTAGAATGCTTGAAAACATTCACCACAAGCTGAGAGTATGTTTCTATCCATAAGTTGCTCCAATAAGAGCTATAGCTTTTTCAACTACAATGTATAAAGCTCAGTAGTGTAAGTGTAACCAACTATATTTCTAATATGTTTGATCCAACCAACCTATGGGGGAACCCATCTAACTTCTATTCTGTGAGACACCTCAGAGGTTTGATATGGACTTTAAGAAAATTGGACACTTTTGCAGTCTCTTATGGAATCATATCCATGGCATTTAGCTAGAGAGCTACTTAGCTTATCTTAGCCAACACCTGTTGAATAATAAATTGAATTCATGACTGCTTAATCTTAATCTTCCATAGTATACTTCAACTACTTCTGTCTATATTTCATGTAATCCATGTGCTCAGCCAACTCCATATGTGATCAATGAAAGGGCATCGAAGAAATATATGTTCTGAATGGTAATATACTAAATAAAAATCATATTAGATGTGCTTAATTTTATAGTAATGTTTATTAAGAATAATTTATTTTGTAAAATTTAATTATTAAAATAATTTAATTATTAAATAGTAATATACTAAATTAAAATCATATTTTAATAATTAGATAATACTAGTATATTACTATTTAATAATTAAATTATTAAATAATTAAATAATGAATGAATGAATGACTCACACTTTATAGATACATTGTTGAGGCAAGTGTGAGTTAAGGTAGACGTCACACTATGCTTAGGCCATAGAAACAATCAAATATTTTGCCATCGAGAATTGGACGTCAGATGTTTCTATGTTATTTCATGTCGTTAACCTTAGTTTAGAGACGTATGCTGAGGAAAGGTTGAAATTATTTATGAGGCATAAAAAGTATTCAATCGATTAAGAGGAATCATACGATGAATAGTTATTTAAATTCTATCACAACACAACTTTATCTATATATATATATTCATTTTACTTTAATTCAAACCACCAAAACCTTTTATAAAAAAATTGTTCAAAAATATGTCGATCTTTTATGTGTTTGATAAAAACCGGCATACTTACCATCGTGTTGGAAAAATACAAAACCAGAGTTTTTCCTTTTATCAACCATCGAACAAGTCAAGAAGTGATCCATCAAATACTCAAACGTCAAGATTATCCAACAACTAAGATCTATCCTCAAAAACCAACGCTAACATCACCACTTAGAGGCATAAGTAATCAAGTTTCTTATTAGCCTTTACACATGGTGCTCAGTAACCAAATAACATATCCCCCTCAATCCCATCCTCGAGATGCTTGCATTAACTTCTGAAAGGACAACGATCATTACATCTTTGATGGCATCAAACAATAACGTCACGACGAGTGATAAACTTCAACGAGCGCAAGGGCAAATCGACACCGAGCATTTAGTGATGATCTAGTCACGAGCAACAAAATATTTTCAAGCAAAGTTCCCCGCGAGTGTAAAGTCCAGTTCAAAAGGTAGCTAATCCCCTACGAGCACACCAAATCTACCAAATCACACAAACTTAATCCAAGGAGACTCTCAACATCTCCAAGCTACGAGTGTCATACAAATGTTTTGTTCAACACTTTTTTGCCCCTTCACGAGCATAAGGTTTATCCTTGGAATATTGCTCTCCCCACTGCACAAAACACTCGGAACCTGCAGCCATGACCAAAATACACATGCGCTAGTTAACTAACGCAAGTGTAAAACTATGCGTTAGTTAACTAAAGTTTCGTGACTTAAGTCACGCACGTGTAAAACATGTAAAACACTGTGTGAGTTAACTCACGCACAATGTTAACACATGCACGAGTTAACTCACGCTCTACTGATATATCGGTACAACATTCAATGTTGTACTGATATGCATTCAATGCAATCAATGTCATTAATGACTCGTAATCTTTACACCCTTATAATTGAACCAAATTACACCAATTTAACAAGATTATAGGATAATACGACATAATCGATAAAAATTACACAAAAACATCGTTTTTCTCACAATCACATTATCACACATAACGGTCCAAGTTTCACAAATTCGCCGATAATGACCCGTAATCACTTAAACACACTTAATGACACGTAAACGACCCAAATTACACCAATTTATCCAAAAATCTTGAAAATCACATAATCTCACATAAACGGTTAAAATTACCGAAATTCATCGTTAAATTACATAAACACAAATTCATTAAAATTCAATAATACGGACACAAATTCGAACATATTACGATATTACACGTTAATAAATATCACACTTCAACGGATCAGACATAAAGATGTAAAGCGTTATCTTCAACCATTACGTTAAACATGTTAGCGACGTCGTTATCATCTTCGACACGTTGTGGAAAATACACCGTCTTCGAAAAGTCCTCTTCCTTATCCTCCCCAAAGTCCACACCTGACGCATTTAAAATTACATCGTATGTTCTATGATTTGAACCAATATGGATAAAGAAGTTATCAAGTTTTGTTTTCAACTCGCCCAACTTGCCGGTGGCCTTTACAAAGAACTTAGCCTTCATTTGCACATTTGCATAACAGACATGAAGTTTAACTGGATCTTGTGCATCTTCATACATGTTTCACTTCAAAAAATATAATGAAAATCAAATATGAGAGAAATGAGATTAAATAAATAGTTGAATAATTAGTGACAATGTAATGCGAGCAATAATTGATGTGACATAACCAGCCACCAAAATAATAATTCATTTCATTTAATATATAATATATAATATTAGTTACATATTGGTCACGAATATCCAAATTACATAACCGGCCACCCAAAAATACGTCGGGATGTAATACCACCAAAAAATAGGACGAACACCGACCGACCTAAAAGTGTCATAACCTATAATTTATCTAAGAATTCTAGTGACATTCCTAGATTTTCCTCTACTTCAATGTCTTCCATCGCTTCAAATTCTTGTTCCTTTTTTTGCGCAGTTGGAGTATTATCACAAAATATTGAATTGTGCTCATTTGTTGGTTTCTTTGGCGGCTTCGCCTCCTTGGACATGAGCTCACTGAAGGCATCTTGTCTATCCAAAAACTCAAAATGCCATTTCTCCGCCTCACCAATCTTGTTGGACAACCACTCCGTACAATTCGGTGGTAACAGACACCCTTCCTTCAAAATAACATGAAGATAGTGGTCGGGAATTAAGCAAAGACACATGATGTTGGCATGTGGATTAAGTGATGGAGCACTTCGGATTGGGAAATATGTCTCACACACACCAATCCCCGGAAGCATCGTCGGAAGCTTCATTTTTGGCCGGTTTCGGTTCGACGTCATCACCCGCGACATTGTCAACCAACTCCCTATATATCTATTGAATAAAAAAATTACAAAGTGAGAATAAATAAATTACTTGTGGAACAAGCTAACCAAGAACAAAAGTGGCGCAAAAAATTCAAAAATAAGGACTGTACAGTGGCGTGACTTAAGTCACGCAACACATTAACATCTGCGTGACTTAAGTCACGCAACCTCTAACACTTGCGCAAGCTAACTTGCGCACCTTGCCCTACTACCTACGAAAACCAGACGAACCAAGCACATAAACCATCAAAATGAGATGAGTTTTGATGATACAATACCTGATATTTTGTGCTTGATGAGCGTAGAAACTTGCTTCCTGACGATTTGCAATGATTTGGGATGAGGATTTTGACCCAAAAAATGGCACTTTTTGGGTTTTTGAAGGTGGAGGGAAAGAAATTGGTGATTGGATTATGGACTGATGGGTTTTGTTCGAAAACAATAACTCTACGCAACTTAACTCGCGCAACGTGAGTTAAGTTGCGCTGCGCTACTTAACATGCGCAGGGGTAAAATTGGAAAGCATGCAGGGTGCGAGTATTTTGTGTAGGGGGAGAGCAACATTCTTATCCTTGCATAAACTATTTCGCTCAAAGTCATTACTCTTATCCAAGAGCAACTACTTGGGAGGCTACTGTTCTAGACCGAGGAAACGCTCCAAGGCCTACGTCCAATAGGCCCAATCAAACATACTCTATTTCGCATTAGGGTCAACTACTCCTTCCACACCCCCTCTCCGCTAGGGAGGTGCCCAAAACACATAGGAAAACCAATTCAAACTGAATAGTAACGTCTCCCCTCAAGTGCCTTAAATCCCGCAAATCTGTAACCGTTGAGCGCCACAGTGTGCCAATATAAAAGGACTTTATACGGTCCTCAAAGGTACATTACCATTCAACTTATGCTCTTATTGACTTAAGCGTAAGAATCTTTGCATGTACGCACTCATCTCTTCTACAACTTACAATTGCCTAGAACAATCGCAGTAGACGTCATTCATCTCATATGTATAAGTGGAATCCATTTATGTATTTGATGATGCTTTGATATCTCAAAGCTAACCAACAAATAAACGTGGAGAAACTCGAGCATAGAATGTACTTTGACCAATCCTTCAAAATTCATCAATGAAATAAAAACCCTCCAATTGGAACAAGATATTTATGGTTGAGAATGTGCCAAGTCAGTTAAGCAGTACCAATAGCCAATAGAGATCAACTACTTTGCCTTCCCTCTCTCCAATACCGTTGCTGACTAACCGTCCAAACAAATTGGCATCAAAACCATTTCCCCAAACAAAAACCTTAAAAACACACAAAAATTCTCACTTCACCTCCCAACAACAAAACAAACTGTTCCTTTTCCAAGGTAATGGCCATGGCTGGAACAGGAACTCTGAGTTTTTCTCAATTCTCAGTTCCCAGGCCTGTTTCATTTTCCAGAACAAAACTACTATCCAGAAACAGAATTTGCATTAGAGCCATGTCAGAAACAGAAACATCTTCTTCCACTTCAACTTCAACTTCATCATCACCATCAGTGTCAATTACTCCTCCTCCAAATTTCAAACCCCCTGAACCTAAACGCTTTGCAATAAGATCTGATAAGACTCTTGAGATTCTTGGAGCTTCTCTTCCCTTGCTCTTTCGCTTTGCTACTGGAGTTTTTGTTTCTGGGTAAGTGCAAGTATGTGCATATAATAGAATTGGCTAGTTTCAGTTTTAGGGGTAGAAAACAGGTTCTTCATGTGGGCCATGTTTTTCGGTGTCGGACACGTGTGGTGTTTGACACCGACTCTTGTAGTTACACTGAATTATATGATTTTTTCAAATTATTAGCTGCGTCGGCGTGTCAGTATCCGTGTCGTGTCCGGTGTCCGTGTCCATATCCGTGCTTCATTGGTTTTCACTAGTAATTGTTTGATTTTGAAACATTTGCGGATTTGATTGTTCTGAAGTTACTAAAGAGTTAAATGTGGAAATAAAGGGTCTATTTTTCAAGTTTCAACTCACCACGATTGTTAAATTGTTATTCATAGACTGTTGATATTACTCACTTTAGAGAAACATGATTCTAGATTGAGCATAGAACGTTAAGTTATTGAGTTGAAGTAACTATCTATGTAGAGTGATGGTAAAGCAATTTCAACGGCTTAATTTGGTTGGTTTGTTGCAAAGCATGATAGAGGCTATGAAAATAAAGAAAAGATACACAAACTGAAAAAGAGAATTGAATTAGAATGAGTGATTACATCAAGCCTTTGTATAGGCTATCAAAACAAATCATCCATTTTAAGATTCTATTATTCGCAAAGCCAAGTTTTCGTTATTGTTTGTCTATTATCGCTCAACATTTAGTTCTATGCGGTACTTGTGGTGGCATTTTTCCTGAGTTTGAATTGTAATTTTTTTTGTAGATTACCACCGAAGCATTCTATAGTTTCAGCCATTTTTCTTGTTTGTAGTTTCCTCATTCTTAATTTTGTTTTTGTTTGAAGAAAAATGGTGGTAAATAGGCTTAGATCATATGTCGTGTTGGACATGTAGAGATATAAGACATGTAGATTCTGTAGTAAGGAGAATAGATCATATCGTATGGAGGATAGTTAAATCACTAGAGTTAGAGGAAGACCTAGAAAAACTGTAAGAGAAACTATTAAAAAGAATTTTTAGATTAATGAATTAGATTGAAATATGGAAGGATGAGTCAGGATCTATATATTAATGAGTTAGATTGAAATATGGAAGGATCTATAGATTGAAATATGGTTTATGATATATACATTGAAATATGGTTTATGATATAACATTATGGTTTAATTTGATCTATGTAGCCGACCTCACTTAGTGGGGTTAGGTTTGGTTGTTGTTGTTGAAGAAAGTGGAAAATCATAATTTAAGAAATCTGTTTTGAATTGGAGTTTTCCTTACTGTTGATTGAAGAAAGATTCTGCTCAATTTTTGATTCATACCAAAATGACTCAGGGCAGTTTTTATTACATATAAAAGCAGTATCCAAAAGCCAACGTAACGTAATTTATATGCAGTTTTTTAATTTATTGAGGTTGTTCTCCTGGCCAAAATTTAAATTCTGTTTTTTGTTGTGCCTTTGCAGGTATTCATTCTCATTTGTTTCTAAGGATGAAATTCCACCAAGTGAATATGCTTTTCGACTTTCCGGTAGTACCTCCATTCTTTTATTTTAATGCTCATCACTCATTGTTGCATATCAGGTTTTGTATTTAACAACTAATTAGCTGTTAGAAATGTTAGTACTAAGTGAGGGTATTCGAATTTCTAACCCACAATCTCTTATCTCTCCAGTCCCTATGTTCCTCTCCTAAACCACCTTATCACTTCTTATGCATTGCATACTAGGTTAGTTGTCACGAGTGATTTAGACAGTGGAAGCTAAGAAGATTATTTACCAAATTAACAATGATTATATATTATCTAATCATTTTTATTCTTCCTTTGGGTAGCTTTTCCATGAACTTTTCTACAAAATTTCATGTTGTCCATGCATGAAAAGGTTCCAAAGAAAAGCTTTTTGGCTGTCTTATTGAAATAAAAACATTTATCTGATACTTAAAGTCACACCTGTCTCGGAGATTGAGGTGCTTGGAAAGTTCCAAAATGAAATTACTAGCACTTGCCATTTTAATCACTTTGTTCTGTAAAAGTTCTGAATGATTAATATTTGGCTGCTTAGTGTATCTGCATATCAAAGAAACAATATGAATAACTGTATTTCTGCAGTTTTAGTATGGCAGATTTATATGTTCTCTGTTACTATATACAATTTGGATTTTTTAAAAATGCATGTCTCACTCATATGCAACATATTTATGCTCAACATGTCAATATTTTATCCCCTTCCTCTGAATTTTTATTTTTATCTTGATTCTTGTTCTTTTTTCCTTGTTAACACGAGTAATGCGGTTTCAGGCATTACAGTAAAAGAAACATCAAAGATAGGTGCTCGACCAGAGAAGCCCATTGAGATATATGAATTTGAAAGGTATTTCATACTTCCCTCTCAATATTTATCTTTTGTAATTTTACATTAACAATATGGCTTTTTATATGCCACAGCCATTATGAAGATTAAGGAATAGACTTATTTGATATTTTGTTTCTTTCTTTAATAATGTTCTTCGTGGATCGATTGCAGCTGTCCATTTTGTCGAAAGGTATGGACTATTTTTTTTGCAGGATTGATGTTAACTCTTTTTGAAGAAATTTCTCAGCAGATCATTTTTGTATTTTATTTAACTAGCTGACATTCTTTTTGTTGTGGCTTAATATTTTGACTGTACAGGTTAGAGAAATAGTTGCTGTTCTGGACCTTGATATTCTTTTCTATCCTTGCCCGAGAAACGGCCCAAATTTTCGTTCGAAGGTTGTTCAGATGGGTGGTAAATCACAGTTCCCTTACATGGTAAGATTGTCTCCTCAAAACAATCAACAAAACGAAATTGATAGTTTCTTGTTATGATTTTTTGGACATCTTGAAATAGATGGGATAACCAGTCCCCAAGCTAAACTGCTTCAATGAAAGTAATGTAAAAAAGATCCGGTAGTTGTTCATGAATCCATCTCGCTTCTTATAACTATTTTTACTAGTTTTTTTTTTTATTTATCTATGATCATTTTGCTTATCACACCTTGTGATGGTTATTAAATATTTGGTGTCTCTGATTAAGTAAATAACAATTTTCTTGTTTTAGGTTGACCCAAATACTGGCGTTGCGATGTATGAATCAGACGAAATAATTAAGTATCTGGTTGGAACATATGGTTAGTTTCTTCATATATATCTTTTTTATTGGATTATTTTGTTTTAAAGTCTTTCTCATCACAATAACATGCGTCAGATTTTAGTCTAACTTAACCCTACAAAATCGGTTCGTAAGGTCAGGGTTGTTCAAGTTTTATAAGCTCTATTTAGGTCATATCTTCTGAGCGATGTCATACACGAGCTTTTGTCCGATAAATAACATGCGTCTGAGAGAAGAGATTAGCATCCATACTTTTCAGAAATGAGTGTTTTACTACTTACAAAGGGGAATCATTTTGTAACATAAGCAGCATATAGCATATATATGTTCAAGCACCATAACATTGTGAGAAAAATACTTCTTTTTGAAGAGCATTAGTAATCCTTATAGGTTCTAGAAATTACTGGCATTGCACTCTTCACCAAAAATATCCTATTGTGAGTGTTTTGACATTCATTATCTGTTTTGTAGGTGATGGAAACATTCCTATTACTTTATCACTTGGATTTTTAACGGTTAGAACCTGACATCACTATCATTAGTTTTTATCACCAGAAAGGTGAACTGTGTATCATTGATGTTAACGCTCAAACTATATTTTTCTGCAGTCATTGACTTGCGGTCTTGCTATGCTTGGTCGTATTACAAAGGTAATATCTGATTTATTTCCCTTTGCTATGTAATAGAAGGGACTGCTATACATAATTTCAATTTGTGTTACTCATTGAAATTCAACTTACAAAAAATACTAATATAAGTATTCATTGTTTTTGAAATTTCAGGGAACATCATATACTCCAGCGAAGTTACCACCGAAGCCACTTAAATTATGGGCATATGAGGTTTGTCCACAACATGCATCCTAATGCTTAATGAACAAATTTAAGCCAACCATTACTAGATTATAAGTTATAAATTCTTTATTTTACATACTTGAAAACAAGGTTAGCTGATAAGTAATCCGAGAATTGAGAGAAAACTATTTCATATTTGATTGAATGAGTAAAGTGATTACAAAGTAGTTATATCAATCCTTTTTATAGGCGAACAAACTAGTATCTAAACATTACTAGTAAGTAACTGACTGTATCACTGATATGATTTGTTCAGGGATCTCCTTTCTGCAAAATCGTACGTGAAGTACTTGTGGAATTGGAGCTGCCACATTTGCTTGTCAAGTAAGTTCCTTAATTTGCTATATTGATATGTATTTCTTAGTTTAATCTTATTTGTGATATAATGCATATCTCATCAACTTTTGTTTTTCCATGTTACTTACTTTAATATTTTCATTGTAGTTGTGCCAGAGGTAGCCCAAAACGAAATATTCTATATCAGAAAACTGGAAATTTCCAGGTATTTTATTGATTCCATTTTATGCAAATATACACAATCTTTACAAGCTTCATGACATGGTATTGGTTAATGGATGATGTTAATTCTGATGGTTAATTACGGTTCACAGGTACCTTTCTTGGAAGATCCAAACACTGGGATAGAAATGTTTGAGAGTGCAGAAATTATAGAGTACATTAGAGCAACTTACACTCTTTAGTGATGCATTTGCATGTTAATATCATTTTCATCAAACAAAAATAAACTTGCAATATTCAGTAGTTGATTTTTGTGAGGCTTGTGAGGGTCTTTAACTCAATCTCATGTTATATCTCTCTCTGTCTTGACCTTCATTTTTCCTCTTGTAAAATTTAAATTGATTATTAATTAGGTGAAATCAACTTGTTATTATAGAAAACAAATACCAAATAGAGAGTTCAAGTGCCTCAACAGCAAAGTTATACAATGATTTGAGGACCTTAACAATGTACAAGTTTATATATTTCAGTCTTCATTGTTTGTTGTCCTACAAGGCCATCAACTATACTGCCTTTGAAAATTATTTTCCCAGCCTTCAACTTGTGTACAATTTATTTATGAGTAAATTAGCATGTTAATCTTGCATAAATTAATTGATTAGTTTTTATATATTTGAATTTAATATATTTGAAATTAATTGTTTGGATTGTTAGTATTATCGATAAGAATTAATCTATGTAGGCGTGATATAAGAGTATTCTACTTCTTTACTTGAAATTAGATTTATCAAGCCAGAGGCTTAAAGAACTTTTTTTTAAGAGGCTATAATGAAATATATTACCACAATAAAAAGGTTTTCTAGCACAAGATGTGCTAAGAAAGAAACACCAAAATCCAAAGAGAGTCGGAACAATAATTACAAGGCTAAAGCCAAACCAAGAAACTATACAAGAAAGAACTAACAATTAACCAATGTTTAGGATGGTAAACCAACCATGGTAATTGAATGGCAGAGGCTTAAATAACTTAGTTTGATTTGCTACTATATTATATATGTTACTTTAATTATTTACTCATATACTTTTTCAATTACTTAGATCAGAATCTCCTACAAATGTTGCACGCAACAATAGTAGAACTGTTGGATCATGAGAGAAAAACATCTCTCAAGATCTTCCCGTTCCTACTATCACTGCACAGTGTAGCAGTATTGGAAATTCAAGTGTGTCACATAGCTTCTATCAACCGTGAAAATTCTTTGCTTCAACCGTTAAATGAATTTGTTCACGGTAAAGTAAACGTGAGTTAGGGGTACTTTTTCAATTGCAATAATTTATAGGCTTAAAGTGCATATTTGATACCTTAACTTGTAAAAAATTGTGATTTTGACTCCCTAATAAGAAAAATACAATTTTGATCCCTAAGCGTTGCAAAGTTGTTGAGAAGATGTCACGTGTTCCAAAACATAGGTCATAATCGTAACATTTTGCAAAAATAAAGGGTCAAAAGAACATATTTCCTAAACAGAGGATCGCTTTTGCCATTTTTTTTTTAAAGGAGGCTGAAATCACACTTTTGCAAACTTAAGAGGTAAATAGTAGTTTAAACCTAATTGGTAAGGACTTAATTTACAAGGCAGAAAGAATCCAATATCTGATACTAAGCATGTTTTTGGATGACAATTCTACCTGGGGGAGGTTCATTTATAACTTGGGCCCCAAAGAATTTATATTTAATTTATAATTAATAAAGAAACAAACATAATAGGACAAATTTTGAACTGACAATGTTCTCAATAATAATAAGTGTGACTTCACAAATATATTCTTACATCATTATACCCAAAAAGGAATATGTCCTTACCCTCTCCTTAAGTAAGAATTTAAGACATAAGCAAAAGATACACATGACTACATTTTTACTTGTAGCTTATTTCAGAGGAAATACATATTAATCAGATTGAGATATTCCCTACACTATGCCTTGTATTAAAAAGAAACAAACAAGGTTTCATAGAGTACAATTTAAATGGTAAAAGATTGCATGTACATTTGAAACATTGGACGTCAATTCCAACCCGTAATTTTCTATTTCTTTTTACATAGTGTGTGTGAGTTTTGTTATTAAACTCTTTCGAAACAAATAAGTAAACCAACGAGTATTAGATTCTAAGTTTTTTATTTATGAAAAACTATGAATGAATGGAATATGTGAACTAAATTGGTTCAAAAAGCAGGATAGATTTTGGTAGCTTCTCTATGATGGGAGCACACCATGTGTGGCAGTGGCATGTCTATGAGACTTTTCTTTGGGAATATGGAACTGTGGGGCTCTTAAGATGAGTAGTGGAATCTTAGCTTTGACTCTATCTCATTGTGACGTCGAATTTAAGTCATGTATACCCTAAATCATAACTCAGTCTCAAGCTAACTTACCACTTACCAAAGTCAACAAATACTATGAGAAGTCTTGAAATATTGTTTCAACTTATAACTTATAATTATATATTAAATTATTAGTTTTTTAGAGAGTGATGCTATAATTTATTTATTTTTGACAAAACCTTTTATATTTTATTATAATTTAAAAGTATGCATTAAATGCAGAGGTATGAAATATCACATTTGACATCTACAAAAATAAAAAAACATATTTGTCCATCTTTCCTCGCGATTCTCCAATATTTCTTTCCTCCACATTTTTCAAATATTGTTATGCATCATTGATCACTCATACTCAGTCAACTGTTGCCGCCACACCGTAGCTTATAAAACATAAATACTAAAATAAAATTTTAGCAAATAAAAATTAATTTAATAATAATATGTAAAATATATATTAAATTAATAAATTTAAATTACTATTTTTTTTTACAAATGATGAATTTAAATTACTAAATTTCAAATACTAAGTATTAATTGATATTAATTTTATTATGAATAAGAATGTCTTTTTATTTTATTTTATATTTATTAGTTAATTGAACATGTAATTTTACCAAACAAAATTAGCCTTTTCTTTTCTGTGTATATACATATATATATAACAAAATTGATTTATGCTCATTACTTTCAAAGAACTATCCCCATTTAAAAATGGGAAATGAGAGACCAACTCATATTATGATACTTATAATTTGGAGTAACAAAATAATTAAAAGGATATAGATCTGTCTCTTAGCCTGTTATAGTGCTTTGTACGCGTACCAAATCTCAATCTGTGTCACCAATAGTGCCTACTTTTACATCCATTTTTATCACCACTCATATTGAGGAAAAACACCGACATGTAGCGTATGTTTGGTTCGTAAAAATAATGCATAAGGAACAAAATTTTATGGATGAAAACCACTTAAATCAAAAAATCTTCCATGTTTATTTCAGCAGAAGAAAGAAGATAAAGTTATGTAGGGCCAACACCAACTTGTAAAAATGTTTCCTCCCTCCCATGGGCGGAAATGATGAGAAAACACACGATTCTTATATTTAAATTTTACGATACTTTCTTCGATATTTATTCTTTTATCGGATGAAACTAGTGTATGATCTATCACTGTGAACTTCATTTATAAAGTATGAGACCGACCATTATTTAAGCTTTAAGAAAATGAATCTTAAAAAAAGTGTGTTGTTAGCACTTAGCAGAGTTATCACTGCTCCACCTTATAAACATATAGTTTTTTACTCATATATATAGTCCGTAAGGGTAACCAAATAAGTTACTAATGATGATGATGGTGGTGTAGAGACTCTCTACTAGAGAATGATGACAACATTAGAATTGTAAACTTGGTCCGAAAAAAAAAAGTACTACTAATTCACATTGTATCTCCTATAACAATGTTAAACCTTCTTTTTCTTTGCTGGCATCTGTGTATTGTAAGCGATTACTTTGTGATTTCTTGTGCAATATTGTTCACAAAGTACTTTGTAATTTCTTTATCAAAATCTGTTAGATGAAATGAACATTCTTTTCAACTTTTGCCATTTCAGACAATCATACTATGGTTTTAACCCTCCAATTCCTCAAAAGAAAGTCTTAATTAATATGAATTCAATTGAAAATAAATGAAGTCTAGTTAATCATAGTCTAAAGAATATTATTATATGAAAATGGTACGTTAACTAAAATTCATTAATAATTTCAATTTAATCATATGGTTTTGTCCTTTGACATTCATCATCATGTAACATAATCCCTTTTTTATTATTTTTAAATATAATTAAGTTTATATATAATTTAGACGTGAGATAGAATCACGGGGAAAATTGATAACATTTTTTTTAAAAGATAGAATTGATTAACTTTTTTAATAGTAAACCAAACTGAAACAATTTCTACTTTCCTAATTAATTAATTAATAAGATTAATTCCACATGATCCAATCAAATGAATGACATTATAACGACCAACCGTATCCGAGTGAAATTGAATTCAGATCCCGTCAACAAAGTCTCAAGCCTTAAAAAATATGGTTGGAAAAACATACCCACCATAATTGGTCGGTGGTCAAGTTCCCGACAAGAATTAGTCATTGATAAAATCAATAGATACTTGCAATTCACATTTCACACTAATAAGATGATTACCAAAAAGAAATCACATTATGATGCCGCTTTGCTATGCTTACTATTAAAACATCTCTACAAATAATTGAAATAAAATTTAAAATCCAAAACTCTTCAATCATAAGTCCCAACAGAATCTGCTAAATGCTCCTTGGCAGCATACTTTTCCTATATAGAAAAGGACAGCATTGTCTCTCCACTGATCTTGTAAGTAACCCCAACAAATTCATCCACCATCCAAAGTTGAGCATATCCTCAAAATGTCCAAATTAACCATAATATTGATAATATATATATTCGAGAAGAACACAACACCACACAACCATCACTATATATGTTCTATAAAGCTGAGGAAATTAGACATAGGTTCTTACATCAAAGCAATCATAGCTAGATAACAGCTATTCAAAATGGCCTTGGAGATTTACTTCTCATTCTTTTTATTTGCAACTTTGGCTCTATGCACTTCAGCAAATTACAGTAAGATTTCATTTTGCATTTATCATAACTTAATTTGATTTGTTTCATAGTACACAAAAATAATAGATGCAGTTGATTAAATTATATGTTATGATATGATGATTACTTGTTATGACTAATTTTTTTTTTTAATGTTAGATTCGGTTAATTTTAGTTATATTGGACCAAATGGTCCTGAGAAGTGGGGAACCTTGAGTCCATCTTTCGCAGCATGCTCAAATGGAAAAGCACAGAGTCCAGTGGATCTTGTAATGACAGATATTGTCATGAACCAGGAATTGAAATCCTTAGACAGAAACTACCTTCCTACAAATGCTACACTTGTCAACAACCAATTCAACATTGGGGTATGTATGTTCATAACAATATACTATTGACACTCTAAATTAAATGTGTGTTTGATGTAAGAACAAGTCGGTGTCAATCACTTCTACTTTTCCAACTATTATTGTTATTATTAGTCGGTGTCTAGGTATCAATGTTGGGTCCAGCGTTGTTAAAAACAAATTACACAATTATAAGGTAAGGTTGTTAAGGAAATTTGTGATATCAATTGATATGGTTGAGTTTGTTAAAATATAGGTACATTTTGAAGGAAAAGTGGGAGATATTAATATAAATGGAATGAATTATTCATTGAAACAACTTCATTGGCATGCTCCTGCAGAGCACAAGGCTCATGGTCGTTTGTAAGTCCCATTTCTTCTATATTTGATGCCTCTCTCTTCTTCTCTCCCAACTCATTCACAAAATCGAGGGTGGTGCCTTTTATGGCTACTAAAAAACATTTATAGAAATTATATATAAATATGAATAAACATATAATAAAAACAAACCAACATTGATGAAAACCCTATCTGACTTCAATTAAAGTTTTCTTGTAAGTGACTTTTTTTAAAATGATCTCCGTCCGTTATTTATGTTTGAACTCGAGACCTTTAATTCCTTTAACCCTTAACTTAAATTAGTTGATCTACCCAATTCTTCTAATTACTTTGGTTTGATCATTAAAAGAAATTATTTTGTGACTTTTAATGTGAAACTCAAATTAGTTAATCAGTACCTCTTGATTATTGTGAAACTCATAATTTATATTTAAACATAAATATTTTTATAAAAAAATCAGATTCTATTGTTGCTTTTTTTTTTTAAGAAGCCAAATGATGCTTATAATTTTTTTATTACTTTACTATTAAAAAAGGTCAGTGAATTGTTTTATATTTATATGGAAATCTAGTGATATTGAATTTTTTAAAAATGACATGGTAATTCAACAGAATATCTAAAGGATAGGAGGCAATTATTTTCAATATGACTTAATAGATCCTTTCAAACCATTTTTATAACTAGGCATGAAGCTTGATAATGACAACTTGAGGTAGATAACGTGACACATGTAGAACATAAGAAACACTATTTTTCTTTAGTTCCAGATTTTTGTTAAGGAATAAATTCTTTTTTTATCTTTTATTACCGTATGGTATATTCTACATTTAGTTTAATATTTTTTTTTATTAAGTAGAATAGTGGTTAAATTTCATCTTATAAGGTGAATAAGTGGGAGTATTCTAAGTTCGAATTTCAATCTCTATATAAAACAATAGATTGTTCTTATTAACTAGGTTAGGTTCACGAAGACGCGTTTAATTTAATAAATATATTAGTATAAGGAATGGGATTTTATGTGTTCTGATTGATTCCGGCCTACATCTCTAATAAGCTTTCTAGGTTGTGCATGAAGATCCAGGAGAAAAGACAAAGCAATTGCATTATTGCCGTATATAAATATAATTTTGGGTCGATTAAACTTGATCTTTTTCGAAATTAGATTTGAAACCTACTTTAAATTAATAGAAAAATCTTTAATTAAGATAATTTGAATTTGACAATAAAAATGGAGATCTACATAACCTCTGAAAAAATATCAATTTCATTAATTAAGAGTGTCAAATATGAGTCAATTATTCATTTTAAGACGAGTTTTAGGTAGAAACAAATTTCAGTCATATGACATTTAGTTTTTTTTTTTTTAAGAAGTCAAACCGGAGGCCAGGTGACTCTCCAAGTTTTTATCGAGGACTACTTTGCATATTACAATGTTAGTTGCTAATCTTTGTACAAAATATTTCAAATACAGACATGAGGCAGAGCTCCACCTAGTTCACCTCACAGAAGATAACAATAACATAGCAGTTATTGCAGCCCTTTACAATTTGGGTGATCCTGATCCTCTAATCTCGAAGGTAGAGTTATTTACGTCACATTCAGAATTATGTTAATATTCGGTATTACAGTAGATTTGTCGAAATCATGGCCATTCGTTGTGATTCTGTCGAATTTACCACGAATACAAACAAGTGTTACATGACTCAAGACTATAAAGTAGTAGAATTTATTATTTGGAATATTATTAGTACATATATAAAGATAGTAGTATAGCTACCAATATGTGGTTCTTGAATGCAGATCGAAGACAAGTTCTATGAGTTAGCCAATGAGAACCGTGTGGGCAATAAAGATGCCAAAATTGCCCTTGGCACCTTTGATGTAGAGGAAATAAATAAAAGGGTCCATAGATATTATAGATATGTTGGCTCTCTCACTACTCCTCCATGCAAAGAAGGTGTCATTTGGAATATTATTGGCAAGGTACTCGGTTATGCAGCGATGAAAATTGATTTTGACCGAATTAGTTTTATAAACTTGATTTTACTAAAAGTAAAGTAATTTATGTTTGGAAAAATTACTTAATTTTTGGTTTTGGGAAAAAATTATTTCTTACTTAATGAGCATGCAGGTGAGGACACTCTCAAAGGAACAACTTAAACTTCTAAAGGCATCACTGGGTGCAGAGTTTCAGCATAATGCAAGGCCTCTTCAGCCATTGAATGGTCGTAAAATTGAGATGTACAACTACCACAAATAGAGACATGGGATTCAAACACCATGAACTAAATATAGTTTTTAGCAAATTTTACGATGATGCTAGGTACTTTGCACCTGATGTTAGTATCCTCTAAACTGGAAAAATAACGTAGGCATAAGAAAATTGAGAGTTCTCTATTCTAAGGTTGTTCTACTAAGACACTTTTCTAGGATTTTGGACAAAGCACTCTGTCCCTTTTTTTTTTTTCTTCCTTCGGATAATCAAATCACTCTGTTTTTGCTCTTTACCAAAATGAATTTATGTAAATCTTTATTCCTCATAAGATATATAATAAAATTGTATACTATTAAAGGTAGCATATAGAAAATTTATTTGTATCATATTATTTGTTATTTTAAAATAATCAATATTAATTTCATTTTTTTTCACCAATATCCTCTTTTTTGTGTTTTTCAACTTAGTTGATGAACTTTTGACAAGTGTATTAAACATGTCATTCACTAATAATATTTATAAAGATTTATCCCTACAAAGATTGTGGTTTCTACTCGGCAATTTAAATAAATTGGTTGCAGTTGAAATAAAAAAGAAATCCACTCGAGTTGTTCTGGTAGTATTGACTTGGATCTAAGAGTGTGCTCCTACTTGAGGTCTTAAGTTCTCAAGTGGCAATTTAGGTGGACTAATTTAGCTTATTAAAAAAAAAACTTGAAACATGATGATGACAAACAATTAGGATTTCCTGAATCCCTTTTATGTCATTGTTTGGTAAAATTATGGCCTGATTCAAGGGTAGTTTAAGGTTTATCTTCACGGCGTTTAACAAAGTAGATTTATCCCAATCATAATTCATTAGTTGATTCGATTAATAGAATTTTATCAAGAAACTAAGGAATTTACTATTGTCATGGTCAGACAGAAGTAGGGTTGTCAATCCTATAATCCACCTAGGATCAATTTCATTGTTGGTTTTAAAAAAAGCATTAGAGAACAAACATATACAAATTAAATCTGACACTTGAATCATAAACTAAATGAAATTTTTTATTAATTGAATCCAACAAATAAGAAGGGATTCTTCGTGGAACCCGAATCAAGAGAGGCTTAGGTTCACATGGCGACATACATCATTACAAAATAATAGAAAAACATACCCTAGTGAGAACAAGAGGGGAAGGGAAATCATTTGTCTTGAAGCTTTGATGTTTGACCCTTGCCTTGTACCGCTAGATTTATAAATGAATAAAATAGTGTGCATGAGTCTCTATTTATAGTGCATCATTACTTAATGATTAAGAGATTAGAACTTGACTTTTTTCACTGATTCAGCTTGGAAAACAAGCTAAAATTGCATTTTCCCGTACTCGTGTGCAGAGGCGCATGGGACAACCTCCAGGGATGTCTCATGCACAAGGGCGCATGGCTCATGTAAATTTGCGCATGGCTTATACATAGGGGCGCATGGCCATGCGCAGGGGAGGATGGGGCAGCAGCTCCGATGCAAATTTTGCTGTTTTTTTGTTCTTTTTCGAGCATTCTCCCGTCTTGAAATGCCTTGAAATTGAGATGAATTTTCCCCAAATTGTATTGTCTTCAAAAACCTTCTAAAAACCATATATCTTTATTCTTCATATCCTTGATCATTCATGTGATGTTTGAGACTTCAGACAAAATTCTCATAAGTTGTTTGGACTTCAAAAAATTCATTGTGCTTGGTCTTCATGCTTCTGTAACTTCTACTATGTGTCTTGTGATCATATCAACCCAATGACCTATACCAAAAAGACGACGGAAACCAATAGAGTTGTATGGTTAAAGAATTACAAGACGGACAATGACCTTAACAAAACATTGCAAACTTTTCCCAAAACTAAGAGTGAACCTAAAGATTTTTTTCCTCATAAGTTTCTCCCAATTTTGTTAATCAAAATGTATTTAATACAATATGGTATATCAACCAGGATCTGGAAACTAGCTGATAATGTGGTCACCTTAGCTAACTTATGGATTAACTCATTTGCTTATTTCCGCACAAAGTTGACACTTGAGATAATACTGTGTAAAAAGAGCATTACACTTTTTTTAATAATCATCCCAAACTCTACGATAACATGTTTAGAGGATGGGAAACTATCCATTACCTTTTCAGCATCAAGCTCAAAGTCTATAGGGCCTAAACCCAGCACATGAACCCATTCTAAAGAAGTTAAAAGTCTTGGAGCTTCATCAACATGTACCTCATAAATTGGTTCAAATCAGTTTTGGCCAACACAAAATTTCCCGTCTCACCCCTTTTTCAATCTCAACTTTATTGGTTTGTTTTGAGAGTGATGCATCAATGTTACATTTAAATCTACCCACATCCACATGGATTAGGGCGTTATAGCTTTCCAACAATAAACTTATTTATGAGAAAAGAAAATAAATCATTTGATGTCACAAACAACAATAACACTAAATATTAAAAATAATAACAGGAAAGCAAGTAAAAGCGCTTAGAAGTTCTCAAAGATGAAAATATGGTTTAAACAATGATTTAGTTATGACAGAGTTTTGCAACGATATATATATATATATATATATAGCTTCCTGGTAACCTAGTGGCATTATGGGCCTTTCAACACAACCATCAAGTTAAGCATGAACGATACACAATTCGGGGTACACTCACAATACTTAATATTAAACATTACTAGGTTAGGTTATTAGTACCTCTCAATTCAACGAGAGGCAGCTTTGTGGCATATGACAAGAAATCTAGATAGATCTTTGTGCATCTCTAGGTTTTTCAAAGATCTTGCTTAAATCCAAGCATTCTTTCTTATTCTCATCTCCATAAAAACTATTACATTCCCATCTCCTTTCAGTATGATCGAATTTGGCAATAAAAATAAAAATGATCAAGTTTTACTTTTAAAGATTATCGTTAAAATAGTTTGTTTCAAAGAAGCATGAAGTTGTAGCTCTCAAATCTTAAACAAAGAATATCATACCATCATCATGTCTAAACCACTAAAGGGATTTAACTAATGATGAGCTTAACCATGAAAATTGAAAATAAAGAAGAAATAAATGAAGACATGAAAAAATAAATTAATAGATAAACAAAAGTTATAAAACGATTACACTCCACAAATAAAAGAGGTGAGATTAAACATCACCAAAATAGTTATAACTCTAATTCCCTAAGAACTAGCACTCATGGTCATCTACGAGAAAGATGAGATGGAGGGAGAACTCTATTGGTTTCTAACCCTAATTGAAAATTGACCGCTCAATTCTATCTAGCAAAATTCTAACTTTTGGCACTATCATGTGGTTTTCCTTTAAAATACAAGTCCAACCACAACAAGTGATGCCCTTTGGTAATTTCTCGTATGAGGTGTCCTTGTTTTATCTTCTTGGGACTCAACATATTCTTTTATTACTTGTATACAATGATTGGTGTCAGGTCATATAACTTAGCCTTTAAGAACTGGTAGAGAATGGTCCTAAGATATCGTACAATCCTACAACCGTACTTGGTGATCCACAACGATATATCTCCAGACATGCTCCCAACGCTCATACATCCAAGTTCCGAAAGAGTTCACGACATCAGCTAAACCCAAATTATTTGTGTTGGCTCCATCACAATTAATCTTGATCCACTCTTCTCGAGGTATTTTTCATCCAATGAAAATAGTTTCACATTGGTGAATATTGAGAGGATCTCGGGTGTATTTGTCTATGTCTTCAACCATCTTGAGAATCTTAAAAGTTGGGTCAATTGGGTGTTGAAAGTCATTCTAAAAAATAGTTTTGTTACTTCACATCAACATATGCAAACACACCACCATAAAAATTGTTCTCCACTTCTTATTGTTAATACCATCCAGTTGATGGTTCATATTCTTAAAGATCAAATCCCTGCAATTAAAAGAAAAAAATAATAGATATTTCATTCGTATGGACTAACCTTATCCATGTTTGGGTTTCTATTGGGAAGTTACGAAAAACATGAATAATGGTTTCGTTGTCTCTGTCACAACTAGAGCATGTGGGGAAGCTCCAACACCCTAATTGTTCCTACGATAAATAGTGAGTAGCCCTCATGAGACACAATCCACATGAAGTTCTGAATTCTATGTGAGCCTTTCCAGCGCAATAAGGCTTCCGATCTCCCTCAATAGACTGAGCTCTAGCATTCATAGAACCACACGAACTTTGATTTGTGAATTTCCTAGTGTTGGTTCCTCCCTAGTCAATCTTGTCATTTTCATATGTGTCCTTGGGTGCAGATATGGAGAAAACCTGAAAAGCAAAGGTATTAGGTAAGTTAGAAGTAAGAAAATAATAATAATAATAATAATAATAATAATAATAATAATAATAATAATAATTTTGATCTCTTGAGGGGGTTACCACATCCCTCACAGTGAGAGCCATGTTGATGCTAGTTTGGTAGTGATGGAGATAAGAGAAGTTCCACTAAAAACTCATTTGTCCAACCAAAAATTGATATTGTTATTGTTGCCCAACTGCCAAATAGTATTATGTTGAAACTGTTCCCAAATACATGCTAAAGCTTTCCACATAAGAGAATTAGAAGGTTGAGAATTTTTTGTTACCCTAGTGTCCTTGTTCCTTCCATACTTACTATAGAGAACCTTGAATCAAAGGTCATCTGGGTTTCTGATCAAATTTCAAAACATCTTCATTAATAAAGCGTCATTCATATGGTGAGGTCCCTTAATGCCCAAGCCATCCTTATTTTTCGGAAGACAACAAATGTCTCATCCCGATGAGGTTTGCGTATTGGTCACTATCTTCCCATAAAGAGCTCATTTATATTTACATATATCATTATATTATTTATACAACTTATATATATAATCTACGAATCCTATTATACATTATTAGACTATTTTATTTTGAATTATTGTCAGAAATTTTATTGTAGTTTAATTTTATATAATAATAATATAATCACTAAAAAAATTCTAGCCCCCTATCGATACTTTTATGGATTTGTATCTCCTCTTTAGTACTTGGATGGAATTAGTTTCAAACTATATATATGACAATTAAAGATGCAATTCGTAAGTCTTTGCTCAACTGTAAAATACCAAAATTGTTAGATCAGATATTGGTGTTATGGGTTAGACTTCGGATCAAATTTTTGTGTGTGTGAGTTTTATATCGTATTTAAAACTCCATCTACAAATAAGGAAATTCATATGAATATTTGTTGCAATACCTCCCAACACTCCTAAAAAAAATTAATCATACGTCCAAGTTTATCACATTTCACATATCAACAATTCTGAAAAAGAATCAACAAATCCGTCTCTCGTGCTAAGACAATGCTACAAGATTGGAAGGCCGTCAGATTTGTAAGAAGTTTGACATGCATCACACAAATAAGTGTAGGTAACAATGTGCTCGTGATTTTCGGGTATCAAAATCATTGATAGGATTTGAACCTTTAATCATTGAACTCTCAACTTTTATTCGCGGGAAGGGAAAAAGTGAGTAAAAACCCTTAAGACCTTGGATTCGGAGGTTGGTTTCGATTGGGGAAGGTGTTAGGCACCCGAACCGACTATGGTATCCCATAGGAACCTTCTACCTATTCTCTAATCTTGCGCTAAATTAATTTTACTTATATTAACAAAAGTTAAGAGTTAAAGTGAAAGAAGGGAGAAAGAAGAAGCATGTTTTTGGTTATTTTTATTGATTTGGAAGGGTCGAAACCCTTTGCCTACTTACCCAAATAAATCGGGATCAAAATCAAGTAGTTCGGCTAAAGAACTTATTTGATGAGTTGAATTGATTTTAACATTTTTGAAAGAAAGGTTTTAAGAAGAGATGAGAGGCCTCAAGGCATGAGAAGAAAATACGATGGAGTTGGTCAATTTTAATTATACGAAATCCATGTCTAAGGTGGATATTAAATTAATTAACATTTGATTAAGAAAAATAAAAAAAGAAAATCACTTGGATTACATACCAAGGTTTACTTAAAAGAAATTTGAATTTGATTTTTTAGATTTTTTGAAGAAAATATTTTTTCTAAACTAACGATGAAATCGCGTAACGGCGGAAAAATAAATAGCATAAAACGATAAATAAAGTGGAGTGTCGGTGCGCGTGTCAGTGCGTGTGCCGATTACATATTACATACCCTAAATACATTCTATGGTCTCAAAAAGAAAAGAAAAAAAATGCGCGAACATAAATTACATCAATTTCCTAATTACAAACTAAAAACAAAAAAATAAACTAAATGACAAGAAATTTAAATATGCATATGATATTTCTAATGAGAGATATTTCTATGAACTAAAATGCAATGTTAACCAAATTAAGACAATGAGACTATAAAATGCAATGCTAAACATAGGAAATAAATATAAATGCAAAATAAACAAAATTAAAAATGCATGAGATGTTAAATATTTAATAAACAATCATAAAAAAATATATAATGAGAGAACACTAAACAATTAAAAAGAGGATAAATTAGAAATAACTTAAAGAAAAAGAGAAGAAGAAAAAAAGAATTTTAAGAGGAAATGGGAGATTTACTAGAAAAAATAGTAGTAAAAAAAAACACACAAAAAAAAAACAATAATAAAAATAAACTGGATGAATCTGGACCAATTGATGAATCGAAGGATCCAGATTCAATCACAGTGTTACTTCATCATAATCACCAGATTAACATCAGGAGGTAAACAAAATCAAGGGAACACCGCAGGCAACAAAAAAAACAAACACAGGATTAAAACACCAAACAAGTTCTAGCCGTCAGATCTTGGAATTGTCCAAATCTGACGGCTTCGATCACAAAGAGAACACAGACGCATGGCAAACTTACATGCACAGGATTACATGAATAACACATGGTATAAATATAAAAATCCAACCAAAAAAACATAATAACACAAAAAAAAAACAAAACTCTCTTAAAACTAGAGAGAGAAGCTCTGGCTTCTCTCTAGATTCAGGTGGCCGGAGCAACCCTCCCCCACCATCTTCTCCGATCTGCTCTTCCCCTCCGGCGCGGTGGTGGCCGGCCCAACAGGGCGGCGCCACCGCGTCGGAAAAATCAAACACCCCCTTTTTTAAATTTTTTTTACTCATTCTCTTCACTTCTCTATTCTAGACATGGATCTACACTTAGATTTTTAAAAACAAATCCCAAATAGCCTAGATCTACAATTTAAACTCACCAAAAAAAACACAAAGTCATGAAAAGATACCTCTAGTTTTATTATTGTTGTTGTTGGTTCGAAATACTCTTTGCTTCGTTCTTCTCGGCCTTGCTTGTTGATTTTGTTCTATTGGGCCTTGCCTTGTTCCTTTGCGTTTTCGTCCTTCTTTGTCTTGGTTCGAAAATGGCTTGGTTGTGGTTGTGCGTTCTTGCCTTGTTCTTGGTCCTTATGATTCGGATTCGTTTCTTTTGATTTGGAGGTTGTTTTTTTGGATTTGGGTTTATTTTGTTTTCGGATTTGGTGATGTTGTTGGTGGTTTTCGGATTTGGATTTGGATTTGGTGATGTTGTTGGTGGTTTTCGGATTTGGATTTGGATTTGGTGATGTTGTTGGTGGTTTTCGGATTTGGATTTGGACTTGGTGATGTTGTTGGTGGTTTTCGGATTTGGATTTGTGTTGGCTGTGTTGGTTCGGATTTGGTATTGGCTAGGGTTTGATTTTTTTCTCTTCTTTCTCACTGATTCTCTGTGATCGGTGCTTGAGTTTGTCACCAAATGGTGATGAACTCGCACTTGAATTGCAGAGGAAATGGTTCAATGATGATGGTTCTTTGATGAATCACTGAGAATCATTTTAAATTTTTTTTTGTTCTTGGTGTGTTCTTGGTAAAAAAAGGTTTTTTGATCTGTTTTTTCTGATTGTGATTTCTAAAATCTGTTTCTGTGTATTGGAAAGTGTACCTTCTGCATTAACTCTGCCACACCCTTAATCACCTGACGCATGGAAAGGACCAAAATACCCTTGGCTGAAACTTGGGGAAAACGTTGGACTAGGCCAATGATAAAATGACATGTGGACAAGGACTTAAAAAATAAATAATAAAAAACTGATAAATGAATAAAAAACAGATTAAATAAATGGACAAATAAATAATTAAATAAATAATTAAAAATAAAAACGAAAATTAAAATAATAAAAAAATTAAAATGTCCCGTCGGAACCAAAAAAATGAGGTATTTTAAAATACCTCTCTGCCGAAATTTCGTCTGATACGACTGAAATTACGCGGCTTTTTACGCTAATTAAAACGATAAATCAACGACGTGAATAAAATAAATTTTACGAACGCAAATGTTACGCTACGCTAAAAAACGCACAAAACGCGAGTAAAAAAACGGAAACGATACGCGCGCGATACTAAAATATAAACGACGCACGAAAATAAATGCGACCACAAATACGAACAAAAACAGACATTACGGGAATTCGCGCGCGAACGGACGACTGGAAAACAAACAACGTACGAATAAAAATAAAGTAAATCGGTCAAAAATTAGGGTACGACAGATGCCCCTATTTAAGTTTCTCCGTCACGAGGGTTTAAAAAGACGAAAATTTTTGAAACGACGGGTCGGAGAGACTTAAATATCAAGTACACCAATTTTTGACCAACTCAGAAATCGAGAAAGCTCTATGGATGTGATGATATGAGTTGTCTGTTATGCAAGTACGAATGCAATGACGACTAAAACACTAACTCAAGGACCAAATAAAATGTTACTGGGGAGAAAAAGATGTCTATTACCTTTACAGGGGTAAAGACGAACATACGAAAAGAAATACTGGTCATTACCTTTACTGGGGTAACAACGAACATACGAAAGGGTAAAACTGTCAATTACCTTTACTGGGGTAATGACGAACATACGAAAGAGTAAAACTGTCAATTACCTTTACTGAGGTAATGACGAACATACGAAAGGGTAAAACGGTCAATTACCTTTACTGAGGTAACGACGAACATACGAAAGGGTAAAACGGTCAATTACCTTTACTGGGGTAATGACAAACATACGAAAGGTAAAACTGTCAATTACCTTTACTGGGGTAATGACAAACATACGAAATGAAAAACTGGTCATTACCTTTACTGGGGTAATGACAAACATACGAAATGAAAAACTGGTCATTACCTTTACTGGGGTAATGACGAACATACGAAATGAAAAACTGTTAATTACCTTTACTGGGGTAACGACGAACATACGAAGGATAAAACTGTCAATTACCTTTACTGGGGTAATGACGAACATACGAAATGAAATACTGGTGATGCGTTACTATTACGGAGGCAACTTAGCCAAACAAAAACAGGTTACAAACGAATACTCTTCGTACGAAAATAGCTTCAACGAGATACTGGGGAAAATTGAAAGGTGGGACCTGCCACTTGAAAGAAACTTAACTGATAAACAGACCGAAATGAACAAATTTTACTGGATACACACAGAGTACGACACACAGGTAAAATGCATATGAATGATATCAGTATGCATGATATGTATGCATGAATGAATGAAACATGTATGAAAATATACTGGTGAAACTGACGAGACAAGATTGGGCAGGTCGTAAGGATAGTGACCCGGTATTACAGTGCCGACACTTAGCATCCTTCACTGGGGATAATATCACTGGAGATGAATCAAAACACAAACAGAGTGCCATCCGTTAACCAAACCAAAACTGGGTAAGGAAACCATAACACAAAAACCTGGCCGAGGTTGCCATTTCTGAACTGAACCAAAGTACCTTCTCAAAATCGTGCTTCACATAGTCATTGCTTCTTTCTTTCTTTTTTTTTTTTTTTTGAAATCCCTAACTCTTGCCTGGACCGCCCTTTCGGGTTTTCAATCCACCGGGAATATATTCTTTTTTGTATGTCCCTAATTTTTGCCTGGACCGCCCTTTCGGGTTTTCGATCCACCAGGATGCTCATTTTTGGCTTAAGCCGCCCTTTTGGGTTTTCGACTTAGCGAGCTTTTCTTTTTTCTCTTTTTTTTTTTTTGCAAGACTATGATCCACTCTGTTGAATTCACCTGTGTTTGAATGGATGTTGACATATGTTTCCATGATACATGAATCTACAGATAATATGTTTGTCATTTTTTTGTTTTTTTCAAAAGAAAACATAAAAAGTACAAGAAATTTTCAAAGTTTTTACTTCAAGTATTGACATTAAAAATGGAAGAAGAAAATTTTGCATATAGAATAAACAAGAATTCCAAAAGAGTGCACCAGCTCAAATTAATGTAATAGGGTGGTAACCGGCCAAAGGCATGGCTCCACGGATTACAAAAGTTGGAAAATGGTAATTATATGGGAAGGTACATTGAACACAATAACCACTACATTCCTTAACAACTTTGAACCACTGTTTAGATGCTTTAGTGTCGGAGGATTTCTTGACAGCTAAGGTGCCCCAACTGCGTGATGCTCGATCTGATGCAGTTACTTTGTCATAGTCCTTAACTTTTGCATAGGCCGCCCTTTCGGGTTTTCGACCTATCAGGATAAACTCTTTTTTTTCAATTTTTTTTTTTTTTTTGTGTCTCTAATTTTTGCCTAAGCCGCCCTTTCGGGTTTTCGACTTACCGAGACGCTCTTTTTTGGTTTAGGCCGCCCTTTCGGGTTTTCGACCTACCGAGCTGTTCTTTTCATATATCTTTAGACAAGGTATTTCTTGACTGCATCAGAATTCACAGGACGAGGTAAATCTTCTCCATCCATATTTGTAAGGATTAAAGCACCACCAGAGAACGCTCTCTTGACCACATAAGGACCTTCATAATTGGGAGACCACTTGCCCCTGGGATCCGGTTGAAAAGATTTGATACACTTGATCACAAGGTCTCCTTCTTTGAATTCACGGGGATGAACCTTTTTGTCAAACGCCTGTTTCATCCTTGATTGATATAGTTGTCCGTGACACAAAGCGGTCATACGTTTCTCTTCAATCAAATTCAATTGATCATACCTACTCTGGCACCACTCAGCTTCAGTTAATTCCGCCTCCATCAGGACTCTCAAAGATGGGATTTCCACCTCCACAGGGAGCACTGCTTCCATACCGTATACCAAAGAGAAAGGGGTTGCCCCTGTTGAAGTACGCACTGAGGTACGATATCCATGTAAAGCATAGGGTAACATCTCATGCCAATCCTTGTAGGTAACCACCATCTTTTGCACAATCTTCTTGATATTCTTATTTGCAGCCTCAACCGCACCATTCATCTGAGGTCTGTATGGAGAAGAGTTGTGATGTTCAATCTTGAAGTCATCGCACAAATCTTTCATCATGTTGTTGTTCAAATTTGTACCATTATCCGTGATGATCTTGTTAGGAATACCATAACGGCAGATGATGTTATTCTTGATGAACCGAACCACTACTTGCTTGGTCACATTGGCGAAAGATGCCGCTTCAACCCACTTGGTAAAGTAATCAATAGCCACTAGTATGAAACGATGTCCATTGGAAGCTTTTGGTTCAATCCTACCAATCATATCAATGCCCCACATGGAGAAAGGCCACGGAGAAGAGATAACATTGAGCATAGATGGTGGTACATGACTCTTATCTGCATAAATCTGACATTTGTGGCACTTTTTGGCATGATTATAACAATCAGCTTGCATCGTTATCCAGTAATAACCTACCCTCAATGCTTTCTTAGCCATTGCATGTCCACTGGAATGAGTACCAAAGGGACCTTCATGTATCTCATGCATCAATAAATCTGCTTCGCGTTCATCCACACATCTGAGCAACATTGCATCAAAGTTTCTTTTGTACAATACATCTTCATTCAGGAAGAAATTACCAGACAGTCTTCTCAAAGTCCTCTTATCTTTGTGAGATGCCCCAGGCGGATACTCTTGAGTTTGAAGGAAAACCTTGATATCATGAAACCATGGCTTACCATCAGCAAGTACTTCAACTGCAAACACATAAGCGGGCCTTTCAAGGAATTGGACACTGATTAACGACACATCATTGTGACGATTTACTTTGATCATTGAAGACAAGGTGGCCAAAGCATCTGCCATCTGATTCTCATCACGGGGAATGTGACGCAACTCCACTTTGTTAAAGAAAGTTAACAACCGTCTTGCATAATCTCTGTAAGGAATCAAACCAGCATGGTGAGTTTCCCACTTTCCTTTGATCTGATCAATCACCAAGGCTGAATCTCCACATATATCAATATTTTTGATCCTCATATTGATTGCTTCTTCAATGCCCATGATGCAAGCTTCATATTCTGCCATATTGTTTGTACAGTCAAATCGTAGCCTTGCAGTAAAAGGGATGTGAGTACCCTCAAGTGTGACAAGGACTGCCCCAACTCCATTGCCATAAGCATTAACGACCCCATCAAATATCAAACCCCATTCAGACTCAGGATCTGGACCTTCACCAAACAACGGTTCATCACAATCTTTCATCTTCAAATACATGACCTCTTCATCAGGGAAATCAAACTTAACAGGTTGATAATCTTCAACCGGTTGATGAGCCAAGTGATCTGCTAGGATACTCCCTTTGATTGCTTTCTGAGTATGGTATTCAATATCAAACTCGGCTAATAACATCTGCCAACGAGCAATTCTTCCTGATATTGAAGACTTCTCCAGGAGATACTTGATTGGATCCATTTTGGATATCAACCAAGTGGTATGATTGATCATATAGTGCCGGAGACGTTTGGTAGCCCAGGCTAAAGCACAACAAGTCTTCTCAAGTGCCGAGTATCGAGATTCACAATCTGTGAATTTCTTGCTTAAATAATAGATTGCATGCTCTTTTCTACCAGTTTCATCCTGCTGTCCGAGTACACAACCCATGGAATCTTCTAACACAGTCAAGTACATGATCAACGGCCTTCCTTCAACTGGAGGGACAAGAATTGGAGGTTCTAACAAATACTCCTTGATACTGTCGAAGGCTTTCTGACAATCTTCCGTCCAAACAATCCTTTGATCTTTGCGGAGTAACTTGAATATCGGCCCACAAGTAGCAGTCATATTAGAGATAAATCTGGAGATATAATTCAGTCTTCCGAGAAAACCTCTCACTTGTTTCTCTGTTTTTGGAACGGGCATATCCCGGATGGCTCTGACTTTGTCGGGATCTACTTCAATACCCTTCTGACTAACAATGAAACCCAAAAGTTTCCCTGATCGGACACCGAAAGTACATTTATTAGGATTCAAACGGAGCTTGTACTTTCTCAACCGCTGGAACATCTTCAACAGATACTCAACATGTTCTTCTTCAGTACCAGACTTGACAATCATATCATCCACATAAACTTCTATCTCCTTGTGCATCATATCATGGAATATCTTGGTCATACCCCTCTGATAAGTGGCACCAGCATTTATCAAACCAAATGGCATGACTACATAACAGAAAGCGCCCCACGGCGTGATGAAAGATGTCTTTTCTCTATCTTCAGGAGCCATCTTGATCTGATTGTAACCAGAGAACCCATCCATGAAGGAGAAAACTTTGCATTGAGCAGTACTATCAACCAATACATCAATATGAGGTAGAGGGAAATCATCTTTCGGACTCGCCTTGTTCAAATCTCGGTAATCAACACACATTCGGACCTTACCATCTTTCTTTGGAACAGGCACAATGTTGGCCAACCACTGAGGATACTCGGATGTAACTAGAAAGCCTGCATCAATCTGCTTCCGTACTTCTTCTTTGATCTTGAGAGCCATATCAGGATGAGACCTTCTGAGCTTCTGTTTGACTGGAGGACACTCAGGTTTCAAAGGCAAGCGGTGTTCCACAACTTCATGATCTAAACCTGGCATGTCTTTGTATGACCAAGCGAATATGTCAGCGTACTCTCTGAGGAGTTCAATTACCTTTCTTTTGACGGTAATTTCCAATGACGCTCCAATCTTGATCTCTTTTCTATCCTCCTCAGTACCCAGATTGATCAACTCTAACTCTTCCTTTTGAGGCTGAATGATCTTTTTCTCTTGCTCCAACATCCATCTGATCTCATCAGGAATCTCATCATCCTCCTCTACCATAGCCTCGTAAACAGGGGATTCAAAGTTGGGCAGAAGCATAGGGTCACTGTGTTCAACGGGCTTATGTATGTTCAGTCTGCACATGATTTATGATTGATTTTAGTAAATGAGTAAAATGCAGACTTTTGAATTTGATTGATTTAAAAAGAAAAAGAGAATGAAATTTTTTTTGGGATTTTTCTATTACCATTTTTCCAGAAAAAGCAGTAAATAAAAATAAAACAGTCATGATAGAAACGACGTTTTTCATTAATAACGACAATACTTGAAGATAAAACCAAAAGCCCTACAAGATTTCATTTTCGTCTGGGGCAGGACGAAAAGAGTTTTCTTAAAAAACGAAAAAGTAGACAAACATATTACTTAGACACATGCATCACAGAAGGAATATCCACAGCGATCCAATTGCAACAGGCTCCTCCAGGTGTGACAAAGACAGGTGCAACCTCTTCCGACTAATCCTCGAGAATAGCATTGGTTTCCGGTGGAGCATGAATAAACCCAGCGCTATGAAAAATACCCTCAACTGGCTTGAAAATGGCGCTCGACTGACTGGTGGAGAAACCGAGACCTTCTTTCCGCTTGTTCTCAGGCAGCTATACGAACTGTTCCCAGCCTCCTGTTTTACCATCTTGTACAAGCTTCCGGGCATTCTTCAAGGAGGCCATACAAGTCTCACCCTTCTTAGCAGCTTCTTCTTCCGCAGAGAACCCCTGAAAAGAAGTTCCTTCCACATCATCAGCACCAATATAGGAGAAAGCAGACAAATGACTAACCAACAAGGCTGATTCACCAATTACCGTTATCAGCTTTCCACAACTTACAAACTTCAGCCTTTGATGAAGAGTGGAGGTCACTGCTCCAGCCTCATGAATCCACGGTCGTCCAAGTAAGCAACTGTATGAAGCCTGAATGTCCATGACTTGGAATGTAACCTTGAAGGTATGAGGGCCCACCGTGATAGGCAAGTCTATGTCCCCAATCACCGACTTCCTAGATCCATCGAATGCTTTTACCATCACTGCACTTGGCCTCAACTGGGCACCACGGTATGCCAACCTTTCCAAAGTAGTTTTTGCCATCACATTGAGGGCGGAACCGGTGTCTATCAACACATTCGACATCGAGTCTGACTTACAAAGGACGGAAATGTGCAAAGCCCAGTTGTGGTTTCTTCCCTCCGCCGGGAGGTCTTCATCACTAAAGCTCAGGTTATTACACGCAGTTACATTCCCCACTATACTCCCGAATTGCCCCAAGGTAACATCGGGATCCACATATGCTTGAGCCAAAATCTTCATCAGAGTGTCCCTATGAGCTCCAGAGTTCATAAGTAAAGACATTATGGAAATTTTGGACGGGGTTTGCAACAACTGATCGATTATCTTGTATTCACTCTTTTTGATCAGCTTTAAGATCTCATCACTACCTTCTTGAATGATCCCCTCAGGTTGGCTGGCACCTTTACCCTTGTCAAGATTCTGCACTGGCACATTCGGAGCAGTATTCTCGTTGCGCACAACAGTGGGGAGAATACGCCCACTTCTCATTACTTTGCCCACACTTGCTATATTTATGACAGCATCTGCAGAGTGCAGAGGGATCTCTTTGCCATTCTCCATAATAGTTGCCTCATACCGGTAGGGTATGGCCTTCTGAGAAGTATAGGGAACAAGTCCTGGCAAACGGATCACCAGAGGAGTAACATCTGACTTCGCACCATCACGGACTACCTCAAGATTCTTAAACACCGGGGTAATAACACAAACATTCCTGGATTCCTTCTTGACAATCAGCTCTTTTCTGTCAATCAGTCCTTGTATATCCTCCTGGACTTTCTCACACCCTCGGGGATCCACAGAACACACTTCACAAGCATCGTGATCGTGGTTAAACATGTTGGCTTCACACATCTTGGCGTGAATCGGGACCAAAGGAGTTCTGATATCTTGAGCCCTGAGAATTAGACTCAAATCTTGATCCTCTTGAATCATATTAACAGCCGGTCCATGAGATGGCAAAGGATTATTCTGAGTATTGGAATTGGTGTCCTCGAAGGACAACTCTTTGCTTTGAATCAATCTCTGAACTTCTTCTTTGAGCGGGTAGCAATGCTCAACATCATGCCTAGGTGCCCCTTGGTGAAAGGCACAGGTAAGGTCAGCACGGTGCCATGGAGGTAATGGGTTCTGTGGACGAGGAGGCTGCCTAGTCTGCACAAGGTTCCTTGCTAATAAAGAGGGTAGCAAGTCTGCATACAACATGGGTATGGGGGGAAACTCTTTTCTGGGAAGGCGATTTGGCTGTTGTGGGGCTCGATTACGGGGTTGTTGTTGTTGAGGTGGTGGTGGGTAATATGGTTGTTGGTAGAAAGGTTGCGGATACGGTTGTTGATATAGTGGTGGGTAAAATGGTGGAGGCCTCTGGGGCGTTTGTGGGTGGTAATGTTGATTTTGTGGAGCTGGGAAAGGTGGTGGAATATTGGCAATGAAAGGGTAGTTTGGATATATTGGCTGGGATCCACCCTGGGCTACCATACTGACTTCCTGAGCACTCTTCTTTGGATAACTGTTTCCAAATTTCTTGGATCCATTAGACGACCCACCTGACGAAGCACTTGACACACTACCTTCTTTGGCCAAAATTCCTTTACGGACCAAATCTTCAATGCGAACCCCCGCGTCAACCATCTCAGTAAACTTCTGCGATGCGCAACCAATCATTTTCTCCGAGTAATAGGGACTCAAAGTTTCAAAGAAAAGATCAGCCATTTCTCTTTCCTCTAGAGCAGGGCGGATTTGGGCCGATTTTTGAATAAAGCGGAGAGCATACTCCTTGAAAGACTCTTTATCCTTTTGAGTCATAGCTTGCAGTTCCCTTCGGGTGGGCCCCAGATGTATGTTATACCTGTACTGCTGTATGAAAGCCCTGGCCAACTCTTCGAAGGTGGTGATGCCCTTCAGATTCATATACCATATTTGTGCGGGACCAGTCAAACTGTCTTGGAAAAAATGAATGAGCAAAGGTTCATTGTCTTTGTAGGCTGTCATCTTCCTTACATACATAACCAGGTGACTCTGTGGACAAGTGTTCCCTTCATATTTGACGAAATCCGGAGTCTTGAACTTGGGATGCAGTACCACATTTGGGACCAAACAAAGATCGTGCACATTCTGACCATAGATGTCTTTACCACGAAGAGCCTTCAGTTCTTTCTGCACTACGTCGTACTTCTCTTCCAGACTTACCATTCTGTCATCTCCTACCACACTACCCGAATGATAAATTGGTCCTTCCTCCTGCTGAGCAGTGTGCACAATGGGTGCCGTGTGATTCATGACAGCTTGAGGGAATAATTGTCCATGATGAAAAAGTGGCGTTGCTTGTTGTCCATAAGGAGTTGGCATTTCTGGGCCAGCAAAGCGGACACCTTCATTAGCTGTAAGAGGCATACTCCAAGGATACTCTTTGGACATGTAGTTCTGAGGGTGATAAGCAAAACCAGGAGGACGAAGACCTTCATTGTACATATTTGATGCATCTCCGAAAGAAAAACCAGCCGGGGTGGGCTGTGCAGTGCCAGCAGCCGTAGCAGTAAGAATCGGTTGCGTAGGACCAGTCTGGGCAGACGAAACAACCACAGGAGAATTATGTGCAGCAGACACAACAACAGGAATCGGCTGAGCATCAAGAACTGGTTGGACCGGGATGACATCAAGAATCGGCTGGGTAGCTGCCGCTTGTGCCTGATTGGCCATTATAGCTTCCATCATAACCGTTAACTTATCCATACCCTCTCTGAGTGTAATAACCTGTTCTTTGAGATCCCTGTTCTCTTGTTCTATCAAATCCATCTTCTTCTTAACAATTGCCCGAGTGTTGTGGATGCGAGAAGGCTTGTACTAAATACGCCGAGCCACTTTCCTTGACTGAGGCAGAAATGAGAGAATTATGAGACTCTGTTTTGACAGTTTATGGATGCAGTATGATGCATGATATGCTAAATGCAAAACAATGTAATTTTTTGATTCATCGAAGAACTTATAGAAACAATCTTTTTCGTAAACATAACAACCCTAACATTCATTACAAAAAAAATAAAAAGCAAAAACAAGATAATTCCCTTTTAACAAACTGGGCCAAGGGATAGACTTCAAAGTACATAATAGAAAACTAAGAAAATACAATAAAAGGAAACAAAAGATGAAGATCTCAAGCTCTTGAAGCAGACTACTCCTCCAAATCTGAATGCGGACCAGCGAAGAAATCCATGCGTTTCTTCTTACTCTTGGGAACCTGTTCAAGTATAGCATCTTTCACCCTGATACGCTCTTTCAGCTCAGCAATCTCTTGGTCTTTCTTATGATTTTTCCAATTCTCTTCTTCTAAAAGACCCATGAGAGTGTCACTTTCACGCTTAGCTGCATGATATTTCTCTTTCCAATCGGCACTTTCACGCTCTGATTCAACCAAACGCGCATGATACTCCTCCATGGTTTTAGGAGGTAAAGGCACTGGTATTGTTGGAATAGTTGCAGTTAAAGATCTTAGCAGGGGGTAAGGCATCCCTATCTGAGCAGCTCTATCAATGACCCAATCGACGTAAGATTCATGAGTTACATTTGACTTATACTTCAACTGGCTCTTGTTCAACCTGATAATGGATCGCCAAGCTTGCGCAAACTGCATTCTCTTATCATTAACATCCTCCTTGTACAAGAAAAACTCACTGGATAAGAAGAGGTAAGCTGGTCTCATCCTCATAGGGTACCTGAACTGACGTCTGGCAAGAAGCGGGTTATAACTGATGCCCCCGTGTATACCAAGAAGAGGCACATTGGAGAACTCCCCACAATGGTCAATGATCACTCCAGTATCATAAGCCGAGTTGTACCACACTATATCATCTGGGGTGAGAGCCATGAGTTTCTCCGACCATGGAATGAATTCAGATCGAATTTTAGGGCGAGGCAAATGTGAGGTAAACCAGGTGTAGAGCAAGGGTGTACAACAAATGATAACTCCACGTCCTTTAGATGTACGGTCATGGATGGACAAGTAGGTATCAGCAAGCACGGTAGGGACAGGGTTCTAGGTAATGAAAATCTGGATAGCATTCATGTCAACGAAATTGTCAACATTCGGGAACAGCACAATACCATAGATAAGTAAAGCAAGGATGGCCTCAAAGGCATCGGCATTGGATCTCTCGGAGAAAGTGGTGGCTTTTTGGTAAAGGAAATTGAAGGGTAGGCATTGGAGACCTCCTTTAAGGGTAAGATTGGCTTTTATCTCGGAGATTTCAAGATGAAGAGCAGCCGCAATGGTTGAAAACTTGGGTGCGGGTTCAAGACCATGGAAAGGTACTTTGTCGAGTATGGGTAAACCGATCCAATAAGAGTACTCCTCAAGTGTGGGCATAAGCTGATAATCCGGGAAAGTAAAACAGTGGTAAAGTGGGTCATAGAACTGGACCAATGTATGGAGGAGTCCTTCGTCGACATCCGTCTTGAGAATACTAAGCAAATAACCATACCGCTCACGAAAGTGGTCCGGGCTAGTCAACCTCCTTGCTAGCTTCCTTAAGTTCTCCAAATCCGGTTTCTTGAAATCATACTTCTTAGTCCTCTTCACAATTTTCTTCACAACACCTTCCATATCTAATATGTTTACAAAAAAGAGATTACATAAGTCCTTCGATGTTTTAATGGATGCAAAAAGAGTATCTATGTATGAATGCATGTATGCATGATTATGCTAAAGAACATAGAAAACATGGTGAGGTTAAGTCTACAAAGTTGGAGCTGAGGGTAAACACGTCATTTGGTAAGGACTAAGGTCTCAGATGCACTTGTAACCAGGGTTCTAACACAGTTCCCAAATTACACCCCCCTCCGAACTTTATTGGATTCCCGGGACAACACCCGGTCCAACAGCGTCCGTAGGAGAGTCTAGTTTGAGTGTAGCATCGCGTATCGACTAAGACCAAGCACCACTCAGCTTCAGTTAATTCCGCCTCCATCAGGACTCTCAAAGATGGGATTTCCACCTCCACAGGGAGCACTGCTTCCATACCGTATACCAAAGAGAAAGGGGTTGCCCCTGTTGAAGTACGCACTGAGGTACGATATCCATGTAAAGCATAGGGTAACATCTCATGCCAATCCTTGTAGGTAACCACCATCTTTTGCACAATCTTCTTGATATTCTTATTTGCAGCCTCAACCGCACCATTCATCTGAGGTCTGTATGGAGAAGAGTTGTGATGTTCAATCTTGAAGTCATCGCACAAATCTTTCATCATGTTGTTGTTCAAATTTGTACCATTATTCGTGATGATCTTGTTAGGAATACCATAACGGCAGATGATGTTATTCTTGATGAACCGAACCACTACTTGCTTGGTCACATTGGCGAAAGATGCCGCTTCAACCCACTTGGTAAAGTAATCAATAGCCATTAGTATGAAACGATGTCCATTGGAAGCTTTTGGTTCAATCCGACCAATCATATCAATGCCCCACATGGAGAAAGGCCACGGAGAAGAGATAACATTGAGCATAGATGGTGGTACATGGCTCTTATCTGCATAAATCTGACATTTGTGGCACTTTTTGGCATGATTATAACAATCAGCTTGCATCGTTATCCAGTAATAACCTACCCTCAATGCTTTCTTAGCCATTCCATGTCCACTGGAATGAGTACCAAAGAGACCTTCATGTATCTCATGCATCAATAAATCTGCTTCGCGTTCATCCACACACCTGAGCAACATTGCATCAAAGTTTCTTTTGTACAATACATCTTCATTCAGGAAGAAATTACCAGATAGTCTTCTCAAAGTCCTCTTATCTTTGTGAGATGCCCCAGGCGGATACTCTTGAGTTTGAAGGAAAACCTTGATATCATGAAACCATGGCTTACCATCAGCAAGTACTTCAACTGCAAACACATAAGCGGGCCTTTCAAGGAATTGGACACTGATTAACGGCACATCATTGTGACGATTTACTTTGATCATTGAAGACAAGGTGGCCAAAGCATCTGCCATCTGATTCTCATCACGGGGAATGTGACGCAACTCCACTTTGTTAAAGAAAGTTAACAACCGTCTTGCATAATCTCTGTAAGGAATCAAACCAGCATGGTGAGTTTCCCACTTTCCTTTGATCTGATTAATCACCAAGGCTGAATCTCCACATATATCAATATTTTTTATCCTCATATTGATTGCTTCTTCAATGCCCATGATGCAAGCTTCATATTCTGCCATATTGTTTGTACAGTCAAATCGTAGCCTTGCAGTAAAAGGGATGTGAGTACCCTCAAGTGTGACAAGGACTGCCCCAACTCCATTGCCATAAGCATTAACGGCCCCATCAAATATCAAACCCCATTCAGACTCAGGATCTGGACCTTCACCAAACAACGGTTCATCACAATCTTTCATCTTCAAATACATGACCTCTTCATCAGGGAAATCAAACTTAACAGGTTGATAATCTTCAACCGGTTGATGAGCCAAGTGATCTGCTAGGATACTCCCTTTGATTGCTTTCTGAGTATGGTATTCAATATCAAACTCGGCTAATAACATCTGCCAACGAGCAATTCTTCCTGATATTGAAGACTTCTCCAGGAGATACTTGATTGGATCCATTTTGGATATCAACCAAGTGGTATGATTGATCATATAGTGCCGGAGACGTTTGGTAGCCCAGGCTAAAGCACAACAAGTCTTCTCAAGTGCCGAGTATCGAGATTCACAATCTGTGAATTTCTTGCTTAAATAATAGATTGCATGCTCTTTTCTACCAGTTTCATCCTGCTGTCCGAGTACACAACCCATGGAATCTTCTAACACAGTCAAGTACATGATCAACGGCCTTCCTTCAACTGGAGGGACAAGAATTGGAGGTTCTAACAAATACTCCTTGATACTGTCGAAGGCTTTCTGACAATCTTCCGTCCAAACAATCCTTTGATCTTTGCGGAGTAACTTGAATATCGGCCCACAAGTAGCAGTCATATTAGAGATAAATCTGGAGATATAATTCAGTCTTCCGAGAAAACCTCTCACTTGTTTCTCTGTTTTTGGAACGGGCATATCCCGGATGGCTCTGACTTTGTCGGGATCTACTTCAATACCCTTCTGACTAACAATGAAACCCAAAAGTTTCCCTGATCGGACACCGAAAGTACATTTATTAGGATTCAAACGGAGCTTGTACTTTCTCAACCGCTGGAACATCTTCAACAGATACTCAACATGTTCTTCTTCAGTACCAGACTTGACAATCATATCATCCACATAAACTTCTATCTCCTTGTGCATCATATCATGGAATATCTTGGTCATACCCCTCTGATAAGTGGCACCAGCATTTATCAAACCAAATGGCATGACTACATAACAGAAAGCGCCCCACGGCGTGATGAAAGATGTCTTTTCTCTATCTTCAGGAGCCATCTTGATCTGATTGTAACCAGAGAACCCATCCATGAAGGAGAAAACTTTGCATTGAGCAGTACTATCAACCAATACATCAATATGAGGTAGAGGGAAATCATCTTTCGGACTCGCCTTGTTCAAATCTCGGTAATCAACACACATTCGGACCTTACCATCTTTCTTTGGAACAGGCACAATGTTGGCCAACCACTGAGGATACTCGGATGTAACTAGAAAGCCTGCATCAATCTGCTTCCGTACTTCTTCTTTGATCTTGAGAGCCATATCAGGATGAGACCTTCTGAGCTTCTGTTTGACTGGAGGACACTCAGGTTTCAAAGGCAAGCGGTGTTCCACAACTTCATGATCTAAACCTGGCATGTCTTTGTATGACCAAGCGAATATGTCAGCGTACTCTCTGAGGAGTTCAATTACCTTTCTTTTGACGGTAATTTCCAATGACGCTCCAATCTTGATCTCTTTTCTATCCTCCTCAGTACCCAGATTGATCAACTCTAACTCTTCCTTATGAGGCTGAATGATCTTTTTCTCTTGCTCCAACATCCATCTGATCTCATCAGGAATCTCATCATCCTCCTCTACCATAGCCTCGTAAACAGGGGATTCAAAGTTGGGCAGAAGCATAGGGTCACTGTGTTCAACGGGCTTATGTATGTTCAGTCTGCACATGATTTATGATTGATTTTAGTAAATGAGTAAAATGCAGACTTTTGAATTTGATTGATTTAAAAAGAAAAAGAGAATGAAATTTTTTTTGGGATTTTTCTATTACCATTTTTCCAGAAAAAGCAGTAAATAAAAATAAAACAGTCATGATAGAAACGACGTTTTTCATTAATAACGACAATACTTGAAGATAAAACCAAAAGCCCTACAAGATTTCATTTTCGTCTGGGGCAGGACGAAAAGAGTTTTCTTAAAAAACGAAAAAGTAGACAAACATATTACTTAGACACATGCATCACAGAAGGAATATCCATAGCGATCCAATTGCAACAGGCTCCTCCAGGTGTGACAAAGACAGGTGCAACCTCTTCCGACTGATCCTCGAGAATAGCATTGGTTTCCGGTGGAGCATGAATAAACCCAGCGCTATGAAAAATACCCTCAACTGGCTTGAAAATGGCGCTCGACTGACTGGTGGAGAAACCGAGACCTTCTTTCCGCTTGTTCTCAGGCAGCTGTACCAACTGACCCCAGCCTCCTGTTTTACCATCTTGTACAAGCTTCCGGGCATCCTTCAAGGAGGCCATACAAGTCTCACCCTTCTTAGCAGCTCCTTCTTCCGCAGAGAACCCCTGAAAAGAAGTTCCTTCCACATCATCAGCACCAATATAGGAGAAAGCAGACAAATGACTAACCAACAAGGCTGATTCACCAATTACCGTTATCAGCTTTCCACAACTTACAAACTTCAGCCTTTGATGAAGAGTGGAGGTCACTGCTCCAGCCTCATGAATCCACGGTCGTCCAAGTAAGCAACTGTATGAAGCCTGAATGTCCATGACTTGGAATGTAACCTTGAAGGTATGAGGGCCCACCGTGATAGGCAAGTCTATGTCCCCAATCACCGACTTCCTAGATCCATCGAATGCTTTTACCATCACTGCACTTGGCCTCAACTGGGCACCACGGTATGCTAACCTTTCCAAAGTAGTTTTTGCCATCACATTGAGGGCGGAACCGGTGTCTATCAACACATTCGACATCGAGTCTGACTTACAAAGGACGGAAATGTGCAAAGCCCAGTTGTGGTTTCTTCCCTCCGCCGGGAGGTCTTCATCACTAAAGCTCAGGTTATTACACGCAGTTACATTCCCCACTATACTCCCGAATTGCCCCAAGGTAACATCGGGATCCACATATGCTTGAGCCAAAATCTTCATCAGAGTGTCCCTATGAGCTCCAGAGTTCATAAGTAAAGACATTATGGAAATTTTGGACGGGGTTTGCAACAACTGATCGATTATCTTGTATTCACTCTTTTTGATCAGCTTTAAGATCTCATCACTACCTTCTTGAATAATCCCCTCAGGTTGGCTGGCACCTTTACCCTTGTCAAGATTCTGCACTGGCACATTCGGAGCAGTATTCTCGTTGCGCACAACAGTGGGGAGAATACGCCCACTTCTCATTACTTTGCCCACACCTGCTATATTTATGACAGCATATTTGTGCGGGACCAGTCAAACTGTCTTGGAAACGATGAATGAGCAAAGGTTCATTGTCTTTGTAGGCTGTCATCTTCCTTACATACATAACCAGGTGACTCTGTGGACAAGTGTTCCCTTCATATTTGACGAAATCCGGAGTCTTGAACTTGGGAGGCAGTACCACATTTGGGACCAAACAAAGATCGTGCACATTCTGACCATAGATGTCTTTACCACGAAGAGCCTTCAGTTCTTTCTGCACTACGTCGTACTTCTCTTCCAGACTTACCATTCTGTCATCTCCTACCACACTACCCGAATGATAAATTGGTCCTTCCTCCTGCTGAGCAGTGTGCACAATGGGTGCCGTGTGATTCATGACAGCTTGAGGGAATAATTGTCCATGATGAAAAAGTGGCGTTGCTTGTTGTCCATAAGGAGTTGGCATTTCTGGGCCAGCAAAGCGGACACCTTCATTAGCTGTAAGAGGCATACTCCAAGGATACTCTTTCGACATGTAGTTCTGAGGGTGATAAGCAAAACCAGGAGGACGAAGACCTTCATTGTACATATTTGATGCATCTCCGAAAGAAAAACCAGCCGGGGTGGGCTGTGCAGTGCCAGCAGCCGTAGCAGTAAGAATCAGTTGCGTAGGACCAGTCTGGGCAGACGAAACAACCACAGGAGAATTATGTGCAGCAGACACAACAACAGGAATCGGCTGAGCATCAAGAACTGGTTGGACCGGGATGACATCAAGAATCGGCTGGGTAGCTGCCGCTTGTGCCTGATTGGCCATTATAGCTTCCATCATAACCGTTAACTTATCCATACCCTCTCTGAGTGTAATAACCTGTTCTTTGAGATCCCTGTTCTCTTGTTCTATCAAATCCATCTTCTTCTTAACAATTGCCCGAGTGTTGTGGATGCGAGAAGGCTTGTACTGAATACGCCGGGCCACTTTCCTTGACTGAGGCAGAAATGAGAGAATTATGAGACTCTGTTTTGACAGTTTATGGATGCAGTATGATGCATGATATGCTAAATGCAAAACAATGTAATTTTTTGATTCATCGAAGAACTTATAGAAACAATCTTTTTCGTAAACATAACAACCCTAACATTCATTACAAAAAAAATAAAAAGCAAAAACAAGATAATTCCCTTTTAACAACTGGGCCAATGGATAGACTTCAAAGTACATAATAGAAAACTAAGAAAATACAATAAAAGGAAACAAAAGATGAAGATCTCAAGCTCTTGAAGCAGACTACTCCTCCAAATCTGAATGCGGACCAGCGAAGAAATCCATGCGTTTCTTCTTACTCCTGGGAACCTGTTCAAGTATAGCATCTTTCACCCTGATACGCTCTTTCAGCTCAGCAATCTCTTGGTCTTTCTTATGATTTTTCCAATTCTCTTCTTCTAAAAGACCCATGAGAGTGTCACTTTCACGCTTAGCTGCATGATATTTCTCTTTCCAATCGGCACTTTCACGCTCTGATTCAACCAAACGCGCATGATACTCCTCCATGGTTTTAGGAGGTAAAGGCACTGGTATTGTTGGAATAGTTGCAGTTAAAGATCTTAGCAGGGGGTAAGGCATCCCTATCTGAGCAGCTCTATCAATGACCCAATCGACGTAAGATTCATGAGTTACATTTGACTTATACTTCAACTGGCTCTTGTTCAACCTGATAATGGATCGCCAAGCTTGCGCAAACTGCATTCTCTTATCATTAACATCCTCCTTGTACAAGAAAAACTCACTGGATAAGAAGAGGTAAGCTGGTCTCATCCTCATAGGGTACCTGAACTGACGTCTGGCAAGAAGCGGGTTATAACTGATGCCCCCGTGTATACCAAGAAGAGGCACATTGGAGAACTCCCCACAATGGTCAATGATCACTCCAGTATCATAAGCCGAGTTGTACCACACTATATCATCTGGGGTGAGAGCCATGAGTTTCTCCGACCATGGAATGAATTCAGATCGAATTTTAGGGCGAGGCAAATGTGAGGTAAACCAGGTGTAGAGCAAGGGTGTACAACAAATGATAACTCCACGTCCTTTAGATGTACGGTCATGGATGGACAAGTAGGTATCAGCAAGCACGGTAGGGACAGGGTTCTAGGTAATGAAAATCTGGATAGCATTCATGTCAACGAAATTGTCAACATTCGGGAACAGCACAATACCATAGATAAGTAAAGCAAGGATGGCCTCAAAGGCATCGGCATTGGATCTCTCGGAGAAAGTGGTGGCTTTTTGGTAAAGGAAATTGAAGGGTAGGCATTGGAGACCTCCTTTAAGGGTAAGATTGGCTTTTATCTCGGAGATTTCAAGATGAAGAGCAGCCGCAATGGTTGAAAACTTGGGTGCGGGTTCAAGACCATGGAAAGGTACTTTGTCGAGTATGGGTAAACCGATCCAATAAGAGTACTCCTCAAGTGTGGGCATAAGCTGATAATCCGGGAAAGTAAAACAGTGGTAAAGTGGGTCATAGAACTGGACCAATGTATGGAGGAGTCCTTCGTCGACATCCGTCTTGAGAATACTAAGCAAATAACCATACCGCTCACGAAAGTGGTCCGGGCTAGTCAACCTCCTTGCTAGCTTCCTTAAGTTCTCCAAATCCGGTTTCTTGAAATCATACTTCTTAGTCCTCTTCACAATTTTCTTCACAACACCTTCCATATCTAATATGTTTACAAAAAAGAGATTACATAAGTCCTTCGATGTTTTAATGGATGCAAAAAGAGTATCTATGTATGAATGCATGTATGCATGATTATGCTAAAGAACATAGAAAACATGGTGATGTTAAGTCTACAAAGTTGGAGCTGAGGGTAAACACGTCATTTGGTAAGGACTAAGGTCTCAGATGCACTTGTAACCAGGGTTCTAACACAGTTCCCAAATTACAACCCCCTCCGAACTTTATTGGATTCCCGGGACAACACCCGGTCCAACAGCGTCCGTAGGAGAGTCTAGTTTGAGTGTAGCATCGCGTATCGACTAAGACCAAGACAACACTTGGTTAGTCACCGCACTACATCCTAATGGCCAAGATGGGTTAAAGGTAACTAAGGTCCTTAGCTTCGACGAAAACTTAAAAGCAATAATGTCTAAGCGCGACAACACACGCCGACGTATATCACTTCAAGATCCTCCGCTAAGTGTGGTTATATCACATGTTCCACCACACGAGAATACTCTCGGCATGTCACTATGATTCTACCACTCCTATCTTACGTTTCACTCAAGCCCGGGTATAGGACTTATCTCGCCACTCACGGAAAAGTAAACAATTAGGCACGTATTTACAAAAGCATAAGCAAATAATAAAGCGCAAAAGTAAAGAAAGATAAAATAGGCTTAACCCTCAAAAATTTCCCCAGTGAAGTCGCCATTTCTGTGCTCGTGATTTTCGGGTATCAAAATCATTGATAGGATTTGAACCTTTAATCATTGAACTCTCAACTTTTATTCGCGGGAAGGGAAAAAGTGAGTAAAAACCCTTAAGACCTTGGATTCGGAGGTTGGTTTCGATTGGGGAAGGTGTTAGGCACCCGAACCGACTATGGTATCCCATAGGAACCTTCTACCTATTCTCTAATCTTGCGCTAAATTAATTTTACTTATATTAACAAAAGTTAAGAGTTAAAGTGAAAGAAGGGAGAAAGAAGAAGCCTGTTTTTGGTTATTTTTATTGATTTGGAAGGGTCGAAACCCTTTGCCTACTTACCCAAATAAATCGGGATCAAAATCAAGTAGTTCGGCTAAAGAACTTATTTGATGAGTTGAATTGATTTTAACATTTTTGAAAGAAAGGTTTTAAGAAGAGATGAGAGGCCTCAAGGCATGAGAAGAAAATACGATGGAGTTGGTCAATTTTAATTATACGAAATCCATGTCTAAGGTGGATATTAAATTAATTAACATTTGATTAAGAAAAATAAAAAAAGAAAATCACTTGGATTACATACCAAGGTTTACTTAAAAAAAATTTGAATTTGATTTTTTAGATTTTTTGAAGAAAATATTTTTTCTAAACTAACGATGAAATCGCGTAACGGCGGAAAAATAAATAGCATAAAGCGATAAATAAAGTGGAGTGTCGGTGCGCGTGTCAGTGCGTGTGCCGATTACATATTACATACCCTAAATACATTCTATGGTCTCAAAAAGAAAAGAAAAAAATGCGCGAAAATAAATTACATCAATTTCCTAATTACAAACTAAAAACAAAAAAAATAAACTAAATGACAAGAAATTTAAATATGCATATGATATTTCTAATGAGAGATATTTCTATGAACTAAAATGCAATGTTAACCAAATTAAGACAATGAGACTATAAAATGCAATGGTAAACATAGGAAATAAATATAAATGCAAAATAAACAAAATTAAAAATGCATGAGATGTTAAATATTTAATAAACAATCATAAAAAAATATATAATGAGAGAACACTAAACAATTAAAAAGAGGATAAATTAGAAATAACTTAAAGAAAAAGAGAAGAAGAAAAAAAGAATTTTAAGAGGAAATGGGAGATTTACTAGAAAAAATAGTAGTAAAAAAAAACACACAAAAAAAACAATAATAAAAATAAACTGGATGAATCTGGACCAATTGATGAATCGAAGGATCCAGATTCAATCACAGTGTTACTTCATCATAATCACCAGATTAACATCAGGAGGTAAACAAAATCAAGGGAACACCGCAGGCAACAAAAAAAACAAACACAGGATTAAAACACCAAACAAGTTCTAGCCGTCAGATCTTGTAATTGTCCAAATCTGACGGCTTCGATCACAAAGAGAACACAGACGCATGGCAAACTTACATGCACAGGATTACATGAATAACACATGGTATAAATATAAAAATCCAACCAAAAAAACATAATAACACAAAAAAAAAAACAAAACTCTCTTAAAACTAGAGAGAGAAGCTCTGGCTTCTCTCTAGATTCAGGTGGCCGGAGCAACCCTCCCCCACCATCTTCTCCGATCTGCTCTTCCCCTACGGCGCGGTGGTGGCCGGCCCAACAGGACGGCGCCACCGCGTCGGAAAAATCAAACACCCCCTTTTTTAAATTTTTTTTTACTCATTCTCTTCACTTCTCTATTCTAGACATGGATCTACACTTAGATTTTTAAAAACAAAGCCCAAATAGCCTAGATCTACAATTTAAACTCACCAAAAAAAACACAAAGTCATGAAAAGATACCTCTAGTTTTATTATTGTTGCTGTTGGTTCGAAATACTCTTTGCTTCGTTCTTCTCGGCCTTGCTTGTTGATTTTGTTCTATTGGGCCTTGCCTTGTTCCTTTGCGTTTTCGTCCTTCTTTGTCTTGGTTCAAAAATGGCTTGGTTGTGGTTGTGCGTTCTTGCCTTGTTCTTGGTCCTTATGATTCGGATTCGTTTCTTTTGATTTGGAGGTTGTTTTTTTGGATTTGGGTTTATTTTGTTTTCGGATTTGGTGATGTTGTTGGTGGTTTTCGGATTTGGATTTGGATTTGGTGATGTTGTTGGTGGTTTTCGGATTTGGATTTGGATTTGGTGATGTTGTTGGTGGTTTTCGGATTTGGATTTGGACTTGGTGATGTTGTTGGTGGTTTTCGGATTTGGATTTGTGTTGGCTGTGTTGGTTCGGATTTGGTACTGGCTAGGGTTTGATTTTTTTCTCTTCTTTCTCACTGATTCTCTGTGATCGGTGCTTGAGTTTGTCACCAAATGGTGATGAACTCGCACTTGAATTGCAGAGGAAATGGTTCAATGATGATGGTTCTTTGATGAATCACTGAGAATCATTTTAAATTTTTTTTTGTTCTTGGTGTGTTCTTGGTAAAAAAAGGTTTTTTGATCTGATTTTTCTGATTGTGATTTCTGAAATCTGTTTCTGTGTATTGGAAAGTGTACCTTCTGCATTAACTCTGCCACACCCTTAATCACCTGACGCATGGAAAGGACCAAAATACCCTTGGCTGAAACTTGGGGAAAAAGTTGGACTAGGCCAATGATAAAATGACATGTGGACAAGGACTTAAAAAATAAATAATAAAAAACTGATAAATGAATAAAAAACAGATTAAATAAATGGACAAATAAATAATTAAATAAATAATTAAAAATAAAAACGAAAATTAAAATAATAAAAAAATTAAAATGTCCCGTCGGAACCAAAAAAATGAGGTATTTTAAAATACCTCTCTGCCGAAATTTCGTCTGATACGACTGAAATTACGCGGCTTTTTACGCTAATTAAAACGATAAATCAACGACGTGAATAAAATAAATTTTACGAACGCAAATGTTACGCTACGCTAAAAAACGCACAAAACGCGAGTAAAAAAACGGAAACGATACGCGCGCGATACTAAAATATAAACGACGCACGAAAATAAATGCGACCACAAATACGAACAAAAACAGACATTACAGGAATTCGCGCGCGAACGGACGACTGGAAAACAAACAACGTACGAATAAAAATAAAGTAAATCGGTCAAAAATTAGTGTACGACAAACAACAACTGGTGTCTAAATCTAATGTTGGCAGATTTAAATATAACATTGACTAAAACTCAATGATTTGAACCAATTTGGGAGGTACGTGTTGATTAAGCTCTAGGACATTTAATTACTTTTTAATGGGTTAATGACCTAAGTTTAGGACCTATAGACTGAGTTTGATGCTAAAAAGGGAGTGGATGGATAGTTTCTCGTTCTCTAAACATGATACCACAGAGTTTAGGATTATTATTAAAAAATGCAAGGCTCTTTTTACACATTATTATGTAAACTTCAGTTGATTTTGTACAGAGTTAAACAAGTTATACTATCTTCAAATTATGTAAATCCAAGTTGAGTTTGTTTGCACTACTTTGTTTGTTTTAGTTTCCTGTCTTTGTGTGGTGTTTTTTATTTCTCGTTTTAATACGGTGTTTATTTGATTCATGTTCAAAAATTAGTTTTGAACAAGTGCATAATCAATTAACAATTTTGGCGTCGTCAACGTTGCAGATCCGAAAACATGAGTATTCCGAAGACTTGAATATAATCACATTTTTTTTGAAGGGAATATAGTCATATTTGTAGGCATAGATACTTTGTTGTTTTATGCGTTTAACATGAATGATGTGAGTTTGTTCATAAATTCATCCTTTTTATTTTTATCTTCTTTAAATCTGTATTGTATCAATGTAATTCATCAATTGGAATGAATTAACATTGTTTATTTGGTTATAAAAAAAGAGTAAATAGAGAAAGTACCAATGTACATCAGATAAAAAAAAAAACCATTGTCCATGGCTAAAGACGAAAAAGGAAATAAGTAGTTTCTAATAACTCATAATAACTTCTAGATTAAAAACCGTTCATTCATTATCATCTTATGACAAAGTTCATTCATTATCTTTTTGTGTTAAACTGTTCAGTCATCCTTTTATTGTGAAACTGTTCATATTTTTGTTTGGTTAAACATGTTTTTCATGTTTTAATTTTAGTCTTTAATTTTTTTTATCACAATTTTAGTATTTAAAAATAAAATAGGATGTTTTTGTCCTTCCAAAAAATTTCCTTTCAATTTTAGTCTCAAATGATCAATCCTAACATGTCCAGTTTTGAAAATCTATTATATCCAACCCCTTTATGTTCAAAGAAATTTTATATGACACATCCAAATTATGTTTATTATTGGGGACCAAAAATGAAACAAAAAAAAATTGGGATGATCTATTTTTATCTTTTAGGGACTAAAATCAAAATTCACTATATTTTTATGGACGAAAAACTTATTTAACTATTTTTTGTTATATTTTGCTACCTTTTTTTTAAGGAATTAATTTGTACCTTTAAAAATTCTTTTAATTTCACATTATCACTTAACAAACACATCATAGGTTTAATTTTAGAAGCTAATTTTAGAACTCAACTCTCGCGGTTTAATTTTATAAATAATTTAATAGGTTCTTTTTATTTTTCAAAAACTAATTTGTCCCCTATACATTTTGCTAGGGACCAAAATGGGCTACCACTCTAAAAACATATACGAAGTTGTGAGCAAATATGAAAATATTTTTAAGGCTTAGTTAAAATGGTCCATAAATTTTACAACGACAAAAGATGTTGATGGAAAATTTTACGACTAAAAATGATGATAGAAAATTTTACATCATACACAAGTAGAATCTCGGTCACATCATCCGGATTAAAAATTTCGATATTTTACCCGTAGAACTACGAGTTGTTTGTCGACTAACAATTAAATCTACTTTTAAAAAGAGCTTATTTTAGAAACTAAATAAAACACCATAAACCCTACAAAATTAATGCGCCAGATTTCTAAAAATAAACCTAATAGTGATAGTGATCGTATACTATAACTGCATATATATTCTAAAAAAGCTGAAGGAATCAAACATTGGCTCTTAGAGTAAAGCAATCATAACAATGGCCTTGCAAATTTACTTCTCAATCCTTTCCATAGCTGCTTTGGCTCTATGCACTTCAGCAAATCATGGTATGATTTCATTTTACATTTGTCATAACTTAATATGAAAAGAAAATTTGAGTACTACATTTTTTCTCATTCCTTCATTCTACAACCATTACAATTTACAAGATCACAAAAAACAACACTATTGTTTCCTTGAAAGACTAAATTACATGTTATGATATGCTAATTACTTGTCATGACTGAGGTTTTTTCTTTTTATGCTAGATTCTGTTAATTTTAGCTATATTGGACAAAATGGCCCTCTGAATTGGGGAACATTAAAACAATCATTCGCAGCATGCTCAAATGGGAAAACACAAAGTCCAGTGGATCTTGCAATGACAAATATTGTTGGGAACAAAGTATTGAAATCTTTAGACAGAAACTACCTTCAAACAAATGCCACACTTGTTAACCACCAATACAGTATTGGGGTATGTATTTTCATCAACTAACAAATCAGTTAAAAAATGATAATTAAGTTGAATTGAAAAGATTTTTCCTTCCAAAGAAAAATCGTGGCTACCAGATTAACTATGTAACACCGACACTTCATATAAAAACGTGTTTGATGTCTAATACGATAATTGTTGTCCGATGTCTATTATTATTATTGTTGTTGTTGTTATTATTAGCAAGGTCTAAGTGTAAAGGTTTTGTCAAAGGAAAATTTTGATATCAACTAACTAATAATATGGTTGAGTTTGATATTTATAGGTGCATTTTGAAGGAAAAGTGGGAGATATTAATATAAATGGAATGAATTATTCATTGAAACAACTTCACTGGCATGCACCTGCAGAGCATAGGGCTCATAGTCATATGTAAGTTCCCTCTCTCTTCTTCTCTTCTGCTCTCCCAATATATTCACCCAATCAAGGGTGATGCCTTTTATTTTGCACATAATAAAAACAAGTTAAAACAACATTGATGAAACCCTCTCTGATTTAAATTATAGTTTTCTTAATTACTTTGGCTTGATTATTACTCCATTTTGACAGCTTTGTTTAATTATTATAAGAAATAATTGTCACTTTTAATGAGCAAGCAAAGTTTCATATAAAACTACAATTAAGACAATATATTGTCCCATTAAAAAAATTAAATTACCCGTGTGCCACAACATATAATTTATATTGAAAATATTTATTTTCCAAAGAAGAATTATATTGAAAACATGCATACCGTAATTTTGTAAATGAAATGAATAATACTTTAATGGTTTGGTGAACATACGTTGTATGGTTATTATCATAAGCAAAAATTTATTTTTGAATTTATTGAATAATTAATGTATTAGATTTATATTACATACGAAATATATCAATTACAATAAATTAAAAATGTGTTTATTGCATATAATTAAATTTTACCATTTTCTCCCTACAACCATAATTGTAAAAGACAATGGAAATTGTTATTTTTGTAGTCATCAAATTCACCAAGGTATGTGTTTTTATACTCCTTAAATTACAAATGATTTTGTAAAATTATTTTTCTTTAATAATACAGGAAAGATAAATTAAGCATTAATGTCATATTTATATTCTAATGTACTTTATAATTTGACACAAATATTTTTTCAAAGCGAACATAGATGAAGTTAGAAACACTATCTTTTCAACACTTTTTTAACACTAATTCTTTATTGACCGAAACTTATATAGGTATCACACTTTAAAAAGAGATATAATATAAAGTGATGAAACCCACATTGATTTCAGATAATAAAAAGAGTGAATGTTAATAAGAGTATTCGAAAGAGAGTGTTTTAGCACTCTTCAGGTGACACATGATAAAACGCAACCAGAGTAGTATTTATGGTTGCTTACTATGGAATGGAATATAATGTTTGGCCCGTGGTATATCAGAAAGAGGGTACAATCATTTTTATGATTAAATAAACAAGCATTTTTTTTAAAAAAGAAACAAGGCCATAGTACCTTTTGATTATTGTGGAACTCGTAATTTATATTTAAACAAGCATTTTTTTTTTATAAAAGAATGTTAGATTCTATTGTTACATCAGTAATCATGCTGATAATTTTCTATTAGTACGTACTTTACTATATAAATAAGAAATAGTGATATTGGAGTTTAGAAAAATGATACGGTAATTCAACAGAATATATAAAGGATTTTCTTTTACTAACAATAAATAATATTTAACCAAACTAGAATTTGACAACACATATAGAGATGTATTTAGCCTCTGACAAAAAAATATCAATTTCATCTTTAAGAATTTTATTTAAATTCAAGTCACGTTATATTTAAAAAAAATAAAAAATATTAAGTCACATTAGTCATTTTACAACAAGTTTTAGGGACATTTTAGTGTGTTGTAGCAACTAAATAGTTTTCTAACTTTTTTGGGAGGACTAATTTGGACTACAAATTATTCTGAATCCAGACATGAAGCCGAGCTCCACTTAGTTCACTTCACAGAAGATAACAATAACATAGCAGTTGTGGCACAACTCTACAAATTGGGTGTTCCTGATCCTTTAATCTCCAAGGTAGAGTTAAACTCACATTCACTGTTATTATGTGACTTGTATAATATAAAGTATATAGGGTTTCTCATTTGGAATGTTAATACCACATAATAGTATATAGGGTTTATCATTAGAATGTTAATACCACATAATAAAAGTAGATAGTAGTATAGCTACCAATTACATGTGGTTCTTGGATGCAGATTGAAGACAAGTTCTATAAGCTAGCCAATGAGAACCGTGCAGGCAATAAAGATGCTAACATTGCTCTTGGCACCTTTGATGTAAAGGAATTAAATAAAAAGATCTATAGATATTATAGATATGTTGGTTCTCTTACTACTCCTCCATGCAAAGAAGGTGTCATTTGGACCGTCATTGGCAAGGTACTAAGTGTATTTGGTTATTTAATGTCAGAAATTTAATTGATTATATGAAATTAATTTTTACGAGTATTGGTTTTGTCATCTAAAGAGATTTAGCAGTGTGTTGTAGTATATTGTCTGTTTGCCTTCTATTCATGTGTAATTTCTTACTTGCTGAACATGCAGGTTCAGACAGTTTCCAAAAAACAACTTGAACTTCTAAAAGCACCACTGGGTGTAGAGTTTCAGCACAACGCAAGGCCACTTCAGCCATTGAATGATCGCAAAATTGAGATGTACAACTACCACGAATAGAGACATGGGATCCAGATACCATGAACTAAAATATCGTTAATAAACTTTAGGAAAGCAAAATATTCTCGTTTCACGTTTAGGTTTTTAATAAATTAGTTTTAGGTGTTTGAATATTTTATGTAATAAGCTTTAAGCTTAAGTTTTATTTTATTGTAAAGGTATTGATATATTAATAAAATGAGATTTTGTTTGTATCATTTTGTACTTTTAATTTTGTTTATATTTGCATATATTTTATATTTTTGTCATTTATATTTAATCCATCAAAATAATATAAACCACTTCCTCTTTAAAAATCTAGGCAAAGCTTACTTTGGATTATATAATCCGAAAAGCCTAATAATTTGTTTCGAATTATATAATCCGAACAAAAGATATTTTCGGAAGAAAAAAAATAGGGCACGTGAGAAACTGATATAAGGTGAGAAAAATAATATTCAAAAGTTAAAACAATGTTGACATACTAACATGCTTAGGAGTTTGGGTCAATTGTACCCGCCCAAACTAAACCCTATTTGACAGGTTTTCTCCGTTTTTACTGGATTTGGTTATGGGTTTGGGTTTTACCCGATTTCAAAATATGGGTATGGGACGGGTAACGGGGATATAGGTACCCTTCCCGAACCCATACCTGAACTCGTCCCGAACGTAGAAAATCAATTTATTACCCTTTTTATATAAATATAAACACAAGCACTGTATCATTTCACTCACACAGTCAGAGTCTCGGTCTTTCATATTAAACTGATATCATAGTTCTCTCTTTTCTCCTTCAATATCACACTCTCGGGCTCTCTCTTCTCCATCACCATAACAATCGATCTTCATCATCTCTTTGTTCGATAATGCATTACAACATTGCACTCGAGGCTGAAAAATACTTCTATTTTTATTTTGAAATAATAATATTCAATGTGGGGATGGGACGGGGATACCCAAACCCGTAGGAGACGGGAATGAGATTCAATTTCTCATCTCCACTGGGTATGGGTAGGATAATAGGTAAGTATATGAGAGTTGAGTATGGGGACAGGGAAGGTAAAACTCGTCCCCACCCCTCCCCATTGTCATGCCTAGGTGAGAGACAAACACAAAAAATATATAGTGGATCCTACTACTAAGTGGCTCCCACCACTATTAATTATTTATATATTTTTTAAAATTTAATTGTGTCTTTATCTCTTCAAATGAAAGAAATGAAGATGACACTAAATGGAGAGGATCCTAACTCAATTATAATTGGGCTAAGGATATGGAAACAACAAAAATAAATGGAGAATGCAATTTTGAAAGATATACATACAAAAAAAAGTTATGGACCCTACCATTGAGTAGGTCTCATCATCATAAATATTATTTTTTTACTTTTTATGTGTTTTTATCTCTTCAAATAGAACAAATGGAAAAAGATATAAATGGAGATGATCTTAACTTAACCCTTAGTTGCATAGACATTCATTTTGTTTGTGAAAAGGTAGCAGGGCCGTTTTTAAGATTTTAGTGGCCTAGGGCGAACCTACAATTTGGGTTCTAACTAATAAATATATATAAAAATCAAACTTGATACAAAAAACTAAGCAATTTTTTTTAGGGCTTAATGGACCCCTAATAAAAAAATTGAAGGCCCAAATTTCGGACTGCTCTCCCCCCTGCCACAAAATACTTCCATCCTACAACCATGTCAATTTTACCCCTGCGCTAGTTAACTAACATAAGTGTGAAATTATGCGTTAGTTAACTCACGCCATGTCCTGTCTTAAACAAGGTAGAACACCTCATTTCTCATCTAAAATCTCAAAAAAAAAAACTCCAAAATCTCTCTCAAATCACCAAATCTAAAATTCCTTCAAGTTCAAATCAAATAACACTCCAATAATAAGTAAGTTTTCATAATCAAACATCATTAACCTTTTATGTTTATATGTTAGATTTTTTCTCTTAAATTAGAATTTTTATTAGATTTAGGGTTTGTTTAAATTTGGTTTTTTTGGGAAGAAATCATACAATGTTTACATGAAAATGAGTTGTGTTGCTTAAATGTTTAGTTGTTTGCATGTTTATGTTGTAAGTTTTGAGTTTAAGAGAATTTTTTTAGATTTAGGGTTTGTTTAAACTTTGGTTTTGCTTGCAAAAAATGATACAATGTTACATGTAAATGACTTATGTTGCTTAATTATGGTTAGATGTTTGGATGTTGATGTTGTAGTTATGAGTTTTAGGGTTTATGTATAATTTGCACTCCAAATGTTTGATGAAATGTTTGAATGAGTTTTTCATTGATTGTTTTTAATTTCTTATTTTGTATATTTGAAACAATGGCTGGATAGATCGACGTTCGTGCACAATTCAACGGCGGAGAACCTCAGAGGTTGAAGGTTCGGTGTCTTCGTATAACGTTAAGAGGTCTCAAGGATCAGTTGGATAAATTCAACAAAGAAGTCAACCCCCGAGACACAAGGAAGGTGGAATACGTTTGGTATAAACGTCTAACGCTCGACGATTGAAGAATATCATTTACTTGGGTGGAATTGACGAACGACGAAAACGTGACGACCATGTTTTGGGAGCACAACATGTTCCAGTGGATCGATATGCAAGCAACGTTGGTGAGATCAACTGAAGATATCATCAAAAGTCTGATTCCGCTAGAAGATCGTTATTAGGTGCCGGTCGTGATTAAGTAGTGTAACACCCCGTTCACCCAACGACGTAATAATAAAGATAATTATATCAGAGTATTTCAACGACGGAGTATTACACTACTTTTCAAAATTTCATAAATAGGAATAAACTATTTATTTCAAAACAACATAAATTCTCATAAAATGCAGCGGAATAAATCTTCAAAAATTATAATTCAACGTCAACATAATCCTGGCAAAAAGGCCTCAACAGTTATAAAATATTATTTTCAACAATAATAAACTCCCACGACACAGTCTTTTCATAGATAAGATACATAAAAGAATAAGGAAACATTCGCGACGACCCCCATCCTAATATGTATCAGAGCCCTAGACACAGAGTCAATCATCCTACTAATCTTCGTTACCTGCAAGTTACCCATAGGGAAGGCGACGTTTTCAAGCAAAAGGGGTGAGATACACAATCAATAATAAATATATATAATTCATCAAATAAATGAAACAACAACATCTTACAACAGACATTATTCAATTCATATATAATGTGAATAAATATACACATATATAACAGCAACATAATTATCTTCATCAACATTAAACAACAGCAACAACAATGTCATTATCAGCAATGAACACCAACGACATGACCAACGAAAACGACTACGACAATGCGACATCGACAACGACAAATGCATTATGCATGAGGTACCATTTTACGCGCGTTGAATGCTAAGCATTCCAGGGCATAAGCCCCCAACAGTTGGATGGTTAAAGCATCCCAGAGCATAAGCCCCCAACAGGTGAATGATAAACATTCCAGGGCATAAGCCCCCAACGGTATGAATGCTAAGCATTCCAGGGCACAAGCCCCCAACAGTTATGAGTATGCAAATGGACTCGACTAATGTATATCAACATACAACTAAAACTACATCTACGACAACAACATATGTGCCTAATCATTTATGACACACTCCACAACTTAGTCAAAATCTGACACAACAACTCTTACGACAGAATTCATCAACATAACACATATACATTAATCAACTACATTCATATCAGACCAAAACATTCTTCAAAAACAAGCAAGTGTGATCAGTAAGACATAAGTCACATACTCATAAAACACTTCAACTAAATCCCTAATACCTAAGTTTGAAGTTGGGAAACCAACCACAAGTTTCGGACTAACTCAGAATTAGTTATGCTAAGTTTTCTTAAAATTTTCTGAATACCCTCTTGGACTATTTTCGTCATAACTCAAAATATAAAAATAGTTTACACGTCAAACCAAGGCCATTAGAAAGCTAACTCAATTATCTACAACTTTCATGTTTATACCGAAAGCTAATTCAAAACAGAAACGTGTGTAAAAGACACAAGAACGCGAAACAGGAAATGCTGTCAGAGAGCATCTCGCTTAAGCGAGATTCACGCCGAGAGAAACCCTAATTTCGCTTGTGAGTTCGCTTGGGGCTCGCTTAAGCGAACTGGGCCCCATTTTTTGACGATTTCTCACCATTTTTCACCTAAAAACCAAAATTTTGATCCCTTAATCTCCCAAAATGATTTACAGTGATGTTTACAGGTCAAATAGGCAATATAGAAATCAAAACAACATAGGAACATGCATCAAACAACACAATTCATCTCATTTTATCAATTAACATAAACTTTCTAACCCTAACTCAAGAACACAACAATTCATCAAATTTCAGAATTATATACATTATTAGTGAAAGGAATCCCACCCTTACCTTAATTCAGCAACAATTGAAAGTGTAACACCCCGTTTTCCCAAATTCAAAATTTCTTAAATAAATCAGAGTATCATATAAAACGGAATGCTACATTTACTTAAATTCTTAAAAAGGGAATAAATGAACATTTATTCTGGTCAAAATAGTTCTAACATCGCAGCGGAATAAGTTCAATATTAAATAAATCGTTTTGGCACGCAGGCCTCATAAGTAAGTCTCGACATAAATTAACTGAAACTTAAATCCTAATCAAGTACGTAAGGAATAGAAATTAAACATAAAGGTTCCCATCCCGTTACGTATCAGAGCACCTAGGGACACTGTGAGGATAGCCACTCACGACAGCAACAGCAACAAAAGCTTAATCACCTGCACTTGCCCACAAGGCAGCAATTCCAGCAGAAGGGGTGAGATTCTCATAACAAAACATTAAACACGTAATTCAACAATTACAATTAACAGCATAAATTCATCATCATATTTCATAATAAAAGTCAAGTAACGTCTTAAACAACATCATAATACAACATCATAGTTCAACTTAATAGTTATACTTGACAATGCAACTTCGACTCAACTTATGCAACTTAGACATCTTAATCATGCATGTGGTACCATATTGAGTATAAATATACTCCTAGGGCATAAGCCCTCGTCGCTATTGAGCATAAAAATACTCCTAGAGCATAAGCTCTCGTCGCTATTGAGCAAAAGCTCCTAGGGCATGAGCCCTCGTCTCTGGATGAATATGCATGGACTCGACTTCTTAAATCTTAGACATCTTAAAATAAATTCCAATAATTTGGATTACAACATCATAAATCTTATAACAACACATGTAGCTTTTAATTAATAAAACATGGCAGCATGGCAGCAATCAACATCTCAAACATAGCAAAATCATAACCATTCACAGACATCATCTCTTATGATTCAGAAAGCATATACAAATGTATAGGTCACAATAACAAATCAATTATAGTTAACAGCTCTGCACTTCTTCTTAATATCTCAGTACTTTAATTTTCAAACCAGGGTAATCTCATAACTAATTGTGCGACAAGAGTCGCATTATTCTAAAAGGTAGTCTAATATAGGACTCCTCGCTATGGCGAGTGGGATCTCTCGCCTCGCGAACCATTACAGGGGTTACTCGCTACGGCGAGCTGGGTTGCTCGCCTCGCGAGCATCAGGGGTACTACTCGCTATGGCGAGTTGGGTTACTCGTCTGGCGAGCTCCTGGGTGTTGCTCGCTACGGCGAGTTGGGTGTTCGCCTCGCGAACCTTCTTGGGGATTGCTCGCTATGGCGAGCTGGGTGTTCGCCTCGCGAGCTGATGAGTACTCGCCGTGGCGAGCTGGTTGCTCGCTGTGGCGAGCGGCGACAGAACAGTTACGGGGTTACGAGGGTTTTCACCCAAAACCCCAAATTTCATCCTAATTCTTCCAAATTTCGACTAATACAATGGGTAAGGGTTATTCTAAGGTCTGTAAACAATTTCCTACGTCAACGGTACAGTTTCTCATCATCTAATCATCAATTCATCACTTTTGACCTAATTCTCAAATCCCTAATTCTCATGAAATAAACCTAGAATTGTTAACTATAATCATGAACTACATGTTCTAATGAAATTGTAATGATAGGCTCACCCTTACCTTAAGAAATTCGAGCAGCAGCCTCTCCGGTTCTTCTCTTCCGTTTTCTCCCTTTTTCCTCCCAAAGCTCTGAATTGTACGTTCTGTACAATTCTAACCTAACTCCCCCCTTTTAAACCTCTTTTGTTTGTTTTATTTTATCTTATTTCCCCCGCAACTATATCTAATTATAAAACAAACCCACAACTTATTATTTGTTTTATTTTCTAATCTTATTTTATTAAACAATAAAATAAGTCACAACACATAAGTCACATAAATCACATAATATCTCGAATATCACTTAATTCACACAAAATCATATAAATATACTCTATACTATATAAAATAATTTAAATAATTAAAACGGGCGTTACAGAAAGCCTACAACAATTTGATCCCTTCCTAGCTCTCCTTCTAGCCCTCTTGGTTTTTCTCCTCTTTTTCTCAAAAACTCTCCTTTTCTCTACTGTACGTGAAAATGTTTGTCTGACTCTTTCCTTACTAACTCCCAAAACATAACCCCCTTTTTCTTTCCCTTAACTCCCACTTAATCCACATAATTACAATTAATCCCCCTTAATTCTAATTAAATATTATTACTACTTATTTCTATTTCTCATATTTTATTTTAAATAATAAAACAACTATATAATAAAATAACACATAATATATATATATATATATTACACATGAATCATATATTTTCGCATAAAATCATATATATATCAAATAAGTCATGCAAAATCATATAACCAATATTCAAACATCATTTAAAATAACAGAATTAAAATGAGGTGTTACAACTCTCCCCAACTTTTAGAATTTCGTCCTCGAAATATTACCTCAAGCAAATAACTCAGGAAAAGACTTCTACATCTTACTCTCCAACTCCCAAGTTAGACTTTCACCAGTTACTCCTCCCCAAACAACCCTCACTAGAGGTATCTCTTTGCCTCTCAACTTCTTCACCTTGCGATCATCAATTCTCAACGGTAAAGTCTCCACCGTAAGGTTGTCTCTAACCTGCACATCATCCCTTGGTATAACATGCGAAGGGTCCGCTACGTACTTCCGCAGCTGCGACACATGAAACACATCATGCAAATTCGAAAGATGTGGTGGCAAACCCACTCTATATGCCACCGTTCCAATCCTCTCAGATATCTGATACAGACCAATAAACTTTGAAGTTAGCTTCTTAGACTTTAATGCACGACCCACACCGGTCATAGGAGTGACTCTCAGGAACACATGGTCTCCCTCTTGAAACTCAAGATCCTTTCTACGCTTGTCGTGGTAACTCTTCTGTCGACTCTGCGACGCTTTCATCTGTTCTCTTATCTTTTTGACCTTCTCCGTAGTCTGCTGAACAATCTCTGGTCCCAACACAACACTTTCACCAGTCTCAAACCAACACAAAGGGGTTATGCACCTCCGACCATACAAAGCTTCGAATGGTGCCATACCAATACTCGAATGGTAACTTTTGTTGTACGTGAATTATATTAACGGTAGACGACTATCCCAAGCTCCACCTTGTTCAAGTACACACACTCTCAACAAATCCTCTAACGACTGAATCGTTCTCTCCGACTGACCATCTGTTTGCGGATGATAAGCCGAACTCAATTTCAACCTTGAATCCAGAGCCTCTTGCAAGCTCTTCCAAAACCTCGAAGTGAACCTCGGATCTCTATCCGACACAATGCTTGACGGAACACCATGCAACTTCACAATATTATGAATGTAAATCTCCGCCAACTGAGCTACCGGATAACTAATATTGATCGGAATAAAATGTGCTGACTTCGTCAACCTATCGACAATAACCCAAATGGCATCATGCCCTCTTTGAGTATTTGGTAAACTCGTCACAAAATCCATAGAGATGCTATCCCATTTCCATTCCGGCACATCCAACGGTGTCAACAATCCCGCAGGCTTCTGGTCTTCAACTTTAGATTTTTGACAAGTCAAACAAGCATAAACAAATTGCGCAACATCTCGTTTCAATCCGGACCACCTAAACATTTTCTTTAAATCATGATACATCTTTGTAGCTCCCGGATGAATACTCAAGCTACTCCTATGACTTTCTTCTAAAATCGACCTTTTCAACTCATCATCATCCGGAATGCAAATTCTGCCTCGGAACCTCAACACGCCTTGATCATCAACTTGAAAATCACCATCTGCAGTCTGATCACTAGCAACCATCAAGTCTACAAACTTGACATCAACTTTATGCGCCTCTTTGATGTTATTCAAGAATTCACTGTTGATCTTCAACATACCCAACTGCACACTCTGAGGTGCCCGTTCACAAACTATACTCAAATCCATAAACTGCTCAAGCAACACTTATTCCTTAATCATCATAGCAGACATGTGCAACGTCTTCCTGCTCAGAGCATCTGCAACCACATTCGCCTTACTTGGGTGATAGTTCAAACTAAAATCATAGTCCTTCAACAACTCAAGCCACCTTCTCTGTCTCATATTCAACTCCTTTTGATCAAATAAATATTTCAAACTCTTATGATCGCTAAACACCTCAAATCTGGAACCGTACAAATAATGTCTCCAAATTTTCAACACAAAAACCACAATAGCCAACTCTAAATCGTACGTAGGATAATTCTGTTCATGGATTCTCAACTGTCTCGAAGCTTAAGCTACCACCTTACCATCTTGCATAAGTACACCACCTAAGCCCAACTTGGACGCATCACAATAGACAACAAAAGGTTCTTCTGGCTTCGGTAAAATCAAAATCGGAGTTGTCGTCAACCGTTGCTTCAACTCATTGAAACTATTCTCACACTGAATATCTCACACAAAAGCTTTACCCTTACAGGTCAACTGCGTCAAAGGAAGTGCCAACTTCGAAAATCCTTCAATAAATCTACGGTAATAACCAGCCAAACCAAGAAAACTTCTAATCTCTGTAACTGACTTAGGAGTCTCCCATTGTGATACCGCTTCAACTTTCGATGGGTCAATAGCAATACCACTACCAGAAATAACATGGCCAAGAAAACTTACTTCACTTAACCAGAATTCACATTTCGACAACTTTGCATACAACTTCTTTTCTTTCAGCACCTGCAAAACAATCTTCAAGTGTTTTGCATGCTCCTCTTCAGTCTTAGAATAAATTAGGATATCATCAATAAACACAACAACAAACTTATCCAGGAAAGCATGAAAAATTCTGCTCATATACTCCATGAACACACCAGGTGCATTAGTAACGCCGAAGGGCATCACTTTATATTCATAGTGACCATATCGTATCCTAAACGCCGTCTTCTGCATATCTTCATCCTTCACTTTGATCTGATGGTAACCTGATCTCAAATCAATTTTACTAAACACGCGAGCACCCACTAACTGATCCATCAAGTCATCAATTCTCGGAAGTGGATACCTATTCTTTATCGTCACTTTATTCAGCTGACGGTAATCTATACACAGCCTCATGCTACCATCCTTCTTCTTAACCAATAATATCGGCGCTCCCCAAGGTGAAACACTTGGTCTTACAAACTTTTTATCAAGTAGATCCTCCAACTGTTTCTTCAACTCTGCCAACTCAGCTCCTGACATACGGTAAGGAGCCATTGATACAGGCTTCGTACCCGGAACAAGATCGATTGAAAATTCTACCTACCTTTCCGGCGGCACATCAGGAATCTCATCAGGGAAAACCTCTGGAAATTCATTTACAACGGGAAACCTATCAATTACCGCTTGATTCTCCACGGACAAATACGCCAACAAGGAAAACATCAAGTCTCCATCACATCCTAACTGTTTCAGCTGCTTAGTAGATAAAAATTCTGCTCCACTCTCTTCTTCAGCAAAGGAAAAGTATATTGTCTTTCTAAAACAATTAATATGGACATGGTTGTATTCCAACCAGTTCATACCGAGGATTACATCCATACCAGTTAACGGCAGACATACGAGATCAACTTCAAAATCTCTATTAAACATAGACAGCGGACAACTTAAGCAAACAAGAGAAGTAACTACTGAGCCCTTAGCTGGAGTTTCAACAACCATCTCCCCATTCATACTAGACATAACAAGACCCAACTTATTTGCACAATCAACAACAATGAAACAATGTGTAGCTCCAGTATCAATAATAGCAATTAACAGAATACTATTAAAGAAACAAGTACCTCTGATAAGTCGATCTTCATTAACCGTCTGAGTACTGGTCAATGCAAACACCTTCCCACTTGCCTGGGTCTTCTTAGGCTTCTTGCACTGAGAACTAAGATGACCTTCTTCATCACAATTGAAGCAAACAATATCACCACGTTTTCACTCAGCCACTGTGTGACCCTTCCTTCCACAACGAAAACACTTTTTCTCATCACGACAAGCATTACTCTTGTGGCCTTTTTCACCACACTTGTAACAAATCACCTCAGCAGGAACATCTCTACCTCTGGGTCTCCTCTCTTCATTCATCCTCTGTTTACCCTTGTCAGCAGGGGCACTGTAAGGCTTCGGACGACTCTGATGTCCTTTACCTCTACGCTTACTCATCACCTTATAATGAGCCTTCGTATCCTCCTCATAAATTCTACAGCTGCTCACCAACTCAGAGAAGTTTCTTATCTTCTGATAACCAATGGTCCGCTTAATGTCAGCACGCAGATCATTCTCAAATTTAATGCACTTAGAAAATTCTGCATTCTCCGCCGTGTAATGTGGGTAGAACTTAGCAAGCTCCACAAACTTCGCAGCGTACTCGGTTACGGACATGTCACCTTGCTTCAGCTCTAGGAACTCTATCTCCTTCTTACCTCGGACATCTTCCGGGAAATACCTGCTTAGAAACTCTCTCCTGAACACAGCCCAAGTGATCGCAGCTCCTCCATGTCCTAAAACAGGTTGCACACTCACCCACCAGGTTTCACTATCTGAACGTCCGTACATTGCACGACTCTGAAGATTCTTTCCACTTCCTTCAGCCATGTCTGAGCCCCGTCAGGGTCGTACCTACCTTTGAACGTAGGTGGATGGTTTCTCAAGAAGGTCTCCAGCATGCGCACACCATCATTACCACCAGCATTGTTATGTTGTTGTCCAACAACTTGAGCCATTGCTTGCAACACAGCAGCAAGAGCAACATCATTCCTTCCAGCCATCTCGAAAATTCTACAATACAACAACAATCAAGACATCAAAGACAATACAAAATTGTCACACAACTCTACTAGGCTCGACTCGACTCTACTACTTGGCCGGACGGACCGACCTGCTCTGATACCAATTGTAACACCCCGTTCATCCAACGACGTAATAATAAAGATAATTATATCTGAGTATTTCAACGACGGAGTATTACACTACTTTTCAAAATTTCATAAATAGGAATAAACTATTTATTTCAAAACAACATAAATTCTCATAAACTGCAGCGGAATAAATCTTCAAAAATTATAATTCAACGTCAACATAATCCTGACACAAAGGCCTCAACAGTTATAAAATATTATTTTCAACAATAATAAAATTCCACGACACGGTCTTTTCATAGATAAGATACATAAAAGAATAAGGAAACATTCGCGACGACCCCCATCCTAATATGTATCAAAGCCCTAGACACAGAGCCAATCATCCTACTAATCTTCGTTACCTGCAAGTTACCCATAGGGAAGGCAACGTTTTCAAGCAAAAGGGGTGAGATACACAATCAATAATAAATATATATAATTCATCAAATAAATGAAACAACAACATCTTACAACAGGCATTATTCAATTCATATATAATGTGAATAAATATACACATATATAACAGCAACATAATTATCTTCATCAACATTAAACAACAGCAACAACAATGTCATTATCAGCAATGAACACCAACGACATGACCGACGAAAACGACTACGACAATGCGACATCGACAACGACAAATGCATTATGCATGTGGTACCATTTTACGCGCGTTGAATGCTAAGCATTCCAGGGCATAAGCCCCCAACAGTTGGATGGTTAAAGCATCTCAGGGCATAAGCCCTCAACAGGTGAATGATAAACATTCCAGGGCATAAGCCCCCAACGGTATGAATGCTAAGCATTCTAGGGCATAAGCCCCCAATAGTTATGAGTATGCAAATGGACTCGACTTGTGTATATCAACATACAACTAAAACTACATCTACGACAACAACATATGTGCCTAATCATTTATGACACACTCCAAAAGTTAGTCAAAATCTGACACAACAACTCTTACGACAGAATTCATCAACATAACACATATACATTAATCAACTACATTCAAATCAGATCAAAACATTCTTCAAAAACACGCAAGTGTGATGAGTAAAACATAAGCCACATACTCATAAAACACTTCAACTAAATCCCTAATACCTAAGTTTGAAGTTGGGAAACCAACCATAAGTTTTGGACTAACTCTGAATTAGTTATGCTAAGTTTTCTTAAAATTTTCTGAATACCCTCTTGGACTATTTTCGTCATAACTCAAAATATAAAAATAGTTTACACGTCAAACCAAAGCCATTAGAAAGCTAACTCAATTATCTACAACTTTCATGTTTACACCGAAAGCTAATTCAAAACAGAAACGTGTGAAAAAGACACAAGAACGCGAAACAGGAAATGTTGTCAGAGAGCATCTCGCTTAAGCGAGATTCACGCCGAGAGAAACCCCAATTTCGCTTGTGAGTTCGCTTGGGGCTCGCTTAAGCAAACTGGGCCCCGTTTTTTGACGATTTCTCACCGTTTTTCATCCAAAAACCCAAATTTTGATCCCTTGATCTCCCAAAATGATTTACAGTGATGTTTGCAGGTCAAATAGGCAATATAGAAATCAAAACAACATAGGAACATGCATCAAACAACACAATTCATCTCATTTTATCAATTAACATAAACTTTCTAACCCTAACTCAAGAACACAACAATTCATCAAATTTCAGAATTATATACATTATTAGTGAAAGGAATCCCACCCTTACCTTAATTCAGCAACAATTGAAAGCCTACAGCAATTTGATCCCTTCCTAGCTCTCCTTCTAGCCCTCTTGGTTTTTCTCCTCTTTTTCTCAAAAACTCTCTTTTTCTCTACTGTACGTGAAAATGTTTGTCTAACTCTTTCCTTACTAACTCTCAAAACATAACCCCCTTTTTCTTTCCCTTAACTCCCACTTAATCCACATAATTACAATTAATCCCCCTTAATTCTAAATAAATATTATTACTACTTATTTCTATTTCTCATATTTTATTTTAAATAATAAAACAACTATATAATAAAATAACACATAATATATATATATATATATATATATATATATATATCACACATGAATCATATATTTTTGCATAAAATCATATATATATATATATATATATATATATATATATATATATATATCAAATAAGTCATGCAAAATCATATAACCAATATTCAAACATCATTTAAAATAATAGAATTAAAATGAGGTGTTACAAGTAGGGAATGCACCTTCAAAGTACAATAATCATCTTACCCTGAAATAGAAATTCAAACTTACTAAACGCCAGGACTCCGGCATTCACCCATCATTCTCATTGTTCCTTTCAAAAGATTAAATTCTTCTTAGGCTTGTTTAGATGAAGGTATTGAAGTGTCAAGGAATGAACCTCATTTTTTTGCCACTTGAATACCGTCATTTAAACCAAGCCTAAGAAGAATTTAATCTTTTGAATGGAACAATGGAATTGTCGGGCGAATGTTGGAGTCCTGGAGTTTAGCCACTTTGAATTTTCTATTTCAGGGGTAAGATGATTATTGTAGTTTGAAGGTGCAGCCGAAATGTATTATATAAGTCTGATTCCGCCAGAATATCGTTATTAGGTAGGGAATTGCACCTTCCAACTACAACAATTGTGTTACTCTAGATGAGGCAATTCAAACATGTTAAACGGCAGGACTCCAACATTCGCCCGGAAGTGTTTTTGTTCCATTCAAAATGTTAAACTCTTGTTGGCTTCGTTTAAATTATGGTATTGAAGTGTCAAGGTCTGGACCTCATTCCGTTGACATTTGGATACTATCATTTAAAACCAAGACCAACGAGAATTTAACATTTTGAATGAAACAAAAGCACTTCTGGACGAATGCTAGAGTCCTGCTGCTTAGCAAGTTTGAATTTGCACCATTCAGAGGTAACACAATTGTTGTAGTTGAAAGGTGCAATTCCGAATGTAATGTCATGTAATGATAGACCATATTTAGAAACTTTATGTAATGTAATGTAACTTTTATTCGAATTTATTCAATACGGAACTTTTGAATTTATTTATTACAATTCTTTATTCGAATTCACGCTAAGTTTAATTAGTCTTAATTCGAATTCACGCCAAGTTTATTTAGCCTTTATGCAGTTCGAATTATTCATTAAATAATTGATACATATAACAAAATTCATTAAATACAAAATTAGCAAATAAAAGCAAATAGAAAAATAAAAGCAAATTTATATAACAACATTTTATTTTATTAATCAACTTCATACAATAATTGATACATTGTTACATTGATACATTTATTCGAATTCACTAAATAATATACTCATTTTCTTTTGGGGTAAAAAGTAACCAGTTTTCATGGGGTAAAATAGTGAGCAGTCTTCTTGGGGGAAATACATCATCAACCCTTGAGATAAATCTAAATCTGGTTCTTTTTATACCCGAAAAAGAATCTTTTTATCCATGGTAAAAAGATTTTGGGGTAAAAAGAAGCAAATTCAATTTTATCTCAAGGGTCGATCACTTCCCCAAGTCGGCTACTCACTATTTTACCCCTAGAAGGCTGATCAATTTTGCCCCCAAAGAGACTATTGAAAAGAAAAAAAAGAAATAGAGGGAGAGAGTGAGGAGGGAGAGAAAGTGAGATGGTGTGAAGAAATAGGGAAGTATGGAGGGGTATTTATAGGTGGAAATGGTAGTATAAGTTATAAAAAAAACATAAATGTGGTCAAAAAACGTGTCAATGGTGTAAAAAACGTGCAGATTGAAGGTTGAAAACTGACCACCGTCCACAAAAACGTGTGTTCTTGAGTTCTGACCACCAGCCAACGTGCGTGACTTAACTCGCGCATATGTCAGTGGTGCGTGACTTAAGTCACACAAATATTATAAGGTGCGTGAGTTAACTCACGCTGCGTGACTTAACTCACACACGGGCATTTTCGGAAATCATACAGGACGGAAGTGTTTCATGCAGGGAGAAAGCACTATTCTACTTTTTGGGACCTAGGCGGTCTCCCTTCGTCCTGCCTCATATATAGCCTTGAAAGGTAGTTGCCAAGTCTCTTATTGCTCAACAAACGTGTCCACCTTGTTATCATCTAAAATTATTCTTGTTTCGTGATAAGCTCAAGGTTTTTGTCTTTTTATGGCCAGCTCCTTGATCTTGAAAGGGGGCTAATAGGGTATTAACTAATAATTACTAATGTGATATGTTAGTTAGCGTCGCAATTTCGAGTGGATAAACAACCATTTTTGTCTTTAAATGTTTAATACATTATCGCTATAGTTCTTGAATACACTGAAGTTACAAACACGTTCACAAGTGTTACATCTATTTTTTTTTGCTTGTCAATTTTTAATCTATAAAATTACTAACTAAAGAGGCACCAGAGACTATAGTAACAACTTCTCACACAATTAAGGATCAAAATAGTCTCTTTAAGTTGAGCAGCACTGTTTTGCATTTTTTTTTATTGGCCCTCTATATATAAACAAAGCCAGTTTATACTAAAAGAAATAAAGCTTCTAAAATGAACACAAATGGCATATATTGTGTTAACCTAATGAAAGCTGCAGCTCAAGCAGGTGATATAGATCTCCTCTACACAGTAATTCAAGATGATCCATTCATTTTGGAGCGTATAGATTTAATACCATTTGTTGAAACTCCTTTACATACTGCTGAATCTATGGGCCATCTTCAATTTGCCACTGAAATTATGAATTTGAAACCTTCATATGCTTGGAAACTAAATCAGCAAGGACTCAGCCCCATCCATCTTGCTATGCAAAACGGCCAAAAGAGTATGGTGTCTCAATTTGTGAACATCAATAAAGAACTTGTTAGAGTTCAAGGAAGAGAAGGCTTAACTGCTCTTCATTTTGCAAGTCAAATTGGAGAGGTTGACCTTTTAGCTAAATTCCTCCTTGTTTGTCCTAATTCCATTAGAGACGTGACTGTGAGGTGCGAGACTGCACTGCATATTGCTATTAAGAATGAACAATATGAATCCCTTCAAATACTTGTTGGATGGCTCGAAACAAATAAACAAAGAGGGGTTGTAGAGCTGGAAAATGGAATATTAAACAAGAGGGACGATGCAGGCAATGCCATTTTGCATGTCTCAGCACTAAGTATTGAGCCGTAGATAATCTTACATTGAATGCATTTATACACAGGGTAATTTAGTACAAGTCATACATATTTCAGACAAATTTATTACTCCAACAACATTTTTTGATACACGATTTTTGTTACATGTTCTTGTAAAAAGGGACGGAGAGAGTATTTATTTTTTGCTTTGTTGTAAGTAATTGTCATATTTCTTGAAAAACAAGAAAGACAACTTGTAAATAAGATTTGTGGCTTTGTTGCTAACATTTATATTGTTCATTAACTACTTGGTAGCACAGAAACTTCTATTGTTGCTAAGTACTGGTATAAATTTCGAGGCAAAGAATTTGGAGAACAAAACAGCATAGCAAGCACTCCAAAGATCAAGAGTATATTATTAAGGGCTGGAGCAAAATCTAGCAAAGAAGTCGCTGATGCTCCCACACTTGCACATATGCTAAGGTCAAAGACAACAACTATGTATAAATTGTTAATTCAGATAATTCGTATTAGAAGTGACATGACGGAGGAGCAGCGCAACATTTGGTTAATAGTCGCAGCTCTTATTGCAACTACCATGTTTGAATCAGCTCTGACTCCCCCTGGTGGAGTTTATCCGAGTAGTGCCGGTGACAATAGTTTGAACATCGCTTCCTCCAATTCTACTATTTCTAGTACCCAAGGAAATGCTGGGAAATCTGTTTTGTCAGAAGCTATTTTCTGTCTGTTTTCAGTTTCAAATATGCTTTCCTTTTTTATATCAACTACAACAATAATTATTATGACCTCAATTGTGATGCAATGCATGGTTGTGTACATGCTAATGTATTGGTTTTCCCTTTGTTATATGATCTCTATGTTGAAGATATCCCCTACATATGCCAGCGCCATTATTGTTTTTATGTCTGTCCCATTTGTTTGTGTAACTTTTCTTGTGTACTCATAACTTCACATGAGCGCAATGCAAAGAAACTTAATAGATCATAGTAAAAACATTGATGCAAAAGGAGAAACACCAAAGAAGGTTGTAGGTCAGAGAGATGGTACAATCACTAATGTGATCCGCAACTCAAACCACGACTGCTGGCCGAATTCTCACAACAACTAGTATCTCAATGTCAAGTGTATCAAATATTTGCAAATTTTTCATTTTCATTGTCATTGTTTTCATTTGTTTTTGTTCAATTTTAGCAAAATGTGAGTCAAAGTGTATCAAATACTTAAATCATATCTTGATTTTATTGAATGTATGTGTAATAAGTGTAGAATAGAAATTTTATGTTCAACCTTAAATTCATATATGGTTATCGAAAATAAGGTTTTGCAGAGGGTAGTTAATCATGGTGAATACCGGTTAAGGTGCCGCGTATTGGAAGGGGGGAAATTTGCAGAGAATGTGGGTCACGTGATCACTTAAGTGAATAAATCACAACCACCAAATTATATTAAAATCAATGGTTTAAATTGAGTGTAATATTTAGTGTAATTCTTTGATGTAATTTGATCCCTTCTCTCTCTTTCCAACTTAGGGTGCGTTTGTTTGTTTCAGCTTCTTAAAAAAATAGATTTTGAGTTAAAAGAATTTAGAGATTTTTTTAGAGATTTTTAAAAGAATCTGAAGCTATCTTTGTTTGTTTACTATCATAAAAATCATTTTTTTAAGATTTGAAATCCTTACACATGAGTTCCTTGCACTTAGAAAAGAATATATTTTGGAAAAGCTACTGAAAATAAATTTTCATTTTGAGACTAAAAATGATTTTTTTAGCAAAATGGATTTTTTAAAAATTTAAAACAAACACAACAAAAATTTAAAAAGTGATTTTTTATTCAAAAAAATCCAAAACAAACGGGCCCAGGCCTTTCAATCTCCCTCAATAGGCTAAGCTCTAGCATTCATAGTGTTGGTTCCTCTCTAGCCGATCTTGTCATGTTCATGTGTGTCCTTAGGTGCAGGGATGGAGAAAACATGAAAAGCAAAGGTATGAGATAAGTTAGAAATAAGATAATTATAATTCTGATCTCCTGAGGAGGTTATCACATCCCTTACAGTGAGAGTCGTGTTGATGCTAGTTTGGTTGGTGATGAGGATAAGAGAAGTTCCACTAAAAATCCATTTGTGCAGGAAAAAATTTATATTGTTACTGTTTCCCAACTGCCACACACAGTATTCTATCAAAATTGATCCCAAATACATACTGAAGCTTTCCATAGAGGAGAATTGTAAGGTTGAGAATTTATGGTTACCCTAATGTCGTTGTGAGCAAATATGGAAATAAATAATTTCAAATAAGTCATGATAACTTTCAGATTAAAAATGGTTCATTCATTATCTTTTTGTGTTAAACCGTGTAGTCATCCTTTTATTGTGAAACTATTCATATTTTTGTTTGGTTAAACATGTTTTTCATGTTTTAATTTTGGTCTTTAATTATTTTTATCACAATTTTAGTTTTTAAAAATAAAATAGGATGTTTTTTTCCTTTTAAAAATTTTCCTTTCATTTTTAGTCTCAAATGATCAATCCTTTTTTTTTTTTTTTATGTCCAAGTTTTGAAAATCTATTATATCCAACCTCTTTATGTTCTAAGAAATGTTAATAACATATCCAAATTATGTTTATTATTGGGGACCAAAAATGAAACGAAAAAAAAGAATTGGGAGGATCTGTTTTTTTTTTAGGGACTAAAATCAAAATTCACTATATTTTTATGGACGAAAAATTTATTTAACCATTTTTTGTTATATTTTCCTATTTCTTTTTTTAAAAAAAAGAGGAACTAATTTGTACCTTTAAAAATTCGTTTAATTTCACGTTCTCACTTAACAGACACGTCATAGGTTTAATGTTAGAGGTTGATTTTCGGACTAAATTGTCGCGGTTTAATTTTATAAAGGACTAAATAGCTTCTTTTTATTTTTCAAAAACTAATTTGGCCCCTATACATTTTGCTAGGGACCAAAATGGGTTACCACTCTAAAAACATATACGAAGTTGTGAGCAAATATGGAAATAATATTAAGGCTTAGCTAAAATGGTCCATAAAAATATCCAAATTTCAGTTTTAGTCCTAAGAAAAATCTCACTTTTTAGTGCATTTAGCATTTTCATTTAGCATTTTTAAAAACAAAAGGTGCTGACGGAAAATTTTACAATGACTAAAAATGAAGAAAGGAAATTTTACAAGAATTAAACATTTGGCGGAAAATTTTACAAAGACTAAATACCATTTAAACAAAACTTTATATCTATAACTATTAATAAAGACAATACTTTTCTTTTGGTGTAGCTTTCTTTACTTTCCAATAATGCCCTTGGTGGTTTTTGTTTTTTAGATTTAAATAACTTATTTCAACTTCCGAAATGACAGTTTCCTCTACATTTGAAATGAATATATATCATGTTTTCTTCCAATATTTGTCTTCTCTCATTCCTTCTCTCACTATTCATTGATTATTTTTACAGTAAGAAAACCATCAACAAAAACGATAGTAGCAATAGAAACTTTCCTCCTTTTTCCTTCAATATCCTTTTGCAGGGTGAATGTTTTCATTGGATGTCTACTACAACAATAAGGTTTGTTTTTCATTCCAATTTAATTTTGTTTTCTTATTTTAAGATTATATCCTTTTTTTATAAGAAGAATATATTTAAACCCGCACATACATATAATTGCACAAGCAACAAGATAGACAGAGGAAGAGAGAATAGAATATGTTTTCAACTCAAAACTTTCAATATCAATTCTTAACTAGAAGATTTGAGAAGTATCACTTTATACTCTTCATCATTAAGTTAATGTATGATTGATTGTTTGGATCCCAAAAAGAAAATCTATGCATGATCAAATATGCACTAGCACCGCCTGATACTATTGGATCAAATCAAATGAGAAATTAACTAAACCAATAGATTGTTTTTACCTAAAAAAAAAAAGATGGTTTTAAAAAAGGCAAAACATATTTTTATTGTGACCTATTTTCTTTTCCTTTTTACCCTTCCCCTATTGCAACTATTTTACGGAAAAAAATTATAACTAAGTGGTTGGAATTTGAAGTTGGTTACAATAAATTTCAAAAACAAAAGGTAACTGCACTATGAAATTAAAAAACCCGCACCATTGATAGGAAGATATTAGAGGGAATATAGATTCTAGAGGGATGGCTTGAACATAGAGATAGAGAATTAGTATTACTTTTTCTTTTGATTCAATTTTATTTTTTTTAAGAAATGGGGGAGCATTGCTGCAACATTTTTTTATAATGGTCTGCTCTTGATTTTGTTTTTTTTCCTGTTTCGGTTGTATTTTTTTATTTTCTGTTGTGTTTTCAGTTCCATGGCTACAAGATTATAATTATTTTCCTTAAAAAAAAAAGATTACCATTCTTTACTTTCCATGGCTACTATTTTTGCATTGTTGCATTCTCTTTTTAAGTTGTTGTGGGTTTGCGTTGTGTATAGGATGTGTGGAAGGCCAATAGTTGGAATATCTTGGGAGGCCACTTCATGAATATGAATGTGTGTGAGAGAGAAATTTTAGAGGGAGATGAAATACATGTAGAGGTATGGAGGAATAAAGCAATTTAAGGGAAGGGTTAGAAAAAGGAAACAAAGGCGTGTTGTTGGTATCAATAAGTCCCAAATTACAATGGTATCATGACACTATGGTTCAGTTCAATTCTTGCTTTTTTTATTATTTTTTTGAGAGAATTCTTGCTTTTTTTTTATTTGTGTTATTTTTTTAGGAGATTCACTGTATTAACTTTAAGTCCTAATTTTTCTTTATGTATTGTATTATTCTCTTTTTATTAACTTCTATTTTCTGATATAGACCAATGGACCAGTGAATAGATGGAGAAAGCAGGGATAATACAAAGTGTTGTGATGTTCTCTATTCTCAAAAGTATTAAGAATTAGAATAAAACATACATACATATATACACACAGTAAATTAAGTTTACATAGTTTATATTGAAATTTTTATTTTAATTAAAGGGTATAATAGTAATTTTGGGGTGTAACTTGGATTGTTTGGGGTGTGAGTAGTTTTTGTCTTCATGTTTCTTTGCATATAAATCATCCTTTTGCTAATTCTAAACCGTTCACTTTGGTGTGATCCAAATTCTTGATGATTGGAAACTAGAACATATTATTAAAAGATGTAGACTCACAATGTGGATTAGTCGAATGCACAACAACACTAGACTTAGATAAGGAGGGCGCCGTCAAGAAGCGCGGCAACGACAGCAACGTTCGCCATGGAGTAATTGACAACAAAGTGGATCCTTCCTCACTCGCTTCCATTTTACATATTCTTAGAGTCACAAAACAAAAAGAGGAAGAATATGGAATCTTTGTGATCATCGCAGCCATGTTTGTTCAATTCTATTGCTTTTGCCCTTTGTTTGTTCAGTTTTATCCTTGCTTCTATTCTTCTTCCTTTTTTGAATGCCATTTCTTTCTTCTTCTTTTTTGTTACAGGAGAGAAAGGGAAACATAATACAAAGTATGGTCATTATAGTAGAGGAAGACATGCCTTGAATGAAGAAAGACGTGGTGCCTCTAAAAGGTCTAATGTCGTTTCCAACTTTAGGTTTAATTAAGCAGTATTTGATGACGATTTCCCTTTCCTTTTTATTCCACTAATTGTTTTCTCACTCATTATTACTTCTGTCATGTTTCATGTTGTGTGATTTACTGTTGAATTCAATTTTTTCAATTTAATTATCTTTGTTTTTCCCTTCTCATGTATCAGTTTATTTCTCCATTTTTTCTTCTAATTCTTCTGTTGTATTTTCAAATCAAGATTTTAACTTTTACACTTCAATTTTATGAACAAAAAGTACTGTTTTAGAATGCACATCTTTGAGATCAAAGAGATGGTACTTATGCGTATGAAAAAATTAGTGGTTTCTCTTTGTCCTTTGTTATCTTTATTTTTTGTAATAATGTAAACGTTATCTCATTTGTTTATTTGCTCCATTCATCAGCAATAGAAAAAAGAAAAATCAATTAGAAAAAGGAAGTATAGATGAGAGCTGCTACAATAAAAGGTTAAGTTGTGATTTCAGCTTGGATGCTTTTATGTTATTTTTCTTCAATTTTTGTTTGTTATTTCAAGAACAACGAATAACATACTTCACATTGTATAAGAATTGGGTGTTCTTTATGTTTCTAAAGGTATCACAAACAGGGTCCCATTGGACGTTCCAATTTGTTTAAGCGTGTTTTTGGTTAACATCAATTATATGCCCCAGTTTAATTAAAATTCCACTTTCTATGTTACATTGGCTTTTACAATAAAAAATATCGTAAAATTTGAATAAGTAGTGTGACTAATGTGTAAATATTCTTTCATATTTTTTAAAATGTCTTCGTCCTTTGCAAGACTTGGATGTGTCGTCGAAGTTTTGTTCGTATTTCTTCTATTGGTTTTCCTTTGATTTATTAAATTTTAAATTATGTGGCAGACTCAAATGGCTTGAGAAATAATAAAAGAGCATATGTGTACTCTTTTTCTGTAAATTGTGGTAGCAATGTGAAAGATTTAAAGTCTTCATCAAACCCAACCCCATAAATGTCACTCATGTTTCATGTATATTCATCCTTCATAGATAGATGAACATACATCACAAAACTAAATATATATTCAGTAACTCCATGTCAAAGAAGTGCATGAATTACATATCTTACATTTTTTTTAATCAACCTTGATACTTCTCTTTTTGATCAAGCTTGATCATTCTTTTAAATCTAATTATTTTCTCCAAAATATATATATTAAAAAAACTAAATCAACATAAATGTTGAAAAACATACTGTTTATGAGTTACATGCGTTAGCGCAGTAGAAAGAGCGGACAGACGGGCACAGACGTTAGTATTTATAAAGATTGTTTACTTTTTTAGGAAATAGACGAAATGACAAATAACCACTCACACATACAAGTAGAATCCGAGCATCCGGACTAACAATTTCGATATTTTACAAGTTGAACTAAGAGCTGTCGACTAACAATTAACTCTACTTTTAATAAAAGCTTATTTTAGAAACTAAATAAAACGCCATAAACCTTACAAATTTAATGCGCCAGATTTCTAAAAATAAACCTGATAATGATAGTGATTGTATACTATCACTGCATATATATACTATAAAAGATGAAGGAATCAAACATTGGCTCTTAGATTAAAGCAATCATAACAATGGCCTTGGAGATTTATTTCTCAATCCTTTCCATAGCTGCTTTGGCTCTATGCATTTCAGCAAATCATGGTATGATTTTATTTTGCATTTGTCATAACTTAATATGAAAAAATCAATTGAGTTTTACATTTTTTCTCATTCCTTCATTCTATAACCATTACAATTTACAAGATCACACAAACCAACACTATTGTTTTCCTTTGAAGACTAAATTACATGTTATGACTGAGGTTTTTTCTTTTTATGCTAGATTCGGTTAATTTTAGCTATATTGGACAAAATGGTCCTGTGAATTGAGGAACATTAAAACAATCATTCGCAGCATGCTCAAATGGGAAAGCACAAAGTCTAGTGGATCTTGCAATGACAAATATTGTTGTGAACAATGTATTGAAATCTTTAGACAGAAACTACCTTCCTACAAATGCCACACTTGTTAACCACCAATACAGTATTGGGGTATGTATTTTTATCAACTAATAAATCAGTTAAAAAATGAAAATTAACTTGAATTGAAAAGACTTTTCCTTCCAAAGAAAAATTGTAGCTACTAGATTAACTATGTAACACCAACACTTCGTATAAAAACGTGTTTGATATCTAATACGATAGTTGTTGTCTGATGTCTATTACTATTATTGTTGTTGTTGTTATTATTATTAACAAGGTCTAAGTGTAAAGGTTTTGTCAAAGGAAAATTTTGATTTCAACTAACTAATATGGTTGAGTTTGGTATTCATAGGTACATTTTGAAGGTAAAGTGAGAGATATTAATATAAACGGAATGAATTATTCATTGAAACAACTTCACCGGCATGCACCTGCAGAGCACAGGTCTCATGGTCATATGTAAGTTCCCTCTCTCTTCTGTTCTCCCAATACATTCACCCAATCAAGGGTGATGCCTTTTATTTTGTACATAATAAAAACAAGTTAAAACAACATTAATGAAACTCTCTCTGATTTAAATTATAGTTTTCTTATTTTGGCTTGATGATTACTATTATTACTCCATTTTGACAGCTTTGTTTGATTATTATAAGAAACACTTGTGGCTTTTAATGAGCAAGCATAGTTTCATATAAAACTACAATTAAGACAATATATTGTCCCATTAAAAAAATTAAATTAGCCGTGTGCCACAATGCATAATTTATATTGGAAATATTTTTTTCCAAAGAAGAATTATATTGGAAACATTTTTTTTAAAAAGTTATATTGGAAACATGCATACCGTAATTTTGTAGATGAAATGAAAAATACTTTAATGGTTTGGTGAAACATGCACTATATATAGTCATTATCATAAGCAAAAAATTATTTTAAAATTTATTGAATAATTAATGTATTTGATTTATATTACATACGAAATATATCAATTATTCAATGAATTAAAAATTTGTTTATTGCATATACTTAAATTGTAGGCTTATTCAATCGGCCGGTCCCTTAACTTAATTGATTGTCTCAATTTGGTCCCCTGACTATAATCTGTACCAATTTGATCCCCTATGTTTTGCTCCGTTACTAGTTTTAGTCATTCTTGTTAGTTTCTCTTAAAAAAACGTTAACTTAAGTATCAATTTGTTCCTCTATGTTTTGGTCAGTTACTAGTTTAGTCATTTATGTTAACGTTTTTTTAAGAGAAACTAACAGAAAGGACTAAAACTAGTAACAGAGCAAAACATAAGGGACCAAATTGGTACAAATTATAGTTAAGAGACCAGATTGAGACAATCAATTAAGTTAAGGGACCGGATGATTAAATAAGCCTAAATTGTACCATTTTCTCCCTACAACCATAATTGTAAAAGACAATGGAGATTGTTATTTTCGTAGTCATCAAATTCACCAAGGTATGTGTTTTTATCCTCCTTAAATTTTGAATGATTTTGTAAAATTATTTTTCTTTAATAATATAGGAAAGAGAAATTAAGCATTAATGTCATATTTATATTCTAATGTACTTTATAACCTGACACAAATATTTTTTCAAAGCGAACATAGATGAAGTTAGAAACACTATCTTTTCAACCATCATTCTTTTTTGGGCGAAACTTATATAGGTATCACACTTTAAAAAGAGATATAATATAAAGTGATGAAACCCACATTGATTTCACATAATAAAAAGAGTGAATGTTAGTAAGAGTATTTGTAAGTGAATGGTTTGGTTTTTGTTAAAAAAATAGTTAAAACATTCAAAATCAATACAATCATTAATGGTTGTAACTTTTTAATATTTTTAAAAATATTCTTTGATAGAAAATTGTCAAGCATTTTTAACAATATTCTTTGATAAAAAATTCTAGTTTGGCTGCTTACTATGAAATGGAATATAATGTTTGGCCTGTGGTATATCAGAAAGAGGGTACAATCATTTTTATGATTAAATAAACAAGCATTTTTTTTTAAAAAAGAAACAAGGCCATAGTACCTTTTGATTATTGTAGAACTCGTAATTTATATTTAAACAAGCATTTTTTTTTATAGAAGAAGGTTAGATTCTATTGTTACATCAATCATGCTGATAATTTTCTATTAGTACTTTACTATATAAATAAGAAATAGTGATATTGGAGTTTAGAAAAATGATACAGTAATTCAACATAATATATAAATGATTTTATTTTATTAACAATAAATAGTATTTAACCAAACTAGAATTTGACAACAAATATAGAGATGAATTTAGCCTCTGACAAAACAAATATCAATTTCATCTTTAAGAATTTTATTTAAATTCAAGTCACGTTGTATTTAAAAAAAATAAAAAATATTAAGTCACATTAGTCATTTTACAACAAATTTTTGGGACATTTTAGTGTGTTGTAATAACTAAATAGTTTTCTAACTTTTTTGGGAGGATTAATTTGGACTCTAATCTTTGTACAAATTATTCTGAATCCAGACATGAAGTCGAGCTCCACTTAGTTCACTTCACGAAAGATAACAATAACATAGCAGTTGTGGCACAACTATACAGATTGGGTGTTCCTGATCCTCTAATCTCTAAGGTAGAGTTAAAATCACATTTGCTATTATTATGTGACTCATATAATCTAAATTATATAGGGTTTATCATTTGGAATGTTAATACCATCATTTGGAATGTTAATAGCACATGTGGTTTTTGGATGCAGATTGAAGACAAGTTCTGAAAGCTAGCCAATGAGAGCCGTGCAGGCAATAAAGATGCTAACATTACTCTAGGCACCTTTGATGTAAAAGAATTAAATAAAAAGATCTATAGATATTATAGATACGTTGGCTCTCTTACTACTCCTCCATGCAAAGAAGAAGGTATCATTTGGAACGTCATTGGCAAGGTACTAAGTGTATTTGGTTATGTTATGATAGAAATTTAATTGATTATATGAAATTAATTTTTACGGGTATTAGTTTTGTCATTTAAAAAGGTTTAGCGGTGTAGTTTAGTTTTTGATTGTCTTTCATTCATGTGTAATTTCTCACCTATTGAGCATGTAGGTTCAAACACTCTCTAAGAAACAACTTGAACTTCTAAAGGCACCACTGGACGTAGAGTTTCAGCACAATGCAAGGCCTCTTCAGCCATTAAATGGTCGTAAAATTGAGATGTACGACTACCACACGTAGAGGCATGGGAATATCGTTAATACACTTTAGGAAAGTAAAATATTCTCGTTTTGCCCTAGATGTAGTAGTATACTATTCTCTAGACTATGAAAGTATTGAAGCATCAGAAATTTGAGAGTTCTCTATTGTAATGATATTCTACGCAGACAGTTTTCTATGATTAAGGTCAAAGCACTCAGTAACTGGTCTTTATAAAAATGCTTTTAATGATATATTGATTCATAACTTCTAACTCCTAAGTCTCAATCTCGAACCTACACCACCATAACAACTCCATGAATGAAGTAAAACCAACTGGCACAATCAAAGTGCTCATATTCAAAAAAATAACACAAATTAGAGTAATAAACACCCTCCAACAAATATATTCCTATCCTTGACATTTCATTTCAATGATAAATACATATAAAACTGGGAAACATCATTAAATTGACCTTTAAACTGACCTGAAGATTTGAGCTTTAAATATGCATATTTTTCTTCATTCGTTAAGGATTGTCTTCTTTTTGAGAGGATGTGTTAAGGATTCTCGATCATCATTATAATTCATTATTTGATATATCGTTTTTCCAATTAAATTCCTTGTCACAAAGTGCTAGCATTAACTAAGTGCATCATTGTTTTTTTTTACAAAATTAACTACATCATTTATTCAAGACCATTTGAAAGAGATGATATCCTTTTGAAGCAAGTGTTACTTAGACAAAAGCTTTTGTCACAACATACAATTATTTTTCTTTTAATTTTGTCACAAATCATATTTACAAAAAACGCCGTCGTTTACTGCTAAAACAGATAAGTTCAAAAACCGAAAACAGCAAATTCAAACACGCTTCAAAACAAGTAGTAACGAAAAACAGTTACAAACAGTTACTGTACGTACCACGTCACCATCCTAACTTCAATTCAAAACTTTGAGCCCAACGAACACATGCTAAGATTGGACCCCACACGTGGCAGCCACCGAATTCACACGTGGTTTCCAATTTCACCTACTCCCCATGACTCGGACCGCCGCCCCGACGCAAACCGGCTCATTGAACCCAAACCGGCCGGTTCACTGTGAACCGTCTCTTCAACCGTTCTCCTCGCCGTACTTCCTTCCCGCGCTTTTCGTCCATAGCTTTTCTTCTTCGTTGAAGAATCTTCCGCCGGAAGATTCGATTTCTGAACAGTTTTCTCTCTCCGGTGACTCCTGAAAATCGAGCAAACACTTTCGATGAAACCAGTTTTCTTCTTTCTTTGAGTACTACGTGAAGATTTCTGTCTTACGACACCGGCGGCAGAGACGCCGGTGGCGGTTGAAGAAATCGATCTCTGACGAGTTCTCAACCTTCGATTATGTCCACGCTTTGATCTCACTCTTCCTATACAAGAAACCTTTGGCGAAGAAGGTTCAAAAACAGTAGAATCAGATTTTCCACTGATCGACGCGCTTCGTTTTGGAAACAACCTAGTGTTTCCCGGCTTGTGATGATTACGACGGCAGCCTCTAGCTTCTGCAAACGAAGCTTTCTGTGATTTCGGTAAACCGATAATTGTGGTGGCTTTCGATTTCTTCAAATTCTTGGAGAATCGTTGAGAGTTTGAAGCAGAGTTAGTGTTTATTGAAATTGAGCTTGCTTTTGTTGATTCGTTCCGTTCGTAGACAGCGTTTCTATCCCACCAGTCGTATTCAGCATCATTAGAGAGCCAGAATGATTCCGGCGGTGAGTCTTCCGCTTCATCCGTTGGTTCGCAAGCGACTTTCCTGTCGGTTGCGACGCCGGATAAGGCGGAAACTAGGGTTTCGAAATCTAGTTGTGGCATATTGTAGTTGTTGAAAATAGAAAGAGGGAAAGATAGTGTTTGAAGTTTGAATGTTTAGTAAATGTTTATGCTATGGTAGTGGTTATGGTGTAGTTGTATTTATATGAAATAAGGAATGAATGAAGATTCTATAAATTCCAAAAGTATCTTATTCTTCTAGAGAAAGAGAAAAAAGTTTCTTTGATATTTGCTCGTCAAAAGAAGACGAAAGCAATGTCAAAGCAAAAGAAGCAACATATAATAATACAGCTGATTGATCAGGTGTGACGTGGGTCGTTGGTTTTGCAAATTTGCATGTTTTTAAATCAGGTTCAAAGTTATTAATTCCTACTTAGAAACAACGATGAGACTTCTTAAATAATAAAACTACGGGTCATGTTAATTAATAGTATATATTAGTTAAGATGTATCCTCATGCACCTTCTTGATCTTTTTGGACAAGTGACGCTTAGAAAAACGAAGTAATAATATTGTGAGCTTAGGTCGGAATAAGAAGTATTTATATTTGGTGTGATTATCTTTTTAAATTTAAAATATACAAAATTAGTAATAATATTATTTTGACATTTGTGTAGTTAACAACTTTTGAATGTGTAAAAAATATACTTTTTAAATATAAATTATAGTTTTTTTTGTTTTATTAATAAGTGTCTTAAAGTCATTAATACTAAGTGTCTTAGAGTCATTAGTTAACATGAGTTATATAGGCTAGTATCCACTAGTTAGTTAGCCGTGACTATTCTTTGAAAAGAAAAGATGTTTATAACATTTTATTAATAATAAGTTGTTCAATGCGGCGAGGTACAATATAATAAGTAGTGAGACTAATGGATAATGTGGCAACCTGTGCTAAAGTGTGAGCTACCTCATTTGTTTGTCGCATATTAAACTTAATCTTCAAGTTTGTGAAGTGTGAAGTAAACAAACGTCGACACACGAAGATTATGTGACCAATCTCCGTAATGTCAACCCGGTCCAGATGGAAAGCATCTATAATAACTCTTACACAGTGATAACACCAAATAAATTTTACTTGCGCGCACACATATAAAAGATAAAATTTAAAAAGAAATAATATTAAGTGATGTGACTAAATTATGTATTTTAAATATTATCATGTATGTGTGTGTGCCGAAATAAAATTTATTTGAGGTTGTGTCTATCTAAGAGTTACCGGTGAATGTGATACTATATATTTTTTATGTCCTTTCATATTTATAAGTTAATATAATTGTTAATTTTATCAAACACTACAAATTCAATTAGTTAAATTATATAAGATTTAGTTAGTTTATCAATTATCCGTTATAAGTTTATATGCTATAAATTAACTTATCAGTTATTATCTATCTTTTACCCAACAAAACCTAAACAAAATTCCACATTTATCCCTTTCAAAAGTGAATTGAAGTAAGGAATTTCTCCACCATCTCTCACTCCCCCAACCCGTTGAACTCAAACCAATCCAATCAAAATATCTCCTTCAAATTTTCTTTGCCAAAAGCAAATTAAGAACAAATGATTGTGTGTTTCCTCCACTCCATCAAAGCATAACACATAACATTATTGATGGATATCTCTAAAAATATGTATTCTGTTGTGAACTAAAATATGTTAAATGGTTCTTAAGTCCTAACTCAACTAATGAAATTTTCCGAAATTGTTAGACCGAATGCAGTGATTATGATTTAAACCCCGACGTCTTCACTTGTGTGTATGAGTTTTAATAGTTATTTGTCATTTCTTCTATCTACCAAAAAAATAAAAATAATTGTTGAATATGAAGACTCATTGGTACTTACAAGTGGCCTAACAAGTGTTTGACCTAAATGTTTGTTGTAAGGGGTCGAGGTGTCGCCCCCACTGTATGGTTTGGAGGTATTGATGTAATATGAACTGTCGTATTTATATATGAATTTTAATACTGTAACTTTAATCTTTTTCACTATCAATAAGATGACACTACAATTGCTCCGTAGTTTGAGACATCACTTTTTTTTATAAAAAAAAAAGAAAAGATTAAATTTTTTCAGACATTACTTAGCCGAACTTTTTAACCAAAAATTGTGTTTTATTTTTTATGTTTTATCGTTTCGTTTATGTTTTGTACCAAAGGGATAATATATATTTATATTCATTTGTCTAATTTGTCTTTGCCTCTTTGGGGTAACCTTGATCTTATTTATCATATATTGTTGCACATTGGAACAATCTTCTAACCTTTGAACTCATGCCTCTTTTTTTACTCGTTTTTTCATGATAAGCAGCATCGATTTTTACTTAGGAATACAACACACAATCTTAATAGTTGGAGAACTTTTGATATACACATCTATAATAATCTCTTACAATCAAAGTAGAACTTTTGATATATGCTTGCGATTTGCATTTCTAATTGTATAAATATAATTTTTCCCTAGTGAAATCAAAACGTTAATTGTGAGGTACAGAAGATATAGAAAAATCAATTGGTGATAATTTTGGGAAGAAATAAAAAAAAAAGCCAGCTAAGAGGTCAAAGATGTACAATACTTTGAATGATGAGATGCATAATTCATCGGTTCCCAAAATCAAAATTGTTGCATATATGTTTCCTTAGCCCACACACCATTGGTAAGTGTGTTTTCCCTTTCAATCGATATATTGGTAGAACTCATGATTATTATATATCTGGAGCATTAGCATAGTATTTTACAAAAGGAATGCCGACAAAACTCTATTTTAATTTTTTTATTGGATGAAATCATTGTATGTTCTACTAGTTTATGTGAGTTTTATTTCTAAAGTGTAGATCCACATTGATTTAAACTAATAAATGAGTGAATGTTAAAGATAGGGTGTTGGCACTACTCATTCTATAAAATATTATATACACCGACTTCAACAAAATTAACTACTTTAATAATATGAAAACAAATTGAGTTTCTCATACTCCCTCGGTCCCAGAGTATAAGTCGTTTTGGAAAAAAATTGTCCTAAATTATAAGTTGTTTTACAATATTAATGAAACATTAATGTTACTTTTCCTATTATACCATTAACTATTTATTACTCTTTTTTTTCTGTTCTTTAATTTATATTTTCCATAACATTTATTAAGAACAATTTTGTAAAATATCTAACTTGTTAAAAAATGGGGTAGTCAAAGGCTACCCCAAGGTATATACTACCCTATGCTTCTATACAGTGGCCATTCATCATACCTCACACTAGATATGAATTAGATATGAATTACATAGTCACTATCATGGATTTGTAAATTTGAAGCATCGATACTTAATGAGGAAACTGTTGCGAAAATTTAGATATAAGAGATTTAACATTTTGGGATTTAATAATTTAGAATCAAAGAAGAAGAAGTGAAGTCCACAAGTCTGATCTCATTGAGCAAAAATGAAGAAATTGTTAGGCTAGACACAACGACTAACACTTTTTTTAAAGCAAATATATATATATATTAAAAGGAACGAAAATATAAAATAAAGTACAACGGTCCTGCCAACACAAAAGTAGGAGGGGCATAAATAAGAGATACCCAAGAAACAGACTCCTACAAAAAGCACATAGAGGAAAAATAAAAAACAAAAACATAAAACAACACCAACACCATAGTAATTGACCCAAATGACACCGCGACCCATAGCCAGTCCCCAACAAGAGGCAGCCTTAGCCTAGAGAACCAAAAAGAGGGAAAAGCTCGAAGGGCATATGAAGACCATAAGCCGAACTACACAACACACGAAGGCCCCAGGGTCGACATGACAAACACTCTACTGGGACCAACAGATGATGGGATGGGCCCCACTCAAGAAAGGGGTAGGGGCTGCCAGGATTTTTTTACCCATAAACAACTTCCACAAGGAAAGCTTCTCCCTATTCACCATAGCTCCGACAAAAACTTACCCCCGCAAAGATAATATCATTGTGGGAGCTCCAAATAGCGCACAAAACAACATGTCAAAAAAGAGTGAAACCTAATATCACCTCCTCATATGCTAAGATTCAACCCCAACTCCTCTACTTGATGTGTGTTGAGTTTTCAATTACTATTATCATTTTGTCTATCTACCAAAAAAATAAGTGAAGGAGGGAGGAAAAGGATGAATCTGACATTCTACACGAGTTATCTCCTTATTAAAATGTCATGCTTGCTCCTTTTTTTGTTGGAATGTGTTAAAAATGTTAAGAATTAAAAAAATGGGTAAACTTAGTGTATCACATGTTAAATAGTCTCATATCGAATAAGATATGATCAGACAATTTGTTTATATAATTGGAAGACAATCATCATCTTACAAGTGAGCTTTATGAGATTAAGTTAGACTCAACCATAATTTCTAAAACGGTATCATAATCAAATTCAAAATTTATTGAGCAATATGTTATCAAGTTTCCGTCATCAAACTATCCACTTTTTATTAGTTGTTGTACACATTCATTAAATCAGGTGGTAAATATTATCTGATTTTCCTGTTATTGTAAATTATAGTTGTATGTTATTTGCCTTAAAGAGGCGTACATTTACCATGACAAAAATAAAAGAATTAAATACTTATTAATGTTTGAACACCAATCATACGAGGGAGTAACTAGAGGAATTGGCAATTCTTATAACTTTGTTTCTAGAAGACGTTAGGAGAACTATCCTTTTTAGTTTACAAAAAGAAAAAAAAAGAACAACAAGGTGACTTGGTTGCATTGGATAAGACCTTATGTTAGGTTGAGATTTGAGAGGGACGTGGGGGTAGTATACTAGTGCTGCTTCTGGAAGTGTAAAAGTCAAAGCACGCTGAGTTACTAATAATTTATGAATTATTACCACTCATATCATTTTTTTTGTAAGATACTGGATTTCTACTCATCCAATGAAGTTACTCGAAGCATAATAGAAGCCGCCAACACTGTTCAGTCACATGTCTTATCCTCAATAATCAATTATTATAAATTAGTGTTATAATATAAATTATGGTTTAGTATGTTAAGCATTAATTAGTTGATGAATATGTGTGATTGAACTATTCTTTCTGAGGTCCCTGTCCTCAACCATCTAGTTATTTAAACGTCATCCCATCAGACAGTTAAACTATTTTGAACAATATTCTGAAAACCTAACGCTAAATGGAATAAGGGTAGTTATTCCTCTCATCGCTTGACAACGATCGTTCATGAACCTAAACATATAAGGTACACAATTTCTTATTCCTTCATTGTTACTAATAGATATGTTTTAATTTGTATATGTGATTCATGACTAAATTCTAAAACTTTTATCCCATGCAGCTTCTAGATTCAAGGTGAATTAGTAATAATTGAAGTTTGTCCTGTCATTTCTGCCTGTTTGTGCGCTTTCTTTCATCAAGGTTCCTTCAGGTATTATCTCTTCTATAAAATCTATATATATATTTTTTTTTGGGAGTGAGGACCACATGAAAATATATTGAATGGACTGGAATTCTGTTTATAGGAGCAAGGAGGTTGGGGGTAAGGAGAATTATAGAGTTCAATAGTGCGTTGCTAGGGAAGTGGTGTTGACGGATGTTGGTGGAGAGGGAGAGTTTGTGATTTAGGGTGTTCTTTGCGCGTTACGGATTGGTAGAGGGGCGGTTGAGGGGTGGGGGGTGCCACTCTTCTATGTGGTGGCGTGATATAGAGGGGTTGGGGAGGGAAGAATGGTTTCGGGTTAATGTCAATTGTGGTGTTGGAAATGGGGATAATTTCCTTTTTTGGTCGGATGTATGAGTTAGTGAAGTGTCGCTTCGAGTCAGGTTTCCTAGGTTATTTGACTTGTCGTTGCGGTAGGACGAGTTAGTGGCGGGGATGTTTCGTTTAGGGTGGGGGGAGGAGGGGCAAGTGTGGAGTTGGAGTTGGAGGTTGTTTGCGTGAGAGGAGGAGTTGGTGGGGGAACTTAGATTATTACTTCATGATGTCTCTTTGCAGGTTGATAGAGATAACATGTGGCTATGGAAATTGGAAACAAATCATGTTTATTCCGTTCGTAGCGCTTATAATTGGCTCACTGTTCAACCTCCTTTGACGTCGTCAGTGGCAGCGTCATCAATCTGGAATAAAGATGTTCCTCTAAAGGTCGGTGTATTTGTGTGGTGGCTGTTCCGTGATAGGTTGCCAACTAAGGATAATTTACTTAGTCGTGGGGTAATATTTCATGATTACAAGTTGTGTGTGGCCGGTTGTGGCAATGAGGAGAACTCTTCACATTTGTTCTTACATTGTCAATTTTTTGGATCTATTTGGCATCTTGTTTACAGATGGTTGGGCATATCGACAACGTCACCTTTTTGTTTGCTGGATCATTTTAATCTATTCATTTTTGTTGGTGGCGTAGCTAAGGCTCGACGTTCTTTTCTTCAGTTTATTTGCTTTGCATCTGCGTGGGAAATTCGGAAAGAAAGAAACAACAAATTATTCAATGGAAAAGATTTCTCTAGTGTTCAGGTGGTTGATAAAATTAAGTCTCTAACTTTCATGTGGTTGAAGGCGAAGTTTCCTTCACTTTCCTTTAATTACCATGGTTGGTGGCTTAGTCCTTACACCATTTTGGGCATTGGTTAACTACTTTGTTCTTTTCTAGGTTTACCGTGTTTTTGTCGGTATTGTAAATATTGTTGTTGACTCTTATGTTCTTCTATGACATACCTTATGCTAGGGAGGATCTTTTGCAGTGGTAATATATCTCATTTTAGCCTCTTCAAAAAAAATTGAACATTTTAAAATCAACACTAAAAAGAGCTAATCGTTCGCATATGCATCCAACTTTTAGTGGTGAAGATTTTTTTTCTTCAAAATGAGCATACTTCTAACATTTCTTTTATACATATATATTTAGAGATTGTAAAGAAACTACCGTGAAGATTTTGTAGTTAGGTTTAAACGCTCTTTAAGATTAGATTTGATCTTGTTGTGGTTTGATGTCCTAGACTGAACTATGTTCTTAGTGTTCTTGGTTTTTGTTTTTTTCTCTGTGTCATTCTACCGAAACAAAATAAAGAGTTAATCACTAAATACGAATACTAATTGTTCCAACCACGAGTTGTTAGCATCGCATCTTGTGCGTGTTTGTAGTTAATGAAGTTTTCATTTGCATTTAAAAAAATGAGGTGGGCCCATATAATTTGAATGATTTTTTTATTTTTTTTATAGACAAATGTTAGTTGTTAGTATTCCGTTAGAGAGGAGAGCAAAATCTTAGCGGTAGGAATCAAATCATTAACCTCCTTCTTAAACTCCTTCAATGTCAGAGTCCTTGAACCGGTGGCCTATACCTCATAGGACAAATGATTTATTTATTTTTTTCCGTTGTGGTGGATCTTGTATTTATGTGTTGAACTTTTTCCTATCCCTCAACACCAAATTTAGTGTCACATTTCTTTATATGGTTCTTTTAATTTCAAAACCTAAGAACACTTAGATGAGATAATACATATCTCTTCTATCTTAACTAATGTAATGGTTCGAATCCAGCCTTGAGCATGCATCATCCTTAAAACTCTTAAGGAGAGTTTTTCGTCTATTTAAGTCTCACAAGACTTAAAGAATTAATCTCCGCAGTTGCGCATCCAGAGGATCCCTGGTTTACACCAAAAAATATATAAATACGTAAAATGCAGGGTGTATAAATCAGTGATGCAAGTTGTTTAAAATATTCCATGGAACCAAGACTTGTTGACCAAGCCATGACCTAGAACACTCACATGTCATCCAAGACTATTTTCAATAATCAAGTAGTTGAAAATGACACAGTTTTATTTCAAAACTCTCACATAATAATGGAGAAGCCAATGATCAAGGCATTACAAACATAAGTTGTTACCATCGCCTGTAATGAAAGGGCTACGTCGGTAACAACCATGAGAATTTATGTTTTGTGGTTTTTATTTTGGCACCTGAATCATCGATTGTAATGGTCATTAATTTTGAGGCTATTAAGTGAAATGAACATATTTTTCGGGGCTTAACCTATAACTAGTCATTGGTTTTCCTTCGTTTGAAACCATTTACCACCAAGAATACTGGTAAACTTGTATCTGAGTTCAATATAATTTTATTCTTTTATTTTCTTTTTTTCTTAATTTTATCTATGTTCATACTCTTCAGTATGAAGAGTGAGTAGTGCTCTTAGGTCTTGGAATGATGGAATTTAGTCTTATGACAAACTTTCTATGATCCTTATTTCTTTCTTTTGTTTAGGAAATGCATTCACCTAATCTAGCTTTAAGCACTTATCCAAATCTTAGAAAATCTTTCAATAAATGAAAGTGAAGGAAGATTGCTGAAAATATAAAGTTATACACAAGGTTTGAAGCATGAAAATAGCCTAAAATATTTGGGATGTAAAAGTGGATATTTGGGGCTCATGGGTCAAGCTAACATGAATTGCGATGAGAACAAGATTTTGTTAGTGAGGCACTTGTTCATTACTAGGGATATAGTGAAAATATCTCATTTTAGACATGTATTTCCAAGAAAAATGGAAGCAATATCATATGATGAAATCCAATGATTCGAAGGCTCCTTTACCATTGCATGTTTTTGAAACTTATATCATATTATCTTTTAATCATCTTCCATCTCTAATAAAAAAAAGCTTATTCAATCACCCGGTCCCTTAAGTTAATTGATTGTCTCAATTTGGTTCTCTAACTATAATTTGTACCAATTTGGTCCCCTATGCTTTGCTCCGTTACTAGTTTTAGTCCTTTCTGTTAGTTTCTCTAAAAAAAACGTTAACGTATGTACCAATTTGGTCCCTTATGTTTTGCTCCGGTACTAGTTTTAGTCCTTTCTGTTAACGTTTTTTTGAGAGAAACTAACAGAAATGACTAAAACTAGTAACAGAACAAAACATAGAAGACCAAATTGATACAAATTATAGTTAAGGGACCAAATTGAGACAATCAATTAAGTTAAGGGACCGAGTGATTGAATAAGCTTAGAAAAAATATTTATCTTCCTTTACATATTTAGGGAGAAAAGGTTACCTTACGATCACAATTCTTTGTGGGATCGATATTTTATTTCATTTCTCTCTATCCTTGGGACCTAGCTGCACCACGGTCTAGAATGTTACTATCATGATTACCACATGAAATATACATGTAAAAAAAGTAATTTTTAAAACAATTACTATTATGTGATACGTGAACTTAAAAAACAAAAGCTCCAATGCCACTCTCAACTTGGGTGATAGTTTGATCTAAGGTAATCAAAACCAGATTGTACATTAAATTGGTGTAGATATGGGTTTAAGGTTTAAAAGTTCGATCGAGGTTGGACCGGGAATCAAACCACATGAAATATTTTAGTAAAAAATATTTATAATCACAAAAGTAAGTAGTTAAAAAAAGTATATATAAAACAACATGGCTCCTTATACAAGCTCAATCATTAAATTACCTTAAATTTCTTTTTCTCCCATCCTTTTTTTTTTCTTCTCAATGATGCTCACATGGAAAAAAAGTAAACAGAAGAAACTGCTTACCCTTCCTTTTTTTCTCCCAATCTTTGTCTTTCTTCTCAATTTCATATTTGATCCAACATGTCTATGTATTTCTTATCTCAATTTCATAAAAGATAATTTACATTGTTTTTTTGTTTCTTTGAGAGGAAAAAGTTTACATTGAACAAATCATAAATTATCTTCCACCACAAAAAAAATCATACATTATCTTTTGTATGTTTTTTAATGCAAGTATGACTTAAATCTAATTTTTTATTGCATAAAATTAATTTTGAAACAAAACCTGATCGTTGAAATAAAAAATCTATATCACGTGACTTATTCTAACTTTCTCTTACGGTTTTATTGGAATCTTTAGCCGAGAGTTTAATGCCACCGTATTTGGTTCAATCATCCGCAAACCCTAAATCTTTATTATAAATACTTGTTCAGTTTTGAACACCATAAAACAATTCTTATTCTCCCTTTCTCATGTTTTTTCTAGCACTGTAATTCTTTCTCTCAATCTCAGATGCTTTGTTTTTGCTCTTATTCCGTAGCTGTTAAAGAAGATTGTCATATTCACAAGTCTAAAAATCTCAACCACGGTGAAGAAAAATTAAGTTAGAATGGCTATGAAGACGATTTTTACCAATTCCATCGACTTGAAGAGTGTCAAATAAACACCATCTCAAAACTCAAAAGGGTGTAAGGTAGATTGTGAAATGAAAAAAAAATGTGGTAGATTTTTTGATAGACACATACTATGGTTTTGAACTTGCACCAGAAACCCTTTACCTATCTGTCAACGTTCTTGATCGATTTCTTTTCAAATCCAATTTTGAAGCAATAAACAAGAAGAAATTTGAATTTTTTGGACTCGCCTCATTGCTGTTAGCTTCCAAGTATGAAGAAAGAGGTAAACTTGGTGTTTATGAGTTGGAATACGTAACACAATATTCTTGTACTTCAGATGAAATACGTGATATAGAGCATGTTATCCTGCAAAAGCTTGATTGGGTTTTAATGGTTTCAACACCTTATATATTTCTTGTGAGAAACATAAAGGCGTGTCTTTTATCTGGTGAGGACAAGATCATGGAAAATATGGTGTTTTGTCTTTTATCTGACGAGGACAAGATCATGGAAAATATGGTGTTTTTATTTTCTGAGCGCAGTTTGACGAATTATCCAATTGCGTGTGGCTATAAGCCTTCTATAATTGCTGCTTCTGTTGTATAAGAATTGATCGTTGAAATATTAATGAAAATGTGTTGTGTTTTAGCTTTTTAACTTGATGATAATATCGGAAATAAAAAATTGTATTGTCTCGAAAAAACCCGCACCAACCGATCTAACCCAAACCACGTTAGTTTGGTTTGGGTTGTATTTTAATAATCAACTGAACCAAATCAAACTACATGCATTTTTATTTTACGATTCATATGATTATTAACCTTAAAACTAAACTAAACCGCACACAATACCCCTGAAGAAGAACCCTCGTAAACATGGTTCCTATATCCATCTACATATTTCTCTCTATTGATTTTTTACCAAAAGTAAAAAAAAAAAAAAAATTATCTCAAAAGTTATTACAAAATATTTGTAGGGTACGATTGGTTTAAGTTTAACAACATGGACACATACATATGTGTCGAAGCAGTAGAGTTCACACGTATTTGATGGACGGACAGGTAACTAAGACGTAGCCGCCTCGCACGTGTGAGTGCGGTAACTCAATCAACTTGATTCATATATCCACGTGCTGTCATTTCTCTTTTCTCTCTTTGAAACACTTTCCACTTCGTTCTCTCTTTCTTGAACAACAACGCTACTTCATCAATTTCGCATAATGTCAGGGAAAAAGAGAAGAAAATTGAAATTGTAAGCTACTTCTTTATCAAATCAATTACCAATTTTCAATTTTAATTCATATTTCACTTTTTTTTATTAATTAAACTAAATGTGTGAAAATTGGTTTTTAATGTTGGATCTCTGTGTAGAATGGTGGATTTAAGTTTTTTCATGTTAGATTATTGAATCTGAACTCTGAATTGAACAAAATTGAATAAATTCGCTGCTAGTTTATGTTTATCACATTGATTGCATTAGGGTTTATAGATCAGATGTTAGTTGAATACTGTGATGCATGTTTAATTTTATTAATATGCTATCATCATGCTTAATTTTAAAGAATTAAACTAAATTAGTTCAGGATTTGAGTATTTTACACTGTCAGATCATTAGAAACATCTGACTTTTACATGATTGGTTGTGATGGACTGACAGTGTAAAACTTTTTAAAGTGGCAGTGCATAGAAACCAAGCTCATTGATTGATGTGTGTGTTATTTGTTATGATTTTTATCTTTGTTGCATTTTAAGAGCATACAAGTGGATTTGTTCGGTAGAATTCTTACATGCATTTCTGATTATTTAGGTTAAGTGATACAATTGCTAAGAGTAGAAGAGAAGCAACAGAGGTGAAAAATGATAATTTGGAGCTGCAAACATGGGCTGATCTCCCTGCTGAACTATTAGAAATGATCATATCTCGTTTAGCCTTAGAGGATAATGTCCGTGCTTCTGCGGTTTGCAAGAGTTGGAATTTTGTTGCCAATGCTGTACGCATGGTCAACCAATCACCATGGTTGATGTATTTTCCGAAATTTGGTCAGTGGTATGAATTCTATGACCCTGTTCAGCGGAAGACCTATTCCATTGAGTTTCCAGAGTTGAATGGATCTAGAGTTTGTTACACAAAAGATGGTTGGTTACTGCTATACAGGCCAAGAACTGATCGAGTGTTTTTCTTTAATCCCTTTACTCGGGAGACTATCAAAATGCCAAGATTTGAGATGACATACCAGATAGTTGCGTTCTCTTGTGCTCCAACATCACCTGACTGTGTATTGTTCACTGTTAAGCATGTTAGTCCTACTATTGTGGCCATCAGCACATGTCACCCTGGGGCAACTGAGTGGGTCACTGTTAATTACCAAAACCGTCTGCCTTTTGTCAGTAGCATATGGAATAAGCTCGTGTTCTGTAATGGACTCTTTTATTGCCTGAGTCTAACGGGTTGGCTAGGGGTATTTGATCCATCTGAACGCACTTGGAGTGTTCTATCAGTACCTCCACCCAAATGCCCAGAGAATTTTTTCGCCAAAAATTGGTGGAAGGGGAAATTTATGACCGAGCAAGAGGGAGATGTTATAGTAATGTACACATGTTCTAGTGAAAACCCTATTATTTTCAAGTTAGACCAGGCCTCAATGGAATGGGAAGAGCTAAAAACACTAGATGGAGCAACTCTATTTGCTAGTTTCTTGTCTTCTCATTCAAGGACTGACCTCCTTGGAAATATGAGGAACAGTATCTACTTCTCTAAAGTTCGTTTTTATGGAAAGCGTTGCATATCATTCTCTCTTGATGACTATCGCTACTATCCTCGTAAGCAGTGGCATGACTGGGGTGAACAAGACCCTTTTGAAAGCATATGGATTGAACCACCAAAGGATTTTTCTGGATTCTCATGAAGAATTTTAGTGAAACAAATGGACATTCCAAAATCAGTAATGTGTAGAGGTATTTGTTATCACTTGTTTTTAGCCTTGTTTTATAACTTCTTGTTATATGCTTCAAACTAATGCATAATAAGCTAGTATATGGCTGTGCTTTGCTAAATGTGTATATTTTAACAGTTCATCAACATTGTTGGTGTTTTATTATTTCATTTGATTATCAATGCTTGCTACCTGCAGTGTAATCTAGGATTGATCGTTCTGTTATTCTTATGTTAAGTTATAGGATTTGATTATGATCCACTCATACTGTTGTATACTATCATCTAATTATTAGTTGACATCTCATTATAATAGTTAGCCTGTGATTATAGCTATCTAAAAAGTCAACTGTTCTATTAATGCATCAAACATAATTGCTTTGATAATATAAAAAACTGTGAATGCCAAAATTAAACTCAGAAATATGTTTCATTTAAAATACTAAGAAATGGTTACATGTCTGTAAATTTTTTTGTAGCATCTCCCATTTCAGTTTTGGTCATAACTCAAATAATACTTCGCATCGACTGGACCTTTTACATATAAGCTATTGTAAATGTTGGTCAATATTTTTAAAATGGCTTGGTTATTGGCAATGTTTTAATTGAAACTAGCCATGCCCATCATCACCGGCTTTGGAAAAGAGAAAAGGGATTCCAGGTTAAACTGCCAAACGTTATTGTTTGGCAATTACACATACTATATTTATTTAAGAGAGATGACTGGTTTATTGGGAGTTGTGACTTGTATGAACTTGATCTTACATGAATAATCAAGATTTCAACATTACTTCATGTATGTTTGTGTTGTTTATTTGTTAAAATCTTAAACAAATTAAACAATTAGCTTTCGTAAAGTGTCTGCCTAAAATTCCACATAACGCCTCTTTTTTTTTTTACATAGTTTGCCAAGGTAGTAAGGCGTAAGTTTGCTCTGTAACTTTCTTAGTAGGGAGGGGAAGAAAAGAAGGAAAAATAACTATTGGGGTAAAAGTTTATCAAGCCAAGAATGTCTTATTCTTGGTTTTCTTGTTGTACAAAAGATGGTTGAATCTCAATTTAGGTGGTTTGGGCATGAGTGAAAGCGACATGTAGATTCTATAGTAAGGAGACTTGGAGAATATATTAGATGGAGGGTGGAAAGGCAAGAAAAACTACAGGAGAAATTATTGGGAAAGACTTGAAGGTCAATGGTTTTGATGCAGATATGATTTACGATAGAATGTTATACCATCGTTTGATGTGTGTAGATTACTCCACCTAAGGCTTGGTTGTTGTCCCTGCTGCTTGCTTTTCTTTTTTGGGAGAGAGAAGAGAGGAGGGGGTACAATTTACAATGTTAAGAAGAAGGATAACAAAAACACAAGTCGACGGGCCTGGGATTCTGAGTTCTTAAAGCATTTTGTAATTTTGAAAGAAATTAACAATGACAAGGGAGGGTAAAACCTAGAAGGCGTATATTTAATGTCAGTCACTCCACCTAGCAAACTTTAAATCTAATCTGCTTCCTTACTTTGTCGTGTAACCATAGCCAACTTGTAACTTTGAAATTAACTGGCTACACAACCGCTATTAATCGCACCATTTTGTCTAGATTTTGCTCTCATTATTAAACTGAGTACACCTCTGATGTAAAAAGAATAAAATATGCACCAGCAATCCTGACTACTCAGCAAACCTTGTTTGAACTAAACGGTGCTGAACTTATTTAGCAGATTGTCAAAGCTGGGTATTTGTGTTTACTGTGCCAACTTTGTGATTGGATTCCATGTTTTACAGCTGAGCTAGTTAGTGCAATCTATTTTGTTGTGCAACTTACACCATTTTTTAATTAGGGACTTGGAAGTCAATATTTGAAACTCTTGGTTGGAGTCCAGCATTTTCATACATGTAGTTATCTTAGTTCAGTTATACAATTCTTAATCCACTGCATGAAAAAAATTTCCATGCTGCAATTTCAGAGTTCCTAGTTATCTCTATTTGGTGTGTAGCAGTTCATTAGTTAAGCTCATTTGGAAGCATGCCGAAGGCAGCAACTTTACGGGCAGGATGTACGTAGGAGGCTACTTATATGTGAAGGAATCGGATCCGATGCTATACACTCGGTCCCTTGATTATCCTGTCTCCGCTGATCTTAAATTTTTTAGATTTTTTCAAGCATAGTGACGTGGTGCTTATATATGCAAAACAATTGGAGTTCATATAAATTATTACTGATTACTCGCAGCTTTATTGACTTTTAATCTGGACATACAATCTATAGATTTTATATAGATGTTTATCTACCTTTTATTTTTATGTTTGGGTTTTTTTATTGAATAAATTTTATTCTATTTAAGTTTTTTGGTCCAAAAGAGGGCTGAAGCCCTGCATATATTTTATGTTTGGTTTGATTGTTTTCTAATTCGATTTTAGCTGTACAATATGTTTGGATTGGTGGTGTATGGTTAAACAAAATAGACTAGGGCAATAGGATAGTTGGAATTTCAAAAATGAATGTTATTTCATTTCACCCTGTATAACCAAATCAAACATTTAGTATTCGTGTCAGAAAACAAAATCCGTATTCTCGGTGAAACTGTGTACACAGTTATAAACACTACTACTACTCATGCATTAGCGATGTCTTGAGAAAATTTTGCAGATGTAAATGTGAGCGCACCATGAACAAATAGACATTTCCAGCTATATGTGTTTGCGTCTTCCTCTTCGTTTGAAATTATATGTACAATAGTAATTGAAAATGATATTATTTGCAAGCAAACGGAGCTTTGAATCAATTAAGATAACATAAATCATGCAATCTTCTTCGCCAAAAAGAAAACTTAATTTCATTTAGTTTTTTTTTTTTTGAATAAAAGCCAAAAAAATATTATTAAAGGAAAAAAGACACCAAAGCTACCCTCAAGAAAGAACAATAATTTTTTTTAAACAGTTCAGTGTAGCAGCAAATACATTAAACATACATCATTGCTTCACGGCAAACAACCTTGAACCGAAAAAACATAACATAACATAACGTCCACAGGACAAATACAGAGCTGGTTGAACAACAACACAACTAAGACAAGTCTCTACAACCCACAAAAGTAAATAATCAGATAAGCTTATTATACCTCCCAGTTCCAGAAACAAGTGTTCGTATTCTCCATTTGCAAGCCAGCGAAGCTTTGAATCCAAAGAAAAATCCATAAGTAGAACCAACCAAGTACGTAGTAATTCTTGTGGTTTCACAAGAGTTTAAACACACTATCTAGATTCTAGACACACTCACAAAAAAGAAAATATTTCGATGAAGTGTGTGTTAATGGTGTATATTATTTTGTGAATGTGTTTAAATAGTGTGTCTAAACTTTTGTGACCATACAAGAATTACTTGAAAGTGAACTGCCCTGAGTTACAAGAATTACTTCCAAGCCACTATGAAGAGATAAAAATGGTTGAATGTGATAGTTGTTGAATAACCCACAATTTGCAGCCATATTTTGATGGCACTGCCACTATGTGAAGGAAAAGTGAGCTTCCATCATGCCAACCATGGGCAAGCTAGAATTCTAATAAAATCTTTTAATTTTTTACTTCTAATTATTAGTCTTAAAGCATGTGTGCATGGTTTATGATTATGATTGATTGACCATGTAAATTAAAATGACAAAGTGTCCTATACAATGTGACTTTCAAAATAGATAGACTAAACATTAGAGGATAAATTCGATGTTGAAGAGTTTCAAATCTCTTATGATCTGAACCAATCAATTGTTGTAAAACAAATGGTATAAATAGATAGGGAATCTAAGATGGTTTTATATAAAAAAATGGAAATAAATGAGAATGTTGCATTAAATATTGATGAAGAAAAACATACTTAAAAAGAAAGAGAATGGTAATGAGACAAGTCATATGAATCGAATATCAAACACATATTTTAACAAACATATTTTAACTTAATTTACTTACTTGATTAGTTAAAATTCACGTGTAAATTCGTTACATGTAAATTTTAACTAATTAAATAGAAATTGGACCAACAATAATATTTAACAAGTATGCATGATCCTCCAATGTTTGAAACAACACCATTCCAATTTCCATTTCTTCAATAAACACAATGACAATCTCACATTCACTCTCATCATCATCATCATTTATTCTTCCAAACCTCCAATTCCAAACCAAACACCATAACCGCCACTTCCCGAACCTAAAAATCCGAAGCACCTCCCTCCGAACCAACAACAACACAATCCAATTCCTAAAACCATACCTAACCTCCCAACATAAACCAATCCTCTACGGTTGGCTCTGCAGCGCAATCTCTGTCTACTCTCTCTCCAACCTTCTCTCAAAATTCTCCACCGTCACCACCGCCACAACAACCATCGACGTCACGCAGGGATTCGCGCTCGGTGGTTTGGTTCTTGTTCGATTGATTGCCACGTATGCACAACACGCGCTTCTTTGGGAAGCTTCGTTGAACGCGGTTTATGAGGTTCGTGTTCATGTGTTCGATCGTGTGATGCAGAGGGAACTTGCGTTTTTTGAAGGTAACGACGCCGTTTCGAGTGGGGATATTGCTTATCGTATTACTGCTGAAGCTTCTGATCTTGCTGCTACCTTATACGCTCTTCTTAACGTGAGTTTTATCTTGTTATTACTACTATCACACTACTATTTTACACACACTTTGGTGAAGAACTTTGACGTTAATTTCTATACACTTACCGTGTAAAACTTTTGAAGCTCATAATAGTACTTTAGTAAAACTACTATAATATTATTATGAGGGTTTTTATGAAGTGAATTTTAGTATATTTCTGTCAATAATTAAATATTTGAGGCATATCTATCTTAAAAGTCATGTCATGCAAAATTAATCTCAATAGTTAATTTTGGTAGAATTTGAAGATTAAAATATATTTGCAATATTGTCATGAATTAACGGTAAAATTTGTGGTTAATGACATTTAAAGTTATGTTTTATTACATTCAATGGATAAGGTATGAGTTGCGGCACCTTGATATATTCGTTAGCAGTCAATTGAACATAATTAATAACATATTTAAATTGCGTTAACAATCCAAATTACTTTTTTTTTTTTAACAAACAATCCAAATTGCTTTTAAAATTTGTTGTCTAATTTGTGTGTCAGAATAAAATGCTTTTTTAAGTGCACATACTATAAGTAGAATTTTTGTCACCCTGTTACATGGCATGGATTGTACCTAGTATATACGGTACTTTGTAAGACCCTATTAAATGACGAATCTGTGCAAAGCGCAAATTTATTGTATACTTTGTGGTGTGAGGGGCATGGAAATGTATCTCCTCGTGTTCATTTTTTTTAGAGGTTAAATCATAACCCTTTGCATAATATGTTGAATGAGAAGGTATGTGTTTAAATAAAATTAGAAATAGAGGATTGAATGATTGGGGTTTATAATTTATAAACATGACCCTTCTGATGTTTTTGCTTGTAGTTTTGAGTACATTGCACAATAATTCCATTTATGTTCCATTTATTTGCATGTGGTTTCAATTGATTCGTCACTTTATAGTATCTGTTTATATTTTTTTTTTATGATTAGCCCTTGTTTCTGACAGACCATAGTACCAAGTTCTCTGCAATTTTCTGCAATGATAATGCATATGTTGGCTATAAGTCCTGAACTTTCTTTGATATCAGCTATGGTGAGTCAGCGGATTATACTTTCTTCTTACCACTTGATTGTTCTTTCAGGAAGACTTGGTTTAATCATGCGTTGTGCTTTTGCAAATTGCAGGTTATTCCTTGTATGGTTCTAGTTGTTACCTTTCTTGGTCAAGAACTTCGCAAAATATCTAAAAGGTCACATATTAGCATTGCTGCTCTCTCAGCTTACCTGAATGAGGTAAACATGATTGTCTCACGCTCCTTCATTGTACTTTACGAAGAAATCTTAAAAGCCTTGCATTGTTTGCAAATCTTGTTATCTACCTTGTGTTCAACATTTTCCCCCCTAAATAATTAGATGCTGCCTGCGTATCTCTTTGTGAAAGCAAACAACGCAGAGTCACTTGAGAGTATCAGGTTTAAGAGACTGGCCCTGATGGACTTTTATGCCAAGCTGGACAAAAAAAGGATGAAAGCAGTAATTCCCCAGGTTATTCAGGCTATTTATTTTGGAGTTCTTTCCATACTTTGCGCAGGTTCGGTGGTGATTTCAAGAGGTTCATTTGATCGATGTAGCTTGGTTTCATTTGTGACTTCATTGCTTTTCTTAATTGAGCCTATTCAGGTATTGTTATCATGGTTCAGCTTTTGAGGAGCTGTCTTTGGTTATCAATCTTAAAATAAAGAATCACGCAGGATGTAGGAAAAGCTTACAATGAATGGAGAGAAGGAGAGCCAGCTATTGAACGCTTGTTTGCTATGACCAGGTTCAAAAATAAGGTAAATTTATGACCACTTACTTAAAAGACACTATATGACATTGGATCTCCATTTTAACTTTCACCTTCCTTTTCCATTGTTTTATATTTGCTTTTCAATTTGTCTGAATTTTGATTGAAATTGATGAAATAAGAAAAAAAATCTAGGATGGTTTGAGCATATAATATCCTGTTCTACTGTTTTAAAATTTTCTGTCAAGGTAACTAGATGAACTGATCCCATGAGGTGTCAGCTCAGTAAAAGTTTTAACCAAGTAATCTCAATGGATGAGGTTCAAATCTCCTCGAGAACGGTTGTAAAATGGTCATTAGTGTCACTTTAATCAACAATAATTTGCTCTTTCCCCCCCTTTTTTTTCTAAAACAAAGCTAGATGAACTTCAATAATAGATCTTTTTTTTTTCTTTCTGAATAATAGGTGGTTGAGAAACTAGATGCTGTTGATTTGGACTACGTTACAGGGGACCTGAAATTCTGTGATGTCTCCTTTAAGTACAATGATGGCCTACCTCATATCTTAAATGATTTGAACCTTCACGTTATGCCTGGAGATATAGTTGCTATTGTTGGCCCGTCTGGGGGAGGAAAAACAACACTTGCAAAACTGTTGCTTCGGCTTTATGACCCTATATCTGGTGAGCCGTTTATTTAATATAAAGATGAATATACTTAATTTTATCATGTGTGGTTTAGCATGGGAATAGTGATTTGTCAAATACATTTCTTATACTAACTGGTTTTACTTTTACACTCAGTTCTCAACTTCTCATCTTGCATATTAATAGTTTTTATTCATATTATTATACGCGCAGGTTCTATACTGCTTGATAATCAAAACATCCAAAACATTCGTTTGCAGAGTTTAAGAAGACATGTTGGTGTAGTTTCTCAAGATATAGTATGTGATTCATCACTCAAGTCTCTGTACTCTTCTTCTTTTGTATGTAGGATTTAACTTCAGTTCACAAGAATTTAAAAAATGTACAAACTTTTAGGGGCAGTTTGGCAACTCCCATAAGTGGTTTGATACTGTTTATGATAAACTGGTTATATAAATTCAGGTTATCTTGCAACTAGTTTTAACTGAAACAAAGTTTGGTTTAAAAAATATATTTTAAACTAATTTTGTTCAATCGCTTTTTAAATTCAAGAGGCATCCCTTTTAAAAAATATATTTCTGAGTAATTCCTATAATTATCCTCATCACTTATCTACCCTTAAGATCTAGCTTAAGAAGAGAGAAAGGAAGAATAGAATGGAATAGAGAGAATTGGAAAAGGTTGAACTAGAAAATAGCCATATCTCAAAATTGGTTTCCACAAGAACCAGTTTTCAAAAACTTGGGTAGCTACCAAACACCTTATGTTTAAAGACTAGCTCCACTGCACTTAGATATCTAGTTTTTACTTCAATCTCAAACACTGATGGTATATGATTGTAGACACTTTTTTCAGGTACAGTTGCTGAAAACATTGGTTATAGGGATCTGACAACAAAAATTGACATGGAGAAAGTGAAGCATGTAGCTCAAACTGCTTATGCAGATGAGTTTATTAGAAAACTTCCAGAAGGATACAATACCAATATTGGACCAAGAGGCTCAACTTTAAGTGGAGGCCAGAAGCAAAGGTAAATTTTCAAATTCAAATTTCATTCTGTTCTATAAACCATGAATCAACAGCTAATTTTGTTCTGTTGGAAAGAGCTTTGGGTAGCTATGATTGATGTAAAGAACAAATTTGATGTTTTGAATATTTATGAAATATCATTCAAATCTGATCTGTTACTTCCTTTCTCAAACTTACAGACTTGCTATTGCAAGGGCTTTCTATCAAAATTCTTCTATATTGATTCTGGATGAAGCAACTTCTGCGTTGGATAGTAAATCTGAGTTATTAGTGAGACATGCTGTGGAGCGTTTAATGGAAAATCGTACGGTATGGAAACTAACCTTTTCTGTTATTTGTCATGTGACATTTAACAATTAACATTATGTGATCAGCTAGATAAAATATTTGTTGTACACTCTGTCTATCTTATTCTCTTTTTTTTTTTGTTGCAAAGTTTCTTTTATTTCTTTGATACATTCAGATCCTAGTCTATATCACAGGACCAGCAATGTTATGATTTAACATTGAGTTTCCAGAGCTACTTTGCCATTTGATTAGGCGTCTCTTTTTTTTCACTTTCAGTTTTCAATATGTTAGTAATTGGATATGCTTAATTGAGACCTTAAGTAATTCTTATAGTTTTGTTAATTTGTATACCCTTTTCTTCCCTTTGAAGATTCAAACATTATTTCTATGTTCATAGGTGCTTGTGATCTCTCATCGCCTGGAAACCGTTATGATGGCTAAAAGAATATTCCTCTTGGATGATGGAAAGCTTGAAGAGCTGCCTCGTTCAACTATGTTGAATGGTCACATGGATTCATTGCTATCTTCTGGTCATATTGTTTGAATATATTTTACGCCATCGGTTGGATTCATATGTTTGCATATCTACTGTGAGAGTTATAATATATATTCACATATAGTTTCAAAATCATGGACAGTTTATGTGTGCGCATGTGATTATGCGAAAGTACATCACCTTGTCTGAATTTGAATCCATTATGATGAGTAGTTAGTAAAGTGAGAAAATAAAAAATATTCATATGTTAATCACCCGTGATTTGTTATGCGTGTGCATAATATCAACCATTGATTTGTTCGTCAACCGTTGATATTACTCACTTTACTTTCTAAAGTAAATTTCTCACTTATAGGAGTCTTACCCTTTGGCTCTATTTTCCTTGGAATTTTGGAAAATATATTGTACATTCTTTTGTAATAATCATGTAAAATAAGCAAAGTGGCTTCTTCTTTTACATTATACCCCATCTACTCTCCAAGTGCTTATGTTGTCATAAATTCCATGCCCAAACAGTTGAGGGAAAATTCATTAAGTTTGAAAGCTTAGTAGCCTTTTGCAAAAATCAAGCGACTAATTGTGGTCTACCATAACATTTTTTCCATTTTTTCATAGTTTTGGACGGAAAATCACTAAAGGTTATTTACGTTTAAAAAGATAAAAGACCATTTTATAATAACTGAAAATAATAAAGGATCACTTTAAAACTTTAAATTAAGTTAACGATCCATGACTGAAATTGAGCTCAAATTCTTTAAGCAAGGTCTCTAGTTCGAACTTTGTGAGTGAAAAAAAATATGGTTGGGAAGGGAGACACTGCTATATTATATATGGTCAACCAAGTTCTCCAACGAAGATTAGTTATTGATAAAATTAATAGATACTTTACACTAATGACATGGTTATAAAATAAAAGTATTCTTGATGCTATTTTTTGACAAAATGAATCTAACTTTATATATCACAACCAAAGAAAAATTATAAAATTTTGTAACTTAACACTCCGATACATCAATCATCAGGGTACTTACATTCTAAAAAGTGTATATGATTATCATTTGATAAATACTACTGAGATATGAAGGTACATAGTGAAAAAATGCATATGATTATCATCTCAAATATTAAATAGTTTGTGGTGCTAGGGACTTATTTGAGAACCCAAAAATTCCAGAAAGGATGGGAACTACTAATTCATACAAAAAGAAAAACTTGTATTAGAAACAAATAAAGAAGAAAATATCTATGAATCTTCTAATACTCTCGAGCGCTGAGCTACGTGGGATCATTTCTCTTTCAATTTCTTGGTTATGGCAAATGCTGCTCCTGCCAGAGCCACAACAATGCTTGAAATTATAATTGCTGATTTTAGTTTATCCAAATATTCCTTCTTTTCTATTTGCTTTTTCTTCTGTTTGGCTGCAGCTTCCTCCTTCAATCAATAAGCACCATGGTACAAAAAAAAAAAGGTATATATTAGTTCTTCAGTCATGTTCCATAATTCCATCTAAAAATTGAAAGAAAATCTATGAACACTGACATCAGGTATGACACCGACACGGACACATGTAATAATTGGAAAAATGAAAAGTAATTGAATATATTCTGTCTGCCGGTGTCCGAACAAACTTAACCTCAGTGTTGCATAGAAAAAACAATCAATGCAGGTACCTTCATTTCCTTGGAGGCAGCAACCTCAGAAGATATAGGATCAACTTGAACCTCAGTATTATTCCCAGGATTCAGTTCTGCAGCAATATCTGCAGATGGAAACGTTTCGTCTGAGTTCTGAGGTGAGGTAGCCATGTTTCCTTCTATAGCTATCAAGCAATGTTACTCTAACGTTGTTATGGAATAATGGTGGGAGAGAAAAGAGAAGAGAAAATAAGAAATAATGAATCAAAACATTATCAAGCATCAATGCCAAAAAAGGTTATTCATTTTAAATTGACACGTGCTAGTGTTCCGAATTATGAGGATGTTATAGCTTTCTTGTTCTCAAACTTGCCGATATACTTGTTCAGACATGCCTCAACTTGTGGTACTAATATAGTACATTACTTTACCTTAAGAAAAACAAAATCAACAAAAACAGGAAACATGTATACTATTAATAGACCTTGTTTCCACTTTCTTCAATACTAAAATAGAATGTGTTCTTATCATAAAAGTGGCAAATGTACTACTCACGTCACATGGTCCCACACTAAATGAGAGGATGAGACACTTATTCCACGGATTCGCATTGGTGGATTCTAGGGTGAGGGTCCAATTAGGTCCCTCACCGGTGGACCACGAGAAAAACACCAATAGATTTAACAAGTGGCTCAGATTTATTCAAATTAAAAGTGAGAACATATAGAAATGCTCACATTCAATCCTATCCCAAAATGGTTTGAACCCAGTTACAATTCGTGTTTTAATTCTTCCTCAATAATCAGTTTCCTCTCCAAAATCAGTTACCACTCTTCTGCTTAAACCATCAAAATTAGAAAATCAAGTCATAAACCCTAAAATTAATTAATTTCTTCTTCTTCTTCTTCTCCAACAAACCGCAGTTTCCCCCTTACAGTCAAAATCAGAAGGTAAAGTAGAAATCAAATATCATCAAATTGAAAGCATTTGCAACCACCCCAACAATCCGTGAATGGTTTAATTTTATGATCACGTTGTTTCCCTCAATTCATATATGGTTTTACCTTTTCTTTCTCGTTGGCCACTAGTGAGTTTACCTTTTCCTTATCTTCATATATGGTTTTGAATTTGGTTTTACAATGTGAGGGAGAGATCGAGCACGAAATTGGGTTTCCTTTTACCCATTTCTAGTTTTAATTTATGACCATGTCGGTTTTTGGTTCCTTGTAATTTATTGTTTTAGATTCCTTTTGTGTTCATTTTTGCCTTTGAAGTTTGTTAAGAGTTTTTGCTTCAGACCTTTACATTCTTTGTAATTAATTCATTGGATTAGGTTCGTGAAAGGTACAAGTTACAACAAGCTCAAAAGTAGCCATCTCTAAAGTCTATTAAATCAATTTAGCATGCTTGTTTTACACTGTTCACGTTTGTTGTACGGACAAATTTATTTTCCAAGGTCCATGACTACAACTCACGTTTCTTTGTTTTAAAGAAATTTATTTTCTCATGAACTAGGTATAACAAATTTAAAGAGACACTACTTAGACTAACATAATCGAAGCATCATAAACACTAAAGAGATCATAGACCCTGTAAGATGCAATACATAGTGTTGTTGTTACTTGTAGCTGTTTTGGTTTTAGTTCAGCAATGGAAAGGGATTTCATATTTACAGAAAGTTGGAGGCTTAATACCTTTACGAGATGAATTGACTATCTACTCTAGAATATTTTGCAAGTTTGATTGCATCAGCATTCATACATACATATATATTTACACACACACACACTATATGGACATGATTTTTGTGGGACTTCAAGGGCTCAATAGATTAGTTTGTTTGTGTTGATTGATTGAGCAGCCAATGGTTTGTGGATGGTATTTGTTCACTCCTTTCTAGAATGTGTCTTTAATGATACAAGATAGTAGATACGACATTGATATGTAGACACCATTAATAAATTGTGAAAGTGAACTATTTGAATATAACCATGTGTGTCGATGTCGATACTGACATGTCTCAGACATTGTACACGACTTCAATTTGAAGTGTTGGTGTATTTTTTTGATAGAACTGAAGTGTTGTTGTTACATATATATCTCGGTACTGCTTGCAGAATCATGTTCTTCACATGGGAGTTTTCCGGGTTGTTTTGTTTGGGTTCCTTTAGCTTTTTAGAGGTGTTGGAGTTCTTAAGCATTGCTATTGAGTATTGATGCATGTCCTTTATTTTGTTTTTTCTGGTGTATCTTTGTCTATGTTAACAGGGTGAATGCAATGGTTTCACAGTCTCATGTTCATCTTGTTCTTGAGTTTTTATAATAAAATTCATTTCTGTTAGGAAAAAACACACTAAAGAGCCAGAAATATAGGTGAAAATAAGAAGTTATATGGAGATAGAGATTTAGAAGCCATACACCACAATGCACTTTGTTAAACTCTACTTTAAAATGTTTCCTCATATACAGACCCATCTTACATAGTGACAATTTAGCCTAAATTGAGATAAGTTACAAATAGGTTCATGTGCATAAGTAACTTTATGTTGGGCCAAAGTTAGAGGAGGAAAAATGTCAAATGCATATACATTGATGCTACATGTTCCTAAACTTTGTTGCATGAATATCACAAACTCGTTGCATGGGTAATGGGAGCCAATCATATTTTTCTTTGTCTAACAATATTTTACATACATAAATTATTTAAATTCAAACTCTTGCACTGGTGTAATTATTGTGTCGAGTTCCATTATACTCACATCATTTTACTCGCACCAAAGATAAGTACTATTGAACATTCTACACTTAATTTTTTTTTGCAATAATTTCTTAATATTTACTCCTTTGCTTTAAAATTAGATTTGTTATTAAGTGTTTAATAAATGTATTTTGTAGATTTATTATTATTATTATTATTTTAATCTGCTGATTTTATTAAGCAAAACTTGGTGAAAAAAACACCACAGTTTGCAAGAAAAAGAACAAGAGGTGCCATAATAGCATAACACCTTGATAACAATGAGGAAAAAAGACAGTAAACTAGGTTACTACCCCAAAAGAACTCCACACTCTTAAGTTACCAACACATTTCATGCCACACACAGACATAAATAACGCACACCACCACTAGCCCACCTAGACAGCACCAAAATTTAAGCCTCTAAGTCCTACTGTCACCGCATAAAACATCTAACAGTAGACCTCCACAATTACTACCTCCCTCCCGCACCTCCTGAAATGTAAACAGCCCCAAACAGCACCTAAAAAATACAGATCGGCTTGTGTCTCCACCTTTTTAACACCAAAAGCAGTCCTTCGGATTCCAACACCATTCGTAGAACAAACGCGCCTGAGTCTTCAGCCGAGTTAGACCCCACCACCATGATACGACCTTTATTTCCTCCACTATAATTTCACCATTGTTGAAGATCCTATTATTTCTCGCTTTCCATAGATTTATTATTAAACGCAATCTATGCTTACAAATTCTACCACCTAAACAAAATGCTTTAATTTTTGGATTGGGTTAAATAGAAACTGTGTGTATATGAGGTCTTAGTCTTAGTCTATGTGAATATTTTTATGCTATTTGAAAAAAACAAGGTTCATATAGGATTAACTTATGACAATGGTTGTATTTAAGAAGTTGAGTAAATTTATTTGTAAATTTTTGTTTTGAAAATAACATGGATGCCATAATATGTGTAGGCAATAGAAAAGGAGCATCAATACATTTAACTATTCGAAAGGTGACATTCTTGTTTGAACATGTCTGAGATGGAAAATAATGTTGAAGAGAATATGCAGATGGATGAATCTGTTCTGTGGAGGTATAAGAAATTTGTTAAATACCAATATTATTGTATTTTCTTCTTGGTATAGTATAAGAAATTTGTTAAATACCAATATTAATGTATTTTCTTTTTGGTACTTATATTGAAGCTTTGTTTGTTATGGCAGGGACTAGAAGGCTTGTCAGGTGGGGTAAGTGATGAAGCAACATTTGAGACTGTTGACGATGATGCCGATAGTGTTGAGGCTGGGGAAGGTACCGAAGAAATTATATATATTGATAACAAGGAGGATATTCTTCGCATGGACCTGAAGGGATCAAGTCCCCATGAGACAAGGAAATTTGAGTTTTCAAGTTTGGATATGGCTCATGAGTTCTATAACTGGTATGCTAGAATGAATGGGTTTGCGGTCCGCAAGAGCAAGATGATTAAAAGCAATAAAGGGGAAATATTACAGCAAACCTTTGTTTGCCATAGACAAGGGTTTAGGGAGGATAGAAGTTTAACAATAGAAAACTGTAAGCGTGAGTGTAAACCCGAGACTCGGTGTGGATGTGAAGCAAAATTCCGGGTGCATATAGATATGTTCTCACAACATTGGTTGATAACTATTTTTACCGATCAACACAACCATGAGCTTTTAGATGAAAAGTACCATGGAATGCTTGCTGCACATCGAAAAATGAAAGAGTCGGATATAATGCAGATGAACGACATGTTGAAGGTGGGGATAGGGCTATCTCGATTCTATAGTTCTTTGGCAAACCAATCAGGAGGGTATGAAAAGATAGGGTTTCGAAAGAAGGATATATATAATCAGATAGGAAAGCAACGCCTTTTAAAACGGTGTAATGGTAAAAATGCTCTGAAATATCTTCATGGGCTGGCATCAAATGACTCGATGATGTTTTATCGCCACACCGTTGATGGAGAAGGTAGGCTTGAACATCTGTTTTGGTGTGACGACATTAGTCAACTGGAATACAATGTTTATGGTGATGTGTTGGCATTTGATGCAACATATGGAACTAACAAATATCATTGTCTCTTAGTGGTGTTTTCTGGCGTTAATAACCATAATCATAACGTTATATTTGCTGGTGCTATTGTTGCAAATGAAAACGAAGAAACTTATGTGTGGGTTCTTGAACAATTTTTGGAAGCAATGCAGGCAAGTTGCCTATATCTGTCATTACTGATGGTGATCTTGCAATGAAGAATGCTATTAAAACGGTGTTTCCAAATGCTTATCATAGATTGTGTGCTTGGCATCTAATTCGCAATGCAACATCTAACGTTGGAATTCCTGAGTTTGTGGGTCGGTTCAGGATGTGCATGTTGGGTGATTATGATTTGGGTGAGTTTCGGCGCAAGTGGACTGAAATGGTTGATACATTTGGGTTGCATGACAACAAGTGGGTTAAAGAGTTGTATGCAAAGAGAAAGATGTGGGCCACAGCACACATACGCGGCAATTTTTTTGCTGGGTTCAGAACTACCTCCCGGGTTGAGGGGTTGCATTCAGAAATGGGGAAGTTTCTTAACTCACGATATAATTTGACCAACTTTTTGCTACATTTTCATCGATGCCTTAATTACATGCGTTTCAAGGAGGTTGAAGCTAACTTTTCTTCTAATTACGGTGATCCGGTACTACAAACAAGATTTCAAAGCATGGAGCGTTGTGCTGCAAAGTTATTTACTCGAGAACTATTCTTAATATTTCGTGATATTCTTGCACGGTCTGCAGATATGGTCGTGACAGCATGCAATCAAACTTACACATGCTTCATATACACAGTTTGTAAGTACCAAGCATCTACCCGGGAGTGGAACATATCATTTTATCCAGATGATGATGTGTTCAAGTGTTCTTGCAAGAAGATGGAGTCATTTGGCCTCCCATGCGAGCATATTATTGCACTATTGGTTTTTTTGGATGTTGCAGAATTGCCGAAGACTCTGGTGGCACCTAGGTGGACAAAGAATGCGAAGGAAGCAGTGTGTAGCACAAATAAGCCTCTTCCAAAATATTGGGATTCACATAAGTCGTCTAGATATTCTGCTCTTTTGTTTCGATATATGCGTTTGAGCAAATTAGCAAGTGAGAGTGGTGATGACTTCAATGATCATATGGAGCAGGCTGCTGTTGATATTCAGAAGATGGAAACAAAGAGGGGTTTACATGATGGCGGAGCCACTGATTCAAGTCAAAGTGACCATGAGATATTGAGGGATCCTGCTCCAGTAAGAAGTAAAGGATGTGCTGCTTTAGCTTCGTCACGTACTCGGAAGAAAAGGAAGCGAACTCGGTGTTCTAATTGTGGAGAAGTCGGGCATAATAAACAAACGTGTCCAATACGTCGACATCATGCTAACACGACACATTCACCACATGAAGATCATCACAACAATAACTTCAGTGACAACTCTGTAAGCAAGTTCTATAAGTTTTTATGTAATAGTATTTTTATATATATTACCCATCATTATAATTACCTTTTAAACTTGCAGTTGTATGATGATCTTGACTGAATTTTAAAAGTGCATTTGCGAAAGAAGTGTGAAAAGTGATGCACCTTGTGAGGTAAAATTGCAGTTAGTAATTAGTTGGATGTGTGACGAGTATACATTAAACGCCTATACTCTGATATGTAGCGTCTATATAGTTGTTTCCTCAATTTTCTTTGAAAAACAAGTAAATGAGAACATAGTAGAAATTACATAGCAATTTCTAGCATCAGGTTTACTATGTTGTATTTTTTATCTGCTCCACATCGCCTGCAGTTCAAACTGATTCTCTTTTTATTTATGTTTCTTTTGTTTCGGTTGTTAGGTTGATGAGGCATGCATGTGTGTCAACATGGATCCTTTCAAGAGACCAATCATCAGAGAATTTGTTGAATGGCTAAATAAAGAATGTTCATAGAAATAACAACTAGAGAAGAGGAACATTTGTGATTCGATAAAACTGTGACAGATATGTGTACTTGTACGAAGTTAATTTTTATTTTTTATTTTTATAAATACATATTGTGATATTTTACCTATTATGTTGAGTGTTGGACTCAACCTGTGACTTTGAGAAACTGCCATAAATTTTTTACGTGAATTGTTGCTAAATAGGTTCTCTTTATGCTTGTGTAATGTTAATATTAATAAAAAAATTATATTGTTAAATAAAAGTAAATAAAAAAAATATTTTGCATTTTGGATATTCAAAAACTGATCCAAATTAAACCGCATATATTCAGATTGGATCCGTTCGGATTTTTTAGAATAGTTTATCTAAACCGAACCGAACCGCGTGTAATTTTTATTTTGGATTGGATGACATTTTGTCTCAAAATCGATCCAAAACGCACCACGAACACCCCTGATACACAATGTTTTCATGTTTAATCTGAGCCGTTAAATTTAATATTACCATGTGTCAAATATTGGTTAAACTTAAAAGGAAAATCTGAAGGATGGAAATGGATCAAACTTGGGCGCTACACTTCCATAAGAAAACATGGAGATAGTGGGGGGAAGTGCTGCTATTTGTGCAGCACATGATGTATTCAATTTTCATCTTTTTTGTAACCATCAAATAGCAATATATATATACAACATTGCTGATGTTCCTTTTGTATTCATTCACTTACAACATTGATGATCTTCCTTTTGTATTCATTCACTTGCAAGAGAGAAATGACTATCAATGGCACTGGCAAGGGAAAACTTCCTGTCAAATATCAAAAAGCTCGTGAGGTGGTAAGTCTCTCTACGTTATCCCCATGTTTCTTATTCCTTTCAACCCATCTATTTTAAACTATTGTTAATGTTTACAAATTTAATCACAGTCTTTGGGTGAAGTTTTGGCTACCGTTCAAGCTCTAAGTTCCGCAATAGATAAGGCCACGGAAATTCTACAGGTATGACCAACTCACCGTATTTAAGTTCTTTAAGGTCATCGTCTTTATAAGTTATCTTTTAAGGCCATGAACATTCTGTTTCTTTATTTAATATGTTCTTTAAGTGTTTTATTTAATATGTTCTTTATTCAACGTTACTCTTTAATTTGTCCCTGTTTGTCTGCCTTTCACTGTTTCTTAAATGAACATGTTTTTAAGCTTTTTGCATGGGTTATCACCAATATTTATCTAAGTTCCATATCATGTTTGTTTATGCTTCCTATAAAAGAGGACTGGGAACTTGCTATTTCATTTTCTTCATGTAGATGCTATTGTGTTGGATACTGTGGGACAGTGATTGTACACTATAGGAAGAATGGTCTGCATAATTATGTTAATTTTCTGCACCGTGTTGTTGTCTAATTTCATTGAATAGTTGAAAACACTTGCATAAAAGAAAATAGTGCTTTACTAAACTACAAATATATTTCATGATGATGATAAGTGATAACTTTGGGTAAAATGGTGTTTTTTCTTTCAGCTTTTCATAAAATTATAGGAATTAAAAAACTAAGAAGTCAAGTGTAATTGAATTGAATGCCAAGCTCATTGTTTCACATATTAGATGGATTTGCACGAATTTGTTTGTCGTAGACATTATTTCTCTTAGAGTAATTGGATTCATTTATTTTCAAGAAAATGCATGGATCTGTCAAAAGTATATATAACTGTTTGGAATACTCTCACTCTTCTTTTTTCAATTCAGCCTTATTATTGACCAACTTATTAAGTACTGGGTTTGCATGTTTTTTTGCACGTATTTCTATAGTCTGTGTAATCTATACATAGTTAAATTGATAACAATTTATACAAAGAAATATAGTTGAGTATAATCGTAAGTCAGCGCAATGAAAAAAGCGGATTGCACGCTAGTCCTTATAAGTTATCTTATTAATGCCAACAAATCATGGCTGGCAGGTTCATGCATCTCAGTTGGATGGGTTACAGAACATGGCAAACGTCATGTTAAGCAAAATTGTCATGATAGAGTCCACGTTGCAGAAGCCAACAAAAATCGGCGGACTCAACTTGCGTCAAGGATCTCCCCCAACATCAAAAAGAAGCAAAACTGCGGTTTCTGAACAAAAGTTTGTTGCTAAGTCTCCATTTAGCCGTTCCAAATCTTTGTCAGAACACAATGTCGACAATGTTATCCTGTTACCGGACGATGATGACATAGACAAGAAAGAATCAAAAACTACTTCAAACATTCAGTCCACCTGCTTGAACGGAAGCACAAGCAAGGTACCAACCATTTTTAAAAATCAATTTATAAAAAGTATGTTAAAATTATTATATTGGTAGTAACAATTTCTAAATTGTCATAGAAGAAAAACAAGTTTTCTTCAACAATGTCAAGAAGATTGTCCTTCTCTACCCTACCCACGGGGAGACATTTTAAGTCTCCTAAGTTAGATATTAAGGAGGCTAACATGATGTCTAAGGTGAGCATATATCACTAAATTATATTTTTATTTTTATTTTCTCACACCGTATGTAATCGATTTCTAATTAACAGTTTGTTGAGACCAACTTCGTTACGACATCAGAAATGAAACTTCAACCCGTGGAAGAACATGTTTCATGTTATGTTTTTCATGCCAAGAATGATCTAAGGTATTGATTGTGAAGCAATAATTATTTACAAATTCCATGTTGACAAATAATGACATCATATATAACTTTAAGATTGTTTTTGATGCATGTAGTGAGGAATTGTTCAAGGTTGAAACCCTCATAGGCTCACGAAGTGAATTTCAGACTCTATGTCCTGGAAGAATAGTTGACACTGAGGTAATTTAATTTCACTTAGAAGACCACAACTTTTAAAATAATTGTTTGCAGTCAAGCAATAATACTATTAAATGATTGTAGATACTTCAGATGATGTCCTCTAAAGTGACATGGATTGAGAGGAACGTTGATTCACCAAGTATATGGTCACTCCCCCCTCATTTGTGGTGTGTATTTGTTAGTGATACTAATTAAACTATTATATGCTTATTCATGGTAAGACAAACTAGATTTTTACATTATTCTTTTTATGTTTTGTAGAGAGATGCATTCCGTGGTAATACAGTTGAAGAGCTAATCGAGAAGTATGGGAAAAATTGGATGCCTCCAATTGAAAATCTAAAGCATGTATGAATTTCCTTTCATTACGCTTTAAATTTCCAATGAACATATTATGATGCAATTTGATGTGTATAACCTGACATACTATAATCATTTCAACAGATTTATTTGCCAATTTATGACTGTGTTGGCAATTGGTTTCTTATGGTTGCATCCATTGATGACCAAATTTTGTATCACCTAGATCCAGGCTTTGAGGAAAGAAATATAATCCCTAGACAAGACAGCATTAAGAAATTGGTAAGTACTTGACACTTGTGATAGCTTGTATTTGAACCTTTTGTTAATTTATTATCTTATTTTGTTTTACCAATTTTGTAGTGGCAAATTATTAGTGAAATGGTACAAACCATGGTTCAAAGTGAACACTTTCCACCCCACTTTCTATGTGAAGTGCAACACATAGACAATTGGGATATGGCTGACCCTGTAGGACTTGTTTCTGAAGGATTTTGGTAACAAAATATTCAATTTATTTTAACTATTGTATATTCACTTCCCATTTATATATACACCTTTGAATCACATGTGATATTTGTACATTTTAAATAACCAGTCAACATTCTGCTGTTTGGGTCTTACAATGGCTAGCAATGGGTTCATCTTTTACACCTAACATACATGTCGTGGTGGGTATCATGAAGTTAACATATTCAATTATTTTTGTAATATTATCAATTAAGTCTTTGCATCCGTGATTAATATTATCAATTAATTTTACAGATGAAAGAAGATGTTGTTAGAATGAAGGTGGCGGTTGATTTGTTGTTGGGTGAGCATAATGAATACAAAGACATCCTGGTGGACAAAGCTGAAAAAGCGTGGCACGATATGAACAATGTCGAGCAATCAAAATATTTCAACTAATTTTTTTTTTCTAGGATTAATTTATAGGAGTTTTCTTCTATTGTTGCTTCTTTTTGTTTTTTGATTACTTTGGTTAGATTTGTTTATTGTTGTTTAACACTGCACTCTTTTTTCTTTCAAGGTTTTTAATGAGGCAGTTGTTTTTATTTGTATTGATCGTTTCTTTGGATATTGGCCTAGTTGCCCAAGCTTTTGTTATTTTTTTAATTATATTTATGGAGTTTCCTTGATTATTTATTTTTGGTTTGCTTCTATCTTAACTTTTTATTTTCCTATATGCTTTGTATTTTATAAGGGGTGTGAGTGGTGTTTGATAAGTGATCTCCATTGGTCTAATGTGTCTTGGCCATTGGTGTAGCTTAATTGGAATGGTTATGTCCTTAAGACTTTGTATGTGATTTTCTGTCCAAGTTCAGGTAAACGACATAATTGATTCTCTACAACCGTTCATAGAAGGTAGGTAGAATTTTTCATTGTGATGCTCAATTTGGACTTTATTACAAAACATCAGTCTAGTAGATAGTAAGCCATGATGAAAATATGATTAGCACTACTAAATAGATCACCTGATTGTAGGCTATATATACTTTGTTGGCATAAAGTACTTTGCTCCATGGGCATAAACTTAAAAGTGTTGTATTGTGATCGTTAGTAGAGACATATCATATTAATTTTCAGTCTTTATGGTGATCGTCTGTTGTTGGCAGCCGGGTTTTGGTACTATAGTGACCTTTGTTGTTTTTGTGGTTTTGGATCTTTGGCAGGGTCGCTTTTTTTCCTGCTATATATTGCAGGTTTTTCTTTTTTGCCTTATGCTATTGTGGTTGGCTGTCAGCTGGCCTTATATAGGTGTTTGTTTATGTTTTTTGTTCTTAGTTTTGGCATTGTGTATTTGCTTTTGTTTTGGTCCAGAATACAAACACTTGTGCAATTGATTGATTTTTCCCTGTTCTCCCTTTCCAAAAGGAAAAGCAATTGACAGTTGAAGATAACAATAAACTACTTTGTATGTGATTTTCTGTCCAAGTTCAAGCAAATGACAATGTTGATTCTCTACAACCTTTAATAGAAGGTGGGTATAATTTTTCACTATGATGCTCAGTTTCAACTTTATTACAAAAAATCAGTCTAGTAGACAGTAAACCATGATAAAAATACGATAAACACTACTAAATAGATCACCGGATTGTAGGATATATATACTTTGTTGGCATAAAGTACTTTGCTTTGTGTACATGAACTTAAAAGTGTTGTGTTGCGATCATTAATAGAGACATATGATATTAATTTTCAGCTTTTATAGAGTGTTGTTAGTTTTCAATTTGTTCATGCACTACATATATACTACAAGATATGAACTTTATTTTGTTCAACCTGAAGTATTCATAAAGAAAAGGGCAAAAAAATAAAATAAAGCGATATCAGTAGAATGTGCTCAATCTATATGCATTGAGTATAAGTTGATGCAATATTAAATATTAATAACGTACATATTAACAATAATATGATGCAATTTGATAGAAACTGAGATACAATATAAAGTAGGTACAATAGAAATTGTGTCACTACTAGATACAATTAGTTATCTTCCACAAACTCTAGAGTAGTTTGAGGGCTGGTGCAATTATCATGCATGTGTTGAGTTTTTCCAATTCTATCCAGCACAGTATGTGTACTGATTACTTGGTATCTGGTATAAAGTCCTGAGCCATTTTGAGAATAACTTTCACTGCTCTTCCTTTTCCGCTTTTCCACTTGCCCTCCCGTGAGTCGTAACAATACATCAATTGTCTTCTTATTTCACTGGTTTTGAATAAGATCAATTGTTTCGTAACAATATCAATGGATGTTACTCCGTTGTCGAATTATTTTAAAAGCTTCTTTTGTAACATATGGCAGCCCAGTCTTTGGATCACGGTACCTGTATCAAAAGAGAACCTTAACAACATTTGAGGTACAGTAGGAATAGACTAAGGAAAATCTTCTAGATGAACTACTGGTAATCAATGACAATCACAGCAATACACAAGAGTCGATATGATGTAATAAGGAAATCAAGTTCGGGCAGATAAGAAAATAGAACGGCAAAAAAATAATCCGAAGATGCACAGAAAAGTAACCTAGACATCAGACCTAAAGTTTGTCTACAACAATCACACTAAGGTAAATTTTGATGCATAACGTATAAAACTCATCAATGATTATTCTATCAAAGGAAAACATAACCAAACTTTAATTAAACTACATCACTTGTTCTCTAAAGATTTGAAATCTTAATCCCATAAAAACTTGGAGACTTAGACTTCCTACTGCCAAAAAATGCAAGTTCCAATAACATCTTAATCACAAAATTACAAGCCCAAACACAAATCATAACCAAGGACTGCAAAATTAAAAAAGAAAATCCTATGATTAAAAGATATAAACGACTGACAATGACAGCTTACTAATACTACATGATACTAATTTCTAGCAAATTACAGTGAACTAATCAGACATCAGAGAAAGCAATATAAGGTTGGATTGAGGGACAAATTTAGTTTGAGTCTGTAGTTCTATTTTTTTTTTTTTTGGTATACAGACCATATACTTTCTATTCTTCATCATAATGAACAATAAATCAAAATGTGCAGAAAATGATAACTTTGATACAAGTAGGGGTGTGCAAAAGAATTGGTTAACCTCAACCAAATCACAACCCAAACCTGAGCCATATTTTAAAAGCCCAATCCAACTACTTAAAACCAAAACCGGCCCATATTATATCAAAAACCTAAAACCGGCTTACTATTTTACTGAACCAGTGTTGCTTCTATCTCACCAAAATCTAAAATCTGGTAAATTTGATTTTTGGGAAATTAGTGTTTTTATTTTTGTTCAAAACTGGTTTAAAATCGGTTTGAATAAAAAAAAACCAGTTAGTTCAAAAAACTAGTTTTTACGACAAACTGGTTTCAAACCGGTTCTGAACCATATCCGAACTGGTTGTACCTTAAAACCGGTTTTTAGAGAAGTGGTTTTAGGAACCAAACCAAAACCAATATTTGGTTTGGTTTTTAAACCATGCACACCCCTAGATACAAGAATGATAAAGATATGTTTACAGTTTACCATATTACAACCTAACCATTACAAAAAAATCAGAGAAAACTTTCACTGAATCACCCTTCAAAATGTTTTAACAACTCTAATGAAAGGCCATAAAGGGCAACGAAAATTCAAAACTCTCAACATTACACAAAAATTCAAAAACCTCATGTAAAAGTATCAAATCAAAATTGTCTATGTAAAAGTTACCACTTGTAATTTCTTAGCCAAGGTACTAATGGCTTCTGTTAGCATTTTCCAATAAATATAAGAAAATGTGCGAAGAATTTTAATCCTATTGGTTGTACCGTAAGACAACAATTGGTCTTTTTATTTGTCTAATTAAAAAACCTCTGAATCAATTCCTTTCTTTTATATATGCAATTGGCATTTTTCCTCCTCTCCATTTGGCATAACAGAGAGTTACTTATAGCACATAAACCTATTTGTATTTTATCTCAATTTAGGAAAAATTGTCACTATCTAAGATGAGTGTGTATATGAAGAAACATTTTAAAGAAGAGTTTAACAAAATGCATTGTGACTTATGGCTACCTAAGTTGCATAGGTATGGGTACGGTACCTGATACAAGAATACGACAATTTTTTTTTTAAATTAGGGTATTGGTGCATCAAGAAAATCATGAGTTTTGTTATATAATATATAGCATGACACAAATAAATTCTTCAGTTTACAACAAAAACAATCATTATAAAAGTTTTAAAAGTTGAAAACTAGAGTTGGTTACAACAACAAAAAAACTCATATGCACATAGAATACTATATTATCATATTAATATATAAGAGAAAGCCACTGTTTTCAGTCACAGTAGAATAACAAGCAAAAATGGAGTACCACAAATGTGTTCCTGGTACGGGTGCGTTGCCATTTTACGAATACTCATGCTTCAGAGATGGCTACTAAATCTCTATGTCCATATAACATATTATTTTCACCTACATCTATGATCTCTTACTGTTTCTGATGCTTCAATTATGTCTTTATAGCTAGCTTAGCTTTCATGAACCTAATCAAATGAAGTAATTGCAAAGAATACAAAGGTCTGAAGCAAAAAACAAAAATTAAGGTATACGAAATTGCAAAGGCAAGAAAGAACAAAAAAAGAATCTAAAACAAGAAATTACAAGGAATCGGAAATTAAAACTAGAAAGGGATAAAAGGAAACCCAATTTGGTGCTCAATCTCTCCTTCACATTAGAAACCCAAATTCAAAACCATATTTGAAGATAAGGAAAAGGTAAACTCACCGAGTCTGAGTGGCTAACTAAAGAATCAGAGATGACGTCGATTCCCTCACTTCACTAAACCCCGTAAGTGAGAGCTTTCAATTTGATGATTTTGATTTGTACTTTACCGTCTCATCTTGGACTGAAAAAGGGGAATTGATGTTTGAAGAAGAAGAAGATTTTTGTTTTTAATTTTAGGGTTCATATAATTTGATTTGGTTTGAGGGGAAAAGCAGTTATAGGATTATGGACGAAGAATTACAACACGAATCGTAACATAGTGTGAAACCATTACAGGATATGATTGAACGTGAGCAGTTCTACATGTTCCCACTTTTAATTTAAATAAATCTGAACCACTTATTTAATCTATTGACGTTTTTCTCGTGGTTCACCACCTAATTAGACCCTCACCCTAAAATCCAGGTCTAATAGCTTCTTAGTAAAATTAGAAGTGACATTCATTTTTTACTGTTACCAACAATCTAAGTTCAACCGATGAACACTTCCCACCGCCGTCACTCTACATCGTCACCACCCGTTCCCGGCGAATCAAAACAAAACCCAACAACAGCATGGAACTGTTACCTTCGAGAACTCTCAAAGCAAAGAAAATTCATGGAAGCATTAACCGTATACCGTAACATGCTCCGTTCATCCTTCTTCCCCAACACATTCACCTTCCCTGTCCTCCTCAAATCATGCGCCCTCCTCTCCCTCCCATTCACCGGTTCTCAGCTCCATTCCCACCTCCTCAAAACCGGTTCCCAACCCGACCCGTATACCCACTCTTCCCTCATTAACATGTACTCTAAAACCTCACTTCCTTGTCTTGCACGCAAGGTGTTCGATGAAAGTCCTATAAACCTTACGATCTCGTACAATGCCATGATCTCCGGGTATACTAATAATACGATGATCGTTGAAGCTGTTAAGCTTTTTCGGAGAATGTTATGTGAAAATCGATTTTTGGTTAATTCTGTTACAATGTTGGGTTTGGTTTCGGGTATTATGGTACCGGAGAAGTTAAGACTTGGTTTTTGTTTACATGGTTGTTGTTTTAAGTTTGGTTTTGAGAATGATTTGTCAGTTGGGAATAGTTTTTTGACGATGTATGGTAAGTGTGGTGAAGTGGAATATGGGCGGAAGGTGTTTGATGAGATTTTGGTTAAGGATTTGATTACGTGGAATGCTATGATTTCGGGGTATGCGCAAAATGGGCACGCGCGGAGGGTTTTGGAGATTTATCGTGAGATGAGGAAGGTGGGTGGGGTGAATCCGGATCCTGTTACGCTTCTTGGGGTTTTGTGTTCTTGTGCGAATCTTGGTGCGCAAGGAATTGGTCATGAGGTGGAAAGGGAAATTGATCGATTTGGGTTTCGTTCAAATTCTTTTTTGATGAATGCTTTGATTAATATGTATGCTAGGTGTGGTAATTTGGTTCGTGCTCGTGAGGTTTTTGATTGTATGGATGAGAGGAGTAAGAGTGTTGTATCTTGGACTGCTATTATAAGCGGGTATGGGATTCATGGGGAAGGTGAGACAGCGGTGGAGCTTTTCGATGTAATGGTTAGGTCAGGCGTGAAGCCGGATCGAACGGTTTTCGTGAGTGTTCTTTCAGCTTGTAGTCATGCTGGGTTGACTGAGAAAGGGTTGGAGTATTTTTACGAGATGGAGAGGAAGTATGGTTTGCAGCTTGGTCCCGAGCACTATTCCTGCTTGGTTGATCTTTTGGGTCGGGCAGGTAGGTTGAAGGAAGCAATGGATCTCATAGACTCGATGAAGGTGAAACCGGATGGTCCTGTTTGGGGAGCACTTCTTGGTGCTTGCAAGATTCATAGAAATGTAGAATTAGCAGAAGTGGCTTTTCAACATGTTATTGAGCTTGAACCTACAAATATAGGTTACTATGTTTTGTTGTCAAATTTGTACTCTGATACTAAAAACTTAGAGGGGGTTTTGAAAGTTCGAGTCATGATGAGGGATCGAAAGCTTAGAAAGGATCCCGGTTGCAGTTATGTCGAATATAAAGGAAAAATGCACCTTTTTTACTCTGGGGATACAAGTCATCCCCAAAGCAAGGAAATATATAGAATGTTGAACGAATTGGAAAATCTTGTGAAAGATATTCATGGAAAAGATCACAAGTGTCAGGGTAAGAGTGAAGAACCGTCAATTGGTGCTGGCGTGCACAGTGAAAAATTAGCAATTGCTTTTGGTCTGTTGAACACTAGGTTTGGAACAGATATTACTGTCATGAAAAACCTGCGAGTGTGTGTGGATTGTCATGTGTTCTTTAAGTTGGTTAGTAAGATTGTCGATCGCCAATTTATTGTTAGAGATGCCACTCGCTTTCACCGTTTCAAGAATGGAGTCTGTTCTTGCAAGGACTACTGGTAAAGAAAAAATCATTGCAGCACAGAAATATTTATGAAACTACGATGTATTTTGATGGACATCAAAATACATCTAGAAAAAACAGGGTTAGTTGATTGTAGCTGCTGGTGAGCGAGGAGGACTAAAATGAGATATGTGATTAATTCTTGGTAATTGTTTGAACACTGAAAGGATGAATGCAATTATAACACATGATTTGCAATTCATGCTGAAAGTTATGTGGATGGCATTCATCATTTACTGACATAGCATATAGTGCAACAATGCTGTGTCCGCAAAGAGTTAGTTATGATATTCTAGAAAAAACAGGGTTCAGTTTTTCTGCAAAATTCTGTAGAAATTCAGGGGAGAGATTTCATTAGGATTATTGTTCATTTTCATTCACATCATTCTTTTGGAAGTGTCCTACAAAGAAGAGGCTGACCAACCTTTCTTCCCCTAGTACCTTGCCAGACCTCGTTAATTGTGTTCATACCGGAAATATCACCTCCAATTTTGTCCACCCCCCCACAAATAAATTAACCAGTCCAATTGATGTTGTAAAGAAAAAATCATATGGTGTTTTTCAGTTTATATAGTATTTGTTTTTTGGTGGAAGTTTTTCAGTTCATAGATGACAACATCAAAGAGTTGAGAAATGAGGCACAATTAGCCAATGCAGGTGAAAATTTTGCGGTAGAGCATATACCAATTTATTGCATGTATTCCAAAGGCCTTTGAGTTAATGTGATTTTCTATCAGCTACTAATATGAAAATGTTTTTACTATTGATTGTGAAATCTTTCTACGATATATTTGAAATCTATCTACTATGGTATAAAATGTTTTTATTGCAAGTATTCCACAGGCCTTATTTTTTTGAAAGAATTGGGTGTATTTGATTATTACGTGTATCTTAAACAACTTGATAACAGTGTGATGAAAATTATAATACGCTAATGATGATATACTATAGAAACCAGGAACAAATACTTGTCATTGCTGCATAAAATTATATAGCTGTACTGTATAATATTGTGTGTTAAATAAAATTTAGAGTATGTTTGTTCTGAGTAAAGTTTATCTTTATTCGTTAATATCTATCTTCACTTGCGGTAGAACGATTCTACAAATATTTAATAATTGCAGTTGGCTCTTCCTCATTGCTAATATCTATCTAGATATTAATATAATATTTTTTTTAGATAAATGAGAGAATATATGTATGACTATTTTATTTGAAGGTGTAAACAAAAAATATATATGTACTAATTGATGAGCATGGAGTATTCACAACCTCGGAATGTTTGTTGGAAATTACATATTTTAATTCAGTTTTTGTTACATTCAATAAAATATATCAGTTTTGTGAAAAATATCCTTCGATTTCAAAAACATCGATGTTGAGAATTTTGGAACTGATGATCTCCTTGAATACGTAGTCGATAATTGGTATTTAAGAAAGATCTTTTTTTTTCCTCTCATGTGTTATGATTTTTTTGACTTAGCACTCTTGTTGCATAATGATATATACGGTCATAATTATAAGTAAAAATCTACTTTTTATATTCATTCAATAAATTATGTATGTAGTCTATATATTGACCATATACATCATTTATTTAATGACCGTATTCATGACTATCCTATTTCTATTGTCAACGATTTAGTAACAATTTTTTCTCTCAAATTTAACAGTGTTGATCATCTACGATGCATGCGGCATGCAAAGTGTTTTGGACTCTCTAATAAAGTATTTAGTGAAGTTGCAAAGAAACTACCACAATTAGAGGATTAGAGGAGCTTGAGATTTCATTGAACAGTCAACTTTGTAAGGATTCTCTTGAAGTTGTTGGCCAATATTGCATTCTTTTGAAATCACTAAAATACAGTGGGGTAGTCTTGGACAACAAGGAGAAAGATGTGTATTCATTTGCTATTGCCAAAACAATGTCCGGGTTACTTCATCTTAAAATTTCTGGAGAAATGCCTACTAACGATGGGGTTCTTGCCATTCTTGGTGGATGTCCGCTACTTGAATCTCTTGACCAGAAAGGATGTTAAAATTATGATTTTAGTGAAATTTTAGAGAAAAGGTGCCGCAAACAAGTTAAAGATTTCAGACTTCCAATATAAGATTACTATTACTCCTTTTACTCTGATTGGGACATTGGAAGTGAAAAGTTGAATTGATCTGGTTACGAAGATTGTTATTTTGATATTTAGTCGTAATGAGTAATGATGATTCAAATTTGTATGCGTTCATCTCCTACTCTTAGTATCGAAGAGAAGATTCGGTTGGTGATCCTTGAAAAGACCAAATTGTTTAAAAGAAAATTTGTTGAAGTCGTCGGAAGCCTAGCTAAATGTTTCATTTCTTATATTTCGTAGAATCTTGTATGCCTTGTTTAAAAATAAAAAAAAAATGCACCTTCACTGTTAAAAAGTCAGGGTGTTGTAGGGGTTGTGTATGGATGTTGAAATTTGAAGTCCACTTGGATTTCAACAATAAACCTGGCTTCAAATTCTAGGTTCAAATAGTATATATCTTTCTTTTATCTCCATCGTTTGAAAATTGAAACTCGTGGAGACCTAGACGAAGGGAGAATAGTTCTCATTGTCCAATATCCTTCCACAGAGAACCTGCCTTGATAGAAAGATCACGTGCAGTGAGAGACACATCACCTTTGTTGAGAATGATGTGGCCATGAAGATTGTTACGACAAATCTCCATTCCTCAAACATACTCTTTGTAACATCTCGTTTAATTCCTAACAGACTGCAGTAACAGTAACGCGTTAGGGAAGGATCGTTTTAAAGAAAGGGAATCAAGGTAATTGTCGCATACAAGATTTATAGTAATCTCTTTTTGAATAAAATTATCTAAGGTAGGAAGGTGATGGTATAGTTATCTTCAAGAAAAGTGTCTAAGGTTTGTATAAAGTTCATAATTGACATTCCTCGGGATAAAATCATTTGACAATAATTTATTAATTTAATAATTTATTGAATAAATTTATACTATCCTTTGTATATTTTTTTATGATACGTTTAACTATTTATTTTTCTTTCTAGTTGGATTTCCTATCCGGACAAATTCAATAATTCTCTTCTCTCCACCCCCTTTCTTACAACGACAATTAGGGTTAGGTATCTCCTAATTGATATAGAATTGAAAAATATCAATTTTCTAAACATTGTTGTCTTATTCATCTCATTAAATAGTTTAATTGGAAAAAAATTCAATAGAATTGAATATAAATCAAAATTCAAAATATATAATACATTAGATCACTATCTTATTTTATTTTGAGAAAACAAATAAGTATGCCTTCTGTTTAAAATATGTTAAACGGTCATTTTGATTCTTATTGGATTCTATTGACTTTTTCCAATTGATACATTTAAAGAGATCGATAATACAATAATGTTTTAAAAATTGATATTTTCCAATTCTAAATTCATAGGATGATACCACAACTTTTTTCTTGTTGTAAGAAAGAGCTGGATAGATATGAGAATTATGGAATTCGTCTAGATAGGAAGTCCAACTAAAAAGGAAAATCAATAGTCAAGGGTATCAATAAAAAAGTTGACAAAGGTTAGTATAAAATTCTTCAATAATTTGTTTTGTACTTTACTATAGCTATTGTCAAATGAATTTCTCACGAGGAAAACCAATTATGAATGTAATACTAACCTTAGGCATTTATGAAGCTCTACAGATCTACATGGAGTTTTCTCAAGAATTTGGCTTTGATATATTATTTTGTTGTCTTTGAGTTTTCACCACAATAGTGACCCCTCCTCTTCTATTTTGTCTTCTTTGCTATCTCCTTCATTATTTGATTTAGACTTTGTTGGTTGTGGTGATTTGGGTTCCTAATTGGAGCAAGGAACATGATATTACAATTTGGTATTTGTTTGTTATTATAAAATGCAGTCTTGATAATTTTCAATATTGGAAATGTTGAAGATATTATACATGTGTGATTGAATATCTGGGACATTTAGCTTATATTTTATTTCACGGTGAGTGTGCGACAACATAAAAAGGGAAGATATAATATATGATTAAAAAAATAAAATGATGTATGTGAAAACTTGAGATTGTCAATGATGGTGTACATTTCATCAGAAAAGAATAAAACAATGGTTGCTATTTAAAACACTACTTGATTAGAAGAGAGTTACCAAACCACAATCTTCAATCTTTTTTTAATGAGCAACACAATATAATCATGTTGAATTGAAGGACTAAGTATTTTATCATATTTTATTTTTCAAGAAAAAATTATATGTGGATTACTTATTGACAACATGTTGACAAAAATAAGTTTCAATAGCTAGCTCATCACTACGTTGTATAAAAAGGAAAACTAAATGTTTTAGGAACATATGTAAAGTAAAATTAAAATTGATTTCAACATAGGTGAAATGTTGTTGAGGTTATTACCATTTGATGCAAAAATTATACATGTAAATTTCAAATAATTATTCTATCATTAGCCGATCAATTAGAAGTCTCCAATTAAGACGACATAGTATACTAATAGGAGTTGGCCCTATTAGAAAGATTTTGTATCCATACCATGGAAAACAAATATTTGAATCATTTGTTAGGTCAAATGAATGGTAACGGTAACCTTCATGGCTCCCGCAAATCTCTCCTCGATGGTTACACTTCCTACGAATTTGTCGCCACCGAGCACACATGTGCCTTACAACGGCTCTGCAAACACTCATCTCTGTATAATGGGGACCCATTGCAGTCCCCAAGGTTAGAATCTAATCTTTCTCTGAACCCCCATTCTGATCTCATACTTACTTGACCCTCATTCTACTCTTATGGATCTTTTGGCTCTTCCCAACTCTCTAACCGCGTCCCTTTCATGCAAGTTTTCCTCATTTATTTTACATGGTCGGTGTGGTCTCATGCAATTTTTAATTTTCCTTTGGTTGCTAATCGGATTGTTCATGTTTTTTTATCGGCTTCCCTACTTCCTGACATGTTAGTGTGGTCTCACTCTTTTGATGGTGAGTGATGACAGGTGATCTTACGTTAGTCTTAGCATGTTTTTCAGTTATTTTTAGTAGGTTTTACCAGCAAAAAGGAGGAGTATTAGAACAATTGCTTATGATTTCAGAACATTCGTAATGTTTTCTATATTTGAGTCTTTAATTCTAGTCTTCCCGAAACATAGCAATTTTAAGAGGTTTTTGAAGTAATTCACGAAGAAATCATGCAAATAGGCAAATCAAGAACATCTGATGATTTGTGAAGACTTTGGGAAGACCAAGAAATAAGATTCAAGAGGCCTTAGAAGACTTTACAAAGGGAGGAATTTTGTTCCCAGGTCCCAAGACAAGTTATTCGGAAGGAAACACCTAAAACGATGGAAAAGCGGAGAAATTGGGCCCGGAAAGCACTCACATGTGCCTAAGGCATGGTTTTGGGCACTCTCACAGGCGCCTAGGGCATGTGTTGTGCGCCATGTGCAATGAAAAAGTGCAGGGCGAAAACGTCTTTTCCTGCTTTTATGTGGGTAAAGCCTGCGTTTTCAGCCCAAACCCAGGTGGAAATTCTCACTATAAATACCAGCCTTCCTCATTCGCAATTTCTCGTTCAGAACTAGAGCAGTTCAAGAGGAAGGCAATTTCAGGAGCTTCAGGAGGAGTTTTTCTATCTTCTCCTTGTTTTTCTAGGGTATGTTTTTATCTTTAGTAATTTTGTCTTTAGTTACCATATGTAACTAAATATTATTAGGTTATGGTTCTAAGATGAACCTTTGTTTATTTTGCTGGATAATTATTTAATTTATTGTCATTTATTTTATTTATTGTTCAGTTCGCTATTAAGTTTTATTAGGATTAGTTTATTTCAAAGGAACGCAACCCTAGATTAGGTACTTAGGTTGTGACATGGCCTAATATTGAACCTTTTATCTTGATATTTATATCTACCATCTAGCAAGTAATTAGTTAAGACTCTAGACGAAAGATACCGAATGCGCGTTGACCCTAGTAGTAAGTACTTAGGAGGTGACATTACTAATATTGAATAAAATTTGTTGAACCTAGGATGTATCTAGTAATTCTTAATTGAGGAAACAAATGTCTCTAGGAGTGAACCTAGTAAAACCATTCTCTTAAACCCTTGGTAAGGTAGACGTTGATAGCGTTGCCCGTTTGTAGAACTACTAAGAGATAGAGAGTGTGTTATGAGTGTCCTAAGATTCATAGATGGGAAACCCCTTTAGGAACATTGGCCTTCATTGCCTTTGAAAATTTAGGAATATCAATATAAAGTCTATGTTTCAATTACCTTTGAGGGAGGACCCCACACGTATGGACCACCGTGTGACCAGTAGGTGCAACTAAACATCGGAGGGATAGACCTAATCAACCAAGATAATATATTGACAACTTTGTGACAATTTTCTCTCTCATACTCACATTATGTTTTTACTTTATCTCTCTATTGATTTGGTTATTGTGTCAATATCTCATTTTCTTTGTAAAATTTTGATTGTCTCAAAAGGTGTCATATAAATGGATGTTCAAATAACACAACTCTTATCCAAAATAGGCTCTGATCATTTTTGTTTTGTTCTCACATCGCTACTACCGCCAGATACTTGGTGAAAATGGAATGAGTTTTGCGCTTTTGGGTTTTCTTTTTGAACGTGTAACCCAGATCTTTGATGAGGTTTTCGACTTGGTTGGAACCATGGAGAAATTTCAAAATTTTATTGTTGATGTCGCTGTAATATATGGGATTTTTTTAGGTTTATTGAGAATTTAAGGGTTTTGATTTTTTACTTTAGAAGAAGATATAGTGAACATAATATTGAATTCATGCTATTTGGAAGCGTATTTAAGTAAACATTTTTTTTGGTTTAAGGTAGAAGATGATGAAGATAAGATTTTTGGTTTAAGGTAGAAGATGATGAAGATAAGATGATTATATTGATGATGATGATGACAACAACAATTGTGTTCATGCATTTTTTGGGTTTCCTTATTTTTAACCAATTTTTTTTAATAAATAAGATTATCCTATGTGGCATGCCAACCGTGTTTTTAATTAAAAAATGGAAGAAGAAAAAAAAAAAAGGACTTATGTGTGCATATGTTAAAAGATAAAGGATCTAAGCAGGAGAAGAAAAAAAAAATCAGAGACTCAAGTGTTACAAATAAATAAAATGAGGGCCCCTAAAATAATTTTTCCATTAAAATACAAAAATATTAAAGTGTAATTAAGTGTAGAAGAAGATGTGATTAACTCAAATGTTAGAATCGGTGCAAGTTGTAGATAGAAAAGAACAAGAGAAGGAAGAATGAGTGAGGTGCATAATTTTATAACAGGAAAAAACATGACTTGAAAAAAGATTTAAGTATCAATACAAGAGTACGATATTATTAACCACAACAATTATGATATAACAACTTTGGGGAATCTGTTGAACTTGCAACATTTTTGAAGTAATAGAAAGGGTTAAATTTAAGTTTTCAGGACTCTTAAGATAACATCAAATGCAAAAACAGTAAAAAATTTAACATCTTATTATAAACAAGATGCCTAATCTTACTATAAGCAAGAATGCAAGATGCTTAAATTATTCAAATAATGTATAAATTTTTACATGGATTATTACATTACAAATTGGTTATTTCCTGCACGTGCAACAACCACTGCAGAGGCAAATGGGGAAAAGGAAGTACATTATGCTCCAAAGTTTCAGTAGATATCAGCATCTAAGACAGTATCCCAGCCTTCCCAAGCAACAGTAAAAAATAGAGCTAAAAAATAAATCGGAACACTGATTCTAAAATGTAAAGCCGTTGTTGAAACTTCCATTTTATTATGGAATCACTAATCAACACATTAGCGGTTTACTCAAGCCCCCAATGACTTCTGCAGAGTCCGTTCCGGAAATACAATCATCTTCAACAAATGGGATTGTTTTCCGTATAATCAGATTTACTGGAATGCTCCCTTTGTCTACAAACCACATACATGAGCCATTATCAGCTACTCAAACTGGTCAAACTACTAGCTCAAAAAATAATGTTACTCATACAATTGTTGGATCTAAGAATGACCACAACAACTGTTGCTGCATTTTGGTACCAGAAAATAGTTTTAACATGTGGCATCAACAGCATGTGCGATTATGAAAGTACTGTGTAACTACCATTTCAGCAATATACTCTTATGACAACAAAAGAAAAGGCATGCTACCTGCATTGGTGTTGTCTTTTTCTATGCAAACGGCGGCATAATGAGAACCAATTAACTCTAAAAGCACAAAATGCCAATTGCTTGAGAGATTCTTCAGATCACCTGAAGGCTCAACGGTAATTTCAGCTTCCTGTCAGCAAAATAAACTCTTGTAGCAGATAAAATCAAATAACTCACATAGTACTAACAGAAGGATTTGTTCACTACACTGCAATTTCTTCCCAAGTATTTAGGGAATGCCCGTGTGGCAGTAGTTCACCAACATAAATATCTAACCAACTTTATAAGAAACATACCTTAGAAATCACATGGGGTGGAACATGGATACCTCCTTTCACATGGTCTCGTAATCGAATAGTGAAAGTATTAAAAGGAGATGCTGAGAAGCCCCTTCCTAGTGCTTTTACATATGCCTCCTATAAATGGCAAATGTCTTTGTGAGTGAAGCTGCAGAATAGCAAGGAAAAAAAAAGGTTGAATTCTCAACCTACTTATGCTCCCTAGTCACATTATAATTGCAATTATCATAAAGCAGGTAAGTACCAAAGGAAATATATGCTTACTACTCAACACTTGATTGATTGAACAAATACTTCACAGAAAAATAAGGAACTCATACATAAAACAGAGAACTACTAAAGACTAGAGCTAACAAATAGAAAAAAACAAACAATTAGACACTTAAAGCATTTTACTAATGTACATCCTTACCCATTGAGAAGTTTTATATCACATCATTTATGTTTTGCAAATATTTCTAGTATAAAAAAAAAAGTAAGTAATGCTCAAAGAGAAAAATTAATGACACGAACTAACCAAAAAAAATACTCAAATTTTCTCCAGTTAATAGTTTAATAAGCCACGTTTGTGCTTCTGACAAAAAAGAGTCAGGTTGGTTTCTAACCCAACTCTCAATCCTAACTGAGTAGTAAAAATCAACCCAATAGCAGCAATGAAATTCAATAATGTGACAAACCTTCAGAGTCCATAATTTAATAAACTCCTGGCGCCGAAGCTCAGGATCTACAATGTGAGCTAGCATTTCTACTTCATGGGGAGAAAAGTATCGACGAGCAAAGGCTAAAATGTCATTCTTTAACCTCCTTTGCTTCTCTTCCACGTCAATTCCAATCTACAGTGAGAACACAAGTTAAATATGTTCAAAGACAATAGTCTTGAGCAGGAGAAATGACGACAAAAATAATAAATCTAAAAACTTGAACATAATATAATATAATGACAAAATAATAAATATCATTTTTATAACAATATAAAATACATACCGGTGAGCCGACAGTTACTCCACATGCTATCAAAGAAGAAGTGTGCGAGATATTAAAATGTAGTGGTGGTAGGCTCCAATCTTCAGCGTATTGCCAGTCTACCTATTCAAATATACTACTTAAATTTTTTGACCGATTACAAAACAACTCAATGAACAATACATAAGCAAGATAAAAGTGCAATCTTTCAGAAGTTACAGACAAGTAATAATTAATAGTAGAAAAACACACCTCAGGTTTGCCATAATCATTCTTCCTAAACTTCAAGGATTTTGGATCAATTTGACAATTTGTCTGGTCTAGCAGCAAAAAAATTTGTTTAGACACATGACCTCTGTTAATCAAAACCAAATGATACAAGAACATGAACAATATACAGATAACAGATGTTCCACCAAACAAGTAGGCTATATGTCTATCAGAGAAAGCATAATCAAACAAATTATGTTAAAAGTTGTAAAGGTAAGGAGTTACATAAGGTGGTTGGTTCCAGAAGAAAAGGGAAACAACATCAAGAGGTGCGACTGTTATGGGCCTGAGACCAGGGCCCAAAATTATGAAGTCTATGAGAGGAGGATGAAGAGATGTAAAGCGCTTGATCAAAATTCCTGAGGGGATAGGAGTTACAACTTTCTGCCGAGGAAGCAGTTGAGAGAGCGATTACAGGGAGAGCAGAGTGAGGGGTTATTTGAGTCACAGAAGAAGGATAGAGGGCCGGCTGGAAAACAGTTAGACTTGGAAGAGCATAGGCATTCTCGAATTTCCTATTAGGTCGTATTTTCATTCAATTCCTGTAATCTTTGTTGTATTGGTTCTGAATGGTTGTTCAGAATCTTGTTCTTAATAAAATTCTATTTCAATTACCTAATTTGTGTGACTTTCTGGTATCTGTCAGCGATCCTCACAATGGATTTTCCATTATATATACCAATGCTCAAAACAACACCGATCACAAAAAAATAAAAAGTACAAAGAGAAAAAAATAAGTAAGCAAGAAATATTAGCAAGATTCAGAAAACCAAATCTCGCTAGTTGTTATGGTAGTGTCAACCACTAAACAAAACCACAAGTTTTTAGTCCACTCAATACTAAAATCTGGCTGAACATGTATACATGAATATGATTTACGAAAAAAATCTGCTTGGTTGCTAGTAGATAATATAGTAACAACAACAACCAAGTCTTATCCCACTAAGTGGGGTTGGCTACATGAATCAAACGACGCCAGAGTGTTCTATCAAAAGCCATGTTTTTCTCTAACTCATTTATCTCTAGATCCTTCTTAATAGTTTCTCTAGGTCTACCCCTACCTCTAGTGATCTGACTACCCTTCATCTGATCTACTCTCCTTGCTACATAATCCATAGGTCTTCTCTCTACATGCCTAAACCACCTAAATCTAGTTTCTACCATTTTTCTCATATAGGTGCTACCCCAACTCTCTCTCTAATGTCATTATTTCTAATTATATCATGTCTAGTCTTGCCACAAATCCAACGCAACATCTTCATCTCTGCTATGCTTACTTTATGTTTGTGTTGGGTCTTTACCGCCCAACACTCGTCCCGTACAACATTTTCCCTTGAACTTAAGCAATACTTTAGCATCACATAAAACACCCAAGACACTCCTCCATTTCAAATAATATAGTAACGATGTAATACAAATGAAATAAAAAAACAATAAGAAAGTAAGTATTAGAACTTCAAAACATACATCTTGCTAATGTAGTGCGAACCAATGCACGAGCTAGGAGAGCACTTTTCTGGAGCTCCTCCCCACGCATGCGAAGTACATTTTCTTTCTCACAAGGTGATAATATTTCAAAATATCGATTCAATAGATTTTTACACTTTACCTCATGAGGTAAAACATACCAAAAATGTGCTTCCCTACATTGCAACATACAAGATAATCAGCACCTAATATATCAAGTGACAACCTAGAAGATGCGTAACTTATGTCATACTTTTGTGCTGGAAGTTGCACGGGCGGCAAACAGCATGATGCGGCGGCGAGATTCCTTCCAAAGCCATATATGTTCATCGTCAATCGCGGTATTTTGTAACGCGTTGAACTCATGCGTACTCAGGACCAAATCATACCTAGTACAAAGTAAGGCACCCATAAAAAGGACATTTTAATCAATACTGGCCTATGAAGCACGGACAGGGGCACATATAAATTTTCTCAAATTGGTCTCCATGTCGTCCGTGTTTCATAGATACTAACTTAACCATTATCATAATAAGAAGAATGCAGCAGTTGATTTTGGTCCTCCTAAATATACCAACTGTTGATTTTAGTCCCCCTAAAATTTTCTATAGGTTTTCAGTCCCCCTAAAATTTCCCTTTTAGGGAATTGGTCCTTGTTGTTACCTCCTCTCTTTAACGGTGCTGATGTGGAATTTGTATTTTTAAAAAATTAATAAATAAATAAAAAAATTAAAATAGATTAATTCTTTAAAAATAGGTTTGATGTTAAAAAAATAAGTGTTTATATTCATTTCTTGGACATAAAATAGATTTCTTCATTCAAAACTAGGATGAAATCCATAATCAAAATCAGCCTGTCTTCCTCACTATCATCGAACAAACTGAATGCCTTTAACTAAATCATAATCATTAAAATGTTAAAAATGTCACCTTTTCAAGATGGTGAGACTGAATCGCACAAGAGACAGTAGTTTGTCACTTCCTTCGTACCTTTCGTCCTCAAAACTTTCTCAACAATGGCGGCAAGAGAGATTAGTGAGAGACCGAACCAAAACGAGATTTTGGCGAGAGAGAGTGAATCGAAAATGGATTTGGAGGAGAAAGAGTGAATCGATTGAGAGTGAAAAGGGATTTTAGGGTTTAGGGAAAAAAGATTTTGAGAGTGAGTCGCGTTTCTCTTTCTCTTTCTGTATAAGGTTTCTTCTTTCTTTCACCTGTTTTTTTTATTAATAATTAAGGAAGTAAATATAGCACTGTCAAAAACAAAAAAAAAGGAAGTAAATACATTTTTATTGATAATGAAATAAAAATAAAACTGTTCCATGTTAAGACAAGAATTTAAGGTCAATTGTTTTTTTTAACATCTAATCTTTATTTTATTTTTTTATTAAAAACATTCAAAGAAAAAAAATATTTTTTTTGAAAAAATAAAAATTCCACATCATCAAAGGAAAAAATCCACGTGGCAGTTCCACATCATTTGGTATGCACATGTGGCATTGCCACGTCAGCACCGTTAAAGAGAAGTTATGAGTAGGAATCAATTCCATAATTGAAAAATTTTAAAGGGACTAAAAGCCTTTAGAAAATTTTAGGGGGACTAAAATCAACAGTTAATATATTTAAGGGGACTAAAAACATAATTAACCCTAGAAATAATCAAATTTGAATTGAAATTAAGCGATTGTTAATCAACAAACAGTCAAATACAAATCTGAAACAACAAAATTACTTTGAACTGTTTGACTTTGAAGTTAAAATTCCAAAATTAACTTACGATTATTCACGACGATCAACGTGAGCGAGGAGGGACAACGGCGAGGAAGGGTGGCGTCTAGCGGAGAGGGAGAGGGAACCGTATGTTCCGTTCCACCAAGAGCATGAAAATTATACTCTATACACCTCCTACCTCACAAACATTTAAATTAAATAAAAACTGAATTTAAAGTTCCAAAATTTGATTTTTTTAAAATAATTTTTTATCTGAAAATATTAAATTTTTTACAAATTAAAAATAAAATGCAAAGGAAAGTAGTTTAGATTAAAAAGGGGAAACCGAGAATTTTGTTAAATTGTGGGAATATAAGGATAGATGCAGGGGCATGAAATTTTGTTTTTTTAAAGAAGGGTATGAAATATATTTGTGAATTTCTTTTCTCACCTTTCATTTTCATGCTACTCTCGTATTTTCTAAAATTCTAAAAAAGTATTTTGATTTTTGGGTTTTAAAATATGAAATAATTTTTTCTGATATTTTTAAGGAGAAAAAATTAATCACATCGTATTAACCGCGATTGAACCGTGACTAGCATGTAATATAGGCGTTCAGGTAAGATTATGAGCGATTTTATTAGCTTGTCTTCTAACATAAGGTAGAGCATAACTAGCATAAGATAAAAGCTAAGTCCTACAATTATAGAGTAAAATTCTCAACTCATTCACACAAGTGCTATTATCAAGGAGTGCATTCACAACTACTTGACAATCAGTTTCGAATACTACCCGATTGAGGCCAAGATCAAGAGAAATTTGGAGGGTTTGTTGTGTAGCGGTAGCTTCACATTCAGCTGCAGTTGGAATAGAGGGAAAACCCATTGAGTGAGCTTGGATAAGTTGTCCAAGGTTGTCTCGAAAACATATAACAACACCAAATTTTCCTTCAGCTTAAAAAATGACACAATCAACGTTACACTTGATCCAGTCTGCCTGCGGTTTAGACCATACTGAAGTAGCAGACTACACATTATCATTGGGACTGTTGCACCACTTGAAGTCTCGAACAATATTCAATGCTATGACACAAGATGCAATTCAAATGGTTGAATCTAAAAATTGGAAGAAAGGTTCGGATTTACGGAGGATGCGTGAGAAACAAGAAAGGTGAAATAAGAAATTTTCAATATATTTTTTAATCAACAGTTTTCAATATTCATGGCCCGAGCACTCCACCTTTGTGTTTATGTGTCCATGCTCATTATAGAACTTTGATATTTTTAATCATTAATACTTTAATATTTAAAATTCTCAAATTCACATTTTGTTAACTAGACTAATGAAATTTGCTTTTATGGCTCCTTTTATTGCTCTTGGATCCCCAAATTTTTAATTTTTGCCTCTAAGCACAACGTTCAAGAGTTACGAATTGAATGGATTGAGAGATAACTTTCGTTTGGTTAGACCATATTTCTTGTATCTCATCATCAGGCTTTTTCTCTTCCGCATTTAGATGACTGTTCAAAATACGACCTTCTAAATTTTACTCCATCTTATGGTTATGAAATCCAGAAATAATCATGCGACCTAAATGGACATCTACATTTCCTAGAACATGTGTATTCTCGTTTCAACTCATCTTGATCTTGATATTTCTTTTGAGAAACAAAGTATTTCGCATTATCAATAGCATGAACTTTTGGTTCAACATTGTTTGGTTTTGAAACAACACGAGGTTCGACCATATCTGCATATACATCACAAAACAAAATAAAAAACAATACATGAAAATACTTGCAAACAATTTCATGCTAAAAATATCATACAAAACCAAGACAATTGACAAACACTTAGCAAAATTAGTGAAAACAAGGCAGACATGAAAACATCCAATTCTATTCGTATATCCGATAGGTGTAATCTACACACACACAAAAAAAACAATGTAAAAGTCACTTATAAGCTTTACATTGTATTTTATCACAAAAGAGTGAAAAAATTGTGATAAAATGATTATAATTCGTTTAAGGGTTGTGATTAGAAAGCAAAAACAAAACGCATAGAAACTCAAACTTTTAGAGAGGATGGAGGTCAAGTGCAATTTTACTAATGAAAGTACAACACATTCTGTTTTGGCATATAAAACAACCGTTCAAGAGTTATCCTAGAAAACGTACATAACCTCTTTTGAACCATTCAGTTCATAACTCCTAAACATGATGTTTAGCGGCAAAAACGAAAATTTGGGGCTTCTGAGCAATGAAGAGAATAGCACTTTTCTAGGCAAAAATATCTATGGAAATTTAATTAAAAGAATTCACTTAGAATATGATAGTCTTAACGTCAAAAGCTCATTTTGAAATCGATTGGTTTTTTGAGACCGGGAAGGGAGGAAATATCACACAACATTTACTTTCACGATACACATATAAGCTCTTATATGTGTATACCTTTAACTTTCGAAGATGCATTTAGCCTATAAATTTCTTTTTATCTCTCTTTTCTTATCACATCACATATTACATATATCATATCATATTATCTATTTCTTTCTCTCTCAAAACGTAATTGGATATGTGTATCCATAGATCCTTTTCCAAATACAATCAACACATAAATTTCAAAGTTGAGTATTACATAGTCATCTTTTCACCACCATATTTTCTCTAATTAGTTCTTGAGCAATCTTCGGATGGTTAGATGGGCAAAAGAGTTGATGACTAGTTATAGTTCTCGATATTTTAAATTGGATCATCTTAATATCCATCCTATTAAGTTCGTTATTTTTATTTTTATTTTTTAAGAAATTTGGTTAGACTTTAAAATTCTCAGAGAAATAATATTGAATTTTTTTAAGGCGATAAAATAAAATTGCAAAATGAGCAAATAAAAGTTGAATCTAACAGATGATACTAACATCTCACTACCTGTCTCAAGTACGATAATCTTTAAGCCATTTCCTTATGCATCGTGCATAAACACTTCACAACCATTAGATCTAGTGTACACATGGAATAATCCTAGGCTTCTCTCTAAGTTAAACTTAGAGGGAGAAGTTCTCCCTTCTCTCTTCAAACAAACAGTCCGACGGTGATGATGACGGTGATGATGATGAACGACGATGTTGATGATGAGATTGAAGATTCTGGAAACCATTTCCACAGCAAAATGAGTTTGGAGTACAACTCACAGAAACCATTTCTATAGCAAAATGGTTTTGGCATTCCGGTACGGTGATGATGATGAACGACGACGTTGATGATGAGATTGAAGATTATGGAAACCATTTCCACAGCAAAATGAGTTTGGAGTACAACTCACAGAAACCATTTCCACAACAAAATGGTTTTGGCATTCCGGTACGGTGATGATGATGGTGATGGTGATGAACGACGGTGTTGATGATGAGATTGAAGATTCCGATTGTGATGATGATGAACGACGGTGATGATTCAGTTTGTTTCCGAGTTTTGTTCTTTTTGTTTTGTTTTGTTTCCTTTGAGGGTGTAGGAAACAATTATGTTGGGATTTATGCACGGTGCATAAAGATTTCCTTATGCACCATAACTGCTCCCTTTTTAGGGCATTGGTTAAGAGAACAAATTTATAAATGTTGTATTGAAAAATGGTGAAAAATGATAAATTTAATTTTTGAAAAGTTAAAAAATTGTTAAATTCAATGCAAACTTACAATTTTTTATTTCCTTAACAAGTGCCTTAAGAGCACTAGTTTGCATAAACCAAATAAAAAATACCCATAAAAAATCCAAATAAAAAATACTTATCAAACTGACAAATATTACTTTTTTTCTTAGATAGACGAGATGACAAAACCATCATAAACTCACACACACAAAGTGGAAATACCGAGGTTCGAACCCCGTCATGACGTCCGACCTAACAATTTCGATATTTTTGCTAGTTGAACTAGGATTTATGGGACGATAAATATTACTTTTCTATAGATGATGGATTTCGTTTTTGTAAAAAAAATTATTGAAAAATAATGGCATCCTTGTTGAATAATATTTGACCACTTTAAGCTTCTTTGCTTTTCCTTTGCTGCTAAGCACGTTGTGTCGCTTTATGACTCATTGGAGAGATAATTAATGTCATGTTGTATTCTTTATCATTGTGTTTCAATGTTAAGCTAATTGAAGCAAAACATCAAATCAATTACATTGCCGCCATGGTTAAATTTGTTTTGTTCATCAATCTTGGGTTGAGGGGTGGAGTTTTTTTATCCAAAATCATGACTCAATTAACACAATACTTTTAAAGTTATTCTCTCAAAATAAAAACAAAAAATCATTGCAATTCTTGTCTCTTATTTGAACTACTTTGTTTCTTAAAAGCTACTCTCAAAATGATTGTTTCTAATTTGACATTAGAGAGATGAATTTCTTGGTATAATATAAGACAATAAAAAGAGCCAAATTAAAACCGTGATGAAATATATAACATAAATGATTCCCATGTCAAGGACCACAAATAACCATAGTGTGGTCTCCCCATATTTTTAATGAATAATACCATATTCTTTAGAAAATACAAAATTGAATTATATCATTGGTTAATTAAATGTCAACAATATTGCAATTTTTAAATCTTTGATTAGCCCTTAGTTTACGCCATTCCCTTGACACGTATGCAAGGGACACCTAAAAATTACAACCAACAAATTTGGAGTTGAGACCCACCACACCAACTGTATTATCATACTGCTCAACCACTTATAAGTGGTAGTGTGCCACACATTTTTGGTGCTTTTTATCTTATTTTTTAACATTATAACAGATAATCTATTTTTATCCTTTTAACTATTATTAGGTCATGCGTAATTAAACCACTAATCACACTTCAAGACAACTTGAATTTTCCATAAAAAATTTGAGAATATTTTTTCAAGGAAAAAAAAAAGTGGTATAGTGCAAACTAGTTTTGTATTAATGTCCAATAGAAAATTGATATATTACGGTTATTTATAAATTTTCAAGAAAAAATACACGAGGTTATGCGTTAATATAATGAATTTTCTTTTCTGAATAGATAGATGTTGATTTTCCGAGTTTGAATTACGAGGATTGAAACTCCTTAAAATTTATCAAGTCTTTTAGATCATTAACTGAACTATTTATACGAAATCAATATGATAAATGGTTATCGTAAAACTAATTTAAACCTATAGTACATCTCAAAACATTCACATGCCATAACTTTTTTATATAATTCAAACGTGGAAAGTGGACTTTTTCAAAAGGTACACATTCCCTTTGTACTTTTATTCCTCCATCACCTTCTTACCTCTTTACAAATATAGTCCTAAAGTCCTCCCTCAAACTTGCACAAAAATCATCACAATTTCCATTACATACAATAACCAAAATGCTAGGGAAGAGAATGGTATCATTGAAGAAACTGGCTAAGAAGGTGAAAGCTAGTGGTGGAGCTGGAGCTGACTCAAACACTGATCCTCCCTACAATGAATGCTTGTTGAAGGGATATGAAGAAGAATTCTCAACAAGCACAACTCCAACTGGTTTTTTCGCACTCTATGTAGGGGAAGAGCACCAGAGACATGTGGTTCCAACAAGCTATCTTTCTCACCCTTTATTCAAGATGTTGTTGGAGAAGTCATACAATGAGTTTGGATTTGAGCAGAGGAATGGTTTGGTAGTTCCATGTAGTGTTTCAACATTTCAAGAGGTTGTAAATGCTATTGAATGTAACAATGGCAAATTTCACTTAGGCAAGATTTTTCAAGATTTTGTTTAAAGTGTTGAAAAATAGATGTTGTCCTTGTTTCATTTTTATTGGTTAGTGTTACAATGCATTGGAAGCATCACCTCTCTTGTGGGATTTGGATCCCTACAGCTGCATGGTGCATTTGTGGGACAGGTTGTGGAAATGTAGAGAATTCAAGTCACCATTTACTCTCAATCTTCTCTTTCTTTTTGCTAGTTTTTGTTGTAGAGACACACTACAACAAAGAATTCAATTAGACTTAGGGATGACATATGGATTTAAATCATCGATGTCAATACACGGTATAATGGATTAAGAAACCATTTGATCTGAATCCATAAGTAATTTATATTTAGATTGAATGTCTCTACAACTCACTACAACTTACATCAACGATAATAGATCTAAACTCGAATATATCTTAGTGACCTTTAATTTCTGTTGAAGCTATTGCTACAAAACACTTTGTCAATTAGAATTAATTTGACGTGTAAATAATTCATGGTCATAGTGATCTTTTCCATATTGGTCAACTTAAGCTTTTTTTTATTATTTACTTTAATATTTTTCCCGTATATATTTAGCAAACATGCCCCCAACTTTTACAATTGTCATCAAGTGCCGCAAAAGTGACCTCAGTAATTAGTGGCAGAAATTTGGCACTTACAATTAGTCAACTTGTGTCTTACTTGAATTTGTAATGCATAAATTTGGCAAAAATGTCTACCTATAATAAGTTCACATGTAGCACTAAAAAAACTTTGCTAGCACCGAAAATTTCACATGTGTATTAGGTGCTCTTCTCTTAGACTTTCCTTGTCATGAGGTAGTAGTTAATATTACTGTATATCGGTTGAGTAATTCCACAAGAGTACATCAAAAATATGGAAAAGTTGAGTAAAATTTAATACATCAACATAAAAGAGTTAGACAACTATAGTTACATTATAGGTGTGCTCATGTAGAATTTTTGTGTACCCTTAGAGAGAGGGACATTCTCTGTGCTACTATGATTATATTCAACTATGGGAATATTGCTTGTTTCATGTTGTCTAAATTCATTTTCAAGAATGATTTTTCAAAAATGTAATTGGAATGCAATGTATATTCTCAAGGATGATTTTTATAAAAAAAACTTATATGTTTTGGTTGTTTAACCAATGTCTTTAAGGCATTGGTTAACATTCTCCATATTATAATTCTCAAAATTTTGATTATTATGAATTCAGAAATAGGTAACTGATGTGAAAAGTAAGCAACTAACATGGAAAACGACTTGTTAATTTTTCTTGATAAATAAATAAATATATTAGCCAATAGCTAGCAGAATGGCCTGCTTGGTGGCTTACATCAGTATAAATGGATCCCTACCCTAACATCAACAATTGCTTCTGCACATTAAATTTAATTGCATTAGTGGCTTATTATTCAAGAAAATGTGTTTTGCTTATCCATAGTTCACTTTAGCAAGTTTCGTATTAAAAGTGAAAATGGGCAATCATTTATTTGTTATAAGTTTCATTCAACCTCTAAATAAAGTTCTCACGTTTGTTTAACACGAAGCACATCTTCTCACGTTTGTGTAAGGATACAAAATCAAAGTTCAGGTGTTCATAAAAAAAGTGGAAGTTTTAACAAAAATGACGAATATAAAAATGTTCAGTGAATATGTATGCAAGGTGTGTGAAAGCATATTATAGTAACTTGATTCAGTCATAGTTGTCGAAGTTTCTGACTGAAATAAATCAATAACTCTGATTTCTTGAGACCATCTCAGAGCAGAGAAATAATCTGCATTTCTGGAGAAGGTATTACCACAAACTGAAAATGAAGAGGCAACAAAGCTTATGAATTGGTCAAAGAAATTTTCACCACATGCTCATAATTAAATTATTGATCAACTTATTGATTTTCACTGTTACAAGCATCCACAAGTATTCTCTTCATATGATCAACTAGTTCTTGAATCTGCTCTCTTGAATGAAGGGGTGAAGGATATATACAAGCACAATCCAACTTTCCATTCCGTATGGCGTCAAACATGGCTAAGGATGGGCCAACACCATGTGCAGAAGCGCAACCCAAATAGTCTTCCAATCCAAGCTCTTCATGCATTTCATTCGAATCATCAATGACAAGGTCATCAAATACAGAGACCAATGCAGTTCTAAGGGATGACGATGGTGTCAAACCAGGGTTATCAATGGCCTTGCACATGAGGAAGTTCAGGTCAGCCATATCTGAGAAATGCTTGTTGTAGTTCAAAGCATTTTCAAAGGATGTGCAGCTTCTCTTTGCCAACTCCCATAAGGTTTCTCCACACACATCGTGGGTGTTTAAAATGGCAGAATGGTAAAATCCTGAACCAAACAACAGATTAATAGGCAAGAATGTTAAACTTTTGCCAAACAATTGTATTAATTTTTTTACAAATTTAGTATTCAGAAAAAGAATTACTTTATGTTTCGATCATAGTATTTATTACATGTTAAAAAAAATAAAAATATAATTAAGCATATGTTGGTAAAGAAATGATTAATGTTGTTGAAAATTTAAACGGAGTCCTAAAAAAAGGGGCGAAGTCAGTATCACATTCCATCAGTATGCATGGATCATGAATAACTGGAAAATGGTACTAATGCAGTACTTGGAGGTACCCAAGTTCATTAATTTTACTAATTTGTCAAAAAGCTGGAAACCTAATTGCTTCACAAAATTAAGCTAATTGCACCGTGAAACGATGTGAACAGGTTTTTGTCCAGCTGTCATGTGTAATGTCAAAGTAGCAGCAATATATTGAATGCATGCGTAAATTTTTTTAACACTAATAGTAATACCAATTAAATTCATAAAACAAACAAAAAATGGAACAAAGAATACCAGAAACTATGGCATACCACAATGGCTGCTAGAAAGTACTGGATCAAGAAGTGGGCGACAATCAATGAGTGTTACTACAGCATATTTTTCTGATTGATAATCAGGAAGGCGCTTAGAGACCCATGCGGCAATCATTCCAGCTGCTGCAAGTGCCGCACAAAGTTTAATTCCTCTTGATTTGCATCCCTACATAATCTTGCATGATTAACTTAATTCATTCAACTGCCAGATCGTAGGCAAAAGGTGTACAGAGAGTAGGATGCTATATCGATCAAATTTCATAACAATTAGATTGACATTGGATACATAACAAACTGATTTAGCATGTTGAAGAAACTTTCATCAGGTGAGCTAGCTTATATCATTCAGTGCCTAAATTTTTATTACGAAGACTCACGGATGAAAGAAAAGATAAGATAAATTTATGCCTCAAAAAAAATGGCAGCTGACATGATATTATTTAAATTGGCTTTTGTTTAGTTTATTCTAAATTAATTGACATATTAAAGAGATTGGATCACACCACCAGGCACCAGGGCGTGATCAAACACAAACCCCCTATTCATAATGGAGGCTCTCCCTTCTTAATTCTTACCAGGTTTGACTTCTAAGAGTATTATCTGTATATAAGTAATGTGCCAAATGCCAATGAAGTTTTTTTTATTCCAAAAAGGCTAGCATCTTCATCTTCTTTCTAGAAAAAAGGAAATCTAGGCTTGTTAATAAGGATTGCAATATTCAAGATTAGATTTTAACATTTGAAGAGACAGAATCAGTGGTTATACAAGCCAAGCTATACTAGTTCCATACTACATTACTTCTGTTGCATCAAAGGGTACACGTGTTTGCAAATATAGAGACTAATCCTTTGAATTGAGTAGAATTCAATACACAAGGAGTAAAACTCTAATTAGGAGTTTTAAGTTGTTGCCGCCCACTCTCTTCTCAAATATTGCCTAAAATTTAAATTAATCTTTCAAGAGATATTTTAATGCACATCAAAAAACAACTTGACAGACATTCTTTTTCTTTTTCGAGAATAAATTAGTAATTTTCAATTCTCATTTTCTACTCTTGTAAAAATATTATAGATAGTTTTTTTGCTGATATTACAACAAATTTATAAATACCTCGTTTATTTACTCTGCTTCTTTATTCTTTATAAGAAAGACCTATCATAAGGGTGAATGTAGATAATCACTTTATGGTTTATACACATCATCAAAATAATTAAAACATAACGAGGATCAATGAATTTACATTCAGAAACATAAAAATGAAAGAACATTATAAAAAAAACAAAAATTAATGCAAAACCACACACACCAAATTTTAACAAAAAAAAGTTACTGGTGTTGCCATAGTTGTATCAGAGACACATCATATTGCACCCATATCTGTCTCCATATTGACCTATCCTCAATCACCCTTTCAGACATGGACCCCCATACACAATAAACGTCTCCCCAATGGGTTGGGATTCTCTCCAATCATCTCTTTTTTACTATTATTATTATTATTGAATAAAACAAAATCATCAGACCTACAACTACCAGTACCCCTCAGGGCAATGATTAAGAAAGCCAAAAGTAGCATGTTTGCATTGATTTCAATAAGATTTTGACTTTTAAAAAGTTAAATTTATCATTTTTCACCATTTTCCAATACTATATTTCTATTTTTATTCTCTTATCCAATGCCCTAAGGGCAATGGTTAGCATTGTCAATAATGTAAGTAAGAGTTTTGTTTTTATTGTTGAAAACAAATTATATATGGTTTTATTATAATATTAAAACAGCATTTTACCGTTACTTCGTTCAACAACTCCAACTAATATGGAGTGTTCATTTAATAACCGAACATTTTTAACAAAATGCAATACCTTAAACGGCAATTCTTAATCTTAGTGATACATAGACGGTAATATTACATTTTTCTCATATTAAGTCTCACGTTTTTAGTGATATTTACTTGTCTCTTTAGTTTCATTTTAGAATACGAATGAAACATTAATTACATTTTACAACTAACTCCACTAATATTAATAAGGAGGCACTTTAGTTCCATAAAAGAAAGGGGGGGGTACTTCACTAAATAAAACTTACAAGTTTCTAACAAAATGTGTGAAATAAATAAATCATGAAGATAGAACCAAAAAGAAAGCTAATGAAGTGTCCGTGTCCAAAGAGACCAGTGATGTTATGGGTGTGGGGACCAAAATTTAGAAAACACGGGTAAAGTGAGGATACAAGAGTAGGAAGACTACACCAAGTCACCAACACCTTCATTAGTTTCAAAGGTTTAAAATACCATACAATAATTGCACACAAAAAAATGTCATACCATAGAATCAACAAAAACATAAGTACATAACCAATTTTAATTAAACATGATAAAATATTAGTAATATTGTTCTGATCTTTGTGGTATCTCAGTAATGTTAATTGTACACAATCTAAAAGAGAACACACAAAAATGTAACCTAAAACTACTAAAATAACATATCCAAGAAGTTTGAGCATGATACTATCATATCATATCATACTAGTATATGATAAATTGATAAGAATACATATACTTTTGATTGAAGTTGTGTATGTCTGGTGTTCGACACTAACACAACACACACTGACACATCATTATGTCCAATTTTGTCTGATGTTACAAATTGTTATCGTGTTAGTATCGGTTAGTGTCGAGTCAGGTGTATGCCTAGGTGCTCATAGATGTTGCAATTAGTATTTTGTATGAGAATGAAAATAGAAGTAGTAATAAGGCATATAACCAACAAAATAGAAACATAATTAACGAAACGAAATGTAACAGAGAGAGTGATAGTGACTCACATCAAGCAACTTCTTGGTTTCATCAGCATTGAGCTGCAACCTGACCATCCTACTCCTTCGTGGCGAATCAGCATTCACGAAACTCAAATTCGAAAACCGAAACGCATTAAGCGAATAACCAAGCACGTCTAATCCACGCGCCCAAAACGGTTTATTCTTCTTCCCTTCCGGAACCAGATCCTCAATCGCCAAATTCACCTTATCCTCTTTCACTCCATCATCACCACCATCACCTCTTCCAGCAACGAGCCGTAACAGTTCCTTCAACAACGCAACCGCTGCAGCACGGTCACACGCTGACGTATGCAACCGGAGAAACACCGCTAACCGTTTTTCATCAATCGCGTACGTGCTAGCGTGCATAACATCAACATCTGAGTTGATAGTATCTCGCCACGTGTCGCGGTTCATCTCGTGTTCGAGTAGCTTGTGGAAAGGATCAACGAGATCGTCGTGATCGTGACCGTTGAGGATTTGTTGAGTTTGTTGAAGATCGAAGGATTGGATTTGAACGGTAGGATTAGGAGGAGTTATGAAGAGGAAAGTGTTGGTGGTGGTGTCGAAGTGGATCTTTGAACGGAGGATAGGGTGGGAATTTTGGAGTTTGTGAAGGGCGTTTTGAAGATGAGGGATTTGTGGTGGTTTTGAGAGAAGGAGGCTGAGGACGGTGGAGCCGGTGCCGCCGGGTACGGCTTTGCACCAGCCGTATTCGGTGCCGCCGACGGGCCGGGTTGTGGATGGTGGTTGATCTGGGTTCGCGGTCTCGGGGTCTTTAGCCATGGTGGAATAATAAGAAGGAGAAGAGAGTAGAGTGTAAAATGCTTATGCTGCACAATGGGTTAAAGAAGGGAGGAAAATGATAGCAATAGGCAGTGCTGGCGTATTAGACTCTATCTTGCTCGACAATTATTGTTTTGATTATATTTCTTACGTCTCGTTTTAAATGGAAAGGACTCATAAACATTTCCCTTTTTTATTATAATATTAATACAACATTTTTTATTATTTTTTTAAGAGGTTAAAATTTAATATATTATCAAATCAAATGTTCTTTCCAGCATAAAATGTACTAAGGAAGAAACAACAGAGTTCAAACAATATTTACAAGCTAGAAACTAAACAAAAACAAAACAAGAAAAGATAATTATTAGCTTATGTCAAGCATGGTAAATAGACTAAGCCACCAACCATGATAATTGAAGGGAAGAGAAACAAATTTTGCCTTCAACCACATGCCCAATTGAGCATTATTTGCCATTGAATAACTTGTTATTTCTTTCTTTTCAAATTTCCCACACGCTTGCTAATCAAATAACCTGCAAGGTTGAATGTCACACCTTAGCGGCACCACCACCATAGCTGAACTGATTAAAATGATCCATTACATCAAAAGAGATGACTGTAGAAATGGCCAGCCAACCGAAAAATAAGGTGTCAAATAGACCCAAAGTTATTACAATGTAAGAATAATTGAGAAGAGGTTTCCACCGAACCACACCCTTCAACACGCATCTAGGAATCATTATCAATAACTCTACGACGAAGAAGGTTATCCTTAGCAGAGAGTCTATCGCAAAACAGGCGCTAAGAAAACAACACAACCTTCATAGGGATATCCTTATGCCAAAGAGATGACACAGCCACCACATAAGCAATATAAGGCTGAAAATTCAAGAAATTATAAGCACTACAAACAGTATAAGCGGAAGATGATTCCAAACTCCATAGCCATCTATCATCCTTGTCAACCTGCAAAGTCACATTTTGAAGTAATAACCTAAGTTCCCCTACCAACTCTTATTCACACGCAAACAACCTCAATCTCCATCTCCAAGCCTCATCCACATTCGCCCACCCTAACATACACATATCAAACACTGACTCCCCCTTCAACATTGATAACTCAAATAATCTGCTAAACATGTCTCTAAAGGACACACCACCAACCCACACATTCAACCAAAATAATGTATGTTTTTCGTTTCCAACAGAGAGACTAACATGATCACCAAACCACTTCTTCCTACGCAAGGTCGTTATATCACGCCACCATATAGAGGCCTCACGACCACCATCCATCAACTGACCTCCCTCCACACCGTAACGCGCCAACATCACCTTAAACCATAAACTCTCCTTATCCACGAACACCACTTCCCTAATATAGCAATATTAAACTCCCTAATTCTCTTAACTTCCAAACCATGAACCTCTTTACTACGACAGGCAGAGTTCCAATCAATCCATGATATTTTCCTGTGGCCAACACTCCCCCCCAAAAAAACACAATTTAAACTAGATTCAATAGAGGAGACGATACCTGGCGGAGCCTTGAAAAAGGAAAGAGCATAAACATGTAGAGATGACAGAACAAACTTCAACAAAACCAGGAGACCACCCAACGATAAATGTTTCGAACTCCAACCCGATAGTTTAGATTTTATACGATTAATGAGTGGTTCCTAAAAAGCCAAACGACGCGCATTACCGCCAATAGGCAGACCAAGATACATAAAAGGAATAGAATCAACCTTACAGTTACTTCAGATAACCAAGATACATAAAAGGAATAGAATCAACCTTACAGTTACTTCAGATAACCAAGAAACATGCACATTCACCCCAACCAACTGACTCTTTGAAAAATTCACCTTCAAACCAGACGGTGCTTCAAAGAGAAGAATAATGACACGCATAGCCCGAATATTATCCTATGATTTTTCACCCAAAATTAATGTATCATCCGTAAATTGGAGATGAGAAACAACAACAGGATCACTGATCCCCATCTTATAACCAGTAAAGAAATTATTCACAGACAAAGATTTCATCAACACATGAAGCCCCTCTGCAGCCAGAAAAAACAAGAAAGGCGAGAGAGGATCACCCTACCTCAATCCCCTCCCAAAAGAGAACTCATCAGTTGGAGATCCGTTAACCAAGACTGAAATTATGGTCATCCCAATGTATTCTTTTATCCACTTACGCCAAATAGTCGGAATATATTTATTTACTATCATGTTTTTTTAAATTATGGTCTAAACCCTTTCAGCTCATTTAGGCTAGTTTTTTCTCTTTAAAAAAATAACCTCAATTTTAAATACAAATAACAAAGGTAACAAATAGATAATAATAAATTTAAATATTAAAAAAATGTAACAAACAAGATATGATTTTTTTTCCTTTATTATTTAAAAAGTGTAACAAACTATATGAGTATATTTCAAGGTAATTAAAACCAGATCGGACCTGCCGGTTCAACCGTGAATCGGACCAATGTCCAGTCCGGAGTGGCCTGTAAACCGTTATGTCCTAAAACCGGCAGACAAACCGTAAAACCGGTCGTAAACCAGTGAAACCGGACATAACCGACGGTTCAAGAGGTTTGATAGGTTAGACCGTATTTGGGTTCTTTTCTTCACAGGAAATCAAAAGCAACCATGTCCTAAATCTCAGTTTGTCTCTTACGTTTTTTGCTCACAACATAGGAGAAACCTCATTCATAAAATCATAGTATTCACTATTAAAGCAAAATTTCAAGAAGATGTAGAATGAATTGAACAATCATTTGGTTCAAGAAAATGCACATATTCAGACGAGAGATGGTGAAGAATCGTAGATCAAAAATAGAAGGATAAAAAGAGAGATGAACTAATAGAGAGGAAGCATGAAAGGTGGCGGCGGATGAGTTTGCTGACATATGACAATAGTTAGCAACAATATTAGGGTTTTCTGCAAAGTATAGATATAAGTAGGAAAATTGTTGATGACACATCACATAAGGCTGAGAAACACATGTAAAGACCGAAATGCCCTTCGGCAGTTAACTGTCGAGGAATTTGAAAATCGGCTGCAGTTAACTGCCGAGGTTTTTTCGACAGTTAAATGCCGAGAAAATGTTTCATCAGATGAAACAGTCACCTGCTCCCCTTACACACTATTTTCTCATCAACTTCCATACCACTTCCATCTAATCCCCCAAAACCAATATTTTTTTTTATCAAATCTTGCTCCAAAATCATTGAAGCATCTTGCATAGGAGGTATTAACACACTTTTAACGTAAAAAACAGATATTAAGCATTTTAATCGGTACATTTTTTTGCTGTTTTTGTGAGTTAATTGCCGAATTATGGGGAACTTCATCGTCACCTAACTACCAAAGTAATTTCGGCAGTTAACTGCCGAGGAATACTTGGGAAAAAACTTGAAAATGCAGGAATGGCAGCTCACTGCCATTTTTTCAAAAAACATTTTCCTTTGTTTTTGTTTTAATTTATTATGACATTGATGTTTATGCATTAGTTAGTTGTTTAATTCATAGTTTTGTGTTGTTTAATTATAGTAATGGTTGACAACGCGGAAGATGATCCAGGAGAAACAAAACCAAATTTTGTCGAAAATTCCGGAGATGTCAAATCGCCTAAGGCTGAAGCAAAACCAAACATTGATGGAGCTTTCGTCCATGTTGAAGCTTCTAAATATGTCGACTCCGGTGTCCTCCCACTTCATGCCCATGAAGTTAACACAACTAGGTTTTTTTTTCGGAAGACGTTAAATGAAAAGATAGAGAAGACTTGCTTGAGTGGGCACGTCGTCAAGCAAATAAGGCGGGATTTACAATTGTTACACAAAGATCAAGTTTGATCAATCCAATGTTGCGACTTGTTTGTGAAAGGAGTGGAGCTCACAAAGTGCCGAAAAAGAAACCGAAGCATGAGACAACGGGCTCAAGAAAATGTGGGTGCATGTTCATGGTTAGTGGATATCTTAGTAAGCAAACAAAGGAATGGAGCTTGAACATTCTTAATGGAGTTCACAACCATGCGATGGAGCCGGCTTTAGAAGGACACATTCTTGCCGGTAGATTAAAGGAGGATGACAAGAAGATTGTACGTGACTTGACCAAGAGCAAGATGCTTCCAAGAAATATTTTGATAAATTTGAAGAACAATAGATCACATTGCATGAAAAATATCAAGCAAGTGTACAATGAACGTGAACAAATATGGAAGACAAATAGAGGTGACAAGACGCCGTTGCGATATCTAATCTTGAAGTTGGAGGAGCAACACTATACTGATTTCTCAAGAACACAAAGTGAAAGCACTGCAATTGAAGATGTCTTTTGGGATCATCCAACATCAGTTAAGTTGTTTAACTATTTTCCAACGGTTTTGGTTATGGACTTCACCTACAAAACCAACATGTACAAGATGCCAATGTTTGAGGTAGTTGCGGTCACTTCGACCAATTTGACATATTCGGTTGGCTTTGGATTTGTGACACATGAGAAAGAGAAAAACTTTGTTTGGGTTTTTAAAATGTTGCGTAGACTTCTTACGTCAAAGATGAATATGCCTAAGGTAATTGTGACTAACATGGATCAATCTTTGATGAAAGCGGTTTTGTTTTCCCCGAAAGTTATGCAATGAATTGTTACTTTCATGTACAAGAAAATGTTAAACAAAGGTGTGTCTTAGATTGTAAATATCCTTCAGGAAAAAAGGATGGGAAAGAGGTGAAATATGGTGATGTTGTGAAGAAGATAATGAGGGCATGTAAAGCTATGGTTGAAAACCCCACTTAAGAGTTATATGCAAATGCATTAGTGGAGTTCCAAGATGTTTGTAGTGATTTCCCACTTTTCCTAAACTATGCCATTACCACCTTGAATGAAGTGAAGGAGAAAATAGTGATGGCATGGACATACCATGTGTTGCATCTTGGTTGCAAAACCACCAACAGGGTAGAATCGGCTCATGCTTTAGTAAAGAAATATTTGGACAATAATGTCGGTGATTTGGGTACTTGTTGGGAGAAAATAAATGACATGTTGGTGCTTCAGTTCACTGCGATACAAACATTATTTGGTCAGAGTGTTACCGTATTGGAGCATAGATTCAAAGATGTCACTTTGTACTCCGGGTTAGGTGGTCATGTGTCTAGATATGCTTTGGACAACATTGTCGAGGAAGAGTCACGTTGTAGGGGAACATTGTGCATGGACAAGAAAATTTGTGGTTGTGTTCAAAGGACATCGTATGAGTTACCTTGTGCATGCGAAATTGCTACTAAAATCCTTGAAAAGAAGCCAATTTTATTGGATGAGATACACCATCATTGATATAGGTTACATATGGGTGAAGAAAGTAATGAACATGGCTTTTATGTCGATGATGGGTGGAGTGCTATTCAAGAACGTCTCAAGTCCCTTACCAAATGAAGCTTGAAATCAAAGAGGTTTTGCGGCAGTTGGTATTTCCTGAAACCACCATGTTGTCTCCACCACCACGAAAAGTGTCAACCAAGGGAGCCAAGAAAAAAGTGGACATTGCGAGGTCAAAAGGAAAAATTACATCAACTAGTCAGATCCCTTCTTCGTGGGAGGTTGTTGGTTCCCAAAATCCGGATAACCAACCATCACCGTCACCAACAACTTCATCATTTTCTAGAAAAAGAGGTGCTCGTCTTGGTAAAACATCACTTTCTCCACTCCCACCACCTACTCGGTTTCCAAAGCCTACTCCACTTCCAACATCATGTAAGGAGTGACACAATCACAAGAATGAAGAGGCGTTAACTTGGGAAGATGAGTACTTGGATCAACATGATTTGTTCTGAAAGCTCATGATTATTGAAGAGGGAAAGAAACCGCTGCAACTAAAAAAAGAGTCAAACAAAGCAGTCCCTTTTTTGTTGGACACTCCCGAAAAACCAAAGCAACAATTTGAAGTAATTGCGGAAGATGAAGAAAAATCTATTTCACTTGATCTTCTTCAATCACTTGGTCATTAATGAGTGATTTTTGTTCGGTGTTAGTCCTTTTTTTTGGTAGAAATTACACCACCGTATATTTGGGGTCGAAATTGTAACGCCAATTTTTTGTGGCCAATATATAACTAACATTATATAATTATATGATAATATGACTTTTATGTAGTGAAACTAGTGCAATAATTATTTATTTGTTATTAATGTTTACACATTTTATATATACATTTTATTGATTATTACGTTTTGTTTAATTTCATCCTAATGTATGATTTATTTCATAAAGCTTTTTGTGAAGTGAAACATGTTTGAGGTTGCAACAATTGAAGGCCGTGTTAGGTACTCCGCTTTTAAGAAGACGATTAAGGTTATGATAATGCCGACCAACTCACTTGATGATTTGAAGGCACAACTTAACGTTTATTTTGCGCATGTCGGTTCAAATCAATACACACGTTACTTATTTGGTCAAATGCCTTGCATAGATCTAGGAGAAGATAGAGATGAACACGTGTGGAGAACGACAAGCTATATGCCTTGGCTTATTCAGGACGATAGCGACGTCGGATTTATGTTTCGGAATATGGTGGAAGATAATATTTTATATATGTATGTTCGTTCCATTTGCAATTGCATAGAATGTCACTAGAGATTTCATTTAACGATATATAATGTGTTGTTTAATTATGAACACTTTTTTGATGTTTTGGTGAATTTCAAACATTCGTTTAATTTAAACTCTATGTAGGATTGATTTAATTATGGATAACTATAAAAGATAATGCATTTTTCTTGTTTATGACTGAGTATAAATGTTGCATGAGTTATATAGCCTCTCGAAATGCTCTGGATGAATTACAGGTAAAATTTGGCCGAAAAATGGCTTGGTTGCATTATGCAGAAGCCACTGTCTGCATAAATGCTTTCATTGGCAGTTAACTGTCAATATAATAATGAAACCGACTGTAGTTAACTGCCGAAAAATATGAAACCGGCTACAATTAACTGCCATCGAGGTAATTTAGTCTTTTAAAGGTGTTTTTCAGGCTTGTGTGATGTGTCAACAACATTTTTCTAGAAGTAAGCTTGTGCTGCCAAAAAATGTGGGCTTGGGCTGCCAAAAAAAATGTTGGTGTTATTGGAATAAATAATTATTATTAGTTTGATTTGTTATAACTTGAAAACAACAACCATTTATATTTTTAGTTTTAATTCAAATCAAAATTTCATAAGAAAAATATCGTTAATAATTTTCAAACGTTATCGCATTAAAAAGAGCAGAAAGACGGGTATGTGAGTGCTCGTCTTTTAGCTAGTATATATAAAGAAAATAGCATATTCCGGCTCTTTCGGCTGACTTTTTTCTTTCCAAAATTACCCTCAACTTTCAAAACAAATATCGCATATAATAAAAAGATAATATTAAATTCAAATATTAAAATAAAAGTGTAACAAATATGATATGGGTATATATATATGTCCAATTTTTTTCCTTTATCCTTTAAAAAGTGTAACAAACTAGACGAGTATATATATACTCACTTTTTCATCATCTCAATTATACCTTCAAACAACTTTTCTTATAATAAAGAAGTGTGATACATGTGTTAGGAAATAATAGGGCTGAAGAAGAAAAAATAAGCATAATCACTACACAAGAATATAATAACATGGAAACTCCAAAACCGGAGAAAAAATCACGATCGTTGTCTAAATCAACAACTAGATAATTATTATTATGTGAAATTTTTTTACAACACGTAGACTTCTCTCACTCTCACCCCAATGCCCAGTACAACCACACTTTCACAAATCAAATATTAATCACACTCTCACAAAGCAAATATATATATGCTGCTAACTTGCATCCACATAAAAACACTAAGGTGCAAGTTAGCAAGCTACACTACCTAAAATCATTAAGGCGCAAGTTAGCAACCTACACCCACTTGATTATTTACACTCATTTTTATAAGTATTATTAAGGTGCAAGTTAGTAACATTCACTAATTTACACTCACTTTCATCATTTCAAATATTGTTTGTCTCGCATTATTATATGTTTTGTACATGTTTTTAAAGCTTTTGTATGTTCCTACGTCATTAAAAGTTCAACTCTGGAATTATAAATCAATTCAGTTTTAACAATTTTATATTTAACAAATTGAATCAATCATAGCTAATAATTGAATACAAACTAAGAACCACTAAATTGTATAATCTCTCGTCCCTTAATATTCTGAGCAAAATCATCTTTATTAAACCATAATATCAATGAAGCAAGTATATAAACAAGGAACCCAAGCAACGAGTAGCAGAAATCAACATGTAGTAGAGCGAGAAAATAATGAAAAAAAAATTAAGGTTTCATGCAATTAGAGTGAATAGTGAGTGCAGCGAAAACTACTGAATTGGGGTAAAACCTAAGATACCTCGGATACGTGTTTTCAGTGTGAAATTGCTTTTTATTTATTTAATAACGTAATGACAAATCTACCCTTCCACTTAAAACAAGTTTCAGAGTTTATAAATATGTTTTTGGTAAATAACTGATGGGTGTAGCTTGCTAACTTGTATCTTAGTGTTTTTAGGTAAGTGTAAGTTAGCAGCCACCATATAAGCTTAAAGTGTTATTGACTGGTGCTTCAAAAAATAAAGAATCTAGGTTCAATATATAACCTTGGTCTTCCCCGTGCTCAGGGTCGTTTCTAAAGTTTTACGGGCCTTAGGCGTAATATGATAAAAGGGCCCCTTACATAATACATCATAATTTTTTATAGCTCATTGTTGTGTTTTTATCAGCTCTTCATTTCGTTTTTTTATTTCGCTTTTTATCGGTTTTTGTTTTCGCGTAGTGATCTCGCATCAGTTTCATAATGATTAATGTGTTTCGCATGATCTTGTATTATCAAATTCAATTATGCAATCCTTTCAATCAATTCAAGAAAGTTGACATTATTATATTTATATAATTTTTTTTAATCTTTGAAAGACAAGATTAAGGTTAATTTCACTAGTAGACCCATTTTCAACTAAATAGAATTTCTTTTGTTATGAAAATTATCCCAATTTCTTGGATAATAAATATCATCGATATTTTTAAGATTACTGAGACACATTATTAGGAATAAAGGGTCCAAAAAATATCACCAATTTCTTCGATAATAAATTTTTGAACACTTTATTAAAAACAATCAGTTTTTTTTTATAGGAGGGTGTATATTGATTATTTTTTGCTACATGGGGTAAATATAGAAAATCACACCAAACGCAGCAAAACCATTAACAAATTTCAGCCCAACACTTCATCATATCAATGTTTGGGGTCTTTTCAGAGAATTTTGCTATATATACCCCCAAAAAACTAAGTATTTCTATATACACCTCCAACCTTAAAAAAAATTGGACCCCTACCGGCATGGGCCATAGGCTGTCGCACACCCGGCAGATGCCCTAGGGCCAGCCCTGCTTGTAACGCCCCCTTTTTATTTAATTATTAGTTAATATTTGAATGCTTTTACATGATTTTATATTTGATAAGTGATAATATGTTTGTTATTTTTTAGAAATATATTTGTTATAAATATGTTTGTTATTTGTTATAGAAATATTTGTTATTTTGTTTAGAAATATATTTGTTATAAATATGTTTGTTATTTGTTATAGAAATATTTGTTATTTTGTTTAAGAATATATTTGATATTTATTTGATGTATTATTTGGCTTAGTTGCGTGTGTATATATATTTAAGAGAGTTTAGTGAAGTAAAATAAAATAGGATATTTCATTAGGAGGAGTTGTTATGTAATTTTAGAGAAGTTGAGGATTTAGTGGAAAAATAAGACAAGTGGAGAAAAGTTATATAAAGAGGGAATTAGGTTAAGAAAAAGATAGTAAGCGTTGTCAGAGTTTTTGGAGAGAAAGAGGAGAAACCTAGAAGAGGCAAGAACAAGAGAGAAGAACGCAGCTTTGATTCAGGATTTTATTCAGGTAAGGGTGAGCCTAGCTTCAATTATGTTATACTGTAATTCATCTGTTTGTGTTTAACCAAGGATTAGAGAGAGTTTTGAGAGAGTTCTAAGTTAGGGTTTTGGTAGATTTTGTGATGAATTGATGAGGGAATGATGTGAATTGATGTAGAAACCTGTTACAGAACCTAGATTAATCACTAGGACCTTAATTCTGAATGATTAGAACCTTAGTATGAGAGATTGGACAAGTTTTAGCGAGGATTTGAGCGAACCCGCAGCCTGTTCTGCGACCGCTCGCCGTGGCGAGCAGACCTACTCGCTGTGGCGAGCAGAACAGTTTAACTCGCGAGGCGAGCAACATCACTCGCCGTGGCGAGCAACCCTTTAGTGCTCGCGAGGCGAGCAATATCACTCGCCGTAGCGAGCAAGTGGCAGAACGCAATTTAAGTAGCTCGCCGTGGCGAGCACTCCCACTCGCCACAGCGAGCAATGTGGTCTCAGACCACTATAGCTTGAGTTTTATAACTCTGTTTTGAGCGAGGCTTTGAGGGTAGACTTTTGGTTATCATTAGAGATGTTTAAGACTTTAATTATAACCGGTGATGATGCTGTAAGATTATTCTTAACTGTTGACCTTAATCTATGACTTATATGCTTATTAAGTGAGTTATATGAATGATGTTTAAATGATATTTGTGACGATGATTATGTATGTGAATGCTTGTGATGATTCATTGTTGCCATGTTGCTATGTTGTTAATAAATAAAAGCTGCATGTGTCGTTAAAGATTTATGATGTTATGGTCCAAACTATTGGAGTTCATTTGAGATGTTTAAGAGTTAAGAAGTTGAGTCCATGCATATGCATCCAGAGACGAGGGCTCATGCCCTAGGAGCTTTTGCTCAATAGCGACGAGAGCTTATGCTCTAGGAGTATTGTTATACTCAATAGCGATGAGAGCTTATGCTCTAGGAGTATTTTTATGCTCAATAGCGACGAGGGCTTATGCCCTAGGAGTATATTTATACTCAATATGGTACCACATGCATGATTAAAATGTCTAAGTTGCATTGTTGAGTCTAAGTTGCATTGTTGAGTCTAAGTTGCATAGTCGAGTCGAACTAAGATTGTTGATTAAGACGTTGATTTATGATGATGACCATGACGTTGTTTATGATTAAGGTGTTACTTGACTGTTGTGGTGGTATTATGATAATGAAGTTATGTTGTTAAATATAATTGTTGAATTATATGTTTAATGTTTTGTTTTGTGAATCTCACCCCTTCTGTTGGAATTGCCGCCTCGTGGGCAAGTGTAGGTATTTACGCTTTAGTTGTTGTTGCTGTTGTGAGTGGCTACCCTCACTGTGTCCTTAGGTGCTCTGATACGTAACGGGATGGGGACTTTTATGTATTTTCTATTCCTTACGTATTACCTTGAACTGACATGAATAAGAGTAGTTTTGAATTATGTTAGATTTTTGATTAGGCCTGCGAGCCAGAACCATTATGTTAATTTGAATTTCATCCGCTGCGAAGTTTAAAATGATTTTGATTAGAATAAATTATTATTTATTCCGTTGTTTTTGATATATTAAGAAATGTAGCACTCCGTTCATGCGATACTCTGATAATTATGTATGAAATTTTGAATTTGGGAAAACGGGGTGTTACACTGCCCATGCTTCACCAAACTAAGCAATGTAGGACTTCTTCAATAACTAATATCTTTTAACTTCATTCTTTATTCAAGAAACTTAACAATCAAACCCAACAATCTCCACCTTGATTGTAAGAGTTTCATATTCTGCTTCCATTGTCTATACCGACAATCATACTTCACCATAAAGAGTATACTTCACTTGAAACTGAACCATTCCAATAATTTGTTCACATCAAACCTTGCTGAAATATTATGGTGCAACTCCCATGTTGGCTTTTAGGAAGTTCTTCAGCCATCGACATATCTCACCACACAACCTGCATCAATTCCAACCAATACCATGTGTTGTTCTGAATTCGGTAGCAATAACTTGTCCCTTTGTATGGTATAGCGGAAATACCATAAGGACACACTTTATCTTCTAGATAAGATCATCATCATCTCCCAAAACAAGGGAGGCATTGCTAGCGCTTGCTGAGAGTCTTTTTTAGATACTGCTCCATCTAAACAAATTCTCTTTAAATGCCCAAACATTCCACACTTGTGTAATCTTCTCCTGGGAAATTTCTCTTTAAATGCCCAAACATTCCACACTCGTGCTATCCTGATTGTATTAGCATATCCTTGACTTGTACTTTCGACAAGTCAAAGTTGATTCTTCCATCAAACTTCTCTATGTCAAACTTCAATGTGCTTGAATAAGACATAACAGCTGCACAGTAGCACCATTCTTCAACACCTTCACAATATCACACTTCTTTTTTATGATGTGGAAGATCAAACAATGTTGCAACCACATAGCATACTAAGAATTGTGATATCTCACGGAACCGAAGTTCTTGATACAACTGTTAGGAAATACCAGGGTTGAAGAAGGAAAAAAATAAGCACAATCACTACACAAGAATATAATGTACGAAAACTCCAAAACCGGAGAAAAAATCACGACCGTTGTCTAAACCGACAACTAGAGAATTATTACTATGTGAAAATTTTTACAACACATTCACAACACACAAAATTCTCTCACTATCACCCTAATGCCCAGTACAACCACACCCTCACAAAGCAAATATTTAAACTAAGTAAAATATAAGCTTAAAGTGGTACTGACTGATGCATCCAAAAACAAAGAATCTAGGTTCAATATATAACCTTGGTATTCCCCTTGCTTCACCAAACTAAGCGATGTGGAACTTCTCCAATAACTAATATTTTTTAACCTCCTTCTTTATTCAAGAAACTTGACAATCAAACCCAACAATATGCACATGATTAGTAAATGATAATTGAGCATTATAAGTTTTTGAAGGGGAAGCCCTTTGGCCTTTTATAAGCTATGCAGTACTGAAGGAGTTTCCCTTGTCTGATATCATTTGGCGTAGATGACTTGAAATTCGGCATCACTTTGGAAAATTGTAGGCAACATTATGTTTCTTTGTTTTCAACATTGCAATATTGTTTTCTTAAGAGACAAGTCAGTGTCATTCTCTTATCTGGTGAAGGAGGAGCTGCAGCAGGTCGAAGCTTGCTGATCAACACAAGAAGGTTTTTAGAATTAGATTGGGAGATCCGCACTTGGAAAATTGTAGGCAACATTATGTAGGCAAACACATTTTTCAATTAAAGTCTATATTTAGGACAAATTAGTGGCCCCAAGACATACAAATGACGCTTTGTTATTGTGAGTCCTTCAAAGAAGAATCCAGGTGCCTTCTCTCCTTCAAAAAAGTTTCCTCCTAAATTAGACTAAAGTGGCTAATATATCATGATGGACAATTTTTATATGTATTACTTCAATGAAACATGTTAAGAAAAATTAAGAACTTCCTACTTTCATATATTTTCCGGATGTTGTGAATTCGGACAAAATTACATCAACGAAAACAAAGATGTGTGGAGAAAAGAGAGTGGCAATCAATGAGTAAAGTAGCCTCAAGCAACAACAACAACAACAAAATAGTTCTAAAACTATGTAAAGTATCACCACAAGCATAATCAAAGCAATAAAGATAAGAAAGCAAGAAATAAAGAAACATACCAATATTGGTAACCCAGTTCGATCCAATATGACCTACTCTAGAGGAGAGAGCAGTTCACCAATCCACTAAGATGAAAGTGATACAAATGAGTGTTAGCTGATATTTTCACCAGCCTCATTTAATGTGGTCAACATTAGTTGACTTTTACTCTTGCAGGAATCGAAGCCTTCTCTTCAATCAAAGGAGTTTCAACGAGATGTTGGACTTAACGTAAATTTTTTCAAATCCTTGAAGTTCAACAAGATACGAGTCAAGAAGCAAAATCGTCAAAGTCGAGCAAGCTGTCTTTGAAGCGGAAAGATTCGAATTTCAACAGAGAAGCGGTTTCCTCAAAGGAGAACGTGAGAGACAAGCAGTTGTCTACATGGAAGGAGTGCTGATCGTGGGATTGGTTTATTTCCACTTATTTTATTTGCTATGTATAAATAGTAGTTTTCCGAAGGGAAAATAATTCGCAAATAACCTATACAGAATTCTAAAACACTCGAAGTACCGACGCGAGAGAAAAGAGTCATAAAGAATGTATGTAAATGATTTCTCAACCACCTTTATTTTTAATGCACTTGCATTTTATCTTTTCTTTTCTTTATGTTTCTGCAATTTAAACTTAATGTACCTTTATCGCTTTTAAAACCTATCGGAAGACATCACACGATCTCGTCCCGTTCGTTAAGCAACCTACGAACCCGATGAACGCACAAGAACAGAATGTACAACATGTCCTAGGATCTTTGGTTTGGTCCTTCTTGTTAAAATCAAAACCAATCGGTATTTGTTTACCAATAACACCGGTAAACAATGGGTTACAAGAAATTAGCTTAACAACTCATAAAGAACAATACCTAATTTCTACCCATTTTTTAAGTCATCCACACTCATAATGAATCCTATGAGAAAACACAAAAGGAAGCTTTTTGACCCTTCCAATGGTGAAATCTCACCACTCAATGTGTTTACAATGTTTCCCAACCCAAGAGAACTTCACTACAAATATACTCAACCCTAAAGTTACCTCCTTTGTAATATTAAGTTTTTCTCTCTACCAGCTCTCCTAAAAAACAGAACTGTGAAGCTTTAATAGTACGTTCCACATTACACAATCGTGTGACGATTCCTTGCGTACGAGCCAAGGTACATCAACCTTATCCAAAAATCGTGTGACGATGGCCATAAACCGTGTCACAATTTTAATCCAGGAAAAACCACTCTCGCTTCCTTCGAAATCGCGTCACGATAGCAAAATAGTGTCACGGTTTTGCTCCTTCACAAATCCATATTTTAAAGTCAATTTCAACATTTCTCCACCTTGACTTCAAATTGGTGATGGTATCGATTTAACCATCAACCACCATGCTGCTCTCTCCATTGGGGAATTACTCTTCAACAAACTTGATCAATTCCAAGAAATTCTTGAACCTTTATCAAGGTAATGACTTAGTGAACACATCCGTCAGATTCTCTTCCGATGCAATTTTCTCCACCACAATCTCTTTCGATTCAATCATGTCTCTCACAAAGTTCAAAAGAATGTCAATGTGCTCTGTCCTTTCATGATACACTTGATGATTCACCAAGTGAATGACACTTTGACTATCACAATGTATCTTCACATATTCTTGAGTAATTCCTAACTCACCAATCATCCTTTTCAACTATACGGCCTCCTTCACCCCTTCAACCATATGGCCTCCTTCACCCCTTCAACAAGGGCAATATACTCCGCTTGAGTTGTAGATAGCGTCACCACTGATTGTTGATTTGCCTTCCAACTAATAGCCGTGCCATAAAGAGTAAACATAAAACCCGATAAAGATTTTCTTGTGTCCATGTTTCCTGCATAGTTTGCATCTACATACCCCTCCAAAGCGTATTCCTCTTGAGATGCTCTTGTGTACTTCAAACCTCATTTCAAAAACCTATTCAAATACCTCATCACCCACTTCACAGCTTGTCAATGCACAATACCCGAATTTGACATAAACCGACTCACAATGCTAACCGCATAAGCTAAGTCTGGTTTACTACAAACCATTCCATACCTGATGCTTCTGACCCCACTTGCATAGGGAGTACTTTCCATCGCTTTCTTCTCATCCTCTGATTGAGGACATTGTTTTGTGGACAACTTTCTGTGGTGACCCAAGGGAGTGCTAACGGTTTTAGAGTTTGAAATTCTAAAACACTCCACCACCTTCTTTAAATAACTTAGTTGAGATAAAAAAAGTTCGCCTTTGTCACGATTCCTCGAGATATCAATTCCAAGAACTCTCTTTGTCAGACCAAGATCTTTCATCTCAAATTCACTATTTAATTTTTCCTTGATCTTCACAATTTCATCCTTACTAGAGATTGCCAACATGATATCATCCACATATAGAAGAAGGTATATTATGACTTCCTCACCCTTCTTTAACATGTACACACAAGAATCATACCCATTTCTCATAAAACCAGTCTTTAAAAGGAATTCATCAAACTGATAACACCATTGCCTAGGGGTTTGCTTCAACCCATACAAAGATTTCTTCAAAATACACACCTTAAACTTGTCCTCCACAAAACCTTCTGATTGCTCCATGTAGATTGTCTCTTCAAGGTCACCATGTGAGAAAGCAGTCTTAACATCCATTTGTTCCAACTCAAGGTTGAATTGATTCACAATAGCCAGAAGTATCCTTATGGAACAATGTTTCATCACCGATGAGAAGATCTCATTGTAGTCGATCCCCTCCACTTGAGTGAAACCCTTGGCCATAAGTCTTGCTTTGTATCTAGGACCTTCGACTTCCGGAGTACCTTCCTTTTTCTTGAAGATCGACTTGCATCCAACTACCCTTTGGTGTTTAGGTAGCTTCACAAGTTTCCAAGTTTGGTTTTTCTCCAATGAATCCATCTCTTCATTCACCGTCTTCAACCAATACTCGCTCTCTTTTCTCTTAAATGCCTCCTTGAAGTTTATAGGCTCTTAGTCTTGCAATTCTTCAGCCACATTTAGAGCATAACATACAAAGTCCGCATAACCATATCTTCTAGGTGCCGTAATGGTCCTTCTTTCTCTATATTAGGATCCACTATCGGTTGAGTTTCACTTGTATCCGATGTTGAAGCTTTATTCTCCACATCTTCTTCCTCTTCATTTGGAAGCTCCTCCTCAAATTGAGTTTTCTCCATCCTTGTTTCCATTACTAAAGTCACTAGGTCTTTACATTTCATCCTCATACGAGTCTCGTCAAAGGTTACATCCCTACTAATCAAGACTTTTGATTCTCCACCAGATTCCAATTTCCACAACTTGTAACATTTCACACCTTCCGAATAACCAATGAAGACACATTTCACAACTCTAGGCTCAAACTTGTCTTACTTGATATGTGCATATGGCAAAACTCCGAAAACCTTCAAAGATGAGTAGTCAGCTGGTTTCCCACTCCATACTTCCATAGGTGTCTTGAAGTCTATTCCCGTTGATGGACATCTATTGATCAAATAAGCTGCAGTTGTCACCACTTCACCCCAGAAACTCTTCGGTAACCCAGCTCATAGAAGCATACACCTCACTCACTCTAAAAGAGTCATATTCATGCGTTCAACAAGACCAGTTTGTTACGGTGTTCTTGGTACAATCATGTGCTTCTTAATTCCTTTAAACCTGCATAACTCATTAAACTGCTCTGAAACAAACTCCAAACCATTGTCATTTCTCAAGCTTTTTAGTTTAGTTCCCATTTGATTTTCTATGAGAGTGTGCAATTCCTTATACTTCTCAAATGTGTCTTTTTTGTTTTTCAAAACTAAGACCCACACTCTCCTAGAATAGTCATCGATGATGGAAAGAAAATAGGAACCTCACCCATGATTAGTTTGTCCAACTTTTCTTTTCCTAGCAAACCTTGTTTAGCTAGTTCAACTAAACCTCTTTCACTAACATTCCCCAATCTTAAATACCACAATTTAGAAATATTATGAGGTGCAACACTAGCTACTGATGTATTACCAATCACTATGAAACCATCTAAAATGTATAAATTATTCATTTTAGACCCTTTAACCGTAATTAATGCACCATGCAAAATTTTACAAACCCCATGCTCAATTCTAGTGCAATAACCTAAACTATCAAACATGCTTAGAGAAATTGAATTTCGCTTAAGTTTGGGAACAAACCTCACATCCCTTAAAAGGAATTCATGACCATCAAACATCTTTAGAAGAACGGTGTCCATGCCTTGGACTTTGCAAACTTTGTTATTTTCAAGTCGAACAACTCCTCCTTCTTTTATAGCCAAAGTCTCAAAATATTCCTTCCTATGAAACATGCGATAAGAGCACCCTGAGTCCAAAACCCAACTCTTCTCTGGTTCCCAACTTGTGACCACTAATGCACCCGCATTCTCATAACCATCTTCATCGGACGCCACCGCAACTTGAACGGAAGAACTATCATTTCCCCCTTGTCCGGGCAATCCTTCTTGAAGTGGCCGGACTTATGACAAATAAAGCATTGTAACTTTGATTTGTCAAACCCCTTGAACTTAGACTTAGACCTTGACTCCCCCTTGCCTTTTACTCTATGCTCACTCATTCTCATTGCAACATTCAAGCCTTCACCACCCTCATCAACCTTCAAGTCCTCGAACTTGTCAATTATTTGGTTCTCAAAGCCGTTTGGACCTCCTCCAAAGTAGTGGTGACCTCTTTTCCATAAAGAATGATATCCTTAAAATGCTCAAAGGACTTTGACAATGAATAAAGTAGCAACAAAGCCTTATCCTCATCTTCTATATTAACTTCAATATTGGCCAAGTCATCAAGAATTTGTTAAATTCCGTCGATTGCTTCATTATTGATTTAGAGTCTACCATCTTGAATGATTAGAGCTGTTGTTTCAAGAGTTGCCTATGAGCCAACGATTTCGTCATGTACAATGACTCTAACTTAGCCCACATTGACGCTGCAATAGCTTCCCTCGAGACATCCCTTAAGACCTTATCTCTGAGACATAAAACAATGACATTCTTTTCCTTGTCTATCATCTCATGCTTCTCCACTTGTGTCCAATTTGCCGGCATCAACGCTTCACCTTTCAATGCTTCTACACACTTTTGTTGTGTCAAAACCGCTTGCATATTAGTCTTCCACAATCCGAAATCATTACTTTCGGTGAACTTCTCGATTTCCAACTTTGAACCCACGATACACACTTTACCAATTTACGCCCTATCCCCACGGTGAGCGCCAATTGTTCTGAATATGGACAATATCACACCAATGAAAATAAAGATGTGTGGAGCAAAAGAAGTTGTAATCAATAAGTAAAGTAGCTTCAAGCAACAACAACAAAACAGTTCTAAAACTATGTGAAAAACACCACCACAAGCATAATCAAAGCAATAAATATAATAAATCAAGCAAGAAAGAAACACATCAAGATTGCTAACCTAGTTCGGTCCAATATGACCTACTATGAGGGAGAGAGCAATTCTCCAATCCACTAAGATGAAAGTGATACAAATGAGTTACAAGAAATTAGCTTAACAGTTCATAAAGAACAAGACCTAATTTTTACCCATTTTTCAAGTCATCCACACTCACAATGAATCCTAAAAGGAAGCTTTTTGATATTTCCTATGGTGAAATTTCACTACCCAAGGTGTTTACAATGTTTCCCAACCCAAGAGAACCTCACTACAAAGACACTCAACCCTAAAGTTACCTACTTTGTAATCCTAAGTTTTTCTCTACCAGCTCTTCTAAAAAACTGAATTGTGAAGCTTAAATAGTACCCTGCAGTAGACACAATCATGTCACGATTATCCCAATCGTGTCACGATTCCTTGCGTACGACTCAAGGTACACCAACCTTATCCACAATTTGTGTCACGATATTGCTCCAGAATAAATCATTCTCCCTACCTTCGAAATCGCGTCATGAGAGCAAAATCGTCTTTCACAAATCCACAATTTTAAATCAATTTTAACACCGGAACAAAATATAAGCAACGCTATTTTATAAGTTAATTCCATGATGTACGAGTAAAATAATGATGTATATTGCATATATTTTATTCAAGATTAATAAGCCCTAAAAACAATTATACATAATAGATATCATATATAGACTCATCATCATAGAATGACAATACATTTCTCACGCTTTAACCTACAAGAAAACCCAAAATATAACTCCTTGACAGACGAAATGCAACCTATAATACACATCCATGAAATGCAACCTAATCTACTAAATACTAATCCAATAATTAAGGCAGTGATGATGAGATTAATTTCATTTCTTGAATGTCTTAGCAGCATCAATAAGGATAGCCTTCATCTTACCAACAACCTCTTGCATCTGCTCTCTAGAGTGTAACGGTGCTGGATACACACAAGCACAATCCAAGCTTCCATCTCTTATGGTATCAAAAATGGCAATAGATGGACCCACCCCATGAACAGAAGCACATCCCATATAGTCCTCTACACCAACCTCTCTTTGCTTCTTTATACTGTCGTCTATAACCGTGTCCTCGAACACCGACATGATCGCAGTTCTTAACGAAGAAGATGGTGTCAACCCTGGATTCTCTATGGCCTTGCACATCAGAAAGTTTAAGTCTGCCATATCTGAAAAATGTTTGTTGCATTTCTTTGAGTTTGCAAAGGCTCCATAGGTTTTCTTTGCAAGCTCCCATAGAGTTTCCCCTCCTTTCATCTCGTGGGAATTGAGAATGGCAGAGTGGTAAAAACCTGAATATATTCGTAGGATCAAATCAATTGTTTGATTAGATACAAATGCCAAAATAAATTCAATGTTATGTTATGTCACGTCCTTTTCTTTTATATGCTCGTTTTGACTAGTGTCTTTGTGTCCACACATGTAATTTAATGTGACAAAGGAGTAACCGTGAACAAATAAAAGAGCTCTTATACACATACCTTCCATTTTTCCAACACATATTTAACATCTCATGTTCTCTCTGTCTCTCTTCTTATCATGTCTATCATCATATTAATTTCTCTATTGTTTTCTCTCTCTCAATGTATACATAGATATATAAGTGTACATTGAACATTTTCTTTTATAAGAAACGTTATATTTGTTATCTTAAATATAAATAAAAGTTTACTAAAGTGTCATGTTTAATATTTGGAGAAAGAAACTTTCTCAAATTAATTTTCTAGTATAATTTTTTATTATGTGAAATTTATTGATTTCATGCAAAATATATGTGAAATTTACTAAAGTGTCATGTTTAATATTTTGAGAAAAAAATCAACTCAACTATCCACGTTTATTTTAAATTAAAGGAAGGCTATATTAGCAATTAGAAGCATTAATTAGTTTAAAAATGATTGATTTTTGTTTAAAATAGTGACTAAGATTTGAGACACTTTTTTTTTTCTTATGATAGAGAGAATCGTTTTGAAAGATAAAAAGTTAAATAGACACATTAATATAAGACTAAAAGTCCACTTTATTTCCTGATAAAATTCACAATATCCAATTTAATCCTTGAGAAAAATAAAAGCAACTTTTAGTCCTTGAGAAAAATAAACTATTACAAGTTAGTCCCCGCCCTATTTCCACTTTATTTGATTAACGAAGGAAATACAGAGGAAAGAAAAAAAGAGATTAGTTTCATCAATTAAAATAAAATGCATCTTTACATATTTAAAATATTTTTGTTATTTTCATTGATTGAAATAACATACATATTTTATTTTATAAAAATAAATAAATTAGTTTAGCATATTTTTATTATATCAAGTTTTTATTTAAGAATATTTATGTCATTTTATTAATACACATATTTTTTTGGAAAATGTTAACAAGTGCCTAAGGGTATTTCTCTCAAAAAAAAAAGTGCACTAAGGACATTGTTTAAACATATAAAAGTAACAACTTTTGCATTGAAAATTGTACGGTAATAACTTCAATAAATGTTTGACTTATATTTTAAAGAAATAATTTATTTTTATGAGTTTCTTAAACAATGCCCTTAGGGCACTTGAAAAATCACTTTATTAATACAAACATTTAATTTTATCAATAATCTCTTCTTTTTACTTTGCTTTCTTTTATCTTTCTTTTATCAACTAAATAAAGTGTAAAGAGGAGAGATTCCTCAAAAAAAAAAAGTGTAAAGAGGAGAGAGGTTAACTAAAGTGTAAAGAGGGGAGAGGTTAACTTTTCATGGTTTATTTTTCTTAAGAACTAAAAATTACTTTTACTTTTCAAGGGAGTAAATTAGGTCTTACGAATTTTCTCAAGTACTAAAATGAGTTTTCACTCTTACTCCATCTCTCTAATTCGATCCCTACACTATTATAAATTCATCAAATTAATCCCTCAATTCCTTTAAAAACAAGATAGAAATCCTCTTAAAAAGATAGTAGAAAATGTTGGCCCAGCGACTATCTTTAAAACTTTTTCTGAGATTCGTATTAGTTGTGCAAGAGAAAAGAGTAATAATGTGTTCATTTATTACATTACTATGTTTAGAGAATTCATGCATTTAAGACAATAAGGATACATTGCAAGATTTAATGCACCAACTAGACTGCCATAACATTTCCTTCAAAAAAAAAACTAGACTGCCATAACATACAGTGCAGGATTCTAAATGCAGTCATCACCAATCAACTTTTTTATCATCACAAACCTTTAATTTAATGGCCATTTAATAGTGTTTGTACGAAGCAAGTTTACTTTTATTTTATGGTTCGTAATGAACAACACGGTTGAAAGTTGGCATATGTTTGAATCCGCCACCAATAGTTTTAATTTTTCTATTTTCATCACTCATGTAATTTGAACCTTATTTTTTCTTTTTGAGCGAGTTAGTCTCCTATTTTAAAAATATGATGTAATTAGTCCTCTAATCTTTCTGTTTTCATCCACTCGTGTAAATATGTTTGGATTAAAAAAAATAAGATGTAGCATATTTTAAACGATATGGCATGCAAATCTAGATATGAAATGCTCAACTTGTAAGAAAATCTCGCTAAACCCTAAGAGAAGTAATATTTTTACAATTACTTTATCATAATTTTTGGACAACCATTGTAAAAAGAAGGTTGTCGCAAAAATTGTTAGCAAATATGGTTGTACAAATACCATTACTCAAACCCTAAATATAAACTCACCAAAATTGTCGGAGAGACGAGATTGGAGCGTGGATCTGCAATCAGTGAGAGTAACAATACCATACTTCTTGGAACCACGTTTTGAGCCATGGACAGCCATCAACCCCGCAGCACTCAATGCCCCACACACTTTTATCCCATTCAAAGCGCAACCCTAACAATTAAAATTCAAACATCATCATGAGATATACATTTAGTCATTACATGAACATTAAAGTGAAAATATATACTATATGGTAATTAAGGAGCTTACAGCTAGAACCCCCTTAGTGTCATCTTGATTAAGTTGCAACCTTACAACTTGTGAAAACCTCGTTGCTTTGGTATCACAAAATTTCATATTCGTTAACCTAAATGAGTTGAGCGAGTAACCAAGCATGTCAAAACCACGTGCTAACAAAGCCTTCTTTGTTTTCTCACGAGGAACAAGATCCTCAATAGCCAAACTAAACTCATGTTTAGCTTCCTTATCATTTTCTTCACTAAGGATCTCTTCCTTTTCTTCCATCAACTCAAGCAACTCTCTCAAAAGTGACAACGCCGTCGTGCGGTCACATGCAACGACGTGGAGCCGCAATGCAACAACCCAAACGTTGTTCGGCAGTGTGTAAACACTGCCGAAAAACATTTGGTTTGAGTCACGCTTTGCGTCGCTCCACTCGCTGTCGTTGTTGAGTTCGAGTTCTAGGATTTGTTGGAGAGGGGAAAGTGAAATGGTGTCATTTTGTTGTGATGAGAGGTCGTGGGTTGTTAGTTGGAGGAAAGGTGTGGGGGATGTGAGGAAGGAGAAGGTGTTTGTGTGTTGGTGGAGAGTGGACCTGAGGATAGGATGGGAATTTTGGAGTTTGTGGAGTGCTGTTTGGAGACGGTGTGTGTTTGGTGGTTTTGAAGTGCGTAATGTTATGACGGCGACGCCGGTGCCGCCGCGAGCCGCCTTGCACCAGCTGCATTCTGTGCCGCCAACGGTTCTACCTTTGCGTTCGGTCATGATGGATGGTTTAGATGGTTGGAAGGGAGCTTGATGATGAAGTATTTATATTGGATTTTATGCATAGTTTGATTGAGCCAAATGAAGAAAGCATGCGTCACTTGATCATTAATTATTACTGAAAAGAATATACAATTTCATACCTTTTTCTTATCAAAAAATTTCATTTAGTAGAGTGACTAATCTTGTCGAAGATCATTTGCTTAAGTGGTCAAAAAAAAATTAGATCAATTTATTGTTGGACTTTGGTCAATTTCATACTAGATATTAAACACGATGTTTTCGTAAACCAACAATATTATGCTTTATCTAATAAGTTTGAATCCATCATTAAGTATGCAATAATTTTTAAATTTTTAAGAAGAGTTTGCCGTTTATTTTAGTCGAACAAAGCTCAAGAGATTAGTATCCCTAATTAAACGTGGATGATACTTGATCAAACATATTACACTTTCATTAAGTATTTTTATTTGTAATCCTTAAGTTACTTCATTCTAAGAGTGTAAGAATTGGATGGGCTTAACCAAACTTTGTAAAGTCTAACCAACCTAATCAAATAATTCAAGGTCTAAACTTGACTTGTTATTTGTCACAAAAGATTTTTTTCATGATCTTAGCCATTTTAAAAGTTTAGTAAGACATGTTAGCTCAAATAATTGTTTGTTTTACATCATTAGTTTAGGGTATAACCGTAATTCGAATCATTGATTCATCGTATGGTACAAATTCATCATTATATATAGTACTTTAGAAAATAAATATTTGAATTCATAACCAACTGTATTCAGCTGCGGTGACATTACTATTCAATGGAGGAGTGGCGGTAAAGATTACTATAGTAATTTATTGCTGTAATAAACTGATGACTACTACTCACACCTCCTAGCTATATCTCCGACTAAATATAGCAATCTATCTTCCAACCATATTCATTGAAGAACTACATTTCTTTTGTCTTTCTCATGTTGTCTTAGCCAAACATGTTCACTTTCCGTCTTCAACGTGCCTACACAGTACATTAATTTCATTAGTTCCTTTTTATAAGACCCGCAAATAAAAAATTTAATTTTTTTTTAGAAATAGAAGGCAAAAGCACAATTAAACACAACAAAGTCCATCCAACCAGAAAGAGGATAAAAAATAAGATGCAAAATCGCTAAAAAAAAAAAAGAAGGAGTGCAAAATCGTACAATTAGCAAAGATAAAAGGGAAAAATGGAATTAAGCCTTCAGTTTTTTCGATAGAATCAATTCAAATAATTTTTGGATCCATCACACATGAACTGAAGATCAGCTAAGAGTATGTATAATCCATGTGCATGCGCTTCTTCTTTATTTTGAGATTCATTTAATTTGATACTATGTAGTTCTATATACTTATCCATGGTGGACCTACATACATGGACCCCAATGGGCATCATCATGGTATACATTAAATTCCACGCAGGTTTCCTTGCTTGTTAAGGTAAGAAATTTGACCATCGAGCTGCTCATATTGGTTGTCTAGTCTGTAATCTTTTGAATGGGGAGGAGATTCTTTCATTTGAAGATAGAACTGTTAAAATAGGTTAGAATGTTGGTTCGATTGATCCACATTTTAGCATGGTTAGAATGTTAAATTTATTATTTTTTGTCAATTATGATATCTTCCTTTATCAATAATTTTATATATTTTTTGAAGAAATCAATAATTTTATATTTATTATTATAGTGTAAAGGGAGTAAATATAGTTGAGTTAATCAATAAATTGTGAGGATGTAATTAATCTATTTGTGCAAATGATTTACACTTACTATTTTAGAGAGAGGGAGAGGGGGGAGGGAAAGTATGATGCAGCATACACGATCAATTTACAGCTGAAAATTTGTTTCAATATTGAAGGTGATATGCCATAAAATATCCTTCAAGCATGACATCAATTAAACCATATCTGAGACGTTATTTCGTATTTATATTGAGAATATGGTCCAATGTTGACATCATATAATTTTGTTGTGCGTGTGATTAAATTGAAAACTAGGTATAGAATTGTGCGTTAGCACAAGTTTCACTAGAATTTTTTATAAATTTACTCGAAATAACAATTTCCGTAGTTCTAATGAGATTTTTTTTTTTTTTTTTAAAAAATAACCATTAAACTATTTTAATTTTTTTATCATTGTCAAGTAAGAGAGTTAGTTTTTTTTTTTTAATAAACAAAAATGAGATATATTACCACAAAGTGAGAGCTCTACTCTCTGGCACAAGGCATGCAAAGAAGAGCAGAGCAAAATACAACAAGTATTCTGAATATATACAAAAAGACAGTCAACCAATGCCTAAACAGACAAGAGGTTGCTGTCACCACATATGGTAACCAAAAGGAAAACATACATTTTTAGCTTTTAGTCACTGTAAAGAAGTAATTTTGATTTTTTTTTTCCAAAAGCTACATAATTGTTTTAGCATTATCTGGAGACAACCTATGATTCATATCGTTTCATATCATCCAAACACTGCAAAGAAAAATAAATTGTAAGAATGATCGACGGGGTTTAAAGCCTCCCGAAGAGTAAATGAACTGTATAAAATGATCCATTATATGTCGAGGATCCACTGAATGCACACCGATCAGTTTTGATATGTTGTCATAGTTCATCGAAAGTGGGACAATGAATTAAGAGATGATATGTTGATTCATTAGAACCACGTCCGGACACACACAATTGAGAATCAAACATAATGATGTTGCGACACACCAAATTATCCTTTGTAGGCCACCTGTTACGAAGAAGACGCCATGCACAAATTGAAATCTTTAGAGGAACATTTTTGTGCCAAACTGCGGTAGCTGTTGCATCGGTCTTATGCATTTTCTGCCTCATGAGCATTTGACACACACCACATACTGGATAACCATCACCCACATTAAGATGCCACTGCCAAACATTTGTAACAATATCTTGCAAGGTAACATTAGAAAGCAAAGTCATACACTCCCCCACTAGATCTTCCTCCCACACCAACAACCGTCGAAGCCACCCGAGGCTTCCCCTTCTTCCTCCCAACCCAAGGAATACATCTCTGCCACTGTCATATCCTTGTTAACTGATAAATTAAAAAACCTTCTAAACCTCTACCTAAATGGAGCCGCCCCCACCCAATAGTCAGACCAAAAAAAGGTATTTAAACCATTACCAATTTTCATCTGAATGCTCTCCTCAAACCAACTTCCTCCCTCAACACCAATCCCCTCACAAATTTTCACAATCTCCCTCCACCAGGAAGATCCATCCCTCCCCCATTCTTTAATCCGCCCCCTTTCCTCACCATAACGAGACAACATCACCTTATACCACAGACCCCCTATCCACCATACACCCCCAACACCATTTACCTAATAGAACAATATTAAATTTCTTCAGCCACCGCACCCCTAGACTCCTTACTCATGCAAATAGAATTCCAATAAACCCAAGCAATTTTCCTATAATCCTCACTCCCACAAAAAAATTAAAATAGACTCAAGAGAGGAGATTATACCTGAGGGAACTCTTGAAAAAGAAAGGGAATAGACAGGCAGAGAAGACATGACGGATTTAAGGAGAATCAAGCGACCACCAAAAGATAGATTTCAACTCTTCCATATAGACAGTCTATCTTTGATACAGGCAATTACTGGCTTTCGAAAAATCAAATGTCTAGCATCACCCCCCAATAGGAAGGCCCAAATAAATAAATGGCAACCGACCAATTTTATATGACAGAGCAGTGGCAGCCTCATGCACCCATGACTTATCAATATTGATACCAACCAACAAGCTTTATGGAAGTTTACTTTCAGCTCCGGCATGGCCTTGAAAAGAAATGGGGCAACCCTCAAAGCTCTAACATTTGCTCAACTCCTAACGCCTAACAAAAGAGTATCATCCGCAAATTGCAGATGAGAAATCACAATAGGAGTGTTCGAACCAATACTATAACCGGTAAACATATTAGCTTTCGTCGCTGCAGTCATCATAACATTCAGGCCTTCTGCAACAATTAGGAAAGGAAAAGGGGAAAGCGGGTAACCTTGTCTTAACCCCTTTTTCATAGGAAATTCGTTAGTAGGACTCTCATTTACCAAAATCGAAGCAGTTGTTGTACCTACGCACTCTTTCATCCACTTCCTCCACAAAGTTGGAAACACCATCCTCCCCATGACATCATCCAAGTAACCCCAATCAACAGAGTCATAAGCTTTCTCAAAATCAACTTTAAACAACAACTTTTTTTCTTCCAATTTTTGAGCCTCATCAACTACATCATATATACTATATATAAATAAAGTAACCCCTTTCAGCTCTTTTGGGCTGACTTTGTCTCTTTCAAAAAATGCCCTTAATTTTCAATGCAAATAACACATGTAACAAATAGATAAAAATATATTTAAATCAAATAAGATAAAATATATTTAAATATTAAAAAAATATAACAAACACAATATGAGTATATATATGTCCAGTTTTTATTCCCTTATCCTTTTAAAAGTGTAACGAACTATCTTTCAAAAAAAAAAGTGTAACAAATTATATGAGTATATTTATAAATAATTTTTTATTACCCTAATTATACCTTTAAACAACTTTTTCTATAATAAAGTTTTCATCGGTGTCATTAAAAAAAATAAGAATTTAGATTTTTTTGGTTATATTGTTGATGTCATTGAAATAGTTAATCATGGTTAGTTTATTTGTTATAATTTGAAAGAAAAGGTCAGTTATATTTTTACTATTAGTCAAAATCAAAATTTCATAAAAAAAAAAATACTGTTCATAATTTTCAAACGTTAGCGAAATAAAAAGAGCGGAAAGACGGGTATGGAGTACCCGTCTTTTCGCTAGTTAGCTATATGGATACCGTCAAGAATTTGCCTATCCTTCACGAAAGCTGACTATGTTGGAACAAAGGTGTTCAGCAATACCACGTTTTGAGTTTTGATGATAACAAGGTATTAAAAAGTTGTCAATTGGAAATTGCTAATATTTGTTTAAGTATGCAGGATATCAATTAAGATTTGTATCTTAGAAAGTATTCTGTTTGAACAATGTTAAAGAGCAATAAATCCAGAGAAGCTTGTTGCTTGTGATTATGTATCGAAGAGAGTCTGAAGACTGTATCGAAGAGAGTCTGAAGACTGCATCAAAGAGAGTCTGAAGACTGTGCCGAAGAGAGTCTGAAGACCATCAGAATCTGAAAACCAAGAGAGTCTGAAGACTGTACCAGAGTCTGAAGACCATCATAATCTGAAAACCAAGAAAGTCTGAAGATTATCAGAAGCATAGTGCTACAGTGAGTCTGAAGCCACAAATTTGATAATCTGCTAACAGTGATCTCTACTGCATTGCGATGCAATAGAAACTCTCTAATGGAGTAACGGCTAGCTTCAAAGTCAACTTGAGCGTGGGAAGCACAAAGACAAAGATTGCAGGCCTGTACAGAGTACGTTGTACGAACTCTGTTTCCACTACTCCACTACCTCGTACAGTTTGGCAACTGTGTCTACCGGTATTAATCCTCAAAGGGGATGGAATTCAAATGATGTTATTGAAGGACTATTACCAAATCAAGCAACATATCAACAGTCATTGATCAAGCTTCAGAAATCATCCTGGTGTGCTGGATGACTCAACGTCTCTTTCCTACGCCTATATAAAGGATAGAAGACTTGAAGAATTGTTGGACTCGATAACTTGAAAAATTGCATTGCGCTGCTTTTGTATTCAACTGAGTCTTAACAAAAGCACATCATCAACTTAGATTCTTACAAACTGAGTATTCTAGAATTTCTAAGTTTCACAGAAAAACAGAGTCTGTCTTTTGTATAAAACAGAGTCTGTCTTTGTTGTAATTGAAACACATTTTGATTGTTGTCAAGTGTTTCAACTGTATTCAATTTTCTGTAATTGTGTAAAAGTCTCTTGCTTTTGTGCTTGAGCAAAGGAAGTCTCTTGGCTGCGTCCTTGAGCAAAGGAAGTCTCTTAGTTGTGTCTTTGAGCAAGGAAGTCTCTCGCCTGTGTGCTTGAGCAAGGAAGTCTCATACTGTGTGTTTGAGCAACTTGTAATTTGATATTACATTTTAGTGAATTCTCCTTGGAAGTACAAGGGGGACAGGACTACTTCCGGTTTGTGGAAGGAACCTGTATAATTGCTTGTGTTCTCTCTTCTCTCTATCTCTTGATTATTCCGCTGCAATCAGAACCTAATCTCCTATCAGACTCTGGTCTCATTCAGACTCTGAGTTTAAAGGAATTAGATTCTCACTCCTCAAGAGCTGCGAAAAGAAAACACAATTCAACCCCCCTTCTTGTGTTTATCTCACCTTCAGACTATGCCTCATAAATATTTGTATTAATATCCTGACTCGATCGGTTTGCCAAAACTTTTGCTAGAATTTTATACAAACACCACATCAAAGCAATGGGATGAAATTCATTCATACTCTGCGGATTATCAACCTTTGGAATCAAAGCAATGAAAGTTCTATTAATACCTTTCGAAAGATTGCCATTGCGATGAATTTTCAAAGTGAACCTCATTATATAATCCTTCAACTCTGGCCAAAAATCTTTGATGAACCTCATATGAATGTCATCTGGTCCAGGACTCTTGAAATTCACACAATCCCACATTGCTGCCTTAACTTCATCCAAACAAAATGGTTTAGTCAAGGCGATGCTCTCAGCATAAGACAACATGTGAAACTGCAAATTCTCCACTCCCGGTCTATGATTGGTAGTGGACTTAAAATGATTTTCGAAATGTTTGAAGACTGCTTCCCGAACATTAAAGACACCCTCCTCACGTGCACCGTCCACCAAAAAAGATGAAATAGCATTTCTATGCCGTCTACCATGAGAATATTTAGAGTTGGCATCACCTTCATGCAATCATGACATTCTTCATTGCTGCCACGAGATACTAGCATTAACCCTGGATAGAGAATGGAGATCATTAGACAACCCGTGTAAACCATCAACCTCCTCCTCAGTAAGCACCTCCACCTATCCCTTAAACTCCAACATCGAGATACTTTCCTTTAACGAATTAATTCTGCTAGGCAAATTATGAGTGTGAGTTAGATGCCATTCTTTGAGAGTCATTTTGATCATCTTTAATTTTTCCCTTAAAGCAGGAAAAGACATTTTTGCCCCACACATTTTGGATGCATGAGGCGCACAACACATGCCTTAGGCGCATTTGAGTGAGCTTGCACCATGTCCTAGGCGCATGGAACATGCCCTAGGCGCATATGTGTGTGTTCCGGGTCCAAATTCTCAGTTTTTCCGTCGTTTTAGGTGTTTTCCTCCAAATAACTTGCCTCAGGACCCGGGAACAGAATTTCCCAAAGTCTTCACAAATCTTCGAATATTCTTGATTTGCCGATTTGCATGATTTCTTCGTGAATTACTTCAAAAACCCCATGAAATTGCTACGTTACGGGAAAACTAGAATTATAGACTCAAATATAGAAAACATTACAAAATTCCCGAAATCATAGGCAATTGCTCTAATACTCCTCCTTTTTGCTGCTAAAACCTACTGAAAATGACTGAAAACATGTTAAGAATAATGTAAGATGACATGTCATCAACGCCCCCACAGACATGAGAAAATAATATGAATGTGACACAATACCCCATAACCCTGCACATATAAAATCATCAACAACTAACAACTTCGTCTCCTGAAGGCAAATAATAGAAGGACGTTTCTCATCAATTATTTTACAGACTTCATGCTTCTTCTCAAAACAACCCAAACCCTGCATATTTCAAGTAATGATCCTCATCATCACCACTTCCACCCATTAACGCACACACGCTCCCACCAACATCGCTGCCCCACATTCACTTCCCTTTCCTCCTTCCCCTCATTTCCTTTCCTAACTCTTAAGAGAACATTAAACATATTATATTTGTCATTGTAAAATTTGAAACCTAATGCCTTTCCTATATCCACCACATCCTCCTTAACCACCTGCTCATTACCATGTAGCACAACCCAATTTTTCCAATCATTATTAACAGACGATGAAGAAAAATCAGATACATGTGTCCCCCTACAAAATGCTTCCTTGATGTTGTTAGCATTTTTTCCGCCACAACGTTTCTTAGCCTTCCTGTTCAACAACTTAAGAACCTGATTTCTATCCTTCTCTGGGAGCCGAACAATATTTTTTAAACTAGAACCAAATGTTTCAACAAACAACCCAATTTTCTTTCTTTTTTCCAAAGTACCTGTTGCCGCAGTTTTAGAAACTTGTTCTCTACCCTATAACTTATTCTTCGTCTTTTTTCTGGATGAGGAAACCACACCCGCATCACCATGAACATGATCATTAAGCCACTCCAAGCTCCACGGACCTGAAGTAACTGAACGAGTTGTCATTGGAGGGAAAGAAATATGACGTCTCCGTCGAACACTATCAGCTGCGGCCTCACCTTCTGTTGACTGCCCAACGCACTCAAGACTAGCCTCGGGCATTGCTGCTATGATTTGGTCGCCTGGAATATTAGTGTCCTCGCCATTGAAAGGAGGATACACTTCTAACTGCGGCGTCTGATTGGTATTAGATTCCTCAGATACCGACGCCACAAACTCTGCATCATCCTTCACTGCATTACCATCCTCATCGTCCACCACATGAAAAAGTATATCTCTTCCAAAGTCGCTAACCATAAGTTCCTTCTGCATAGGACCCACCTCCATCGGAGTTGCCTTCTCAATTGGCGTGGAATGATGTTGACTTGCTTTTTCCTCTGCCACCTAATCCTCAACCAAGTGATTAACAAGTTCTATTACATGCTTACGAGATTCAGGTGCCTCATGATCAACATTAATATATGGACAGGATACATGAGAAGCACGATCATCCTCCAACAAACAAGCATCCTCCCTAATAGAAAATCCATGTTCCTCAATTATTTTCAACTCCACCATCACTCCATCTACCAATAATTTATCTGTTGTATTAATCATGTCCAAGGAAGAAATAGCTAACATAACCCGTGCATAATTGAAACGTTCCTTAGAAGTTTTGTTGTTGTCCACCCGTAAAAATCTTCCACAACCAAACACACACAAAATAAAGAAAGTTGCACTTCATGCATGAAGCAGAATACCATAAATACGCACCCATTCTCCACGTTCATAGGCCATGATATCCTTGTTCCATCGCACAAGATTTGAAAAAAATAAATTAAAGAAATCTTTTGCCTCTGTCAACATCGCCATAACATCCAAATTCGATATGCTACGAATAAACGCTTTATCAGCACCCAAAGGAATAATGTCTAAATCATCAGACCCTGCATCAGAGATATATATTTGAACCACTGGAATAAATTTTCCATTTAGAACAGTAACAACCACTCCTTTTTGTGCCCAAGATAAATCTTCAGATGTCGATCTATAAGCACGTATCATCTTACCAACTTGATTCATACCTTCAATAACAACACCCTTTGGTTCACTTTCTCTATGAGTCATCGCTACAAACGACTTACCCTTGTTCCTGCTAACAGGCTTTGCCAACCCCTCCTTCACCCACACTCGAAACTGGCCAAATACCACATTATTCAGAGCTTTCAACAATTTTTCGTCGTCTCTAAAATTAGCATATCTATCAAAACCATAAATTTGTCCATTCACATTGCGTTTTCTTGATAAAAATATATCATCCAATATTCCACAAACCTCAAAGCTTTATTTTAAATAAAAATATGGAATCTTGTCTGGTACATTTGTGAAATAAAAGTTTACAAACCGTCGCAATTCTGAACCCACATTCACCACTATGCTGGTAAAGGAACCACATGTTTTATCTTCCTCACTGGTGCTAGAACGAGTGCGGCTTGTTGTTGTGAACTTATGATTGTCGCTTCAGTTTGAGGTGCAACACGGTTCTCATAGCCATGTCGCAGCTACACCTGTTTGGTACCTTTGACACCGGTTGAGCCATGCCATGACTGATCCCCTAACCGAACAAAAACCTTAGACCTCTGCCGTGACAAAACCCTAACCCTAGACCGTTGAATCTTCCTGTCCTCTGAACCTCCTTGTCGCGAGAAACCATGTTTTTCCATCATGTCCTCGATCATCCTGCCATTGCGCTTTCCTCCTTCGCACTCAGTAAAAGTGTAGTTGAATAGTGAATTATAATACAAATTTCTTATATTCTTTAGTTTTCTTGCTTTAGTTTATATCTCCTTTGATTTTTCTTATGTTCTCTTTATTTTGATATGTTTTTAGGTTTTCGAAGAGAAAAAAAATAGTTAGATATTATCAAAATTTTATTCTAACTTGAGTCAATGAAATTATTTTATTTCACAAGGATCATATTCAACATATTTTAATTTAATAAATGACTCGTTTTTCATATGTTCCATTCAAGCACGTTATGACATCATGGATTAATAAATTAATTTTATCTATATAATCATCAACTATATATTAAAAAAATCTCCGTAATTATTTATTTCATTCAAATAATAAAATAACTACTAAGATAAAATAAAATTATTTCCACAATAGAATTTAAACCAAATAATAATGTAATTATTAAGACAAATTACGTACATATTTTAGAAGACATTATGTTTGACTGAAAGTTTAAAATGCAAGAGTGAGATATTTGTAAGAATAAGATAACATGTTTTTTTTTTGAAGAAACCAAAATGAAATTATATTGCCAAACCAACAAGCGGTACCCAAGCACAAGGTGTACCTAGGATACCACTACCAAGTTACAGAGTTACATACAGACAGAACACACTACAAAGATGACAAGGTTAGCCAATGCCCAAGCATGCTAATGGGCTTGACCACCACCTCTGAGTACCAAATACAAACATAGCATTCCTAGCTTTAAGCCACCCTAGAGATAACACTTTAACCTTATCTAGCCGTTGGGGAACAGTGGTTACAATATTTTTGAATAGTCGGTTGTTGCGTTCATTCCACACAACCCAAGTACACAAAAGCCAAATAAGCTGCAGGAACGAGCTTTTAGATTTACCAACATCTGACATATAGGTAAACTGCATCAAATGATTGGAAACATTATTACAATCGACCCCAACAAAACCAATCCAATCGCGCACATACTGCCATAAAGTAGCAAACACTGGGCAAGAGAGAAAAAGATGATATGCCGTCTCCACGTGACTGCAACCAGAAACACACAAAACGTCTTCCACAGGTAGAACACCACGAGTAGTCAGATTAACTTTCGTTGGTAAACGGTTCCGAATGAGCCGCCAAGCAAAGATCGACACCTTCAGCGGAACCTGTTTATGCCACACTAACTCCAAAGACGTGTCCACCTGAGTAGAATCATGATTAAGCAGCAAGTCATAAGCACCACACACGAAGTACCCATCAGTTGTGTCTAGAAGCCACTCTCATCTATCTGAAACATATGGAACCAACAAAACATCAAACAGTAAAGCCCTACACTCCTCTAACAAATCCTCCTCCCACGCCCACAAACTACGCCGCCACCTCCACCCCTCCCCATCTCGCCCCACGCCTAGGGAGAACATATTAGCCACCGTAATGGTTTTGTTCTCAGCCAAGTCAAACAAGCGACGAAACCGAACATTAAACAGATCTCCACCAAACCATCGATGAGACCAAAATAAGGTTTCAGCCCCATCACCCACCCTCCGCCTAACACTGTTACCGAACCACCCACCACCAACGTCTCCATCACCATCACGAATCCTACCAACCTCCCGCCACCGAGAAGAACCACTCCGGCCCCCCACCTCCAACCTCCCACCTACTTCGCCGTAACGGGCGACTAAAACATGGTACCACAAACCTTCTCTATCGACTAACATCCTCCAACACCATTTCCCTAATAAAGCAATATTGAACTCCTTTAACTTCCGAACCCCCAACCCACCGTGCTCTTTTTTATAACACAAGGTATTCCAACCTACCCACGTAATTTTTCTACAATCCTCACTCCCACCCCAAAAAAATTTATTCAATAAAGATTCAATGGAAGAGATTATACCTGATGGAGCTTTGAAGAATGAAAGGGCATAGATAGGAAGAGAAGTCAGGAATGCTTTGAGAAGGATCAAGCGACCGCCGAACGAGAGAAACCTACTATTCTAACCTGATAGTCTAGTTTTAATGCGATTCACGATAAGATCCCAAAACGATAGTCTCCGCGGATTACCACCAATAGGCAAACCTAGGTACAAAAACGGAATTCTTCCCACTTTGCAACATAACACCACCGCTTCCTCGTTCAACCAAGAGTCATTAATATTAATTCCCACCAATAAACTTTTGTTAAAATTAACTTTCAAACCCGACAAGGATTCAAAAATAATAAGGACCGCTCGAATAGCCCGCACATTAGCTCAGCTTTTGTTACCCGAAATCAGAGTATCATCCGCAAATTGGAGATGAGAAACCGCCACTTGGTTAACAATACCTACCTTATAGCCGGTGAAGAGATTATTCTCCACCATTGCTCTCATCATAATATTTAGCCCCTCCGCTGCTATCAAAAACAAAAAGGGGGACAGGGGATCCCCCTGTCTGAGGCCTCTAAGTAAATGAAACTCATCCGTAGGGCAACCATTGACAAGCATTGAAGCTGTTGCGGTACCCACACATTCTCGAATCCACTTCCTCCACAAAACAGGAAACGACATTCTCTCCAAAACCGAATCCAAATATCCCCAATCAATTGAGTCATAAGCTTTTTCAAACTCCACTTTAAATAACAAAAGCTCCTTCTTGAGTTTACGAGCCTCATCAACAACCTCATTAGCTATAAGAATACCATCAATAATTTGGCGATTATTAACGAAAGCAGATTGAGTCTCAGACACGACACTACTAATCACCAACCTCAATCTATTTGCCAACACTTTGGCAATAATTTTATACATGCTTCCCACCAAAGAGATAGGCCGAAAGTCGTTAAGCTGCTGAGGATTGTCCACTTTTGGGATAAGAGCGATGAAAGTAGAATTGATACCTTTTGCCAGTTTGCCATTACGGTGGAATTCGGTCACAAACCTCATAACGTCATCTTTCAGCTCGGTCCAGAATTCTTTTATAAAGCCAAAATTGACCCCATCCGGACCCAGACTTTTAAAGCTATCGCAATTCCAAATTTCTTCCTTAACTTCTTCCACTGAAAAAGGTTTAATTAGACTCCCTCCCTCAGTCATAGACAGTGCCCGAAACTGAAGATTAGACACACTCGGTCTCTCCACCTCTTGCGCCTTAAAGTGCTGAGCAAAGTGAGTAAAAACTACTTGCCTAACTGGATGGACCCCTTCTACCCGGACACCGTTTACCAAGACAGAACAAATAGCATTACGCCTACGCCGCGAGGACAGACTCGAGTGAAAATATTTGGAGTTAGCGTCACCTTTACGGAGCCATTGATTTCGCGATTGTTGCCAACAAATACTAGTGTTTAACCGAGACAAAGAGTGAATATTAGCTGAAACCTCACGCAATTCGTCATATTCATCTGCTGACAACTCTTCAACCTCCCCTATACCATCTAAGACTGCCTGCCTGTCTTTCAAAGCGGTAATTTTTGCAGACAAATTTTGAGCGTGCGATACATGCCACGATCTCAGGTCTACTTTAATCAATTTAAGTTTTTCCTTTAAAACATAGCCACCCCAACCTTCTACGTGCATAGACTTCCATGTGTCACTCACAAATTGCTTGTAACCGGGCATGTCTGACCAACACTTCAAGAATCGGGAAGGCCGCGGTCCCCAATTTTCCTCATCCACCGACAGGATCAGAGGGCAATGATCCGAAAGCCCTCTCAACTGAGCAACCTGAACACAATTCGGCCACACCAAGCACCAATCCTCAGACAATAAAAATTGATCAATACGACTCATCGACTTACCATCACCTTTAAACCACGTAAAATTTCGGCCACATAACGGTAGATCAAGCAAAGTATTATCATCTATAAATTGGTTGAAGGGGGCACAGTTCAACACACCATCATGATTCGAAACTGAACTTCTTTCCTCCCTACATCTGACCGTGTTAAAATCACCACACACACACACCTTCTTCCCCCGAATAGCTTGAAACCGAAGAGATAAGGAGTCCCATAACAGTTTTCTCTCGTTCCCATCACAGTGAGCATACACATTAAACAAGTAGAACTCCTCGTTAGATAAGATAAACCGGCCATGAATACCGAGCACATGATCAAAACTACTTGAAGACCAAACCTCGACTTGAGACGAATCCCAGATAATCAGAATCCCACCGGACGCCCCTAAGGATGGGCGAAAAGAATACGCGGCTATTTTCCCATCCCACAATGACAAACACACAGCCTCATCCAAACTTCTTTTAAAAAATAGAATTATTTTTATCTTGGTCAAATAAGTAAAATGTAAATGTAAATATATGACATCAACATCCAAACTTTTACAATATGCAAAATATATTAAATGTTCAAAGAGCTTTTCGAATCAATTTTGTCATGTGTAAGTAGTATTTTATATTAGATAAATTTGTTCAAAAATCATTTGATGCCCGTATATAAACTGTAGTAAACTAACTATGTTTAGGCCCATAATACATGTATAAATATAATCTATTTGGACAACTTCTAAGTTAAGTTACATCAATATTTTTTTTATATGACAACTTCAAAAAAATTATGTTTGACTTTGATTTTGTTTCTACCATTCTCTTGAAATCCAAGTAGATTATTAACATCTCTTAAACACAACTTGTCAACAAAGAAAAACTTCTTTTAGACCGCATAGCAGTAAAAATGAGACATATCTATATTCCTAAAGTCGGCAGCTTGTTCTCTTTTGATTGAATGTCTGCAACAACTATTTTCTTTTGATTCATAGTGAAACTTCAAAGTACTACCTTTAATTTAAAATGAGTAAACTCAATAATTGAATGAATAAATTTAAATTAGAGAAATAAAAAATGGATAAATAGATAAAAATTATTGAAAATATAAATGTGAAAATAAATGTATAACAATTAACACTACACGAATATAAATAAACTTTAAAATAAAATAAAAAATTAAAGTTAATCTTTAAAAATATATCTTTTATCCCTAAAAGAAATTGATATAAAAATCCGTAAATTTTTAAATTAATTGGTGCAAATGTTAGAGTTAAAGATATATACTTACATGAGTTGTAATTTGATAGGCTTCTCGAATATAAATCTCTTTTATCCTTTTCTCCTCGTCTACACGAAAAAACTATTCGTATTAAATTGGTGGAAATATTATTAATGCACCAAAAACATAAATATAAGTCTCTCAAAAAAAAGTCTCTCAAAAAAAAGTCTCTTTTTATCCTCTCTTCCCCATCTACATAGAAAAGTTATTCATATGAAAAGATAAAATATAATAAAAAAAAAATGATAGAAATGTATACTAATAAATGTTATATCATCAATAAGAAAAAAAGAAAGTATAATATTTGATAAATCTATATCTATATAATACAGTAACTTGAGTCATTATTGTCTATCACAAAAACAAATAAATAGTCAAGAAATATGTGAAGAGTAAGAAAGAGAAACAAAAGATATCATACAAAATTTAAGAGTATCATCCAAAAATCCTTTGGATAAAGTGATGATGATCCAAAACTTCACCATTGGACCCTTTCTTCATACTCCATTTTTCTCTTCTAATTTTCTATGGAAACTTGTTTTGTTGGGATAAAGGGTGAGATGAAAAGATCTCAAATTCTTAGCACATATTTATACACACAATGATCAGGACTATGAATAGTGTAACACCCTAAACCCCACATATTATTTTCTAATAAAAATACACTAATTAATTAATCATGTAAGGGTGTCGCACGTCTTCATCAATTCAAAGTACTTCATTTAAATTAAAAATGTTGCAACTGAATAATTTTCAAAACATCAAAGTAATTGTCAAATCATTGTATCAGCATCAAAACTGAATTCAAAGACGAATTCTGAAAACAAAGTATGAAATAGAATGAAACCCAAATCACTAGTGGTACTGATCAGAGCATCGACTCGGTAAAGACTCCCAAAAACGAAAACAAAAAACGAGAAGGCTCCAACGTCATCCTCCAAGACTCACTTCTTCTAAGTTTCTTCTTCCTGCGAATTTGTACCAAGCGATGGTACAATCCAATAGAGGGTGAGAAAATATCCAACATAAGATATGCAAAGGCTCATGTATAGATTCAGATAAAAGAACGCATCAATAACTTTTAGGCATGTATATATCACAGTCAGATAATATTCATATTTAAATGTATACAATCATTTAATAAAATCAATAGGCATCGATCAACATCTTATAATAACATGTAAACATCAACAACATTTACGAATATCAAGTAGACATTTAGCAAAAAACATATAATTCACACATAACCATATAGAAACACATAATTGAATATCACATCTTTAAATAGTTACACACCTTTAAATAACACATCTTTTAGTTATACATCTCCAAATAGACTTGTAGTTATGTATGCAATGTTCCTAACTCGACTCTCTCTGCATGTGATACCGGTTTTGGATATCAGAGATATGTTTACTGATTTATCCCGCATCTTTAAATCACATCTTTAAATCCGACTGCCCGTGAATGCATAAACACCAAATAATGACTCAACAATGCACATTTTTATGTGACTCGACAATTAAACATCTTTAGATAACACATCTTTATATGACACATCTTTGTATAACCCATCTTTAAATCAACACATCTTCAAATAACACATTGTCGAATAATACATTTAGTTTCACATCTTAAAATAATACATTATTTTCACACCATTTTATGGTTCACAAAGTAAACTTCTATAGACATCCCGTTATTTCCCATCATTTAACTACATCTTCTACTCAATTCGTCGACCAATGTCTATTATTAAAATTTCCAAGATTCCTCACTTACCCTCACTTGTTATCAATGAGAATTATTTCATTAAGTCCATCTTCCAATTAATTGAATACAATATTGTATTCCAAGTTCTTTCTAAAGTTATTTCATCAGCTGTACTGAATCATGTTAATAAGTAAAATCCTTAAAATCTTTCTAACCATCATGATTCTTATTCCAATTTAACTTATTAACATTAATTCATCTTAATTACTCATCCCCTCTCACCAAAGCCCCATAACAGAAGCAAATCGACGTCAAATGAATTCCCTAGAACGCACGAAACACGCCATATGATCTACATTATTAAGTGTTTCTTCAACAATATCATCAAAAAATAGCTTAAATTGAAAATAAAAAGATGTTCGCATACCTTATCTTTCCAAATTGGACAGGAGAAATTCAACGTGAAAATCTAAAAAAAAAAAAAATAGTGTGAACAATAAGGAAATTAAAAGAATTGATGAATGAGGAATGCATATGACCCTATTGAAGGGTAATTATATCAAATATTATGGACAGTGAAATACGCATAAACTAAGCATGAATTTTTAGCAAACAACTTTTAAAATATGCAAACTAAAAAGGTTGATTAAACAAAGAAAAATAATTTAAGCATAGTAATGGATAAATAGATGGAATTATCTTGAAAGAGCATGTCTTTTTCATTCAAGTTGGTCATATTTTCCAGCCTCTAGGGTCATTTTCTCGCAGGTGTAGACCCACAATAAGACATGGTGCGGATGTAGCCACACTAGATTACAGCCTAATTTTTTTATATTACGCATCTGAATTCTTAGGGAACAGAACACCGCATCTCATTCTTCTTTGTCTCGTGTTTCACCATCTTCTCTCCTCTCATAAACACAAATCTCAATCTCCTCTTCTCACAAACAACTCACCGCCTCTTCTAACAAACAAAGTGCAAGCTTCTTCTCTCCTTTTCTCACAACAAACAAACAAACCCAGTCAATGACTTTCTCTTCTACTCTCAGCATCATCTTTTCTCTTTCACTTCTTCAAACCTAGTATCTCTCTCAGTTTTCACTATAAGACAAGGTAAGTCAATTAGCAATTGATTCTCTACTATCTCATTCATTCTACAATTTCTTGTTTTAGGGTTTTAGAATTGATAATTTGATTTTTTTTTAGGGTTTCAGAATAAGGGGTTGACTATTGAGAATTACTAATTGTAAAATTAGATGTGTAAGTAATATGAGTAGATTTATTGATCATTCAAAGGAATAGCTACACATAGATGATAGAAATTGATTCAATTGAAATATTAATGCATTATGCTTATGTATGATATATGCATCAAAAGATTTTGTAGGCTTTTTTTTCTAGTGCCATGGCTTTGTTTGTTTTGTTTCATTAATAATATAAGTTGTTAAAAAAGAATAGGTTCATATTTATACTGTCTTTGGTTGTTTTGCTACTGCTAGTGCCCAATAGTGCCATGGCTTTTTTATTTATTTATTAATAATACAAGTTAAAAATTTCTTGTTTATGATAATTGATTATCGTAAAATGGTGTTTGTAGGATGAAGAAATTATTTCATGTGTTGTCTAGAGACAAAGCTAGTTCTTCGACTAGTCAAGAAGCATCGAACACGGATATTGCTCCAAACTCGACCAATGAAGATATTAAAGTTGTATTATAGTTTCTTTGAAAATTTATCCTAATATGAAATGTCTGGGGTCACCCCTACTTGCAACCCAAATGAAAGATCTTCTGTTTCAATTTTTATGAGTTTTGTTTTGTCCCAAAACTAGAAAAAAAGGGTTTTCTTATTTGGTGGATGTAATGACTCCATTGAAATGAATAACCCTTTTTACTGAGGAGGGAAGAACATTGAGAAGTCAAGGTATCTAAAAAATTAGATCGAAAAAAATTATTCCTCAAACAAGCTTCGCCAGAGAGGGTTGTGGTGGTGGAGGTGACCATCGGAACTGTTGAGTTTGCTGGTGATGGTACAAAGAGGCAGATGGTAGGGAAGTTGAAATACAACTTCAAATCAACCAACGTAAACACAACTCATTCACGATTACCGCATATCTGAGATAGTATCTTAGTGGATGAATGAAATAACAGAAAATGGTTTCAAATGGCTAAAGGGTTTGTTAAGAGAGATATGGAGGAGAGAACGGTCGTGGAAGAAAGTGAGAGAAAAAAATATAATGTTGATGGAGAATGATAAGATTGTGTTATTTACTTGATCTTGCGGTCAAAAAATACTTTCCCATCGCGGGAAATTCTTTCCTCTTCCCATCCTAAATGTGACCCTAGTAACAACCTTAACCTTCACAATTAAAATTACCTCAACAACACCAACAACAATAACAACACAGTCATTTCCAACCAATTACTTCATTCACTTCTTCTTCAAAAAAAAATAATTAATTACTTTGTTATGTCAAACCAAGGAATTTCCAATATTGTTCTCCTATGTCACCACTTTCTCCAATGGATTTCGCAAGTTCACCAATTGAATTCATAAGACCTTCTTTTTCTTCGCCCTGTATGCCTCTTCGCTCAAACCCTACTATTCAAAATCATATACCCATGAACAATTCAATCCTCTAAAACTCATTAGCCATGAATAATTCAATTTTACAAAACTCATTCCCCCGTGAGCACTTCATCCTCCAAAACTCATTACCCATGAATAATTCACTCTTCCAAAACTCAATAGTCATGAATAATTCAATTCTCCAAGACCCATTACCCGTGAATAATCCACTCATCCAAATCTCAATATCCATGAATAATTCAATTCTCCAAGACCCATTACCCATGAATAATTTACTCCTCCGAAACTCAATATCCATGAATAAGTCGATTCTCCAAGACATGTTACCCAAAACTCAATATAGTTTTGGGTAATGGGTCATGGAGAATGGAATTATTCATGGATATTGAGTTTTGGAGCATTGAATTATTCATGGGTAATGGGTCTTGGAGAATTGAGTTATTCATGGATATTGAGGTTTAGAGGAGTGAATTATTCACGGGTAATGGGTATTGGGGATTTGAATTATTCATGGTTGTTGAGTTTTGGAGGAGTGAATTATCTATGGGTAATGAGTTTTGGAGGAGTGAATTGTTCACGAGCATTGAGTTTTGTAAAATTGAATTATTCATGGCTAATAAGTTTTGAAGGATTGAATTGCAATGTAATATCTTCGTTCAACAATGCAACCACAACGACTCAACAATGCAACAACAACGACTCAACAATGCAATGTAATTATGCATGTGGTACCAACAGAACTACAACTCCCTTCGTTAATGCCGTAATTCGGCTTGACAGCTACAACCCCGTTCGCTTAAGAATCAACAGAGTTATAACTCCCTTCGCTAATGTCGTGAATCTGCTTAACAGACTACAACCCCCTTCGCTTAACATTGCTTATGCAATGGCACAACTTAAAAATGCAACAACAGTAACTTCATATAAAACATTTTAAATCATCCACAAAAGATTCTTAGTCAAACCAAGACCACTGAAGAGATAACACAATTATCAACAACTTTCATATTTAAACCAAAGACCAACTCAAAACAGAAACGTATGTAAAAGATACAAGAACGCGAAACAGGGCAGTCTGCCACTGAACAATTCGCGAGGCGAGCACAACTACTCGTTGTGGCGAGCTCACATTTGAATCACTCGTTGTGGCGAGCTAAAACAGGTAGCTCTTGGGAAACTAGACATTTTTCACCCAAAAATCTCAATTTTAACTTCTCAATGCCCAAATTTGATTCCAAAAGTTGTCTAATCATTTTCTAAACATAAAAGGCACTCGAATTCATATAAAACTTGACCCAAACATTATTTCTACAAAAACATCATTTTACTACTGAACAGCTCGCTATGGCGAGTGGCATCAGAGCCACTCGCTAGGCGAAGAAAAACACTCGTTGTGGCGAGTTGACCTCTACTCGCTAGGCGAAGGAAAACCACTCGCTGTGGCGAGCGACGACAGACAGCTCTACGAACAGACATCAGTTTTCACCCAAAAATCCCAATTTCGACAACCCAAATCTCAAAACTGATAGAAAACATTATCTACTGTTATTCTACAACCTGAACATCAATTTTTGCACATTAATTCATGGGATTACCTATTCTTTCAACATTTTAATTGAATTCAAAACCTAACTTCTATAACATCAAAGATTCAACAACAACAAGATTAAATCCCCTTTTTCAGAATTATATACTTATGATTAAAGAAGGTTAGTCTCGCCCTTACCTTAGATTGGTTGAATTTCTGAATTCTACAAGCTTCCTCTTTTTCTCCCAAAAACCGTTTTCTACCAGCTTTCTTTGTTTTCTCCCAAAACTGTTTTACGTGCTCTCACCTTTTATTCCCAACCTCTCCTACTTTTAACCTAACAAACTCCCTCCTTATTCCTAAACTGCCCTTATGCCTCATTAACCTAATTTAATTATATTCATTCACTATTAATGTCATAACAAACTACTAATAATTACCAAAAATCGCACATCGCAATTATTCAAATAAAATATACAAAAAGACACTAAACTCGATAAATTAAATAAATAATAAATTAGGGTGTTACACTACTGTCTGAATCATAAACAATGGAGAAGCTAATATGTTGCAATATGATGCTGTTTGTTTTAGCCACAAAATGAAAAGCTAATTAAAGTAGCTTTTTCTAAATTTATTTATTTTATAAATGCAATGAAATCAAGTGTAAGAGTTTCAAAACAAACGAAAAATGATTTTTATGATAGTAAGCAAACAAAAATAGCTGTAGATTATTTTAACTCAAAATTTATATTTTTTAAAGCTGAAACAAACGCATCCATGATCCATTACATAGATAAAAAAACAACTCAACATAAACAATAGTTTAAGACATACAACAGTTGTTCACACATTTTGGAATACTTTTTTATAGACTACATTTGAAGTGGTGCTGATACAATCTCCATCGTCAACTGTTAACAATATCTTCAAACCATCCCTTGATTTAACACGTGATATTGCAACATATAGTTGTCCAGACGAAAACACTGGATGTGGAAGATATATATCAACCTGCTTAAGTGATTTCCCTTGACTATAAAAAAGAATTATTATGAAATATATCTATTAATGAAAATTAAAACCTATTAAGCACGTATCATAGTCAACTTTCATTGGTAAATGGAAATTAAAACCAATTAAGTCATTAAAACAAAATTATGGGTGGGAAAATTCGAATTCAAATTTGCGAGGTAATGAAGAGATTGGTTTAGGAGTAAATAAGTCATTAGAGATTGTAAAAGAGTTTAAGGAGAGAATTTTTTTTTCTTTCCATTTATGTTTTATTTCAACGAATTATAAAAAAAACAATATAATAAATAGGATTGTAATATCATCAATAATTATTATGAAATATATCTATTAATGGAAACTAAAACCTGTTAAGTATGTATCATAGTCAACTTTCACTGGTAAATGAAAATTAATATCAATTAAGTCATTAAAACAAAGTTATGGGTGAAAAATTCGAATTCAAATTTGCAAGGTAATGAAGATTCTGGTTAGGGTCTATTAGTGTTAAGGTTAAAGGGTCAATGCATTTAAATTAAGAGATATTATAGGATCAAGCATTTAACATGAGAGTTATTTTATGATAAAGAAATTGAATCATATTGTAACTGATTAGAGAAAGTCAAACAATAATAGGAGGAAGCAATTATATTAGGCATCAAATATGTTTCTATATATTGTTATACCTTACGAATAATATGGCAAAAACATTATTCCTTATTAGTGGTACGAGGTTAAGGTTAATGCAAATATGGATCTTGAATCCTTGATGAAGTGATGTTTAAATATCAATTGTTTGGTTGTTGTAGCAGATATTGAGAAGGTGGAGCACATGAAGCTCCACCATATCCAAAAACAAATTTAGGTCTGAAGTTACCATATGCTAAGTTTAGAGATTGTTTCGGATCTCTATACGAAGGGACAACAAATTTTTGGGGTTTAAAGTTATAAAGTTTTGTCTCAAAGTTCCGATTCTTAGGAATCATGTTTGAATTCTTCACATAAATGAGGTTCTTTCAGGTAGGTATTATACCATATGTGGTTTGTTTTAGAAACTACTGCTATTTTATGTTTATGTTTCCTTTTTGTTGATAACTAGACCCCGACCCGTGCGATGCACGGGTTTGTTTTGAGTTTCATATATAAGCTTTAAATTGACTAGCAGTCGTCGACATGGTTAAATGTATTATGTATAACATTTGAATACAGACTACAATAGTACTATTGAATAAAATAAATTTAATCATATTTTCTTCTCACATTTCGACCTTTATAAAGTATCACAAAGGGATTTCAAATAACAATTTATATTGGCATGGATTGATGTACTTTACCAAATCTATCTATTGATAGTTATTTTAGTGCCATGAAAATAATTTAGTTGGTTAGTCACCGTCAAAATCATGTTTATCAAATTATATTTGTGAGTAAAAATGTTTTATATCAAAAGAGTTGGGCATATGTGATCAAAGAGAAAAGTTGGGCATAAGATGTTCCAAACTCAAGCATTACATAAAATTTGTATATCATAAGCTCAATAGGAACTCATATTTAGTTACAGACCAGTCATAAATATTAACAAAAATTATTGAACGAACAAAATATTATTAAATATTAAAATGGATATCAACCCAAGTTTTGCTTGGGTGCCTTTCCTGTGAAGACAACAAAAATTTGCCCCAATTTTAAAAAAAACGCTAGAAGAAAACACTTCACATCACACAAAGTTGTCCATTTTAAGATTAAAGATATCATCATCAAAATTGATGTCGATTTTTGATAGTGTCTTTACTCAAATATCAACCTTTTCCTATAACTGTCATGGAGAAAATGCTAGAAGGTGATGCTTCTCAATGTATCCGGGCGATCAATAAAAGTTTCTGCAAAAGCAAAGCAACCACGATGACCTCCTTGACTTAATTTGAAGGCACAATATATACAATGAAACTTCCATTTTATTACCATCCATATACTCCAAACCACACTTCCAATCTAATTAAAGTAAATAATATTCAATCGTTTTGAAATATGGTCTAAGATCACAACTTTTCACAAATAGTAGCAACGTATATGCTATGACATGCAACAAAAATGAAGTCATTCCAACAAAGGTTAAAGACCATATAAAGCATCATATAGTCCACTCATGAGACACAAAAAGTAACACCCTTATTTTTTCCAGCACTGTGAACCAAATATAGTAGAATTATTTCATCAATAAAAATATTGCTGGCAATTGAGAGGAAATTAACATCATTGAGTAGTATTTACTTTAGTTTATCATATCAGATACAGAAAGAAAATTATGTGTGGAATGCATAACCGAAACACTATATATAGTCTTTCCATTCTCTTTGAAAACATAAACATTAATACAATGTATAATCCAATGGAAGATTCAAGTTCAAGAACATAACAAATAACACATTAGTCATAGATATCTAATCTGCTTGGCTTGGCTGCTGCAACACCTATTATAAAGTATCTCAGTGGTTGAAACCTAATTTTAGATTGAAGACAAAAGTAGAAAAAATAAATAATTGTTACTTTGTAGAGCTTAACAGGACCACCAAAAATAATTCACACTACACTATAAATGTCAAAGTAACAAATAAATTAGGAAAAGAAATCGAGAATATGCAGAAGAAGATGATGAAGGTACAAAACCTTGTGCAACAGACACTCTTAGATTTAGAAAAACTTCAAACAGGAGCAGAACACATAACAATGTATGCAAGCATATTTCTAGATTACATTAAAGGTGGTATATCCAAAATATAGTTGTATGCAATATTTTTATTAACTATACAATTTACAACATTTAATTTCTAATGACTGAATACTACTATTTTTCTCTTGTGGCAAGTTTTCTGTTACACAACATTTCCATATATTGTTCCACTTTGGATCAATTAAAAACTTGGATGTAATGTAGTAATTACTTTTTGCACTATAACAAGGTCTTCGGTGCATGAGTAACTCTTAGCAATGAAAATTGGAAAGTCTAATTTAGACAAAAAGTAAAGTGAGTTTTGCTCTTAAAACTGCATAAAGAGGCTGCAAGAGATAGTCCAAGGATTCTCCACATATGGATTTAAAATCTATGAATTAACCTAACAAGTTTCTTATCCTTAAAAAGAAAGTTGTTTATCTTCATTTTTTTGGCTTATTTATGCAAATAGTCCATGCAAATATACGTCGTTTAAGTTTTCATCCCTAAACTTACTAATATTTTCAAACAACCATTGTAATTATTAATCACTTGAATTTTGGTTTGCAATCCCATTTTGTTAAGAATATTAGCAGTTTCTTATTAATGTTGAACTTCATGTCCATGGTGATAAAATAGCTCAAAAAGAAACGAAGGAAAAATAGTGGGCATGTCCAGTCCTACTTGGATTGTTTGCTAGAGATGTGACACTCGTCGATGGAGTTTTCTTTTGTTAGAGCAGGAATGGTTCATACAATTTCTTTAGGGTTTATATGATAACACGATATTGAAGAACAATTGAAATACTAACATATCTTCAAGTGTGCAGATCAAAGAATGAATCTATCATTAAAGTATGAACATCTGAAGAGCATCACAAGGACCAAGAGAAACTTAGAAGACTATGATGGAAGATCTAAATGAATGTCAACGTCCTTAAAAGAATGATGCCTCACAAAAGCTGGAGAGTTACCTCAACAGATTCTGTGAAGGTCATCAGACTCAGAAGCTGACTGTCATACTTGGATGACCCTCAGATTTGATAAAATCCTTAGGGACCCAGAATCCACGTAGGCTTTGTCTTATTCTGTGAACTGCCCCTATCATAGTATCTGATAGAGCAATTTTTTTGTCTTCTCTTGTCTATGTGTACAAACAGATAAAGGACCCCAAGAACAAAATGAATGCAACAGAATTCTACTTTCAACAAAGGAAATTCAAAGGTTTTTTTCAACGGAATTATCCATTTTAGACAAAGAACCTCAATTATAAAATAACTCAAAATGAAAGGGAGGAAAAATTGTGGGTAAGTCCAGTACTACTTGGAATGTTTTCTAGAGATGTAAAACTCGTGGAAGGAGTTTTCTTTTTCCAATTCCCATCCTAGGTCCTAATCTTATTCGTTCAATCACTTCAATATTTAAATTATCATTGTGCCTACCTTACGTATTTGTATTGTGTGCGTGCTTTTGTCATTCCTTCGTAAATCCCAAAACATAATAGCAACATTTGTTAGAAAAAACAAATACATATGTGATTCAACAATTTGATCATGCAAAATATAAAGTTAGAGAAAGGAGAGTATTGAATCCATTATGTGGACGAGGTAGTATAAGGTATGAAGATTGATGGTTATGCAAGTCATGTTTGTGTAAGTTGGTGGGAGACTCTGCAGGAACTGCAATGCCATTTTCAGGAAGTCAGTATGTTTAGCCAAGATAATGGTGACACGCATCACGAAGTTGTATATCAACAAGTGCTGTGGATGTGGGTGATTGAAAAAAAGAAAAACAAAACATATTGAATGTTTTTTTTAGTGAGTGTTTGTGGCATAGACTTTTCGATTTCTAACAAACTTGGTTGAAGTGTGGTAATAGATTTTTTCATATAACTTAGCTAATAGGTTTTTGTACTCTATAAAATGAATCTGTTAGCTAGTGTTGGGTTTTATTTTCAATATTGATTGTATTCGTCTCGCAACAACATTTATGTTGGATCTTGTAAGGTAAAGGATGCGGTTAGAAAGGGTTGGCGGTCGGATAGCACTTGGGTAACATTGAGGTGCCAATGTCTTGTGATATTGACCAACTAAAATGTCACAAGTGTATAAAAAACAAAAAAAATCTTTGTTAGGAGAAAGCCACTTGTGACATTGTGGTTGGCTAATTTCACATGACATTGACATCCCAATGTCGCTCAAGTGCTACCCGATTTCTATAGAGGCATTTTGCCCAAGTACTACAATCTTTTATAGTAAAACATAAATTAGAGTATGCACCTTTTGGTCTTCAACTTTACATCTATGGTATAAGTTTATTAGAGAAGCTCACAGAAAAAGATCGATTAAGCTTGACACAGAATTTTCACTTGGGAGATTGTGCAAGATTAGTGTTAGTTATACGAACAACCTTCCATTAAAACACTTTCTCACCAAGAAAAATTTGCATCAATACATGACAAGAACTAATAATAATAGAATAAGAAAGAGTTAAAAGTTTTAATTCACACAACATTATGATTTAGTGGATGATTAATGAGGTATATATCAAAAGATGAAAAGTTATAAGCGAGGTGAAAAGATTTTCTAAGAATGACGATTTAGTATATTAGAGAATGAGAAGCTTTCATAGATGTGACACATCATCAAAACTCTTGAATGAGTAATACTCAAGTTTAGTTTACAAAGATAGTTAGAAGATAGATAGATTAAATGATATTTCTTCCTAGAAGAAACTCATAAAAGTGTCATAAATGTCTATCTAAGCTTCTAATATTGGTATTGTTTAGTGATCGCAATGGATACCCAATGGGTAGGGTACTACAGTGCCCATCCCCATACTCGTATTTGTAAAAAATACTCGTACCCGTGCCCGTACCCTCGTGGGCAATAACTTTAGTGCCTCTCCCCATACCCTATGGGTACCTAAGTGCCCATACCGGCACCCATTACCCGCACATTAACCATGAAAAGGCAATAAAAACATCACAATTGAAATCAAACTATGGTCCAATTTTTTTAAAATTAATTCATAAAATAGTATGAATCGTAGTATTTATTCAAATAAAAAACATCCAAAATATCCCTAAAAGTTTATACACCGGCAAGATGGAGTTGTTATTGTATTAAGTATTTTTTTATTTAGGTTTGGATTTAGGTTTGGATTTAGGCTTGAATAGCTAAATAAATTAATTAATTATACACCAAAAATAAATAATTATTTATAATATTATAAAAATATGTATATGCGGTGTTGCGGGGCTGAGTAGTATAATATCTTTACTCGTGCCCATATCCATTAAAATTTGTGGGTATTACCCGGACTCATGCCCATACCTATGAAAGCGGGGTTTTACCCTACACATTGTGGGTATTTTTTGCGGATACCCATTAGGTCTGGGTCCAATTGCTATTGTTAGATTGAACATCTTTACCATAATTTAAATTCGTTACTTTGTAGTTGTTTGTGTGAGTTTCAGATGATGTTTATCACTTTGCAGATAGACAAAAAAAAATCATAACATTGATTTTCTACGGTCTCGGTCTCTAACATTTCAGTTTCGTCAAAAAACAATAGAAATTGTTTTTTATTATAAAAACAATTGATTGAAAATTAAGGATAAACTAAAATAACACTAAATATCTCATTTGTAGTTCTAGAAATAACTTTTAAATGTTTGTTTTTAATTTACTTTGAATTTTGTAACAAAATACATAAAAAATATGCAAAGATTATAATAATTGAAAAATACATTGATTAAAAATTAATATTTAATAACTTTTTAAAAGCAAAAATTAGAATGTAAAAACACAATATGTCAACTTTGAAATCTTAACTATTTTGGCACCATAAGACTATCAAATATCATTTGCATCACCCTAAAAAAATTATTAAAATAAAAAAGAATGATAAAACAAATACTTGGGGGGACAACCCAAGATAATTATTAAGAGATTATACATCAATTATCTCGTTAAAACTTTTACCAAAATCATGGTAAAGGGAAAAGGGAGTATAGTGCAAAGTAGCAAAATCAACAAATGACCCATTTGAGTTTGGTTTGAGATTTTGGAATGTGCTCCTCTCAAGATTTCATGTTCGATTTCCTCTCGTGTCAATTTCGATGGGCAAATGAACGGTGTGATTGGCCCCCTCAAATTAGTCGGTTCTTGAATTAGATACCGAGTTTAAAAAAAAAAGAAGCAACAAATGTCATGATTAACCAAATCTAAACTAAGGAAGGTTGAGCTCATTCAATCTAAAAACCAAGAGCAGAAGTCCTATCACGAAAAATATGAGAAAGCATAAAAGGCAATCTCACACTTAAATATTCATAACTCACTTAAAAATATACACCTTCTTTTTTTACTTGAGACATTACACAGTACACACCTAACTGTTAAAAATTACATATAAACACAACTCACACTTAAAAATATTCACAACTAAATACTAAGAAATAACAAAAACATTGCAACACAACTAAGACCCACAATGACCCAAACAAGCCTTTTCACCCTCACATGCAATTCATCGTTTTTCTTCAGCATTGCATTGATGGTTATTTTTGTCCCTCACGTTGTCGTACTATTTAAAGAAGTTTCATAGTCTCCTCTTGGCCATGGTGTATTTATCACAACCAAATAATGTTGTCCAAGCAGTACAAAGAGGAAATGGAAACCACATCAACAATAAAACAATGGTCTATTTGTAACACTGTCACAGGAGAAATTAGAAACATGGGAGGACCTAGCACAATTTTTTGAAATTTTACCATTTTTCTCTTCAAATATGCAAACAAACTTAATGAAGAAGAAGCAAATGAGGGTTTGAAGAAGTAAATAACAAAGGAGATGGAGAAGCTGAATCTAGGAGAATTAGGAAATTTGGAATGGATGCAACAGGAAGAAATGTTGGAGGTGGAAGATGAGTTTTGTGGGTCTAAAGGTTTTAGGCAAAACTACCCTACGTTGATTTATATTATTTATTTGTAACACTTAGTTATTTATCTTTTTTTTCTTCATATTTAAATCATTTATATTTTAAAGCGTATACAAGTTAATCCTTTTTTAATTTTTTTATTCAAAAAAAAAATGATGAGTTGACTTGCAACATAGGATTATTAATAATATTGTTATTCTTAATTAATTTCTTCTTTTGAAAAAATAATTATAGTATTTTATATAGTCATCATCATCATAAATATTCATCATCTTTTTCTTTAACGTTCAAACCCATAAAAATCAAGAATCTTCGTCTTCTTTTCAAAAAATCAAACAACAAAAAAGATTATGATGAAAATTATGATTAGTATGATGATGTTCGCTGAAGAAGATTGAAGATGAAGATAATTGTGAAAATTATTAATACCGTCTTTTTCTAAGTTTTTTTTTTATAAAAGAAATTATTTAAGAATAAAATTATTACAATAATCTTACATGATTGACCAACTCATCATTTTTTGAATAAAAAATATGAAAAAGGACTAACTTGTATACACTTTAAAAGATAAAAGACATAAATTGAAGAGAGAGAAAAAATTATCTCTTCCTTTCTTTCATTTATCATGTTTTCTTAGTCTATGTGAAATTATTAAATATGACAAATATTGTAGGACAAATGGAGTATTTTTTTTTTTACCTTTTTATTGTTTATGGTGCATTGTACATACTATCATATCGTAAATATATTTTTGTTAGCCAAATTCATTGAATATATAAGAGTATATTAATTTTTTCATTATTATTCTTTTTCTTAATTTTATATTCTAAATATAACACTTTCTTTGATCGGTTAAAATTCACCAAATCATGTAGGCCCCATGTAAATCATGTAATTATTGATTAATAAATATGTTGGAAAATATTAAATAATTGATTGATAAATAGAGACTAGAGAGTAGAGAGAGCGTGTGTTTAGTTTTGTGTCTGAAATATGATACGAGGTTAAAATAAATTCAAATGAAAAAAAAGGCTCCCGCGTGAAAAGGGTAATAAAATCACGTTTGTCCTAAGTCAAAACTCCAAAAACCCATTTCTCTCTTCTTTCTTCTTCTTCTTCTTCTTCATTTCTTCATTCTCTCTTTCAATCCAAACATGTCTTCTGTTCGCCACGAGAAAGAGAAAGGCGTCAACGTTCAAGTCCTCCTTCGTTGCAGGTATTCATTCTTCTCTCCATTCAATTCTTTTCTCATCATGAAATCAATTCATTATTTGATTATTATTTTGTGTTCTTCTTCAGGCCTTTCAGCGAAGATGAATTGCGTAGCAATGCGCCGCAAGTTGTGACCTGCTACGATTACAATAGAGAAGTATCAGTTTCTCAGAATGTTGCCGGCAAGCATTTTGACAGAGTTTTCACTTTTGATAAGGTTATTATTCTCTTTCAAGTGTTTAATTGGTTTATGTGATTGTAAAATGGTTTTGTTTAAACCTAAATGTTCATTGTTTAACTTTCGGGGCTCGATCACAATTCGTTTATGTGGTTGTTTGTTTAATTGATTAAGAGATTAACCTTAGTTCTTAGATTGTGATTGAGTAATTTGAAAAAAGAATAATAGGTTAAAGAGAATTGTGGTCAAGTCACTCATAAATTTATGATGCTTCAGAAGAAACAGAAATGAAATTTCAAGCAATACACAATAGCAGACACGACACTCACACTGACACGTCGACATGTTTAATAATTTGAGAAAATAGAACAATGAGTATAACCACATGTGTCGGTGTCAGATATGTAGTGTTACGTGCTGGCAGACTTGCTATCAATCGGAAGTGTCGGTGTTACATAGATTTCAACGCCTCGTTGTTCAGCACAAAAGTTGGGATAGCTTGAAAATAACAAAAGTATTAGTCAAAATCTTAATTCAAAATCTTCTAATACCAGTGTTGTTAAATAGCAACTATAGAGGCGAAATAACACTATAGCATAGCGGAATAATTCAAACAAATCGCTATCGTTATGCAATACATTTTTTAATACAAAATATTGTCAAATAGCGGTTACAGTGGGGCTATAGTACTGTTGCATAGCGGAATTTAAACAACCTGGTATATGCTGGTATATGCTGCTATCTGCAATTGACAACACTGCAATAACCCTTGAACATTCTTCTTCATTCTATGTTGGTTTCTTTAATGAACAGTAATTCACAATGGCTTACACTTTACAGTTCATGATACGCCAACATTATATGGGAAATGCAATGGTTTGCAGGGTGGTGCTTTTTAGTTTTGAACTATGAAATTTATTCATGGTATATGGTGCAGGTCTTTGGTCCTTCTGCGAAGCAAAAAGATCTCTATGATCAAGCTGTAGTTCCAATAGTAAACGAAGTTTTAGAGGGCTTTAATTGTACTATATTTGCATATGGTCAAACTGGTACAGGGAAGACATACACAATGGAAGGTGAATCCAAAAAAACCAAGGTACAATCTAGTGACAACCATTTTCATCCGAATCATTAATGAAATGATGTTCTGTATGCATGCTCAATACTCACTGATTATTCTCAATAAAGTTATTTCATTATTCTACAGAGTGGGCCGAATGGAGAGTTGCCTTCAGAAGCAGGAGTCATACCTAGGGCTGTTAAGCAGATTTTTGATACTCTTGAAGGCCAGAATGCTGAATATAGCGTGAAAGTCACTTTTTTAGAATTGTATAATGAGGAAATTACTGATTTGCTTGCACCAGAGGAACTTTCAAAAGCTTCTTTGGAGGAGAAGCAAAAAAAGCAGCTACCTCTTATGGAGGATGGTAAAGGTGGCGTTCTTGTAAGAGGTTTGGAAGAAGAAATCGTAACAAGTGCAAGTGAAATTTTTACTCTGCTGGAAAGAGGGTCTGCCAAACGACGTACAGCAGAAACTTTATTGAACAAACAGTCAAGGTAACTAATGATTGCTTTACGTGTCTCTTATGTTTGTTTGATATGTTTGTTTGAACAAATTGTCAAATTTTTATTTTTGATTATCAATAACAATTGCTTTCCCTTTTAGTCGGTCACATTCTTTGTTTTCCATTACAATCCACATCAAAGAAGCAACCCCAGAAGGTGAAGAACTTATAAAATGCGGCAAACTAAATTTAGTGGATCTAGCAGGTTCAGAAAATATTTCTCGTTCTGGTGCTAGAGAGGTATTACACCTTAAGCATACATCTTACTTTGTATACACTCTTAGAATTTTCCAATGAGATGATTGATTAGATTTGCATGATATATAAGGGTCGTGCAAGAGAAGCGGGAGAAATCAATAAGAGTTTACTTACTCTAGGGCGGGTGATCTCTGCACTTGTGGAGCACCTTGGTCATATCCCTTACAGGTTTTGCTCTTTTTGTTTATGCTCCATTCTATCTGTTAACACCCTTCAATTGAAGTCGACACTATCTTAATTGTTTATGAAGCATTATGTACATATTTTTGTGTATCTTTTTCTTGTTCACTTACATAAAAAAGTTGGAATTTAGGGATAGCAAGTTGACGCGTTTATTGCGTGATTCACTTGGGGGAAGAACAAAAACATGTATCATAGCAACAGTCTCTCCTGCAGTTCATTGCTTAGAGGAGACCTTGAGCACATTGGATTATGCACATAGGGCGAAGAACATAAGAAATAAGCCTGAGGTTTGTTACTACTCTTAAGAACTTTGTTAAACTGTGCATATCTAGTGATGTCTTAGTACTACTAGTCTTTAGTGACATGTTACAGGAGTAGTAGTTTTCGAAGAATTGTGTGATATTTTTAGGGGCATTGTATGGAACATGTGTAACATATAAGCAGGCATAATATGTGCATAACTTTATTTCCCTTCTGAAAACAAAGATGCTGTTTTGAAAATTTTGATTAATCTGTTTGTGTCATTATCTTATAAATTTATCTGTTTCAATTCAAATTTTGAGTTGCGGTAAATTCAGCGCTTGCTTTAGGGGATTAATGAAAGCTGTCATATTTACGTATTCCAATTGCAGAGAGAACTTGCCTACTACTGATACATTAGTGTTTCAAGTTTGTTGTCAAGTGGGCTGATGATAAGACATGCTGGATGTGTGGACATTTTTTCTTTTTATTTACCATGACAAATGTTGTCTCAGTCTGCCAAGACATTTTTCTTTTCTAATTTTACTAGGTTAACCAAAAACTGATGAAAACAACTCTAATCAAGGATCTCTATGGTGAAATTGAGCGTCTTAAGGGAGGTTAGTTGTGTTTGTCTCATGGTTGATAAAGTAAGTCACGGAAGGTTTTAGCTTTCTGTTTTTTGAGTGTTTCTGAGGTTGATGAATTTATGATTTTGATAAGAGGTTTACGCTGCTCGTGAGAAAAATGGCATCTACATACCAAAGGACAGATACATTCAGGAGGAGAACGAAAAGAAGGTTGTTGTTTACTATTTTATTTTATGCTTGTTACCTTTACTGTTGCAATACAATTATTTCAACATTTTTATCAGGAAATGTATTTTATTCCATGTAACTTTCAACCACTGAGGATGTTATACTACTTTTGTCTGTAGTTTAAAAATTCCTTTTTTCTAAGATGCTTACTTTCTTTGTTTATGTTCATTTGTTGGAATAATCAGGCCATGAGAGATCAGATTGAGCAGATGAATATTTCATTAGACGGTCATCAGAAGGTATATTTTGTTGGCTATTATATTTCGATGATACTTTGGCTTGGTCCTTTTCCTTGTTATGCTTAGCTTGTTTTGTTTGTATATTTCAATTAGAAATTTGAGGAATTGCAAAGCAAATACAATGACCAATTTTCACAGTGCTCACATTTGAGCACAAAACTCGATGCCACCGAGGCAAGTTGTCTGAGCGTTTGTTCTTTTTGTTGCACAGTTCTATATGCATTCATGTAAAAGAAATTGTTTTTTCCGTGCAGAAAAACTTGAAGCAGACCAGCATATTGCTTGCCAACACAGAGGAAGAATTAAAGAAATGTCGGTATACTTTGAAAGAGAAAGATTTTATCATTTCTGAGCAGAGGAAAGCAGGTATGAATGGTTGCATGTTTTAATTTTATCATCGTTTCTTTTGTTGCTTCGTAATTTTTTATAAGACATTTCCTTACTTTGTGCTAATGTTAATTACTATGTGCAATAGAAAATGCTCTTACTCATCAAGCATGCATTTTACGAGCTGATTTGGAGAAAGCTGTTCAAGATAATGCTTCATTGGTCTTAAAAATTGGTGAGGGTTTTTACATTTCTTTTCAGCGCTTGGATGGATGAAAAAATATTCAAGAACCTAATTATGTATATGTTATTACATTTTTTAGGTAGAGAAGATAAATTGAACTTAGATAACAGAGCTGTGGTGAATAATTTCCAAGTGGAGCTAACCCAACAAGTTGGTTCTCTTTGTAACACTGTGGCAACATCATTGTCTCGACAGAATGAACACCTTGAATGTGTGGAGCACCTTTGCCATTCATTTATGGGCATTCATGATAAGGTGTGTAAAATAATCTTCTGTCACAGTTGGATTGTGACATCCTTTCAGGCTGTTACTAAATTTGTTGATTCCTTTTCCTAAGTTTAGAAACTCTCGTTCATGATTTCACTTTCTACTTATTTTATTCTTATACTCATTCATTCATGCACCCATCTTTTTATTGGTTGTAGGAAGTTGCCGATTTGAAACAGAAAGTTACAACTCTGAGGGCTTTGTATATATCTCATGTCGAAGCAATGCAAAATGTCGTGCGTTTGCATAAGTCGGGTTCTGATGCTAGCTTTCAGGAACTATCATCTCTTATATCCTCTAATGGTCACTCCATTGAAGAAGTACGTTATGCTATAACTATTGGAATTGCTTATGTTTATTTGGTGTTTCACTAGCATACTTCATTCTTGTTCAACTATAATTAAAAGTTACTTTTACCATGTGAATCAGTTTCTTGCATCCGAGGCCACTAAAGCAGGTTCAATACTTGATGATCTTCAGACTTCTCTTTCAACTCAGCAGGGTGAATTGACACTTTTTGCAAGTGAGCTACGCCATGTAAGTGCTTCTGGATTTGCTTCTGTTTATATTTATAACTGTTAACCACTCATTCATATTGGTGCTTTTTTCTCTTGCAATTATATATTTGCTTACAAATTTTTGCTCTGTATATTGTATCATGATTTTGACTGTACAATTTATTTACTTATGTTTTTTGTTGTTTTTTGGCTTGGTCAAAAGAGATTAAGTGCCAATGCTGAGCAAATAAAGGATATATCTGAGTGTACTCATGAGTTTGAGGATACAATTTTGAATGAAGCAAAGAGTCTTGAAAACTTTGCGTCTGTAGCTGATGAAATGCAAATGAAGAGCATCGCTGAGTTTAAAAAAGCTTATGAGGTGATATAATATGGTATTGTTAATTTATTTATTTTTAAAATAGTTTATTGTTGATACTGATTTGCAAATTATTACACTTACACTGTGCAGGAACAATCAAGATCTGATGTAGAGAAACTTATAGCTGATATGACTAGTTTATTATCAAATCACGCTTGTCGTCAAATTGATTTGGTCTGTTTCGTGCGTTCCTTTTGATATATTTCCATTTGCTTTTCTTTTTCCCCTCCAGGGGAGGATTGTTAATGGGATAATGTATGAGTTTATGCCCGTAAGTTAATACTGAATAGAAATGGATCGGTGATTGACCCTGTAGGTAGATACAAAGCTTGCAGATCTTAGAGCAAATGGCATTGCCAGCAAGTCATTCGTGGATGAACATGTATCATCAATGGGAGATATAGTCTCATGTTCAAAGAGAAAGTGGCACGGCATATGCACGCAAGCAGAAAAAGATGCCAGAGACACTGCCGAATTTTCCTCTGCTAAGCATTCTTGTATGGAGGAGCTCCTGCAGCAGAGGTGATTGTTATTTCTTTAAGATTCATGCCTTTTCTGTTGCTTTATATTCTAACAATGTCTTTGAAATCCTTCTGTTTAGTATCAATACTGCTCAATCAGCTTTCCAAAATACAAAGAAGACACATGAGGTTGTAAATGAGACTGGAGCCAAACATGTTTCAGCAGCAGTGTCACTTATCAGGTGTGTGGTGACTTGATTGAAATAACTGTCTCCAATGGTCACGACTCTTCTCTTTTATTTATCGGAGTGTAATGTGTTTTCTCAACTACTAATTATCTCTGTACTAGGTTTCCATTTGATATTGTTTAATTTGGTACAGGGATGCTACCAATAGCAATATGCAACATGACATTGAAATTAGTTCTGCTCGGGTTACAGCTGAGGAAGATGTGACGAAGAACAGTGACGATGTCCTTCAACAGTTTGATGGTGAGTGTTGAGTTCAAGATATTTGTCTTTTGATTTAGCAGTATTATTTTGACGAGTTAAATCCTTGTTTCTTCAAATTATTTTGCACAGTATGATTCACTAAGCATGTAAGTGTCTAGTGGGGTGTGTGTGACACTAATACATGATTTCAAAGTTCTTTTGTCTGTAGCATTATGGTCATTTTCTCGTGATATTGCAGACATGTCTGTACAAGAGAGAGATTCTGTATCTGGTATGTTGAATGTTGTCAAAACTCATGTGAATACACTTGAGACCTTCAGAGAGGATCACTCTCGCATAGCAACTTCAATTGAAGAAAAAGCAAGTGAAATTTGTCAGCAACAATATAGGGTATGTTTTGCTCAATATTCTGTTCAATTTAATGTTCAGAAGATAATCTTTGCATGCTATTAAATAGGACATGTTGATGAAATTATGCATATGATTTACACAATTGTGTGTTATACAGGACTATGAGCCAAGTGGGACTACCCCAATAAGATGTGAACTTGAAGTTCCAAGTAGAGCCATAATAGAGTCTCTTCGATCCTTGCCAATGGAAACTCTTATTGAAGAATTCCGGGAAAACAATTCGTATGAATCATCTGAATCATTTGATATAAAGGAATTGAAACCATCACTAATACCTCGTTCTCCTCTCAGCCAAGTAAATGCAACTAAGGGAAGAACAAGGTATCAGTGATTAACAATTGCATCATTGATATGTTTGTATTTGTAGGGTAGTTAATATCAATCGATATATTACCGTTCATTTTTTTACTCAATATAATATTATTCATGGTTAGCTGCAGTGTGTATATTTTGCAACATCCGCATGTTGCTAAATTTTGTTCTTTCCCATCATTCATCTGATAAACACTACCTTGTAAAGTTTTAATGATATAAATGGTTTATTAATCAAGGAGATTGTTATTTGGAATCCTGTCCAAAAAAATTGTGTATGATGGTAATTTTGAAACTCAGTTTCGTTTCTTCTAAATTTTAATGGTAGAATAGCATTGAGACACGTAAACCAAGCCGGACGTAGATTCAATCATATGCCAAATTAGCACTTCCTGATGTTTGAAATACGTGGAATAAGATATTTCTGTGTAAAATTATAATCAGGTAGTATTAGATGTTTATGTTTATTTTTTTTTGTTTGAGATCAGTGGCATACAAACGAATATATTCAGAAAACTAAATAAATTCACTAATTTCAACATGTCATGGCATGGTTAAGATCTATCAATCAAAATGTATTTTCAGTGCACATTTGTAAGAATGAGATTTGAAGTATGAGTCTCCTACAAATCACAAATCCATCACTGCCAACATATGAAATTCTATTAAAAAGCTTATGTGAAATTCCTTTCTTCCATGTCAAATATATATAAATTCCAGTCTAGTTTTTATTGTTTATTGCTTCTTTCTGGCAGAACGATTCCATACATGTATTTATTTCCAGAGCATGCATTCATTCTCTAGTTTCTTATTGGTTGTACATACACACAGTGAGACAATTTTATTGTTAACTAGAGCTTTTTTTCAAGCCACCCTTGATGTTTATAATATCATATGCTAAACAATTTTGAGCTTTCATGCATCATTTTCTGTCAATGACAAACCACATTATAAGCCGGTTAGACCTTCATAATTGTTTATCTTCTATGGAGTTAGGCAGAATAATTGAAATGTTGTTTTTTAAGGTTTGATAGTAAGTTTGAGGTTTCTTTTGGAATTTAACAATATTCTAAGTCAAGGGTGAGGTGCAAGATAACTAAGAGACACATAAAATTAGTCTTAAAAAAATGAAATAAATGAAGAATTTGAGCAAGGTTTGTTCTATATTCGATGGAAGGATGATATATTTATCTGATGACCCTTGACACGAAACTTATAATTTGAGCCTAGATGGTTTTAAATTCAATAAGTTGGATGAAATGATGATAATGTGGCCCGATGTTCCTTGAACAGAAATATAGAGTATATATGAATCTAAATTCTATAAATTTTATGGTGATATTTATGGTCCGATGACCCTGATGGACAATATGATATTTGAGGTAAGTTGATTCTAAATTTGAAGATAATTTTGTGTTTGATGACCTTAAATGCAAAACATGGTATTTGAGACAAGCTGGTACTAAATTTGTAAAGCCGGATTGATGATATATTTCTCTGATGACCCGTTGATGTGAAACATAGAATTTGAGCCTAGATGTTTCTAAAATTGATAAGTTGGATGAAATGAAGATATTGTACCCCGATGTCCCTTGATGCAAAATATATTTAGTATATATTGATCTAAAGTTGATGGATGATATTGTGCCTGATCACCCTAAATTAAAAAGATGGTATTTGAGCATTGTTGGTTCTAAATTCCATAAGTTAGATATATCATGATGCTTTTTAGGATGTCCCTAAATTTAATAACAAGTTGATTTTTTTTTTTTTTGTGTGTGGTATTAATGTGGATTATTCATATAAGAATGAGATTGTATCAATGTAAATTGATGACTTAAATGCAAGTGAATATTTATTCATATTTTGAAATGCATTTGATGATGAAAATTAATAGAATGACAATAGCAAGCTTTATCTATACCGATAAATTGAGATGATGATATTGTCCTTGAAAAGTTTAATGCAAAATTTGATATTTCAGACAGGTGGTCTTAAATTTGATGAAAAATTGAGATCATGGTATTGTGTCTCGATGACACTATATGAAAAATATTATATATGCATCTAATCTTATTGATTCGAAATTTGAGAAATTGAAAGGATGACTTATAAATTTGACCCGTGATGTGAAAAATGATATTTGAGACTAAATGTTTATAAATTTGATAAATACGAAGTATGAAATTTTGTTCGATGAACTGATTGTGAAACTTGATAATTGAGTCTAGATTGTTCTAAATTCCATAAATTGGATGAAATGATGATATTGTGTTTGGATGCCCATGTTGCGAAATATATAAAGTCTATATGATCTAAAGTTGATATATTTGATGGATGATATCGTGCCAGCTGTCCTTAAATTCGAAGAGTTTGAGCAAGGTTTTTTTTTTCCTTCTAGATTTGATAATTTGGAAGGATGATATATTTATTTGATAATCCTTTATGTGAAACATATAATTTGCGACTAGATGGTTCTAAATTCGATAAGTTCGATGAAATGATGATATTGTAGCACGATGTACCTTGATGCGAAATATATAGTCTATATGGATCTAAATTTAATAAATATTATGGTAATATTGTGATCTGATGACTCGGATGCACAATATGATATTTGAGGCAAGTTGATTCTAAATTTGATAAATTGGAAGATGATTTTGTGTTTGATGACCCAAAATGCAAAATATGGTATTTGAGCCAAGTTGGTACTAAATTTGTTATCCAATCTAAATGAGATGCTGGAAAAGATAATCCAGTCTGAATAATCTATGATGCCGGAGGTGATAATCCGATATAATAAGATGTCGGGAAACCATAATATGCGCTGAAGAGCTAGATGGAGAGCATGGTTAAACTCAATAATCTGTTAATTAAATGTGGGCTTAATAATAATATTGTCAGTTATGATTATCTGAACATTGTAATAAGATGACCGTGTCATAAATAATGTCATAAGCCCCTCATTCAAACTGAGAAGCTGTAAGTGGAGTATGAATGAATGCACATAGTGTCGAGGGATAACTTTAAGACTAAGCAATATGAAGATGCCGGGGAAGATCGTTCGGACTTAGCAATATGAAGATGGGGTAATTCTCATCCAAGCTAAATAGCCGTGTACAGAATGTAGAGAATCCATCTTGCAGTAATTTGTACCCGCATTCTAGAAAATACACAAAGGGTCCAGAAAAATAGTTAACAATTCTCATTCAAATTTATGTCGGATACTTGATTTAAGTTGTCGGAGATGCTTTAACTTTGTCACTTGGCTCCTTTATAATCATAGGGGCCCCGAGGGATAACTCCCTTTATCATATACTGCGTCCCAAAAACAAAAAGTGGAGCAAGTATGTTTGTTGTAGAATAATAAGTGTGGGCATGACCCGGTTGGGGTGTTCGGTATCGTTTTTGAAACATAAAATGTATAGGTTATCCTCCTTCAAACTTAGAAGTTAGGTGGAGGCCTGGCTTCTTTACCTGCCAAACCTTTGACGCAACACGAAATATCATAAACAATTCATAATATAAAATAAGGTATCATTAGATAATCAAGGATATGAATCCGGTGACTTTGATATGTTTCTTCCGTGGGGGAAACTATGTCTGAGAGGGAGAATAAGATCATTTCTTAGAATTTATGAGAGCATCTGTTCACTTTGCTTCGGACGTACTCGTTTGCCACATGATTTGTCTTCTTTTTCTAAGACAAATTCAAACAAATAAATAGCTTTTGAAGTCGTTATGCAACTTTTATGAATAATTTGACTTTTTGATAAACATTTAGATTTTCAAAAATAATCATGTTTGGAGGAACAGTAACTAAATAAAATATATAACGTCAATGAGAGAGACATTTCATATGATCATTGATCAAGAGAGTAATTAGAAAGTGACTTGCACTTATCTTTATGTTTATGGGATTTGGATGATCTCCCACTTCTTGGGTGGCATTTTGATGCCTTGCGCTTTATTGGAAATTTTTCTATGTTGGAAGAATTCATACTTATCTTGGGTTTACGGTTTGATTTGATGAACATTTCTTTGTCACCTTATTTCTAACAGTGTCGCTGAAACTTTTATGTGGATGTTTTAAATGTTTTAAGGTTGAAAGACTTGGCGCCAAGAAGTACTTGTCTAAATTGTGGTTGAATCCAGACTTTGGAGTCATCGAATTGTGCCTCATTTTCCCGGATTTCAACTCTTTGGGGTATTACTTTTTTTAAAAAAAAATTATGTGTCTTTATCTCTCCAAATGATAGAAATGGAGAGGAAGATAAATTGAGAGGATCTTAACTCGTGAATTAGTATCATAAGTGTTTCAACACGTGATGTCATTATCCCACAATTTTTGAGTCTGCTCTCAGATGTGGAGGTGGTGTTTGTGTGGTTACGATCGAATGCAATGTCCTTTGCTGGTCTCAAGTTTTGCCGTGCTCAAGGTGATGTCGGGCTCAAACGTTGTCGGCATGAAAGCGGCTTCAGAATCTTGAACTTATATTTGTGTTTAGACTTGGAGCAAAAATGTTAAACTCTCGACTTAACTCTTAAACTGTTACGACTATACGATTTTATGTAATAAAAACGAGTTAACTCATATTTGAGCTTTATTTTTACTAAACTCTTAAGTTCACAAAATTGGTAAATAATAGACAATATTTGATTTAATTATCTATGTGTTGCAATATTTATTTGTTTCAATATCACCAACAAAAAAAAATTATTTGTTTCAAAAAGAAAATTTACCTTCTTAGTGTTGTAGTGATGGACACTCATGATACCTTGATATTAGCCTCTTGTTTTTCCACCCTTTCATGTTTTTATTTCACCATTTTGTTTGGAACCATCATAAATATTTATTTATTTAAAATATTTTATGCTTCATTATACATAATCTTTTAAGGAATACGTTATTATAAAGATGAAATATCCATTTTTTTTTTTTGGTTTGCAGACGAAATGATCAAATACTATCTTGAATCCACACATCAACTTCAAGTTATGTATCTAAACTAGATATAAATATGTTCAACCTAACAATTTGAAGACTATATCTTTCTAACAATATTATTAAAATTATTTTTTGAAATGTCTAACAATATTATCACATTATATTCCTCAAAAAAATAATATTATCACATTTTATTATATTCTATATCTATATATTGATAAAAAAAAATTATATATCTGTATGTTATTTATATTTATTTCCTTTGAAAGAGGCATGAACCCGCTATCTTTGGAGCTTATTTACACTCTCATTCTGAATGGCAACTGAGTCTTGCATTCGTCTTCTATACACATGCAGAAACATTTTCCATATCAGACAAGTTCACGCCAACGCATTAATCAATGGAACATTCAACGATCTCATTGTTGCAAACAAGCTCCTTTACTTCTACATTCAACACAAAGCAATCAACGATGCACATTACCTGTTTGATGAAATGCCAATAAGAGACCCAACATCTTGGAGTATCATGGTTGGTGGGTTTTCCAAGCTTGGTGACTATACCAATTGCTATGCAACCTTTAGGGAGATTCTTCGATGCAATGTTACGCCAGATAACTACACTTTGCCGTTTATGATCAGAGCTTGTAGGGATAGAAAGGATATTCAAATGGGTCGAATGATTCATGACGTGGTTTTGAAATATGGGTTGCAGTTGGATCATTTTGTTTGTGCTACACTTGTTGATATGTATGCGAAGTGTGCGGTGATTGAGGATGCTCGGAAGTTGTTTGATGTGATGGTTAGTAAGGATCTTGTGACGTGGACGGTTATGATTGGTTGTTATGCGGATTATGATGCGTATGAGTCATTGGTTTTGTTTGATCGGATGAGGGAAGAAGGGTTTCTTCCTGATAAGGTTGCTATGGTGACGGTTGTTAATGCTTGTGCGAAGTTGGGAGCTATGCATAGAGCTAGATTTGTTAATGAGTATATTTGTGGGAACGGTTTGTCTTTGGATGTTATATTAGGGACTGCAATGATTGATATGTATGCTAAGTGTGGATGTGTTGAGTCTGCAAGAGAGGTTTTCGATAGGATGAAAGAGAAAAACGTTATTTCGTGGAGTGCCATGATTGCTGCTTATGGATATCATGGGAAAGGGAAAGAAGCTCTGGACTTGTTTCATATGATGTTGAGCTGTGGAATTTCGCCGAATAGGATAACCTTTGTCTCCCTCTTATATGCCTGTAGTCATTCAGGATTGACCGAAGAGGGTCTTCGCTTCTTTGATTCGATGTGGAGAGATTATGGTGTTAGACCTGACGTCAAACATTATACTTGTGTGGTTGATCTTCTTGGACGTGCTGGGAGGCTAGACGAAGCATCAAAATTGATTGAGACCATGAATGTTGAAACAGACGAGAGGCTGTGGAGTGCTTTGCTTGGAGCATGTAGAGTTCATGGGAACATGGAGTTGGCAGAAAAGGTAGCTGAGTCTCTACTTGAACTACAGCCAAAAAATCCAGGGATTTATGTATTACTATCTAATATTTATTCAAAAGCCGGCAAGTGGGAAAAAGTGGCAGAATTTAGGGATTTGATGACACAGAGGAAGCTGAAAAAAGTTCCTGGATGGACATGGATTGAAGTGGATAACAAAACATATCAGTTTAGTGTTGGAGATAGATCTCATCCTCGATCAAAGGAGATCTATGAAATGTTGATGAGTGTAGTTAAGAAGTTGGAGATGGTTGGTTATGTACCTGATACAGAATTTGTGTTGCAAGATGTTGAGGAGGAAGTTAAGAAAGAAATGTTGTATACACATAGTGAAAAGCTTGCTATTGCATTTGGCTTAATTGCCATCCCAAACAATGGTGATCCTATTAGGATCTCTAAAAATCTGAGAGTCTGTGGTGATTGTCACACATTTTGTAAGATGGTATCAGATGTTATGAAAAGGTCCATAATTGTTCGGGACGCAAATCGCTTTCACCATTTTAATGAAGGGGCTTGCTCATGTGGGGACTATTGGTAGCTTTATGTAGCCCCAAAACTTCAGTTTGATGGCGTGTCCCGTGTCCAATACATGTTAGTGTCTGACACGATATCAGCATACGTGGCTACGCTTTATTTTCTCAAATTATTACTGGTGTTGAAGTGTCAATGTCATGTTTGGTGCTCGTGTCAGTGCTTCATATGACAATCTACAGGTCAGTTTTTGGTGACTAACTAAATATAACTTACAATTATTGTGAACCAGAAAATGTATGAAGCTTTTGCAATGTGACTTTTTTACTACAACAGCTATGTACCTGGTAAGTTTAGAGTCCATATAAAGGCCTTCTGCATTTGAGTTGAATTTTTGGGAAAATTCCCTTATTGTAATGCAAACAGAAAAGAATCTTATTGATCCACAATTCCACACTATTTGATGGATAGAATAAAAAGAACAGAGAAAAAAAATATATTTGTGGGAATCTGGATTGTTTTTACTCTGAACATGTTACATGGTGTGTATATTACTTTTGCTAGCTCATGATAACTAAATATATTTAGATATTGCTGAAATCAAATTGCGCTGTTGTCAACTTGGTTTGTCTTTGGCATCGTTGTTACAACCTAGCGGTTTGGCTGTGAGGACATTTTATGCGGAATTCCAGGTTCAAATCTGGGTCACCACACTTCCCCCCTCCCTATGTGTGCTTTTATTTTAGTATGCGTTGGCCACTAGGCCAATAGTAAAACAAAAAAAAACTTGGTTTGTCTGTGTATATGTATAAAGCTTTTAATCAGTTTCTGAATATCATGCTGCCCTCCTCCCTCTTGCCTGTTGTCACTTAACTGTTGCTAGTCCTTTAACTCCATACTAGATAATTTAGATTCAGTTGAACTTTTTATGGAATCTATATCATGGTTAATGTGAGGAAAAAACACTAACATTTAGGAACGTAGTTAAATCGTTGAAGTAAAGAGTTGACAATTTCAAAATCATGTATAGTTTTTTTTTTTTTTTTTAATATTTATGAAGGTTGTAAATAAAGGTTTCAAAACATGCTAAGCTTTCCACAGTGCCAAACAGTAGAAATCTGTGTATTTTTACAAGTTAATGAGTATGAATATCCTATGTTCAATTTTCTTTTCATTGTAGATTTAGATTTGTTGTTGATACAAATTCTTCAAACGCTTTTTCCTTATCACTCTATGTTGCATGGCCAAGCTAAGCTTCGGGCTCTATTTCCACTTGTCTACACTGTTGTTATTAAGAACTATGTAATGGTTATGTTATAATAATGATAGTATGGCTCGCTCGCTCGCGTAATTGCAACTTGCCAACCCTTTCAAGAATGTTAGTCTTTCAGAGATGCACTTGTTTTCCTCGAATTATGTGGCTGAAAGAATGAGGTATATAATAAGCCATCCTCTTGTTTCATTCATTAGTTGGATTAATGTCAATGATATTTGTGTGATTTCAGTTCAACTTGTGTAGATATCTAATCTTATAAAGCTACATGGAAAAAATAAAAATTGCTTGATGCAAACGGTTCCATAACAAAATAATATCATTGGACATTGACATGTATTTTCCATCAAAAGGCAGTTGAACATTTTATCATTTGTCTGATATTTGTGACTCTTTTCTTTTGTGACACAGCACAGTTGATATACAATTGAGTTGTTGATGCTATCTGATTGCTGGCAGATTGCTCTCTTATAATTAATTTGTCTCACCTAAAGAGTGAATGCAAAGGATGTTGTTTCAGCATCAGGAAACAGAGTCCTCAGATTGATCCTCTCCATAAGATTTATGTGCTCACAGAACATGGTGCACTTTTGGGTACACTTAACAAGGGAGCAGATGCAAAATAGCAAGGGGTGTGTTTGGATTTTCATTGCAAACAACAGTTTGGATATGCGTGTTTTCTACGGAAATCCGAACATATCTGAAGTATCTAAAGCTTTGAAAAATATAGTACCCATGCTCGTATCTACAGTTTAAAAGAATACCGGTACTCTTGTGGATAACAACTTTAATACCCATACCCGCAAAATACCTAATTACCCGTACCTATAATTGTTACACACAGTTGAACTAAAAAGCTAATATTCTCTTTTCTCTATTATTGATATTGAAATGTTGCTTCTTTTAAGTGCCTTTTTTAGACGATGATTTAAGTGTTGAGATTAAAATGTTAGAAATTCCAAGCTTCAGTCCTCTTTGTAATTAAAAAATATGTTAGAAATAAGAAAAGAAAAAAAAAACAAGAATAGATACGTAAGTCTTATGTAACAATTCGATCTTCTTCTTGGCATCGTTGCTAGGTTTGAGACTGAACTCGAAAGCCAAAAAGCCATGCAATGGTTCATGGTGGTTAGATATTTTGTGATGAAATTGAGGAATTGAGAGGAGAATGAGGAACGTGGAGGAGAAAGGGACATGAGAGTGGAGAGAGCATGCTGTGAAGCCGTTTAATTTCAGCACTTAGATATATTTATGCCACATGTCATACATTTATGCATTGAAAAGAAGTAAATGGAGCAAGCTTAATTAGTGGTTATGTTAGTTTCCATGATCAAACTTAAAACCTGACGGTTAAAGTTCTTTCAATGTCTCTTAACTCACCAATCAAACTAGAAACGTGAGACTGATTAAAATAAGTCTATTGTAACACAAAAAAGTTGTGCAAAATAGGCATGTAAAGGAGGCAGAAACAATCCATTTAAACTCTTGTTGTTCGTATCTGTCTACATTTTTTTTGTAGTAGAGCACGAAATTGTGATTTTTGACGCACTAATAGCTCCACAAATTATCTCCTAAACCTAAGTATATGCTTGGATGCACTCTCTCGCAGCTGCAATGTGTTTTTTTCAAAGCAACAAATTGGAACTTCATTCTTGACATGTGGCATCATGCGATTATTGATGTTTCTTAACATACACTAATTTATTAGCCCGTCTATGAGACTAAATTTCATTTGATTAATTAGAGAGTAGCTCACAACTTATGTGTGTGTTCGATTCTATAACAACAAAAGTTGATTTCAATGAATCAATTATTTTACAAGATATAGTAAAAGCTCTCATTAAAGAGCCTCTAAATATCTCGGCACAAGTGGAGAAGCTAGGGGATTGCATTTAAGTCAATATTTGGGAGGAGCAAGACAATTAACTTCGGTGATTTTAGGAGCAGCTGGAGCATATGTCCTTTATGATTAATATATGGGAAATACTAACAAATGTTTTTAAGACATTTGTTAAGAAATCTAAAGAAGAAATTTTATATTGAAATTGATGCATTCAACTTATTGAAACTTGAAAAAGTAATATTTTTTACGTAAAACTTACCAATTATTTCTAATCTAATTTAGAATTCTTAACTAATACCTTAAGGGCACTTATTAGCAATACCCTTAATATATTGGTATAAAGACCAACTGTATTAAAATACGTTGATTTTGCACATGTATTGTAGAAATCATTCCGGATTTTCATTAGGTAATAAATCTAGTGTGAAACTGATATACAGTAACAATGCATATTGATCATTAGTTAAAATGTATTAAATATAAAATGATTTATATTTTAAGACATTCAAATATGATTAATTTGAATAATAATTTTGAAGTTATATATGTATACATATATATTACCATTGGCTAATGTTCAACTCAAAATACTTAAATGAACACATACACAAAAAGAGTGAATATTGTGACCCGATGTTCGAATCTAAAATATATCATCACAACAAAACCACTATACCGTAACAACTGGGGTAAAAACATCACATTTAAAGACTATAACTTCAAAAAGTACATAAAGTGTCATAATTAGTTTTATGTATCTAAACTTATTTTTATACCTTAACTAAAGTGAATCCAAATCAACAAGAATTGACACTAACTAAAGAGAATAGACTTTTACAATATGGTGAAGTAAAACTCGAATTTCAACTTAACCAACTAGAAGAAAAGAGTGAATCCATATTGATGACTGTACCTAAATTAGAACGTGGAAATATGCATGCTGTATGTGTAAGCCAACATTCGTGTGCAAGTGGCAAATTCCCATTCTTCCAAAGGAGTTGGTGTACGAAAAAAGTGTTTAGTTTGTATTTGCTAAATAAAAACACTACAGTGGGCATGTGTGTTAATGGGTACTGTAGTGGGGTGTGTCATTGAGCACATTCATAATTCCATTCATTCCAACAACAACAATAACAATATCATGTTTGAGTTTGTCTTTCTCTAACTTTCTATTTCACCATTGTGAATTGACATGCACTGCATGGTTGATGCCCTAACATTATACTCCAGATGCCATGAATTATATTATATACTATCTTATATTTTGCCCTAAAAGATACTATTTAAGATATATTATCTAGCTTAATATAGTAGCTATCTTTTTGTGCTTAATAAATAGTTATCTAATAGTTTCACCAAAAGAAATTGTTATCTATTTGTATTTTTTGCTTTACATTCTACTTTCACTTTTTCTATAATTTCAAGTGAGATTCACATTGTCAATGATAGAGAATCTCAAACAAATTGTTAATCAGTTCCTTTTATTTCCATTTCTTTTCTTTTCTTTTCTTGCTTAAATAGTTACACAAACATATTATACTCCCTATGTTCCACAATAATCGATCTACTATTAAACTATTTCAAAAAATGAAAAATATGTATAAATAAAAAGATAGAATAATGATTTCATAAATATGTGAAATGGAGAATATTGAATTTGAAGGGATGGATGCCAACATAAGGAGAAAAAAAAAATACTACATTTGAAGCATTAGACATTGTTGTTACAACGAGCCTTCAACATTTGGAACAAACATCAACCAATCCTCTATCGAAAGCTGAATCACTTCATTATATCAACCATTATCAATTCCACACATGTTTGAAATCATAATAAAGAAGTGGCAAAAGAAATTTTTAATTCACGAGTTCGAGCGTGAAAAAAAAAACAAAAAAAAACCTTTTTTTAGAGAAAAAAATAAAAAAAAAACCTTTTAAATATTACAAGACTTTTTACATGACATGTTGGCATCCATGTCTGATCTACATATTTACTTGATGATAAAGCATCATATGATGTAAGTTTAGGCTATGTTTTTAGTTTTTCTTTTTCATTTAAAGATAATTAGGAGATCATTTAATGGAGTTGTACTGAGAAATATTTTGTATTGTTTTCATTCGGGTTGTTGTAATTCAGTTTCTTCCTTAATCATGCGCTTTTTACAATGTGTCCATGCACACATCAAAAGCACCCATGCGCTTTTTACAGCCCCAGGAACTGTCTCATGCACGCGCTTTTCTGCAGGCAAAATCCACTATTTTCGTGTTTTTCAAGCTGAATTGTACTAGGAAAAAGCCCATAAATCATAACTATAAATAAAGACCTTTGAACACACTTATTTCCATTTAGAGATTTGGCAGTACAAGGCAAGGGTCAAGCATCTAGAGCTCCAATGCATGATTTTTATCCTCCTCTTGTTCTCTACGATATATTTTTCTTTTCTTTTGTAATGATGTATGTTACCATGTGTAACGAAACCTCTCTTGATTAGGGTTTCAAGATGAACCTCTAACTATTTGTTGAATTCAATTAATAAAAGTTTATTTTCAATATATGATTCACGTAGTCCGATTAAATTTGTATATGTTCCAAACGTTATAATATTTTTAAACTAGTTGTTGATATGATATCTAGGTTAAGGTATATGACCGACTATCCTACCTTCGCTTGAACAACAACAATAATAAATTGCTTATTTTATTTTAGTCTCTTAATTCAATTTAAGTATGTGTGTTAGAGGATTATGATTCATCTTTAGGGGAAGTTAAAAGTATAGCCCTTGTCTAGACACAGATACTAGAACTTCCCACGGTTACATCATGGGGTCATATAAGAGCTTTCATTAATCAAGGCTAGGTCATAACTAATAATTACTCGCGTTAATTCCAACAAAGAAGGTAGATGGAATTCAAGGAAATTCTAACCGTCGTTAATTTTCTGAATCAAATAAACCTAATCTCGCATTGTCAATACAATTCAATACTCGTAAAACCCTATTATTGGGAGAAAAAACTAAAGTCCCACATACAATAAAAAGGAGGTCTTAAATGTTTTTATAAAGATTGAGACCCCTAACATTACAAATTGGTTTTATAAGGATGAGTTAGGTCCAATATAAGCATGTAATATTGTATTATAGTCTATATCATGGTCATTTATCATTTATATTCACACACTAAGCCTAGTAGTGATGGCCGTGAGGTAGTGCAATGAGAAAAAACTCAAATCCCACATAAGATAAAAATATATCCAGCATGAGTTTATAAAGAGTTACAACTTTCATCTTACAAGTCGGTTCTATAAGGATGAATTAAATCAAATATAAAAGCCTAATATGGTATCGGAGCGTATTGATTTGGGCCACTCAAGTTCTAAGTGTAGGGGTGTATTTAAAAAAACTGAAGTAAGATAAGATCTAAAATAAGTTTATAAAGATTGACACTCCTCATCTTAAAGATGGGCCAGAGTTAACTCTAGTCATTGCTTGATGCAGTCACTTCAACCATACCATGTAACAATCGTTGGATATGTTTACTTTAAATCATGACCCTTGATATATTTTAATAAAATAAATTTAAAAAATGCAAGCTGGAGAGAGATAGAGAGGAATGAATGCAAGGAATCACAATCTCTTAAAAGTTTGTTTTGTAAAGTTGAGTTAAAATATATGTTTACTTAACTATGAAAAATGATATTTGAACATTTAGTCGATGACAACTCTCTTTCATTCTCATATTGTGTTCTTACTCTCTCTGTATATCTTTTGTCCCAAAACAAAAAAGGAATAATTAGTGTCTCAAAAATTGTTAAAAAATAATTTTACAAATATCATTAATCTAAATCGATAATATCTAGTGATTGGTTTAGCATATCTAATTTGACTTCTTTTTTTGACAGTTATCTAATTTGACTTTGAGCATTCAATTTAACAAGAAGTTGGTATTTGATGTAGGACCAAACATTCCGGTAAAACTGAGTGCTATAGTTTCATTTGTTTTTCTTTTCCGTCCTTCCTTTGAAGAATGTATGCATCACCTTTTCTATCTTAACTTTAATCAAGTAGCACTTAAGAAACGAAACAGGTTCACAAATGTAAGATACAGTGGAAAACAAGTTTGGAAAAGTAAAATGATGAGGATTTTTCATACAAAAGATTAATGAATATAGGGAAATGAATGTGTTTATTTGAGCTTTGTATCATGTTAAGAAGTTGAAGCAAGAAATTAGAAATACTTGCTTATGTTACTTTAATTCGTTGATATAGTTGTCCATAAATAATAAAAAAAGCCATAATTATATGAATTTTTTTTGTCATAGTAAAAGAAAATTTTATTTGTCTGCAAAAAAAAAAAACAATAATTCATTATAGCATGATTTAACAAATGTACGTAATTTACTGGTAACAGGCTAACATCAGTTTCTTATTTTACAACTTCAGACTCTGTGAATATAATTAAATGATTAATAACTAACTTTTTTACAACTTCAAAGTGTCCATGAACGACTTATTTCCTTGGAGATCAAGTTATCTATATTCATATGTTACTATGTTAGCTATGATTATATGATGTAATGTGAGTTTGTGCAGGTTTGTTAGCTATTCCAAGTTTATAAAAAGTCATTGTACATATTATTTTTGACTCGTTTAGTTAATGAATGAAAAAAAACGTATTTTCCAATTTTTAGCCCTTTCCTTTATCATTGTTTTTTTACTTTCGATGCAACCGTACATGTCTTCATCCTCAATTTTCACTTCAATGTTCACCAAATTATCAAGGATTTTGTTTAATACCGTCAATTCCTTTGTGACGGTTTTAAATTCCACCATCCTGAATGAGTAGAGTTTTTATTTCAGGAATTGTCTATGAGTAAACGACTTGGTCATATACAACAACTCCAACCTTGCCCACATTACCGTCGTGGTTGTCTCATTCGCTACTTCTCCCAAACAAAACTTTGTCTATGAGGCACAAGACAATGGCACTCATGACATTGTCCACCATCTCGGTCTTGTCTACTTGTGACATGGTAGTCGGCAACGTGGTCTCACCCTTTAATGCCTTTACACACCTTTGTTGGATCAAGACTACTTGCATCTTACCTTCCACAGTCTGAAATCATTTATTTCGGTGAGTTTCTCAATAACTCACTTGGTACCCATGGTGCTCGCCTAATGATTTGATCGGATTGCCCATAATTGGCACCTATTGTTGTAAATTCGCATCAAAATTCATATCAATATTTTATGCGTAGTGAAAAATTAGCACCACCCAAAATCAAAGTGATTAAATAAGCACAAACAATATAATAATCTAAAAAGGGAATGAGAAGAAGAACACGTCGATATTTGTTTACCCAGTTCAGTTTAAATTGACATACTATGGGGAAGATATAATCTCTCTGTTCACTAATCAAGAGAGATACATGAAATTCTCCTTTAACTAGCTCTCTAAGAGCAAACCCTAATTTATATCTTTTTTCTGAATCTCTACCCATGACCAAAAGACTTGATGATTTATCACACCCAAGGTGTTTGAATGGTATTACTAAACTCTGGAATTTACCCCATAAACCTTGAACCTTTAGCCTGCTAATTTCCTAAAGGTTCCCTATTTTGGTTTCGTTAGGTTTGTCTTTTTCCACTTTCTAAAACCCTAAACTCGAGCTAACTATTAATAGGAATCAATCAGCCCTTAAAACATGATGCTTAAGAAAATCGAAAATTATGTACCCACATCGCAGGTCCATCATCCACATCGCAAGCTAGGTAGTCGCATGGGTCCCTGTAATCCTTCCAACATTCGTGTCGTGAGCCTTATCCCCACATCGCGAGATAGGAAGAACTCAAACTTACGATTTTAAGGCATAAGCAACACTCTACAATTTTTAATTAACTTAAAATGATTCATTTCTCTTATGGTGTGATTGTTGGAACAAAGGTGTTCAGCAATACCACGTTTTGAGTTTTGATGATAACAAGGTATTAAAAAGTTGTCAATTGGATATTGCTAATATTTGTTTAAGTATGCAGGATATCAATTAAGATTTGTATCTTAGAAAGCATTCTGTTTGAACAATGTTAAAGAGCAATAAATCCATAGAAGCGTGTTGCTTGTGATTCTGTATCGAAGAGAGTCTGAAGACTGTGCTAAAGAGAGTCTGAAGACTGTGCTAAAGAGAGTCTGAAGACTGTATCAGAGTCTGAAGACCATCAGAATCTGAAAACCAAGAGAGTCTGAAGATTATCAGAAGCTTAGTGCTACAGTGAGTCTGAAGCCACAAATTTGATAATCTCCTAACAAGTGATCTCTACTGCATTGCTATGCATAAGAAACTCTAATGGAGTAACGGCTAGCTTCTAAGTCAACTTGAGCGTGGGAAGCACAAAGACAAAGATTGCAGGCCAGTACAGAGTACGTTGTACGAACTCTGTTTCCACTACTCCACTACCACGTACAGTTTGGCAACTGTGTCTACCGGTATTAATCCTCAAAGGGAATAGAATTCAAATGATGCTATTGAAGGACTATTACCAAATCAAGCAACAGATCAACAGTCATTGATCAAGCTTCAGAAATCATTCTGATGTGCTGGAGGACTCAATGTCTCTTTCCTACGCCTATATAAAGGATAGAAGACTTGAAGAAGTGTGACTCTACAACTGAGAAAAACTGCATTGCGCTGCTTTCGTATTCAACTGAGTCATAACATAAGCACATCATAAACTTAGATTCTTACAAACTGAGTATCCTAGAATCTCTAAGTTTCACAGAAAAACAGAGTCTGTCTTTTGTGTAAAACAGAGTCTGTCTTTGTTGTAATTGAAACACATTTTGATTGTTGTCAAGTGTTTCAACTCTATTCAATTTTCTGTAATTGTGTAAAAGTCTCTTGCTTTTGTGCTTGAGCAAAGGAAGTCTCTTGGCTGTGTCCTTGAGCATAGGAAGTCTCTTAGTTGTGTCTTTGAGCAAGGAAGTCTCTCGCCTGTGTGCTTGAGCAAGGAAGTCTCTCGCCTGTGTGCTTGAGCAAGGAAGTCTCATACTGTGTGTTTGAGCAACTTGTAATTTGATATTACATTTTAGTGAACTCTCCTTGGAAGTACAAGGGGGACAGGACTACTTCCGGTTTGTGGAAGGAACCTGTATAATTGCTTGTGTTCTTTGTTCTCTCTTTATCTCTTGATTATTCCGCTGCAATCAGAACCTAATCTCCTATAAGACTCTGATCTCATTCAGACTCTGAGTCTAAAGGAATTAGATTCTCTCTCTTCAAGAGTTGAGAAAAGTAAACACAATTCAACCCCCCCTTCTTGTGTTTTTCTCACCTTCAGTTGGTATCAGAGCTCCGGCTTTGTTGTCTTAGCACTTAACCGTGTAACAGAAAAGATCCAGAGAAAAACATGTCTTCCAGTGAACCGTCTTCTTCTGGTGCCACTTCTGGTGCTGCTATACCATATGAATATGGATCCAATAACAGCAGTAGAAAGGCTGATTATGGAAAAATTCCCAAGTTCAATGGCGATCCTGAAGAATTTTCTTGGTGGAAAACCAACTTCTATAGTTATGTCATGGGTCTTGATGAAGAACTCTGGGACATACTTGAAGATGGTGTTGGTGACTTACAACTTGATGACGAAGGTGCTGCCATTGACCGCAAACTTCACACTGCTGCTCAAAAGAAAATCTATAAGAAACATCATATCATCAGAGGGGCTCTTGTCACTGCTATTCCTAAAACGGAATACATGAAGATGAGTGACAAATCTACTGCTAGAGCCATGTTTGCTTCTCTCTGTGCTAACTACGAAGGAAGCAAAAAGGTCAGGGAAGCTAAAGCTCTTCTATTAGTTCATCAATATGAACTATTTAAGATGAAAGAGGATGAAAGTATTGAGCAGATGTACTCAAGATTTCAAACTCTAGTATCTGGTCTTCAGATATTGAAGAAGAGTTACATAGCTTCTGATCATGTTAGCAAGATTTTAAGGAGCTTACCCTCTAGATGGAGACCAAAGGTCACTGCAATTGAGGAGGCTAAAGATTTAAACACTTTAAGTGTTGAAGATCTTGTAAGCTCACTCAAGGTTCATGAGTTAAGTCTCAATGAACATGATTCTGCAAGAAAATCCAAAACCATTGCTTTAAAATCAAAAGGAAGGTCTTCAAAGGCTCTCAAGGTTGAAGAATCTGAAAATGAGTCTTCAGCTTCTGAAAGCTCAGAAGAGGATCCTGATTTAGCAAAAGAAATGGCTATGCTTTCAAGCAGAATGCAGTACCTTGCTAAGAAGAACAAGAGATTTCTGAGCAAGAGCAGTGGGAAGGGGTTAAAAAAGGAGGATCAGAAAGGTTGCTTCAACTGCAAGAAAACTGGACATTTTATTGCTGAGTGTCCAGAACTGCAGAAGGAGAAATCTAAGTCAAAAAGGCCAACCTTCAAGTCAAGCAAGTTTAAGAAGCAGATCAAGAAAAGTCTGATGGCCACCTGGGAAGATCTTGATAATGAGTCAGGATCTGAAGATGATGATGCTGATGGTGAAGCCAATGTAGCTGTTGGACTAATGGCTACAACCGAATCTGTTAAAGAGACACCTAAGGCAGAATCAGATACAGACTCTGAAAATGAAACAGAGGTATACTCTAATCTCACAAGATCTGAACTTATAGAATCTGTCAATGAGCTTCTTGGTCATTTTAAAACTAAGACCATTGAGTTGAAAAAAGTCAAACAACAGCTTGATAAGCTGTCAAAAAGACATAATTCAACTCTGTTGGAATTAGAAGATTTAAAAGAAGAAAATATTTCTTTATTGATCAAGAAGTGTAGCTGTAAATACTTAAGTGAGCAAGATGTTGCTCTGCAAGAATTTATTGCTACTGGAATTTGAAGGTGAGAAAAACACAAGAAGGGGGGGGGGGGGTTGAATTGTGTTTTCGTTTCGCAACTCTTGAAGAGTGAGAATCTAATTTCTTTAAACTCAGAGTCTGATAGGAGATTAGGTTCTGATTGCAGCGGAATAATCAAGAGATAAAGAGAGAACAAAGAACACAAGCAATTATACAGGTTCCTTCCACAAACCGGAAGTAGTCCTGTCCCCCTTGTACTTCCAAGGAGAGTTCACTAAAATGTAATATCAAATTACAAGTTGCTCAAACACACAGTATGAGACTTCCTTGCTCAAGCACACAGGCGAGAGACTTCCTTGCTCAAAGACACAACTAAGAGACTTCCTATGCTCAAGGACACAGCCAAGAGACTTCCTTTGCTCAAGCACAAAAGCAAGAGACTTTTACACAATTACAGAAAATTGAATAGAGTTGAAACACTTGACAACAATCAAAATGTGTTTCAATTACAACAAAGACAGACTCTATTTTACACAAAAGACAGACTCTGTTTTTCTGTGAAACTTAGAGATTCTAGGATACTCAGTTTGTAAGAATCTAAGTTTATGATGTTCTTATGTTATGACTCAGTTGAATACGAAAGCAGCGCAAGGCAGTTTTTCTCAGTTGTAGAGTCACATTTCTTCAAGTCTTCTATCCCTTATATAGGCGTAGGAAAGAGACATTGAGTCCTCCAGCACATCAGAATGATTTCTGAAGCTTGATCAATGACTGTTGATCTGTTGCTTGATTTGGTAATAGTCCTTCAATAGCATCATTTGAATTCCATTCCCTTTGAGGATTAATACCGGTAGACACAGTTGCCAAACTGTACGTGGTAGTGGAGTAGTGGAAACAGAGTTCGTACAACGTACTCTGTACTGGCCTGCAATCTTTGTCTTCGTGCTTCCCACGCTCAAAGTTGACTTAGAAGCTAGCCGTTACTCCATTAGAGTTTCTTTGTGCATAGCAATGCAGTAGAGATCACTTGTTAGGGGATTATCAAATTTGTGGCTTCAGACTCACTGTAGCACTAAGCTTCTGATAATCTTCAGACTCTCTTGGTTTTCAGATTCTGATGGTCTTCAGACTCTGATACAGTCTTCAGACTCTCTTCAGCATAGTCTTCAGACTCTCTTCAGTACAGTCTTCAGACTCTCTTCGATACAGTCTTCAGACTCTCTTCAGCACAGTCTTCAGACTCTCTTCGATACAGAATCACAAGCAACACGCTTCTATGGATTTATTGCTCTTTTAACATTGTTCAAACAGAATGCTTTCTAAGATACAAATCTTAATTGATATCCTGCATACTTAAACAAATATTAGCAATATCCAATTGACAACTTTTTAATACCTTGTTATCATCAAAACTCAAAACGTGGTATTGCTGAACACCTTTGTTCCAACAGAATTGACAGATCAATGGTTGCATCCATGATCTATAGCACGTATCAGAACAGAGGACAGGGTCTTGGATTCATTGGAGGAAACTCAAATGATATGACTCTTAAATCTGGTCCTGATGGAGCCAGAGAGGCGTTGAAAAATCTTTTTGTAAAAGAGTCTGATGAAGTCAACACAGAGACTCATTCAGAACCTACAACTTCTACTTCTAAGATTCTGACTAAGTCAAAACTTCAGAATGTTGAGGTTTGTAAGCTCATCTTGAGTTCTATCCAGGTTAATTAAATTGTTTTTCAAACGCAATCAAATTCATACTCAGAATATATATATAGAAAATTGATTCTTAAACAGGGCTCAGAGTTTAACTAAGCACCTTTCGCAAATTTCCCTTTAACTTTTACGTATACATGCAATGTAATTAAAAGAAGGTTCCCTTCTCCCTGACATAAATACTTTCCCTTCTCCCCCTTTTGTCATCAACAAAAAAAAGTTCAGAACAAGGTTCCTCCCCCTTTTTAAATGACTTAAGGTAAGGGTGTAAAAATGTTTTAAAGAAGAAAGAGATTCAGAGGGAAAACACAGAAGATTCAGAGCATAAAAAGAATTGAAATGCAAATAGTAAAGAGAAAAATAACTTGTATAAAAAGAAACAACAACCAGTTCAGAAGAAGCAATTAAGAATTACAAAATAAAACAAAACAAAATTAAACTAAGGTTGGTTTTGTTTGGCAAGATGATCCATCAGTTTCTGGAGATCCTCTTGCTGTTTCTTTACCATCTCTACCAGAGCCTCAGTTCTTCGAAAATGTTCTTCTCTTTCCAGTCTAGCTTCTTCTTGAATTCTATACATCTTCCTCTTCAAAGAATTGTAAGCCACCGATTCTCTAGGAACATACTGATTCTCTTCAAAGAAGGGTGTATCTCTTATCCTCAGAATAGGAGCATTTATCATAGCTACAACTTTCTCAGCCTGCTTAACTTCTTCAACATGCTTGGCAGTGATTAGAGCTTGTTCCCTGACAGCAGCTTTTTGAATTTTGATGAAAAAATCCAAAAACTCAGTCTTTACTGTAGAGAATTTGTCCTCATAGCTCACATTAAGTATTGGCATAGACCTTTGCTCAATAACTTCTTTGAGCTTATTGCATGAAGAAGCATAAAACTCATCAATCTTATTTGAATCAAATAAGTCAGTTTGAGGTTCAGAGGTTGAGGGTAGAGAAGCTCTCAAAGCTAGAAAAGTTTCAAAAGGGAAAAAGGTTATGGGGTCACACAAAGGTTGGGAAACTCTTCTGGTCTGAGCTTTACATGATGTTATAGTTCCTGATACGATATCAGAGACTTGTTCTAGATTTTCAGAAGCTGGTTCAACAACAGGTTCTGAAGGTTCAACAGAAGCTAAGGTCAGATTCTCTGTAGGTACAGGTACAGGGTCTGGTTTGGAAATGGATGAAGTAGCTTTTGTTGTTTTGGATTTTGCAGGGGTTTTTGGTAGTTCTCCCCCTAGATGTTTTTCAAGAGAATCTAGAGTGTCTGGAGAGTCTACACAAATGGTTTCAGTTTGGGAGGGTGGTTGTTTGGATTGAATGGTTGCTTCAGGTTTTTCAGAAGGTTTAATTACCTGAAGTGGTTTGAGGAAAGAGGGTTGAGCAGGATGGTCAGCAGGAAGATTCATAGACACTGTAATTGTGTCTTGAATTACTCTGTCCATAGTTGAATCAACATAATCAACTACTGCCTGGTCAAGTGGGTTATGGGATGATATGGGTTTGATTGGTGAGGGAGATGAATTTTTGAGAGAGGGAAGAATTTGGCTCAAGGGTTTGTTGTCAGATTCTGAATCTGATTCTGACTCATGATTCAAAGAAGAAGATGAGCTATATGCCACGTTGCCAGAGGTGCCAATGCCAGCTTCTGGAGAAGCAAAATGATCAGACACAGTAGCTTCTGATAACTCAGCTTCTGCAGGTTCTGAAGTACTCTTCTGTTTAAGAGCAGAAGCAAGTAACTTAGCAGCTTCCTTGACAGTCTCTTCCTTCAACTCTTCAGCAATCAAATCTGCTGCCATAACCTTGCCAGCAGTGTGTTCATCCTCAATCATAGATACAGAGGTACCTATCTTCTGTGCTACATCCTTAGCCACAGGAATCACTTCCACCTTTCTCTTCTTGATCTGACTCTCTTCACCTGCAGAGTCAGAATCAATGAAATCAGCAATTTCTTGAGCTAGCTTGTCATAGTCTCTGTCAGCTTTGCCCATTATTGCTTTCTTATCAGCTTTCTTAGCCTTCTTCTCATCTTTCTTAGCCTTCTTCCCATCCTTAATTTCACGAAGTGCAGAAGGTGCAGAAGGAGCAGAAGGAGAACCAATTGAAACTCCAGGAAGAGCAGAAGATTTGATCTTTTTCTTAAGAGGCTCCTGCTTCTCTTCCTCTTCCTTGAGAATCACTTCCTTGGTCCTTTTTCCTTTGACCTTAAGAGGGCCTCCTCCAGCAGTCTCAGGAATAGCAGAATAGTTGATTATTCTACCAGTCTCCTTGAAGTAATCCACCACAAATCTAGCAAGAACTTCAGGATTATCTTCTTTGGATATGGGAGGGAAGTCCATCATCAAATCAGATTGTACATAGGATTCTCTCATATCATGCTTAGAGGGATTGAATCTCTTGACAATCTTCATGTACTGTAGAGTCTTGCCATTGATGATTCTGCCGGTCACAGTTCCTAGATGAATATCTGATACCACACCAGATTCTGATAAGACCTTCAAAAGACCTCCTTGATACAGAATCTCAGATATTAATCTTCCAAAAGGAACTTGCCTCCTGGATTCTGATTGACTCTTCTTGATGGCCCAACACATGTGGTGCATCACATATCTGGGGAAGTTGATCTTTATTTTGTTGATAAGAAAATAAAGAAGAACTTTGTGATCCACAGATAATGTATCTGTTCCTCCTCCTTTCTGAAGCATACTATCCAGTATAATCTTCAGAAGCACCCTATGCATAGGATGCATATCCACCAATTTATTTGAGGGTCTCCCTTCAAATAACAACTTGTTGCAGATAACAGCCCATTCACTCTTCTTGTTGACATTCCACTGAAATTTCCCAGCGCTCTCCATCTGACAAGCCCTGGCTACCACATCTTCAGTGATAACTATAGGAATTCCCATCACAGCAGACCTAATTTCAAGACCATTGTACGGTCTTAAACCCATTTGGTCTCTGTTTTTGCCAGCAAGACTAGGGTTGTTTGAGATTGCTACTGTTTCTTCCAACGTAGCTTCAGCTTTGTCGTAGACTTCTGACCTAACCCAAAAATCTCTAACAAGCTCCTGATATGTTGGTCCATTCAACATACCAAAGTATCTCATCATTCCTTGTGATAAGAAATGAGGTGCAACGTCAACTCCATGACGACTGATTGAAGCGAAATCTACTGGAGATTCAACTTGAATTTCCAGAGTCTCCTTGATGATGTTCATTGTTCTGGGTTTGATAATATAAGAACCTCCGGACTTGATTATGACACCAGATTGGATGAGATCACTTGCCATTAGGGTTTTCTAAGAGTTTGATTTGAGAACAAAAAGTTTTGCAAAGAATTGAAAAACAAGAAATTTGTTCAGAGAAAAAATCAAAGAGTGAAAAGAGAAGTGAGTTGTGTGTGTTATGTATTTATAGAGAAAAAAATGTTTGAAAACTGTTTGGAAAGAGTAGGGGACAAACAAACACAAACAATAAGTACAATATAGCATGCAGCCGTAAACGTATTGGGACAAAGCGAAGGTAACTTGTTTATCGTAATGAAATCATTGCCCTTTTGAGTTCTTACCCAATACAGACAGGCCACGTCTGAGAAACCGTAAAGTAACTGTCACCATAGTGGGGCAGGTGTTACTGAACTTAACAGTCACGCTTCCACTAATACAAGCTTCTGAGAGTCTAAAGATTCCTTACCAGAGTCTGAATATTTTACCAGAAGCTTTCATCAGAATCTCCAAAAGAGAGTCTGATTCCCAGATAGCTTCTGAAGGTTTTCAGAGTCTGAATTCTGTTTTCAGAGGCGCATATTACCCAGAGACATAGCACATGTTCAAATTTTTCTTTATGAAATCAAATCTTTCAACAGATAAGGGTTTAGTAAATATATCAGCCCATTGATGATCAGTATCAATGAATTGGATATCTAAAATTCCTTTTTGAACATAGTCTCTTATAAAATGATGTTTAATCTCAATATGCTTTGCTCTTGAATGCAGAATTGGATTTTTAGACAAACATATAGCTGCTGTATTATCATAATAAATTGGGATATGGTTTTCAATTATTTGATAGTCCTCAAGCTGATGTTTCATCCAGAGTAGCTGTGTACAACAACTAGCAGCTGAGATGTATTCTGCTTCTGCTGTAGACAGAGCAATGGTTGCTTGCCTCTTGCTAGCCCAGGATATCAGATTCTCTCCCAAGAATTGACAATTGCCACTTGTAGATTTTCTTTCAATCCTGTCTCCAGCATAATCAGCATCACAGAATCCAACTAGCTTGTAGTCAGAGGATTTCTTGTAAAGAAGTCCAAGATTAGTAGTTCCTTTTAGATATTTAAAGATTCTCTTAACAGCAGTTAAGTGAGACTCTCTAGAATCTGATTGAAACCTTGCACACAAACATACACTGAACAGAATATCTGGTCTGGATGCAGTTAGGTATAACAAAGAACCAATCATACCTCTATACAGCTTCTGATCAACTTTGGTTCCTTGATCTTCTTTGCTCAGAGTGCAGGTTGGATGCATTGGAGTATTCATTTCTTTGCAGTCCTCAAGATTGAACTTCTTCAGAAGCTCTTTCGTATACTTGGACTGATGAACGTAGACTCCATCTTTGCATTGATTGATTTGAATTCCAAGAAAGAACTTCAATTCTCCCATCAAGCTCATTTCAAATTCATCCTGCATTACTTGTGAAAACTCTTTGCAAAGTGAACTATTTGTAGAACCAAAGATAATATCATCAACATAAATCTGAACTACAAGAATGTCTTTCTTTAGAGTCTTTCTGAATAGAGTAGTGTCAACTTGTCCTCGTTCAAAGTTGTTTTGAATCAAGAAATTACTCAGTCTTTCATACCAAGCTCTGGGAGCTTGTTTCAAGCCATAAAGTGATTTCTTTAATTTATAAACATGCTCTGGATGCTTTAAGTCTTCAAAGCCAGGAGGTTGTTTGACATATACTTCTTCAGAAATGACACCATTAAGAAATGCACTCTTAACATCCATTTGATACAAAGTTATGTTGTGATTGACTGCATAGGAAAGAAGTAACCTGATTGCTTCCAATCTTGCAACTGGAGCAAAAGTTTCTGTGTAATCAATGCCTTCTTGCTGACTGAAGCCTTGAGCAACAAGTCTGGCCTTGTTTCTGATTACTTCTCCTTGTTCACTAAGCTTATTTCTGAACACCCACTTGGTTCCAATGATGTTCTTGTGATTAGGCTTAGCTACTAGATCCCACACTTCATTCCTTTTGAATTGATTCAGTTCTTCTTGCATTGCTAGAATCCATCCTTCATCTCCAAGAGCTTCTTCAACAGAAGTTGGTTCAATAACAGATAATAATCCTAACGCAGACTCTTCTTGTCTGAAATGCGATCTTGTTCTCATAGGACTTTCTTTATTGCCAATTATCTGATCTTCTGGATGTGAAGACTTGTATTTGAAAGATTGTTTGGATTGACTAGCTTGCAAAGAACCATCTTGAGCTTCATCAGAAGCTTCTTCATTAGGAACTTCAGGGGTTGTTCCAGCTTCTGAAGTATCTTCAGATTCTGGAATCTGATCAGATTCTGGAATCTGATCAGATTCTGAGTTATCATCAGAATCTTGAGATTTTTCATGACTTTCATCTTGCACTGGAGTTTCACTTCCAGGCTCTTTGTCATCAAATCTTACATGCATAGATTCTTCCACACAATGTGTTTCTGAATTATACAGCCTGTATGCCTTAGAGCGTTCAGAGTAACCTAAAAAGATTACCTTTTGAGCTTTGGCATCAAATTTCTTTAGGTAGACTTTGTTGTTCAGGACATAACATGTACATCCGAACTGATGAAAATAAGATATGTTGGGTTTTCTTCCTTTAAAAAGTTCATAGGCTGTTTTGTTCAACAGAGGTCTAATATAGATTCTGTTCTGAACGTAACAAGCTGTGTTTATTGCTTCTGCCCAAAAATGCTTAGCCAGATTGTTCTCATGGATCATGGTTCTAGCCATCTCTTGTAAGGTTCTGTTCTTTCTCTCTACAACTCCATTTTGTTGTGGAGTTCTAGCTGCAGAGAATTCATGAATAATTCCATGTTTTTCACAGAAAACCTCAAACGGTTCATTTTCAAATTCTCCTCCATGATCACTTCTGACTTTCAAGATTTTCATTTCCTTCTCTGATTGAATTTGGATGCAGAATTTACTAAACACAGAATATGAATCATCTTTATTTTTCAGAAATTTAACCCAACACCATCTACTGTAGTCATCAACAATAACTAGTCCATATTTACTTCCATATAAGGATGCAGTGTTAACTGGTCCAAATAAGTCAATATGAAGTAACTCCAAGGGTCTGGAAGTTGAAACAATTTCTTTCGGCTTGAAGGGACTCTTGACAATTTTCCCTTTCTGACATGCTCCGCAAAGAGCATCTGAGTGATAGTCAATGTTTGGTAGGCCTTTGACAAGTTGTAACTTGCTAATTTTAGAGATTAATCTCCAGTTAGCATGTCCCAAACGTCTATGCCACATCCATTTCTTATCACCCATTGACAGAAGGCACATTACCTTCTGATCAGTCAGTTCTGAGAATTTTATCTTATATACATTGTTTCTCCGTTTTCCCTTGAAGACTATGGACTGATCATCCTTGTTAACCACTGTGCAGTTGTTCTTATTAAACAATACATCATAACCACTGTCACATAATTGACTTATGCTTAGTAAGTTATGTTTAAGTCCATCAACTAACCACACATCACTGATTGAGATCAGAGAATTACCAATGGTTCCAGAACCAATGATTTTGCCAGTCTGGTTTCCTCCAAATCCCACAGTTCCTCCCTCTTTCATGGTTAGGGTTAGGAACAAAGACCTTTCTCCCGTCATGTGACGCGAGCACCCACTGTCTAGGTACCAAGCCTTGTGCTTTCTTAGTTCTTTTAGACATACCTGCAGCATCAATAATATCAGACTTAGGTACCCATATTCTTATGGGTCCTTTTTGGTTAGTCTTAGAACCATTGAACTCTTTTCGCAAGTTATGTCTTGAAATCCTTGGCAATGTTTTCTCCCAAACCTTAGGGTTGGAACCGTTTGGTTTAGGTTTCAACTTGCCTTTCACAGTTTCTCTCCTTTGAAACTTAGACTTTGGTTTTTCAGACTCTGGATTTTTCAGAGTCTGTTTATCAGACTTTGAATGTTTCAGAGTCTGAGACTTTAAAGCTTTGGGTTCAAAGTTTTTCAGATCCTTTAACTTAACATTCTGAAGTTTTGACTTAGTCAGAATCTTAGAAGTAGAAGTTGTAGGTTCTGAATGAGTCTCTGTGTTGACTTCATCAGACTCTTTTACAAAAAGATTTTTCAACGCCTCTCTGGCTCCATCAGGACCAGATTTCAGAGTCATTTCATTTGAGTTTCCTCCAATGAATCCAAGACCCTGTCCTCTGTTCTGATACGTGCTATAGATCATGGATGCAACCCTTGATCTGTCAATTCCAGTAGCAATAAATTCTTGCAGAGCACCATCTTGCTCACTTAAGTATTTACAGCTACACTTCTTGATCAATAAAGAAATATTTTCTTCTTTTAAATCTTCTAATTCCAACAGAGTTGAATTATGTCTTTTTGACAGCTTATCAAGCTGTTGTTTGACCTTTTTTAACTCAGTGGTCTTTGTTTTAAAATGACCAAGAAGCTCATTGACAGATTCTATAAGTTCAGATCTTGTGAGTTTAGAGTATACCTCTGTTTCATTTTCAGAGTCTGTATCTGATTCTGCCTTAGGTGTCTTTTTAACAGATTCGGTTGTAGCCATTAGTCCAACAGCTACATTGGCTTCACCATCAGCATCATCATCTTCAGATCCTGACTCATTATCAAGATCTTCCCAGGTGGCCATCAGACTTTTCTTGATCTGCTTCTTAAACTTGCTTGACTTGAAGGTTGGCCTTTTTGACTGAGATTTCTCCTTCTGCAGTTCTGGACACTCAGCAATAAAATGTCCAGTTTTCTTGCAGTTGAAGCAACCTTTCTGATCCTCCTTTTTTAACCCCTTCCCACTGCTCTTGCTCAGAAATCTCTTGTTCTTCTTAGCAAGGTACTGCATTCTGCTTGAAAGCATAGCCATTTCTTTTGCTAAATCAGGATCCTCTTCTGAGCTTTCAGAAGCTGAAGACTCATTTTCAGATTCTTCAACCTTGAGAGCCTTTGAAGACCTTCCTTTTGATTTTAAAGCAATGGTTTTGGATTTTCTTGCAGAATCATGTTCATTGAGACTTAACTCATGAACCTTGAGTGAGCTTACAAGATCTTCAACACTTAAAGTGTTTAAATCTTTAGCCTCCTCAATTGCAGTGACCTTTGGTCTCCATCTAGAGGGTAAGCTCCTTAAAATCTTGCTAACATGATCAGAAGCTATGTAACTCTTCTTCAATATCTGAAGACCAGATACTAGAGTTTGAAATCTTGAGTACATCTGCTCAATACTTTCATCCTCTTTCATCTTAAATAGTTCATATTGATGAACTAATAGAAGAGCTTTAGCTTCCCTGACCTTTTTGCTTCCTTCGTAGTTAGCACAGAGAGAAGCAAACATGGCTCTAGCAGTAGATTTGTCACTCATCTTCATGTATTCCGTTTTAGGAATAGCAGTGACAAGAGCCCCTCTGATGATATGATGTTTCTTATAGATTTTCTTTTGAGCAGCAGTGTGAAGTTTGCGGTCAATGGCAGCACCTTCGTCATCAAGTTGTAAGTCACCAACACCATCTTCAAGTATGTCCCAGAGTTCTTCATCAAGACCCATGACATAACTATAGAAGTTGGTTTTCCACCAAGAAAATTCTTCAGGATCACCATTGAACTTGGGAATTTTTCCATAATCAGCCTTTCTACTGCTGTTATTGGATCCATATTCATATGGTATAGCAGCACCAGAAGTGGCACCAGAAGAAGACGGTTCACTGGAAGACATGTTTTTCTCTGGATCTTTTCTGTTACACGGTTAAGTGCTAAGACAACAGAACCAGGCTCTGATACCAACTGAAGGTGAGAAAAACACAAGAAGGGGGGGGGGGGTTGAATTGTGTTTTCGTTTCGCAACTCTTGAAGAGTGAGAATCTAATTTCTTTAAACTCAGAGTCTGAATGAGATCAGAGTCTGATAGGAGATTAGGTTCTGATTGCAGCGGAATAATCAAGAGATAAAGAGAGAACAAAGAACACAAGCAATTATACAGGTTCCTTCCACAAACCGGAAGTAGTCCTGTCCCCCTTGTACTTCCAAGGAGAGTTCACTAAAATGTAATATCAAATTACAAGTTGCTCAAACACACAGTATGAGACTTCCTTGCTCAAGCACACAGGCGAGAGACTTCCTTGCTCAAAGACACAACTAAGAGACTTCCTATGCTCAAGGACACAGCCAAGAGACTTCCTTTGCTCAAGCACAAAAGCAAGAGACTTTTACACAATTACAGAAAATTGAATAGAGTTGAAACACTTGACAACAATCAAAATGTGTTTCAATTACAACAAAGACAGACTCTGTTTTACACAAAAGACAGACTCTGTTTTTCTGTGAAACTTAGAGATTCTAGGATACTCAGTTTGTAAGAATCTAAGTTTATGATGTGCTTATGTTATGACTCAGTTGAATACGAAAGCAGCGCAAGGCAGTTTTTCTCAGTTGTAGAGTCACATTTCTTCAAGTCTTCTATCCCTTATATAGGCGTAGGAAAGAGACATTGAGTCCTCCAGCACATCAGAATGATTTCTGAAGCTTGATCAATGACTGTTGATCTGTTGCTTGATTTGGTAATAGTCCTTCAATAGCATCATTTGAATTCCATTCCCTTTGAGGATTAATACCGGTAGACACAGTTGCCAAACTGTACGTGGTAGTGGAGTAGTGGAAACAGAGTTCGTACAACGTACTCTGTACTGGCCTGCAATCTTTGTCTTCGTGCTTCCCACGCTCAAAGTTGACTTAGAAGCTAGCCGTTACTCCATTAGAGTTTCTTTGTGCATAGCAATGCAGTAGAGATCACTTGTTAGGGGATTATCAAATTTGTGGCTTCAGACTCACTGTAGCACTAAGCTTCTGATAATCTTCAGACTCTCTTGGTTTTCAGATTCTGATGGTCTTCAGACTCTGATACAGTCTTCAGACTCTCTTCAGCATAGTCTTCAGACTCTCTTCAGTACAGTCTTCAGACTCTCTTCGATACAGTCTTCAGACTCTCTTCAGCACAGTCTTCAGACTCTCTTCGATACAGAATCACAAGCAACACGCTTCTATGGATTTATTGCTCTTTTAACATTGTTCAAACAGAATTCTTTCTAAGATACAAATCTTAATTGATATCCTGCATACTTAAACAAATATTAGCAATATCCAATTGACAACTTTTTAATACCTTGTTATCATCAAAACTCAAAACGTGGTATTGCTGAACACCTTTGTTCCAACAGAATTGACAGATCAATGGTTGCATCCATGATCTATAGCACGTATCAGAACAGAGGACAGGGTCTTGGATTCATTGGAGGAAACTCAAATGATATGACTCTTAAATCTGGTCCTGATGGAGCCAGAGAGGCGTTGAAAAATCTTTTTGTAAAAGAGTCTGATGAAGTCAACACAGAGACTCATTCAGAACCTACAACTTCTACTTCTAAGATTCTGACTAAGTCAAAACTTCAGAATGTTAAGTTAAAGGGTCTGAAAAACTTTGAACCCAACGCTTTAAAGTCTCAGACTCTGAAACATTCAAAGTCTGATAAACAGACTCTGAAAAAGCCAGAGTCTGAAAAACCAAAGTCTAAGTTTCAAAGGAGAGAAACTGTGAAAGGCATGTTGAAACCTAAACCAAACGGTTCCAACCCTAAGGTTTGGGAGAAAACATTGCCAAGGATTTCAAGACATAACTTGCGAAAAGAGTTCAATGGTTCTAAGACTAACCAAAAAGGACCCATAAGAATATGGGTACCTAAGTCTGATATTATTGATGCTGCAGGTATGTCTAAAAGGAATAAGAAAGCACAAGGCTTGGTACCTAGACAGTGGGTGCTCGCGTCACATGACGGGAGAAAGGTCTATGTTCCTAACCCTAACCATGAAAGAGGGAGGAACTGTGGGATTTGGAGGAAACCAGACTGGCAAAATCATTGGTTCTGGAACCATTGGTAACTCTCTGATCTCAATCAGTAATGTGTGGTTAGTTGATGGACTTAAACATAACTTACTAAGCATAAGTCAATTATGTGACAGTGGTTATGATGTATTGTTTAATAAGAACAACTGCACAGTGGTTAACAAGGATGATCAGTCCATAGTCTTCAAGGGAAAACGAAGAAACAATGTATATAAGATAAAATTCTCAGAACTGACTGATCAGAAGGTAATGTGCCTTCTGTCAATGGGTGATAAGAAATGGATGTGGCATAGACGTTTGGGACATGCTAACTGGAGATTAATCTCTAAAATTAGCAAGTTACAACTTGTCAAAGGCCTACCAAACATTGACTATCACTCAGATGCTCTTTGCGGAGCATGTCAGAAAGGGAAAATTGTCAAGAGTCCCTTCAAGCCGAAAGAAATTGTTTCAACTTCCAGACCCTTGGAGTTACTTCATATTGACTTATTTGGACCAGTTAACACTGCATCCTTATATGGAAGTAAATATGGACTAGTTATTGTTGATGACTACAGCAGATGGTGTTGGGTTAAATTTCTGAAAACTAAAGATGATTCATATTCTGTGTTTAGTAAATTCTGCATCCAAATTCAATCAGAGAAGGAAATGAAAATCTTGAAAGTCAGAAGTGATCATGGAGGAGAATTTGAAAATGAACCGTTTGAGGTTTTCTGTGAAAAACATGGAATTATTCATGAATTCTCTGCAGCTAGAACTCCACAACAAAATGGAGTTGTAGAGAGAAAGAACAGAACCTTACAAGAGATGGCTAGAACCATGATCCATGAGAACAATCTGGCTAAGCATTTTTGGGCAGAAGCAATAAACACAGCTTGTTACGTTCAGAACAGAATCTATATTAGACCTCTGTTGAACAAAACAGCCTATGAAATTTTTAAAGGAAGAAAACCCAACATATCTTATTTTCATCAGTTCGGATGTACATGTTATGTCCTGAACAACAAAGTCTACCTAAAGAAATTTGATGCCAAAGCTCAAAAGGGAATCTTTTTAGGTTACTCTGAACGCTCTAAGGCATACAGGCTGTATAATTCAGAAACACAATGTGTGGAAGAATCTATGCATGTAAGATTTGATGACAAAGAGCCTGGAAGTGAAACTCCAGTGCAAGATGAAAGTCATGAAAAATCTCAAGATTCTGATGATAACTCAGAATCTGATCAGATTCCAGAATCTGAAGATACTTCAGAAGCTGGAACAACCCCTGAAGTTCCTAATGAAGAAGCTTCTGATGAAGCTCAAGATGATTCTCTGCAAGCTAGTCAATCCAAACAATCTTTCAAATACAAGTCTTCACATCCAGAAGATCAGATAATTGGCAATAAAGAAAGTCCTATGAGAACAAGATCGCATTTCAGACAAGAAGAGTCTGCTTTAGGATTATTATCTGTTATTGAACCAACTTCTGTTGAAGAAGCTCTTGGAGATGAAGGATGGATTCTAGCAATGCAAGAAGAACTGAATCAATTCAAAAGGAATGAAGTATGGGATCTAGTAGCTAAGCCTAATCACAAGAACATCATTGGAACCAAGTGGGTGTTCAGAAATAAGCTTAGTGAACAAGGAGAAGTAATCAGAAACAAGGCCAGACTTGTTGCTCAAGGCTTCAGTCAGCAAGAAGGCATTGATTACACAGAAACTTTTGCTCCAGTTGCAAGATTGGAAGCAATCAGGTTACTTCTTTCCTATGCAGTCAATCACAACATAACTTTGTATCAAATGGATGTTAAGAGTGCATTTCTTAATGGTGTCATTTCTGAAGAAGTATATGTCAAACAACCTCCTGGCTTTGAAGACTTAAAGCATCCAGAGCATGTTTATAAATTAAAGAAATCACTTTATGGCTTGAAACAAGCTCCCAGAGCTTGGTATGAAAGACTGAGTAATTTCTTGATTCAAAACAACTTTGAACGAGGACAAGTTGACACTACTCTATTCAGAAAGACTCTAAAGAAAGACATTCTTGTAGTTCAGATTTATGTTGATGATATTATCTTTGGTTCTACAAATAGTTCACTTTGCAAAGAGTTTTCACAAGTAATGCAGGATGAATTTGAAATGAGCTTGATGGGAGAATTGAAGTTCTTTCTTGGAATTCAAATCAATCAATGCAAAGATGGAGTCTACGTTCATCAGTCCAAGTATACGAAAGAGCTTCTGAAGAAGTTCAATCTTGAGGACTGCAAAGAAATGAATACTCCAATGCATCCAACCTGCACTCTGAGCAAAGAAGATCAAGGAACCAAAGTTGATCAGAAGCTGTATAGAGGTATGATTGGTTCTTTGTTATACCTAACTGCATCTAGACCAGATATTCTGTACAGTGTATGTTTGTGTGCAAGGTTTCAATCAGATCCTAGAGAGTCTCACTTAACTGCTGTTAAGAGAATCTTTAGATATCTGAAAGGAACTACTAATCTTGGACTTCTTTACAAGAAATCCTCTGACTACAAGCTAGTTGGATTCTGTGATGCTGATTATGCTGGAGACAGGATTGAAAGAAAATCTACAAGTGGCAATTGTCAATTCTTGGGAGAGAATCTGATATCCTGGGCTAGCAAGAGGCAAGCAACCATTGCTCTGTCTACAGCAGAAGCAGAATACATCTCAGCTGCTAGTTGTTGTACACAGCTACTCTGGATGAAACATCAGCTTGAGGACTATCAAATAACTGTAAACCATATCCCAATTTATTGTGATAATACAGCAGCTATATGTTTGTCTAAAAATCCAATTCTGCATTCAAGAGCAAAGCATATTGAGATTAAACATCATTTTATAAGAGACTATGTTCAAAAAGGAATTTTAGATATCCAATTCATTGATACTGATCATCAATGGGCTGATATATTTACTAAACCCTTATCTGTTGAAAGATTTGATTTCATAAAGAAAAATTTGAACATGTGCTATGTCTCTGGGTAATATGCGCCTCTGAAAACAGAATTCAGACTCTGAAAACCTTCAGAAGCTATCTGGGAATCAGACTCTCTTTTGGAGATTCTGATGAAAGCTTCTGGTAAAATATTCAGACTCTGGTAAGGAATCTTTAGACTCTCAGAAGCTTGTATTAGTGGAAGCGTGACTGTTAAGTTCAGTAACACCTGCCCCACTATGGTGACAGTTACTTTACGGTTTCTCAGACGTGGCCTGTCTGTATTGGGTAAGAACTCAAAAGGACAATGATTTCATTACGATATACAAGTTACCTTCGCTTTGTCCCAATACGTTTACGGCTGCATGCTATATTGTACTTATTGTTTGTGTTTGTTTGTCCCCTACTCTTTCCAAACATTTTTCAAACATTTTTTCTCTATAAATACATAACACACACAACTCACTTCTCTTTTTACTCTTTGATTTTCTCTCTGAACAAATTTCTTGTTTTTCAATACTTTGCAAAACTTTTTGTTCTCAAATCAAACTCTTAGAAAACCCTAATGGCAAGTGATCTCATCCAATCTGGTGTCATAATCAAGTCCGGAGGTTCTTATATTATCAAACCCAGAACAATGAACATCATCAAGGAGATTCTGGAAATTCAAGTTGAGTCTCCAGTAGATTTCGCTTCAATCAGTCGTCATGGAGTTGACGTTGCACCTCATTTCTTATCACAAGGAATGATGAGATACTTTGGTATGTTGAATGGACCAACATATCAGGAGCTTGTTAGAGATTTTTGGGTTAGGTCAGAAGTCTACGACAAAGCTGAAGCTACGTTGGAAGAAACAGTAGCAATCTCAAACAACCCTAGTCTTGCTGGCAAAAACAGAGACCAAATGGGTTTAAGACCGTACAATGGTCTTGAAATTAGGTCTGCTGTGATGGGAATTCCTATAGTTATCACTGAAGATGTGGTAGCCAGGGCTTGTCAGATGGAGAGCGCTGGAAAATTTCAGTGGAATGTCAACAAGAAGAGTGAATGGGCTGTTATCTGCAACAAGTTGTTATTTGAAGGGAGACCCTCAAATAAATTGGTGGATATGCATCCTATGCATAGGGTGCTTCTGAAGATTATACTGGATAGTATGCTTCAGAAAGGAGGAGGAACAGATACATTATCTGTGGATCACAAAGTTCTTCTTTATTTTCTTATCAACAAAATAAAGATCAACTTCCCCAGATATGTGATGCACCACATGTGTTGGGCCATCAAGAAGAGTCAATCAGAATCCAGGAGGCAAGTTCCTTTTGGAAGATTAATATCTGAGATTCTGTATCAAGGAGGTCTTTTGAAGGTCTTATCAGAATCTGGTGTGGTATCAGATATTCATCTAGGAACTGTGACCGGCAGAATCATCAATGGCAAGACTCTACAGTACATGAAGATTGTCAAGAGATTCAATCCCTCTAAGCATGATATGAGAGAATCCTATGTACAATCTGATTTGATGATGGACTTCCCTCCCATATCCAAAGAAGATAATCCTGAAGTTCTTGCTAGATTTGTGGTGGATTACTTCAAGGAGACTGGTAGAATAATCAACTATTCTGCTATTCCTGAGACTGCTGGAGGAGGCCCTCTTAAGGTCAAAGGAAAAAGGACCAAGGAAGTGATTCTCAAGGAAGAGGAAGAGAAGCAGGAGCCTCTTAAGAAAAAGATCAAATCTTCTGCTCTTCCTGGAGTTTCAATTGGTTCTCCTTCTGCTCCTTCTGCACCTTCTGCACTTCGTGAAATTAAGGATGGGAAGAAGGCTAAGAAAGATGAGAAGAAGGCTAAGAAAGCTGATAAGAAAGCAATAATGGGCAAAGCTGACAGAGACTATGACAAGCTAGCTCAAGAAATTGCTGATTTCATTGATTCTGACTCTGCAGGTGAAGAGAGTCAGATCAAGAAGAGAAAGGTGGAAGTGATTCCTGTGGCTAAGGATGTAGCACAGAAGATAGGTACCTCTGTATCTATGATTGAGGATGAACACACTGCTGGCAAGGTTATGGCAGCAGATTTGATTGCTGAAGAGTTGAAGGAAGAGACTGTCAAGGAAGCTGCTAAGTTACTTGCTTCTGCTCTTAAACAGAAGAGTACTTCAGAACCTGCAGAAGCTGAGTTATCAGAAGCTACTGTGTCTGATCATTTTGCTTCTCCAGAAGCTGGCATTGGCACCTCTGGCAACGTGGCATATAGCTCATCTTCTTCTTTGAATCATGAGTCAGAATCAGATTCAGAATCTGACAACAAACCCTTGAGCCAAATTCTTCCCTCTCTCAAAAATTCATCTCCCTCACCAATCAAACCCATATCATCCCATAACCCACTTGACCAGGCAGTAGTTGATTATGTTGATTCAACTATGGACAGAGTAATTCAAGACACAATTACAGTGTCTATGAATCTTCCTGCTGACCATCCTGCTCAACCCTCTTTCCTCAAACCACTTCAGGTAATTAAACCTTCTGAAAAACCTAAAGCAACCATTCAATCCAAACAACCACCCTCCCAAACTGAAACCATTTGTGTAGACTCTCCAGACACTCTAGATTCTCTTGAAAAACATCTAGGGGGAGAACTACCAAAAACCCCTGCAAAATCCAAAACAACAAAAGCTACTTCATCCATTTCCAAACCAGACCCTGTACCTGTACCTACAGAGAATCTGACCTTAGCCTCTGTTGAACCTTCAGAACCTGTTGTTGAACCAGCTTCTGAAAATCTAGAACAAGTCTCTGATATCGTATCAGGAACTGTAACATCATGTAAAGCTCAGACCAGAAGAGTTTCCCAACCTTTGTGTGACCCCATAACCTTTTTCCCTTTTGAAACTTTTCTAGCTTTGAGAGCTTCTCTACCCTCAACCTCTGAACCTCAAACTGACTTATTTGATTCAAATAAGATTGATGAGTTTTATGCTTCTTCATGCAATAAGCTCAAAGAAGTTATTGAGCAAAGGTCTATGCCAATACTTAATGTGAGCTATGAGGACAAGATCTCTACAGTAAAGACTGAGTTTTTGGATTTTTTCACCAAAATTCAAAAAGCTGCTGTCAGGGAACAAGCTCTAATCACTGCCAAGCATGTTGAAGAAGTTAAGCAGGCTGAGAAAGGTGTAGCTATGGTAAATGCTCCTATTCTGAGGATAAGAGATACACCCTTCTTTGAAGAGAATCAGTATGTTTCTAGAGAATCTGTGGCTTACAATTCTTTGAAGAGGAAGATGTATAGAATTCAAGAAGAAGCTAGATTGGAAAGAGAAGAACATTTGCGAAGAACTGAGGCTCTGGAAGAGATGGTAAAGAAACAGCAAGAGGATCTCCATAAACTGATGGATCATCTTGCCAAACAAAACCAACCTTAGTTTAATTTTGTTTTGTTTTACTTTGTAATTCTTAATTGCTTCTTCTGAACTGGTTGTTGTTTCTTTTTATACAAGTTATTTTTCTCTTTACTATTTGCATTTCAATTCTTTTTATGCTCTGAATCTTCTGTGTTTTCCCTCTGAATCTCTTTCTTCTTTAAAACATGTTTACACCCTTACCTTAAGTCATTTAAAAAGGGGGAGGAACCATGTTCTGAACTTTTTTTTTGTTGATGACAAAAGGGGGAGAAGGGAAAGTATTTATGTCAGGGAGAAGGGAACCTTCTTTTAATTACATTGCATGTATACGTAAAAGTTAAAAGGAAATTTGCGAAAGGTGCTTAGTTAATTCTGAGTCCTATTTAAGAATCAATTTTCTATATATATATTCTGAGTATGAATTTGATTGCGTTTGAAAAACAATTTAATTAACCTGGATAGAACTCAAGATGAGCTTACAAACCTCAACTTAAGAACTATCAGACTCAGGGGGAGTCAGAGCCTTCAAACCTCAGACTCTGAGCTTACAAACCTCAGAACCCCTTAAGTCAACTTGTTAATTAGATTAACAACAATTGACCTTTTAAATACTAATGTTTGTCATCATCAAAAAGGGGGAGATTGTTGGAACAAAGGTGTTCAGCAATACCACGTTTTGAGTTTTGATGATAACAAGGTATTAAAAAGTTGTCAATTGGATATTGCTAATATTTGTTTAAGTATGCAGGATATCAATTAAGATTTGTATCTTAGAAAGCATTCTGTTTGAACAATGTTAAAGAGCAATAAATCCATAAAAGCGTGTTGCTTGTGATTCTGTATCGAAGAGAGTCTGAAGACTGTGCTAAAGAGAGTCTGAAGACTGTGCTAAAGAGAGTCTGAAGACTGTATCAGAGTCTGAAGACCATCAGAATCTGAAAACCAAGAGAGTCTGAAGATTATCAGAAGCTTAGTGCTACAGTGAGTCTGAAGCCACAAATTTGATAATCTCCTAACAAGTGATCTCTACTGCATTGCTATGCACAAGAAACTCTAATGGAGTAACGGCTAGCTTCTAAGTCAACTTGAGCGTGGGAAGCACAAAGACAAAGATTGCAGGCCAGTACAGAGTACGTTGTACGAACTCTGTTTCCACTACTCCACTACCACGTACAGTTTGGCAACTGTGTCTACCGGTATTAATCCTCAAAGGGAATGGAATTCAAATGATGCTATTGAAGGACTATTACCAAATCAAGCAACAGATCAACAGTCATTGATCAAGCTTCAGAAATCATTCTGATGTGCTGGAGGACTCAATGTCTCTTTCCTACGCCTATATAAAGGATAGAAGACTTGAAGAAGTGTGACTCTACAACTGAGAAAAACTGCATTGCGCTGCTTTCGTATTCAACTGAGTCATAACATAAGCACATCATAAACTTAGATTCTTACAAACTGAGTATCCTAGAATCTCTAAGTTTCACAGAAAAACAGAGTCTGTCTTTTGTGTAAAACAGAGTCTGTCTTTGTTGTAACTGAAACACATTTTGATTGTTGTCAAGTGTTTCAACTCTATTCAATTTTCTGTAATTGTGTAAAAGTCTCTTGCTTTTGTGCTTGAGCAAAGGAAGTCTCTTGGCTGTGTCCTTGAGCATAGGAAGTCTCTTAGTTGTGTCTTTGAGCAAGGAAGTCTCTCGCCTGTGTGCTTGAGCAAGGAAGTCTCTCGCCTGTGTGCTTGAGCAAGGAAGTCTCATACTGTGTGTTTGAGCAACTTGTAATTTGATATTACATTTTAGTGAACTCTCCTTGGAAGTACAAGGGGGACAGGACTACTTCCGGTTTGTGGAAGGAACATGTATAATTGCTTGTGTTCTTTGTTCTCTCTTTATCTCTTGATTATTCCGCTGCAATCAGAACCTAATCTCCTATCAGACTCTGATCTCATTCAGACTCTGAGTCTAAAGGAATTAGATTCTCTCTCTTCAAGAGTTGAGAAAAGTAAACACAATTCAACCCCCTCCCCCCCCTTCTTGTGTTTTTCTCACCTTCAGTGATCTCCCTTATCAAACTATCTTCTTCTTTATCTCTAAAAGTTTGAAACTATGAATTTCTATTGATGTTATGATGATTTGATTCAAGAGAGACGTACATCAATCTTCTTTATGTGTAAATCATATCATTTCACTTATATATGGATGACAAAGCATATGTCTAAATCAACAACCACAAATAAAGATATAAACATATGAGCTCATAAACATGTTATCATTTAACTTATGGATTTCAAATACATGAACATGTATCAATGAAGAAGATGGATGTATATTAATTTTATTTATGTCTAAATCCTAAACTAACATAACCTAACAAGAGAGGCAGGGAGAAAACAAGAGAGAGGAAAATTTATAGAGAAAGACGACAATAAGAGAGCAACATTGAGAGATGATAGAGAAAAGAGTGACAACGGTAATTTCTAGGATTTTCTTCGCAAGAGCCGGGAGGGATAAGAAAGATACATAAAATTGTAGTGTTTAATGACTTTTTTAAACACAGGTTGCCCCTATTAAATTGATTGTTCTAAAAACAGGTTAAAAATGTCAATAAGTAACATTTAGAATCTGTTATTAAAATAATGATTTCAAACGTAACTATTTTAAGTCGTTTTTTAAAGACAAACAATTTAAAAAGCAGTATTCCTTTCAATTTATTTGCAAATATATTGCCGCGTCTACTTTAAATTTATTATGCTTTGGTGATAAAAGTTGGGCAAAAGTTCGTGCTTTGCGGACGGTTTTTGTTTTCTTCGAAGCGGTTTCTGGTTTGAAGGTAAATTTTAACAAGAGTATGTTGGTGGGCAATGTGCTTTTTTTGTATTTTTCCCTCCCTATTGGTGGTGATCATCGGTGGTTGTTGTTTTGGGATCCTATTCTGACTCGCATTAAAAATAGACTATATGGGTGGAAGAGCCGCTTTCTTTCTCTGCATGTCGATGTTCTTTCCTTCTTCAAAGCTCTGTTAGGTAAATGGTGTTGGAGGTTGTTAGTAGACAGAGGAGCTTTGTGGCATAGAGTGGTTTGAGGAGAGTACTGTGAGAAGAGTTGGTAATGGTGTAGATACTTTTTTCTGGATGGGCCTGTGGTTTGGAGGAGTTCCTTTTTGTGTGAAGTTTAGCCGCCTATTTGACTTGTTAGAGAATAAGTTGAGTACGGTAGCAGATATATGTGGTTTAGGGTGGGAGAAAGAAGGGGCGGCTTAGTAGTGGCATCGTCGGTTGTGGGAATGGGAGGAGGAATTGCTAGAGGAGTGTAGGAGTTTACTTCATGATATTTCTTTGTAGCCTAATTCTACAGATCAGTGGCAGTGGAGGTATGACCATTGCAGCGGTTACTCGGTTAAGGGTGCGTATAAATTGCTCACTAGCCAGGAGTCTTATAATGTTGCAGCTACCTCATATCTCATTTGGAACAAACAGGTTCCCCTTAAGGTTTCTATTTTGACTTGGAGACTTCTTCGAAATAGGATACCGACTAAAGATAATTTGGTGATGTGTGGTATTATTTCTCATGACTCTCAATCATGCATGATTGGTTGCAGAGGCTTGGAGACGACTCACCGTTTATTTCTCTCGTGTCCTAGTTTTCCCCCCCTTCGGAGCTTGGTTAGGTCTTGGATGGGCATCCCATCAGTCGATCCAGACTCTCTTTAGGATCATATTGTTCAATTTTTTTTACTCCTATGGTGGTTGGTGAACGTGTCATTCTTTCATGCATATTATTTGGTTTTGTTGTGTTTGGGTTTTGTGGAATGAGAGAAATAATAGAGTTTTCAAGAATAAGGAAAATACAATTCATCATCTGCTAGAAAAATTCAAGTTGCATTTCTTTTGGTGGCTGAAAGCTTATAATTATCAATCTTGGTTCAAACTTTCATATGTGGTGGTCGATACCTTTTGTTTGTATGAGTATCACCTAACTTATTTTTGTTTCCTTTGGTTACTATTGTTTGGTTGTAAACTTTTGAGGTTCTTCTTGGCACACCTTGTGCTACTAAGGACTCTTTGTTTTGAAAGGTCAACAACGGAAACACATTGTTGTAGAAGGAAGAGGATGAGAGAGTGTGAGATGATGATGTAAGAAATTGTGAAGGTTTAAAGGGTATTTATAGGGGAAATTTATGAAAAATGAGTTGCATAGAGTGTAACAATTCATAAATGGGAGTCAAAAAACATGTTCAAAGGATCTGACCAGCCATTAAAGCTGGTAAAAACATTTGATAAACATGTTTCATGAGTTACTCTTGTTGAATAAGTAACCGTCCAACACTCTTACCTGATTGGAATTTGACAATCCAAAAATGTTCGAGGTGGTTTTGGATTATGGAATCTGAAATGCTTCAATAATGAGTAAAAATGAGTGCATCTTCGAACTTTGTAGGGTGATGGATATTTCAGATTATACAATCCAAAAATCTTATCTACAAGATTTTTTTATGTGGTCCACGACGCACAGAAACTTCTATAAATCAGTGTGTTTGTTTTCATAAGCAGTAAACCACGCCAAAAAAATAATCATAAACATTTCCTTCATTGATTTGAACACCAAGCTGGCTACAGTTTACTACAACGGGAAAAATCACCCCATATGTTCGGGATTCACACTAATGTCACGCTCTCTAGGTTGAAGGATCAGCTAGATCAAATCAACTGTCAACTCAACCATAGAGACACAAGGAGGGTGAATGGTGTAGAGTATCGACGTCCATTGACCGACTCATCCATAATTATGTGGTTCAGCCGAATGAATCTCAGCAATGACGACGATGTGAGAACCATGTTTTAGATCTTTGCTCAATACAGTACTAAAGGACTGATCGAGTTGGACGCTTCGTTGGTCAGATGACCTGTGAAAGTACGAAGAGATCAGAGTTATCCGATCTGTTGACAATGTGGTTCAGATCTATTGAAAAAATTCAGAAATTTTTTATCCGACCCAGGAACTACGAAGAGATCAAGGCTCTGCTGGACGCACCAGACAAATAAATTAGTTTAATTGATATGTGATATGTTTTATTTTATTATGTGTTTTACGTTCTTGGATTATGTCTTTGATGTATTAAAAAAATTTATATCTAATGTGCAACACTGAAATTAAAATTAATATATCTATGGTCAATTTATTAACCTAACTTCTCCTAAAAGTTGTGTCGTTGTTTCTTCAGTTAACCAACAACACTTGTTGTTTTGTTTTTTTCTCTTCATCACACATTTCATTTTGTCACTCTCTGTTGTGTAATGTGTTTGTGTTTGTTCATTAGATAAGAAGATAAATGTGTACACTAAGTGAACACGTAAAAAAATATGTGAAGTTATATAGGGTGCAAGTCAAGTTTCGAATTATATAATCATAACCAATTTAGCACAGATTTTTGTGTGGTCAACATTGCACCGACGGTTTATGTGGTCCACGACACACATAAACTTCTATAAATAAGCGTGATTGCTTCATTTGTTATAAAACACAACAAAAAACTCTAAAAAAAAAAAACTTCTGAAAAATATGAACACCGAGAGGTTGCTATGAGCTAGATCGTGCTACCTTGGCAATATAAATATGTCAGTTGGCAAGGCAGCATGATCTAACTCAAAATAATCCTCTTGAAACACCTTGTCTTTCATCATTATATTTCAGATCTGATTTTGTGGAGGTTATTGTGAAGTTGATCTAGTTGACCTGTCGATCGAAATATGTCAGTTGACAGGGCCAGCTGGATCAAGTACAAAAAGCACCTCTTCAAACATCTTCTCAAAAGTTTCATCACTTCTGCTATTATATTGTTTTAAGTCATTTAATTGTGTTTTGTGCCTTTTTTTTTTCTTTCCATATTTTATTCGCCACGAAAACCCTCCAAAAATCAAACTTAAACACATATTAAGGTTGTTCAGATTATAGAATCCAAAAATATTTAGTCAGTTTTAGATTATATAATCTGAAACCTCACATATTGTGTGGATTGCGGCATTTCATCCAAGGTTTGGACGGTTTGTGGTGGTGTGTTTAAGGCATTTTTGGTCGGTTGGAGCATTGAAAATGTTTCCTTTGATTGTATTTACAGTCTATGATACGTTTATGGCTATAAGTAGTTTTGCATGCTTCAATAATTTCATTCATTCTTTATTGTCCATCATTTCTTACTTTTTCTTAAACTTTTTTTAGTTTTATAGGAATGTTTATGATGTCATGGTCACTGTTGACCGTTCATAGAATCCCTGCAATTGTTTTGTAGTTTATGTGAGGCCCTTAGTATCAAATACAACACAGTTTTTGTGTAATACGCTTTATTTTGGATTTTAGAATCCAAAGATGCCGAACAATCTATTTTAGATTTTAGAATCCGAACATAAGATATTTTTGAAAAAAAAAATAGGATGCGCGAGTATATAATAAAGTGAGAAAAGTAATAGTCATATAAAAGAGTAAATGGAGAGTCCAACCCAAACACATCCACAAACAACGACAACAAAAAATCAATAAAACAAACTAAAATCAAAATTTCGGTTATTATTGCTCAAGCTATTACAAACTATGGAATTAAAGTGGATGTTTAATTCGTTTTGGTATTACGGTCACGTGTATGGCAAGGATGCAAAAGGGATTATTGTGGATGCACTTTCTAGATGATATGTAATATAAGTCTTTATCAATAAAAAGAATTATAAAAGTATTAAAAAAAATGAGACCTTTATAAAACTTCTTTTAAGCAAAGGGACTTTGAAAGTTATTTATATATCAAATAAAATCTAAAGATTATGGCATATACATACTGTGTAACCTTTTTATACATATAATTATTTTTTAAACTTTATTCATTTAAGAGATTAATCTCCCCCAACATAATTTTTTTTTCTTCATACTATCAATGGTAAATAGAAACTTTAATAGATTAATCTTGCCCAACATTTAAGAGATTAATCTCCTTTATAAAATATCTCCACAAATATCTATATCCAAGATGTGATTATGTACACTAGTGTAAAATATTTTACATGCATGATTAAATCCTAAAATATAAAATGAGAATTAATTTATGAATAAACTTCAAATAAACTAAATGAATGTTTAACTTATAATAATATTCCAAATAAGTAAAAGTCTTTTTTTATGTACATAAGTATATTCTTTCTATTTGGCCTAATGTTTTTTTCCTTCTAGTCCACCACCTTCCTCCATTCCCATTATTTGGTTCTATAAATAACGACACTAGGTACCTCTCTTGTTCCATAGTCTACAATTCCAATTTCTTATATTGTTTATCCTAATTATGATTCTCAAAAATTGTGTCACTGTTTTTATAGTTGTTTGTGTGATATGTAACAATGGTGTTGAAGCATTTCATCGCATATACCCTCATCTTCAATCAGTTTCATCTCGTTCAGTGAGCAAACTTCATAGAACTGGATATCATTTTCAACCTAATAGGAATTGGATCAACGGTAAATTAACGTTCTTAATTGTTACTTAATTTCTTACTCATGCAAGTGCACTTTGAGTGCAATTTTCCTTTATTCTTAGTGCCATTTTATTCTGAGTGCCATTTCATTTTCTACTATTGTTTATCATTAGCTTCATAATTAGTAAATACATATATTTTGAGTTATTTGAGCTTAATTAAATGATTAAAGAGTGAATGAAAAAAATTGTAGAAATAAATCATATATAATTGAAGTGATAAATACAACTTCTAAAGATCTTCACAAAAATGACACAAATGAACACGATGCAAACTTCAAAATCTGAACATCACGATTCTTTCAACTAACGGACTAAAAAAAATTAAGGGATCAAGATTAAAATATTGTATAAAACTCTCCTTTTGAACCCCTTTTTTTATTGAATAAAGCCCTATCCATTCCGGCAAGAGTGTTAACATAATTCTGGTGAGTAAGATTTTAATAAATTAGAATCAATAAATAGTATTTAGTAATTTGTTATATTAATTAATAATAGAAATAATACATCAGCCACAATAAATAGATTTTTTTTTTTATAAAGAAACACTTTTCTAATAAACTAATTAAATGCTGTGATAATATAATATATTGACTTATATGGTAAAGTGCATTAAATTAAATTAATCTTATACAATACCCTTGAACCTTGATGCAGTTAGGCATAATAAAGGCAAACTTAGTTTATATAGAAACACGTGTGATTGAATGGAAAATATACAATGAGACTAAGTGTATATGCCTTTTGTGTGACCTCTTAATCGATTCAATAATCATGCATGGTGACTTCTACATGGCATGGCATGCTCAAGAGATGGGACAAACAAGCTTATATCTGATAGTGCTTAGTTCTTTTGACTCATTTTAGTGCTTAGTGATTTGAGTATCTGGGATGTTTTTCATGGGATAGTATTTCCTCTAAGTCTTTATGAGCTTGTAGTGACATATCAAACTTAATTTGTTGGATATGACATATGGGTTCCTACAATTAGGTGCTAAATATAAAACAAAAATGAAAATGTAAGACTAAATTATAGTTAAACTTTGATTTTAACTTTTTAACTCCAAGTCCTCTCAAAAAAAAATTATTAACTCTAAGTAAAAATTTGGAATTTAATTTTCACGCAGTTTTGGGATAAAATCTTTTACTTATCAATGAATCATAATCATTCGTATATGATCTTTAAAGTATTTATGATTAAAATCAATTAGTTTTATGGTTGGATGGTTATAATTGATTGACGATGTAAAAATACACCGTTGTTATATATAATTAAAAGTTTTGTGTATCATGTACAAACAAGTTGATCTTGCACTACGCACATGTCTTTTTCACCATTTAATCAAAAAGCCATATCAAATTTCTTTTAATTTATTGATAAGATTTGTTTATTGAATGTTGGAAATTAACTTATGCAGAATGTAAGACTTGTTTCACTTTTGCACTATAGAATTAGTCTTTTCGGACAATAATCCAACATTTTTTTAATAAATTTGTCTTTTTAATTAAATATATCATTACAAAAGAAAGAAAAAGGTGATATTGACTAAGGTATTTGATATTACACTTGGTTAGTGCACCATCACTTTTTTCTATCTTTGTACATTTTTGGCTAAAATATAAAATCAACTGGTGAGTAATTATGAACCCAACCCAAAGTACAATTCCAAAATGTAATGTTTAGAAATGAAAGTGGCTCTTTTCATACCAAGTAACAATCACTTCTTGTCTATAGAGTCCCTTCACATCCACACGTGCCACTTACACATGGAGATGCAGGGGTAATTTTGCACTAATATGGAAAATAGCATCATATGCTTTATATATGAATTTGGCCAAAATTGTTTCACAAATATGTTTTCATCATTTTGAGAATTAATCTTACATCAAGATTACCCATTTACAACTAAATTCTAATGTACAACCCTATCATATTTCGAAACATCATGGATGTATGTTACAAACGTGCTTATTTTGGTCGGTTCAAGAACATGCGTGCCTTTGTTTTTTCTCATAGAGAATTGTAAACATAATAGAGTCCACATTTTCGATTTATTCAATATACCAATTTGACAAATCATAAAAGGATGGCTAAATTCTTAAACAATTATTTTGGTTAAAAAGAAAATTATTTTTCTTTTTTATTTTGGTACAAAAGAGGGCCAAAAGCCCAGCAGAAAACTAAACAACTAATTGAACATGTCTAGAAAAACAAGTCCCATAAAGATCATCAAAAAGAAACCTATGAAGTTCGCTAGATGGAGAATCCAATCTAGTAACAACAAAAGAGTCTAAAGAAAGGCTAAAGGTCGCCAGCCAATCTGCATAACGATTATCCTCCCTCCAAGTGTGACGAAATTGGACATGCCAATCTAAAGCCACAAGGTTGCGAATACGCCGCACCAACGTGGGAATGGTTCCACTAAACTTACAGCTACCAGTAACCATGTCAATAAGAGTTTTAGAGTCGCTTTCCATAATGAGTTGTGGAATATGTTCTCGCCAACCCATATCCAAACCAAGGTACATGCCCCACAATTCAGCATGAAGCGCATCACACACTCCAACCTTCTAATGTAGCCTTTTAACCATCTTCCATCTGAGCTGCGAAAAAGGCCACCATACCCTGAGTTTTCTCCACCACCTTTGCAAGCACCGTCACTGTTGAGTTTTATCCAACCTTCAGAGGTTTATCCCAACCCAAGTAGATCGTCTCACCATTGTTTTTCTACTATTGTTTTACACTAAAACGTTACTATCTCACCATTGGTCCAAAAAAAAAAAAACGTTACCATCTCAAATAAAAATAGGCCTGTAAAAAAATTAATATGCTGAAAAACTTTGCCACTAAATTTGTTCATCCAAGTTCCAACTCATTAGTCAATGTCCAAAACGTAGTAGTCTTAAAAACAAAATAAAAAATAAAACTCCCTTTTATTTTTATCATCATATAATATAATACTTGTCTAGCTTTTACAAATGAAATCCATGGCTAATCCTACATATTTTGCATAATACTTATCTATTAACATTCATAATCATAGCCATATTCTCCTTCACGATCGGCCTATACTAACTTTCTCTATTTCATGATTCTCATGTTGTCCAATAATTGGTGGTGTAATGCTCATATGCATGGATGATGGATCAATTTCAAACATCAACATATGTACAGATCCAAATGGTAATGATTGACTTTTGATGTTTTATCTTTTGCATTTTCTTGTTATATTTCAATAACCATATACAATTCATTAATTTATTTTCCTTGTACCATCCATGCATGCTATGCAATGTCAACAAAACAGGTCCCATGTACTACAAAGGAGTCTACCATCTATTTTACCAGTACAATCCCAAAGGAGCAGTGTGGGGTAACATTGTGTGGGGGCACTCAGTATCAAAGGATCTCATCAATTGGAAAGAACTTCAACCTGCACTATACCCATCAAAACCCTTTGACAAATACGGTTGTTGGTCCGGGTCGGCCACAATCATCCCGGGACAAGGACCTGTTATCCTCTACACTGGAGTCGTTGACAAGCGAAGCAATGAGGTCCAATGCATTGCTATACCCGCGAATGCATCTGATCCGTTACTCACAGAATGGGTTAAGCCTGACCGCTTAAACCCAATTGTGACTGCGGATCACAACATGAACGGATCAGTGTTTCGAGACCCTACAACTGCTTGGTTGGGCAAGGATGGGCACTGGAGGATACTTGTTGGTAGCAAAAGGGAAGATATGGGACTAGCTTATTTATATAGAAGTAAGGATTTTGTGAAATGGACCCGAGCCAAACACCCGATCCATTCGGCTAAAACCACAGGGATGTGGGAGTGTCCGGATTTTTACCCGGTTTCTTTGGAAGGGAAAAATGGGTTAGACGCGTCGATGATGGGGAATAGTGTTAAGCATGTGCTAAAGAATAGCCTTGACATGACGAGGTACGAATACTATACAGTTGGAACGTATATCCAAAATAAGGATAAGTATATACCGGATAAAACTTCCGAGGATGGTTGGGGTGGCCTTAGATATGATTATGGCAACTTCTATGCTTCCAAATCATTCTTTGATCCAAGCAAGAGTAGAAGGATCATATGGGGATGGGCAAATGAATCAGATACCAAAGAAGATGATGTTAAGAAAGGATGGGCTGGAATTCAGGTAATTTAATTTGTCTGCTGATATCAAAGTAGTTTAGAGCTATGTTTTGATTATTTATTTAAGGAATAAGTGTTTTAAATTTGTCAGGCAATTCCAAGAACTGTGTGGCTTGATCCTGGTGGAAGACAGTTAAGACAATGGCCAGTTGAAGAATTAAATAGGTTAAGAGAGAAAGAAGTTGGGATAAACAACAAAAAGGTTAAGAAAGGAGGTTATGTTGAAGTGAAAGGGATTGCTGCTGCTCAGGTCAGGCTCTTAATTAGGCGGGGAATGTAATCAATCTCTTAATTAACTGATACTTAATGGTAAGTGTTAACTAATTTGTCTTATGTACTTTAGGCTGATGTGGAAGTTAGTTTCACATTCTCAAGCTTGGACAAGGCAGAGACATTTGATCCTAAGTGGGTGAATGCAGAAGATCTCTGTGCACAAAAGGGTTCAAAAGTTCAAGGTGGGATTGGACCATTTGGACTTCTGACATTGGCTTCCAAAAAACTTCAAGAGTATACTCCTGTGTTCTTTAGAATTTTCAAAGCTTCAAACAAACACGTGATTCTCATGTGCTCTGATGCAAAAAGGTTTGTTATCCAACTAAAATTGAGTTATGTTATTATATTCAACCAGTTTTCTAACTATTTTTCTTCTATATAGTTCCTCTTTGAATACAAAATTATACAAGCCATCATTTGCAGGCTTTGTAGATGTGGATTTGGTGAATAATAAGAAACTTTCTCTTAGGAGTTTGGTATGTACCTCCATAACACAGTCCCCAATTTGGTGTTATATTTATTTATTTATTTACTTACATTTATGAATTCTTCAACAAAATAATTGATTAATGTTTGAATTTGATGGCAGATTGATCACTCTGTAGTGGAGAGTTTTGGAGCTGGAGGAAAAACAAATATATTGTCTAGGGTTTATCCAACGCTAGCAGTGAATGAAAAAGCTCATTTGTTTGTGTTCAATAACGGCACTGAGCAGATAACTGTGGAGAAACTAAAGGCATGGAGCATGAAAACTGCTAGTCGAAATTAACCAGCTAGAAATCAATATAAATTAGTATCTCTTCTCTTAATTCTATACTAAAATAAATTATATGTATCTTCATCTATGGTGTTGTCAATTGAAGTCAATGAATCAATAATACAAATTATCGATTACGTTAGTGAGATGATCTATTTTACCAGATAATGTGGTTTGATAATCGATTTTATAATAACGAATATTTATAAGTTTAATTAAAATTCAAAACAACATGAAAATCAGAATGTTGATTATGTATATTATAAAGTCATTAATCCTCAAAAACTAAAGATTAGAACATGAAATAGATCAAAACTTATAAGTAATATAGTTGAATGCCACATAAACGAAATCAAAATCATTCAAACATTGTTTAGCGCCATATTAAGCATGCGATCAACTACATTAATCAAAGCCATAATCTACTTAATCTTCTTCTTTGGCCTCAACTGCAAGACGAGGTATTGTAAACAATGTTACATTCCAACGATGCATAGTTTTACACAATAATACCCACACTATAAAAAATAAAACTGTAGAGTGGAAATGACGCACACCTGATTACTATGACCACACTTCTTCTTCCGGCAGTTCACAGCCCTTGGATGCAGACGAGCATAGCATCTAACAAACCAAGAATGAAAGAAGATAAAAAAAAAAAAATGGTAAATGCCAATGTAAAATAGTTTTACACTAATGTCCAATAACGACCCTCTAACTTTCAACACATTATACCATTAATCTTAAATGCATTATTAGGTGTGTCCCGGTGTTGGATATATGTCGGTCACCAACACCAACACCTATGATTACACTATTGTCGGTAGGTGTCTGTATATGTGTGTAAGTATGTTTGTGCTTCAAAGGATGTGACAAAGTAGTGAATTTTCATTGAAAATCATAGTAAAACTATCTTAAATTGAAGTGCATATACCATGAATCCTAAAAATTAATCGACTTAGAGACATTTAAATAAACCATAAACCTAAAATTAAGCAAACAAATAAAAAAGGTGAAGGTTATAGAGGAACATAGTTGCCGCACTACAAAATCATTTTATCAAATAAATCAAAATCAAAATTTCAAAATTGAATAAAAAAAGGGTAAAATGAAATAAATACCCTTTTGAATGTTGTAATCAGCTAGGGTTCTTCCATCTTCAAGCTGTTTTCCAGCAAAAATCAAAAACTGACAGCTGTGGGATTTGAACCCACACCCTTTCGGACCAGAGCCTAAATCTGACGCCTTAGACCACTCGGCCAAACTGTCTTATTGTTGTTGAAGGTTAGTATGTTGATGTACTTGTACTATGTATACCGTTGATTATTCAAAAAACAAAAGAGAAAAAAGCATTGTTAATCTTAAAGAATAGTATCAATATTGATGCTTGGTGCTTCTAAATTAATTCACTTATAGAAATGGATCATTTGTGCTTAGATCCTTGATTAAATGGTTGGAGTAAGCTAAAGCTTCTTCTAGGTATGCATTTATTTGATCCTTCTGATTGAATAAAAGTTTATTTAACATGTACTTTTGGCTCCATTTTTGCTGGGATTTTTAGACTTTTAGGAATGATGAGGTGTTTAACGCCAAAAAAATGACATAAGTGGCGGATCGTCAAGTTCTTCAACTCCACAAATTCAATTATTACTTCCCCGTTTAATTCGGTCAATGTCGTGAAAATGGTTGTTCTCTGGGTATAACAAAGAGAGTGATGTTTTGGTGGTTTGTTACATAGTCCTCTCAAAAACTATGCAAGTACAAGTATATAATCATGCTAAATATTATCAACAAACAGACAGTTTGGCCGAGTGGTCTAAGGCGCCAGATTTAGGCTCTGGTCCGAAAGGGCGTGGGTTCAAATCCCACAGCTGTCAACTTTTTTTCTTTTTTATTTTTTTCTGTCTAAAAATCCAATGATAATTTCCTTCTAATCATCTTGATATGCATAGTCTAGTCTTAGCTTATGCCCTTGGTATCACTACAACGACTCTTGTACTTTTCTTTGTTGCTTGTATTTCCTGAGGTGTGGAAGAGTATCAAGGACTATTAAAAGTATAGTATTATACTTAATCAATCAATATGGAATTCTTGCATAATAGAATGTTACAAACTTTTTATCCTAATTCCTTTTCATATTTATTTTGTTTAAAAATAAATTAATACTAAATTTTGAAGTGGACTTTTTTAAATACATTCCATAGCAACAAAATGCAAGTCCTTCAAAGTCTAAAACATGTAAAGAATTAGTCAAATGGATCAATTCTCAGGTCATGTTCACTTGCCATCTTCATCCCAGTGCAAAGGCAGGTTGGACACATAACCTAAAGAAAAAACACATATGACAATCAGTTGAAAGATTACTAATTACAATCAAAATTAAACAGTTGCATATATTGGTAAATGAATTAGTGTTGTGTACCTTTCCAGCACCAGAGCAATTTGGACACCTTTTGGTTGTAGGAACCTGCAGGGGTCTAACAGAAGTACCAGATGCCGAAATCGGATTAATGTTCAAACATACACCACTTGAGGAACACCGAGCACAAGCCAAGTAACCTGTAAATTACAAATTTTATAAAGTACATGATTCTAGAAAGAATAGAAAGGAATGAAACAAGAAATGCGTCTGAAATGAACCAGTTCCACTTCAGTGTAGAAACATACCAGTTCCAAGGCAATATTTGCACCTTGTTTTCTCTTGCTGCTCAACATTATTAGCCTCAATTAACATCAGTACTGAAATCACACCAACTGCTCCACCCGAAAAGGATGCCACAATTGGGTCAACTTGACTGGATTCATGAACCAAACAAATTGTAATCAGGTATTGATCAGGTAACTGTGTTCATTCAGAAAGAAAAATAAAGTGACTATGTTGTTCTTCAACACAACAATTTCCTTCTAATCGACGAAAATTACAAACTGATTAAGTAAGTTAATAGAAGAATAGCATACCTTAGTTGCAAAGGCAAATGCAAGCTTCTTATGAAATCCTCATATGAGGTGCCACCTATACCCAATTTCAGCTCCAGCTGCCATTAAAATAACGATTCAATATTTGAAATGAACGTGGATCATGGTCAAGATCTACAAATATAAATATTATGAAATACTCTCAATGTGACAAAAATTACTTTTACAAAACCACTCTAAGGTAAATGTAAAATGTGTGTCATTTGGCTAAAACAATGTTTTTCAATGCCTCACTCTTAAGATTTCTCTATTTATGGATTATTTCATCTAAAGTCACAGTTTCATAAATCAGACCCCGAAGGTGTACCCCAGTGGTATCGGTTGGGACTCTAAAGGAGTATTAAGAAGGAAGACCCAGGGTTGGACCCCTACTGTGCTAACAAGTTCTTTTTTTACCTAACAACTTAACCACTAACATTTGCCTATAAAATAAAATAAAACAGTTTTTGAAATCAAGGTCTTCTTATACTACATGAATTAATGCACCCTCTCATTTTACAAAGTTCCTATACTTTATGTACTACTAATTATAGCAAGTATCCTTAATTCAAGTTGGCGCATCTAAACATATAATCCTTAAACTAAACTTGCACCCCAAAATTTAAATTGTCGCAATTTATAATATATCTTTCAATCACTTTCCCTTATCTATTCTCAAAATTTTCTTCTGATTTAAGATGAAAGGAACATATTTATGCAGCAGATGAATGATTCTCATGCAGAAGAAAGAAGTAACCTTTTTTATAAAATCCAAAAAGGTAGAAGTCAACACTTTCAACTTAACTCAAGGGTGGAAAGCGAGTAGTATTAAAATTAGTAGCAAACTATAATAGGATGCACAATCCATAAAAGTATGAGTAAATGTGGTAAAGTAAGAATTAAAGAGTAATAAGGATGTCAGATTCATATGACAAATAGAGATGATAATAGGATCCATTAACAGACACTCAATTCAGGTTGTTTATTTGGCATAGATTAAAAAAGAATAAAACAATAAAATTACCGTTGGTGCAATAAGCCCGCCAAATAAAATTATTGCAGATATGAATGATGCACCTGTTAGATAGAGCTTCTTCAAAGTGTTGGGCGTCTACTTCAATCCGAAAAGCACAGAATTAGTTAAGATAAAAAACGACAAATGCTCTCATTTCGAATGCATCAAGCATTCGATAGATGAAAAACAAAAGGATGTTATTAAAAATGACTTAAAAAAGAAAAGATGTTCAACACAAGCTGTTTTACAAAAAAAAATAAAATCAATATGAAAAACCGTAAGTGTCTTATTTAAACTATCGTATTCATGTGAATAAGCTTCTTCAGTACTTATAGATATTGGTATGGTTTAGTCAACAATTCAACACCAATAGCTTAATCAAAACAAGGTTTTGAAACTCACCACATGAGGAAGAAAAGGAATAGATGATAGAATTTCCGGCATTTCATTTGCATCTTCCTCTCCCTCTTCACTGAAAGCTCTTTGTATACTTCTTAGGCGCTGCTGCACACGCAATCTTCTTACCTGCCATACTCATTTCTAATTAGTCATTATCAAAAGTGTGTTGCTAACTTACTATAAGATATAAATGTGTTGTTTGGATTGACTTATTTCAGCCTATTTACTGACATAAACACTTGTGAGACTATTTTGAATAACTTGAGAAAACAGCTTATGACATGTCTATAAATTTCATAAGCTATTTTCAGCTTAACTTCATAAGTACTCTAGGATAGCTTACGAAAACCGCTTATAACTTACACGAAACAGTTTGATTTTATCATATCTTTTGTGTTATAGAACTAGCTTATGCATAAGCACTTATATGATAAGATACACGTTTATGCTATAAGCGCTTAATTAAGTTGTTTATCTAACAAAACCATACTGTGAATGAAAATTGAGACCATTTAATGAAGTATGGTGAATATTTATAAACTAACCTCTTCCATAAGAAGAAAGATTTTGTTGCGTCTACTCTTTATATTATCTTGAATTTCCTGCACCTGCATCTGAACAAAATCCTGAACCGTCTCTGGCCCTTCAATGATGCAAAAGTTGCTGATAAAAAAAAAACATTTTTTTTATCAAACGAGTTGCAAAGTTTAAATTTTGAATGAAATTAAAGACACCCAATAAGCAAAAAAAACTAACTTTGGTGTGATTTCATTGGAGCCTGCATCTTGTGGAGAAGAGCACGCAATTATCCTTGACTTGGAAAAAGAAAATTGGTTGGTTTTACCTTTAAAAATGGAGTTTTTGGAATGTGAAGGGAAAGGTAGAATTGTGGAGGAAGGAGAGAAAGTATTCATGGGTTTGGTTTATAAATTTGTTAGCTCATAGAATCATTGTATTGTGAATGGTGGAAAGTGGGAAAAACCCAACCCAACAACAGAACAGACAATAGCAGCTAAGGATGATATGTCGCACATGAACAATAAATACATAAAAAATATAACTTTTTTATGGATAGTGTCCTTCTAGGACAAACAATTTGCCATCCTTCTTCATCTTACTCACTAACATATAGTACTATATTTTATTAATATTCTTATAAAACCAATTTCAAGAAGAAGAAAAAAAAATTAAATGTAGAGTAATATCTATGTAATAATATTCATCTAGAATGAATTAAGTTAGATATTTGTATCGAGTTATTATTTTAAGTTTTATTATTTTGCTATAAATTGCTTTTAGGTCATACAATATTTCACAATTACCCTTTTTCATCAAATGCTAAAGTAAACAATATTTTTTTTATGTTTAATGTTAAGTTGGTTGGCTAAGATTAATTGCTCTTAAAATTAGGATTCATAGGCGTAAGGTCAGTCATGTGCAAGTGCAACTAGAGAGGTCTCATAAGGTCAGTCATGTCTATAACTTGAGAGGTCTCATAAGTGCAACTAGATTATCTCCGAATGTATAATAACCTATAGTTAAGGAATCAAATTAAGACAATCAATTAAGTTAAGGGGGCGGTTTGATCGAATAAGTCTAAAATAATTAGTAAGTTGATGACCAAATTTCAAATAATCTCTAATTTATTTGATAAAAAAAAATCTATAAATCGTGGCCATATGTTTGATTGTGTACAGAAGAAGCTGGTTCTTCCTTCTTTCTTGTGTGGTGGTAATAGTAAAGCTATACTTTACTTGAACAAGGAAAAAGGTTGAAGCATTGAGAGTCCCTTCCGTGCGGTGAAGTAATAAAAAGCAATTTTCAACGGTCATTTTTCACTTGAACAAAGATTGTGTTTTTTTGTTTTGGTCAAAGGAAAGAACACAAACATGGCCGAAACATCCTCATCCAACAACAATAATATTGAAATTGTTAGCGTCGAAGAAATGGCTTTCATAGAAGCAGCTTATGCTTCTGTCTCTTCATCTTCATCTTCTTCTTCTTCTTCACCTACTCGTTTTCTTCAAAACAATGCAATTTCCATTAACTCTTTCATCTTCATGTGCTGGTGATATTGAAGATGCTGTTGTTAATTCTTCTCAGAAGAAACCCAATATTTCTGAAACGTGCTTTGTCCGTCACTGATCTTACATCCACGGTACATATCATTCTCTTTTTAATCTTCTTTAGTAGAATGAAATAAAATTACTTTTTTTATTTCCTGGAAAGATTATATTTTTTTGGTGAGGATCCAATTTTCATTTTCTTTTTTAAATTCAGCCAAAGACGGTTGAGGATCTTGAAAACAATTTAGTGTTTACTCTATTCATTTCTAAAATATCCAAGTTTTATTGCATTTATTTGAAGCATGTGCTTGAAGCTAGATTATGAACATTCAATCAATTTTTTTGCTCAAGGCTTTTGATTTATGATATTTATGTTGGATTTTACTAACCTCGGTTTACTCGATTTGAATGGATTCATTTAGAGAGACAAAGCTCCATCAGTGCTATTTTGAGGGAAGAGAAGGGAGTAAAATCACTATTCGAACTTTCGCAGCAACCCTTTAAAAATAGAGGGGTTTGAAGGGAAGTGTTAAGACAGTTAGAGTTAGTTAGAATTAGTTGGTTAGTTAGGACTGGTTATGAGTTAGTTACTCAATTAGTTAGTTTAGTTGGAGTCTGTAAATAAGACTTTCATGTACACAAATTACTATCTTTTATCAATCAAATATGATTTCTTATGAGTTTTTACCTCATGAGTATTCCTATGCTCTTTTTCTCTCCTATGAGTATGATCTATGGCACTATGATCTTATGATTCTTCAGAGAAAGCAAAGATGTGTTATAAAACCTTAGAGGAGTCAACTAGAATATCCTTACATTAAATGTTAGATGAGGGTTTAAACTGCAAAATACATTTTCCCTCCATGTCTTTGGTTGACCGGTGGCCGGCCGCCTCCATGACTTTAAACTTTAGACCTTTCTCACCATGATTTTTAGAAGCTCCAATATGTAGCTTCTGTGTGATTATGATATTTTCCAAACGCACTAAAACTTTTCCCCTCAAACAAACATGTTATGTTTCCATTTTGTGGGAATAAGATCACAACCAACTTAACTCTATTTATCAAATGTTATGATAGGAATGGTGCCCAAAACAAATGGAATTTACACTCCTTCTTGGAGGCAGAAAGGTGAATCAATTTATGAAAGCTGGCATTGCTCGTCATGCAAAACTTGAAGCAGAGGTACTACTTAATTCCTGATTACTTGATTTTTCCTTCTTTTAGGTGTCAAACATGGCAACGTTCAGAGCTGCAATAAATCGTCCTATGAATTAAAATCTTTTAAGTGATATCAGAATATAGCTTGCTGATAGAAGTTTCTCGTTGTTGATTAGATAGTTGCAGATTATCTTTATTTGTTTTCTTGTTTTCTCGATAACAGATTGTATGCTTTTATGATTATTTGAAGGTTTATGCATCCTATTTTATCAAGTTTTCTATCGTTTAAGTTGTTGTACAAATGAGTGATGATAGTGCTGATATGCAGGTTATAACACGAATGGAAGTGAAGGTCCAATCACAAGAAGATCGCATGGCCTTGAAGTTTCTTAATTTTATAGCTGGTGTGAATCAATTATTATTTGAAGGATTAACTCGGGAACTGCCGATGTAAGTTATGACATCTCATTAGCCAATCCTCAGCTTGTCATAAGTTATATTATAGGTTTTGATAACATAACACTAGAAATTAGGTTGTGAAAGTGTTAGTTCAAATGTAGCTTAAGCGTCAGAAAATAAGCTCTTAGATTGAAATTTTTTAGTCATTTGATTTATGGTAAAAGTCTAATATCATGTAGAGATTAAGCTTTTGATTTTTACTAGTAACATACTAGATTTCAGAAAAATCATAGACTCGACTTGAAATTTACATGTCTATGATGGTGGGATTTGGAGTAGTTTTATATTATGATGAGCTATTTTTCTGATATCAGAATAGGCTTTGCAGAAGATATATGGATGGTGGGAATAATTGATGAGGTTCGGATGCCATTAACCGAAAATGATCATAATCCTATACTAATTGACACAAAGACTCGTGCTCGAGACACGCTCCCCGCTGAACCACAACGAAGAAATGGAAGGTATGCTTATTCTTTTGCCATCTATTTCATTCTGCTGATGTGGAATTGCATGCTAATGCGTTCGATTGAATTCTTCCGGTGCTCTTCCTTTTGGCAGGCTTCAATTGATGTGTTACAAGTATATGTGGGACAATTTAGTTGCTGATAACTTTCCTTCTAAAGACTTTTTTACTTATTTTGGCTTAAACCCTCAAAGTATTCTCTGTGAAGATCTGAGAGTGCTAAGTGCTGACTCTGGATTTTCTGCTACGGTAAGTAGAGGAGACTGTGTTTCTCTTTGTCGTTGTCATCAAATTCTTTTCTGTTTCTGGAATTAAGTGATTTTGCATTACACAAGATAATGCATTTCACAATTTTCTGCATGATTTCTGGAATTAAGTGTTTTCCCTTAAATACATTCATGGAGGATTTACTTTTATCTACAATCAATGTAGAACTTTAAGATATCAAAATATTCTTCTAACAATATTTCAGTTGATTAATTGCTGAAGCATACCTTCTAAACGTTTTTCTTTTTCATTATTTGCCAATCCAGACCCTTGATGATGTCGTGAGATATTACAGAAATACATACATGATGTTGTCCCCTGCTAATGATCAGCTTTTGTTGAGGTAAGCTCAGAATTTTCCATGCAAAATTGTAATTTTTAAATAGTTTTCTCGTATTGAGCTTTCATTGAAGACATGGTTTTGTTTGCTTCGTTGTCAGATATGAGTATCAGAAAGATCATTCATTGCTTTGTGAAGATAAATTTGCATATGATGCTGAGTGGCTAAAGAATCAAATCCGTTCTTGTATTGAGTTTTGGCTTGGAGAGCGAGAAGCCGCTTATGTTCACGAGGAGGAGCGCTGGAAATGTCGATTCTGTCAATATGCCACCGTCTGTCCTGCATACACTGAAAGTAAGGGAATGGATGCCAATACAAGCAATGATTCAAAAGCCAAAGAAGTCTAGATATCGGAATGCTGATCCACTTTAGCCACCGTTAACTGTCTCAATAACGGTTAAAAACAAGAAAAAGCATGACTTTTCAACCAGATTGTCTATCTATTCCAATAAAGAATAAAGAGTCTTCTGATGACAAGCGGTGAAATTTCACATATGTTTTCCTGCCGTTTCTTCCAGATCCATGCAAGACCGCAAGATCTTGCTTGTTATAACTTATATGCCTATTAGGTTTACTGTAAGCATTGTTTTATTCATTTATCCAATGCATTGTTGTTGTAGCCGCATGCCAATTGTTATTGTAACTACAAATATTCCATTATCATCATGTATAAAGTTCGTTTTTGGGTCATCAGTGTAAAATTTGTATTAATACTTTCAAAGGTACCAGTAAAGATGGTTGTATTAAGCACGTACACAACACACAAGTAACTTAATTAGTACGATATAAATCATCTTCAATCACGAAACATTCCAAATTTTGCTCATGTATGCTTCACTAGATCTGTTTGTAATTTATGATGAACATTTGGATCACGCAACTCGGATCTAGCACGCACATGATTTGCAAAAGCGGGGTAACACCTCAGTCGAGTATGCTTGCGGTGTATTAGATCCATTTTCCTCATATTGCTCAAAATCGGTCCAACGTTGAGCATATGTTTCTCGTTCATCCTCAACAATCATATTATGTAATATGATGCATGACCTCATGACGATACCCAAATCGGCTATGTCCCACAAGCACGCCGGTTCACAAGTGATTTTAAATCGAGCTTGAAGCACTCCAAATGCACGTTCGATGTCCTTCCGACATCCCTCCTGATATTCTTCAAATAACATATCGAGTTCACTTCAAGGAAGTCTAATTGATTTGACGAAAGTCGGATAAGTAGGGTAGATACCATCAGCTAGATAGTATGTCATATTATAGGGACATTGATTCAGAAAGAAATTCACACTTTCCCATTTCCACATCATCAAACACTGGTGACCGGTATAGAATGTTTATATCGTTCAATGTTCCTGGACATCCACAAAAGGCATGCCAGATCCATAGATCATGAGATGCAACTGCTTTAAGAATAATTGTGGTGGTTCCCTTATCCCCCTAGTAAATTGACATTCCCATGCTTTAGGACAATTTTTTCACTCCTGGTGCATGCAGTCAATACTCCCGATCATCCCTGAGAACCCCCGCATTTCACTAACATGTAAGTTTCTTCAATTTCACATTTTCGATTTTTTTGTGATATTGGAGGTAGATTGAATGAGATTTGAGATATTTGTACATCAATGGATCTATGAGTCCCTACATATAAGTACATTGAGTGGGGGACACAGATGGATTTGAAATAAGTTATTGTATAGAGTTAATTATAAGATAAGGACTAGATTCGAATTGGGTGGTACATATTCAAACACAATAACCTATACATTAAAGTCAAAAGTCACAGGCAATTATTAAAGCAAACACTACAAATCACTGACAATTATTAAAGCAAACATTGAGGACTGGACACCACCGACAAGTTTGACCGAATACAGACAAATACTACTCGATTAAAATTAATTTCCAAACTGCTCCTTAGCCCACCATTTCATATTTCAACATATTGACATCTTTTAACTTCTCTCTTTCACCTCATTTTTAGTCAACTCTCAACACACCATTACATTTCTAAAAATCTAAAACAAACACTATTAAAGAAAATAGATTTTTTTTTTAAAATAAAAATCCATAAGAAACGGGCCTGTATAATGTTATGTGCTGATTTTCACATCTCAGGGACCAGGGAGAACTATTAGCAGCAACCAATACCATATGTTCTTACAATATTTTTTTTATGGAAAACTCGAATACCATACTCATGTTTTTACAATATTTTTGATGGAAAACTCGAAGTTGTTAATAATGTTTTTACAAAGTAACAACATACTCCTCCCTTCCCATCTCAATTATAATCAATTTTTATTATATTTAATGAGATTATTCGCATTAGTTAAAACCAACAAATAATTGAAATCGGTTGATTAGAACAGAGTCTTGTAAGTTTTCTTTTACACGATTAAGTGAAATTATAAATAAACTAATGACAAAAATCATACATTTTAAGTGTAGAGAAAATGACATGTTCAAACCCCAACCCCAACATGTTTTAAATTTAGATTGTGACATCTGACATGTCAAAATTGCAATTATAGCCCAACACATCAAATGTCTTTGTAGCTACCAACAATTGTACATATATTTAGCCTTATTTATAGAGACAACATATGTAGTCTTGTTAATCATTGGCATAACGTGTAATATAATCTAGCAACTTGAAAGAAACATTGATAATAATAATTTGGAGTAAAATTGAAAAGAATATCTTTCACATTAAAAAGAAAACAGAGAATATCTTTCACATTGATAATAATAATTTGTGTACCTTTTCAAAAAAATAAAATGTTGCGTACCACAACTACATCAATTTTTTTTATTTCAATTAAAAATATTTCACTTATTCTGCTATTCAATATAATTCAAAATGAGAATGTGAAAGATAAAACCAACAAATAGAGATTAAGATAGAATGAGTTAGCTTGGTTCAACTTTAAAGTGAAATAAATTGATGATTATGCAAAACAATTCCAACCAATTTTAATTACATGGTTAGTCTTTCAGAAGGACCGCAAACAATTTCATAAATTATTTCATATCATTGGTTACTTGTTAGCCAGTTATCGGTAAGGAATTTGAATTGTTTCATTGAAAACTATAATATCTAATGATTTTATTTAATGTTTGTGAACATATGGACCTCATGGTAAAAACCAGGTCATGATACTCCTTAAATCATACTCGGCTTTCTAACAGCTTATATACAATATTCCTCCTCAGGAGAAAATGTTGGCTCCTAAAAAAAACTTTCGCTATTATCTTCTCTTGTTACTACACTAATCTTTATGAGTAAAGCATGGGATCTTGTAATATTTTAGAAGGATGAGCAGCCAAAGTAACTCAATAAAATTCAACTGTGCCAGATACATTGATGGGAGGATTGAAGTCGATCCGATTTGCTTTTCCCTCTGCAAACAACTGTGGTAACATGTTGGCTTCCTTGGCTGAAACCCCTTTACTAGTCCACAAGGTAATATGGGGAAACACATTTTTTGGAACTATCTTCTCTCCTTCCACTGAGCCAGGAAGAGCTTCGAATGCAGCCATTTTATCTGAGAAGAGCAGTGCCGTCAACTCCACTGGTGCCTTTTTATGCAGCCACAGACCATAATCAGCGACAGCTTTGATGCCATGACTTCTCTTGTGCGCAAGAGTCAAGTGAGCTCGATTAAGCTTATCTAAATTCTTGTCTTTAAAAAATTCATCAATCTTCGGATTAATCTTGGCCAACTGTAAACATAATATTGCATTACATACTGTTAAATAAATCCTAGGCTATACGGATATGAAAACCCATTTTGGATATACAAGTGGGGAAAAAAGATATTTGGGGGAGTTATGGACAAGGAAAATCAAGGGTGATGTACGTGTCGAGCCCTTCTTGTGTGTGTGTGTGTGCACCTCGTGGGCACGGGTAATCTCATGGCATGTTTCGAAAGTACTGAACAGAGTAACAAAGCCTCTTCCCTAAACAATAGTAGTAAAAGACAATAAAATATTTGCTGAAAGGCAACACTAATTAAGAAGCATTCTCATAGCTTCCATCCTGCAGCCTACACTGCAGAACTCAACCAACTTTTACATAACGAAATTGCTCAGACAGACAAGTCTCTCAAAGACATGACCGGTTATAGGCTTGTGAAACCACTAAAACACATAGCATAACATTTTATTTGAAAACTTCTCTAAAGATTTGAAAAATGATTCTATATAATTGTCTACTTTTAATTTGTTTTGCCAAGCCATTATGGCTGTGTCTGTAACTAAAAACTAGTCAATTATATCTGGGCAATTGTAAGTTTTTCAACTACCATATTAAGTATAGTGAACGCAATGCAAGTGCAAAAGCATAATTTTCACTTACATCGTTTAGGACACCTTGAATTTCTATAACTGGAATACTGAGAGCAGCAAAAACAATGGTACCAAACGTCCTCTTTTCAGTATCTGGAGGTGTGTAATCTCCCTTAGCAATGTTTCTCAATTGCTCCAACACTTGCTGGACAGCGAACTCGAATGGAACCTGAAGATGTTTTGAGACCAAAGAAAAGAAGTCAATAACATAATTGAGGATTTTAAAAACAATCACTAGCATTACCTAGTCAAAACCTATGTTATTCAATTGTTAAATGAACATGGCTGATAAAAGAGAGGGGGGAAAACTATGGTGAAAAACAATGCTAGATATATTAACCTGAACTGAATTAAAATAATCAGCATTTCCAGAAAGAATATCCCGCAATTGTTTCTCCCATTTCACCCATTCCTTTGCATATGTACCCTTGGTAGATTCCAACCTATAACAATAATGCCAAATTTAAGATTGTCAACTTCTTAGTTTTCACTTCACACCAAAAACCTCAAAGACAAGGAGGCTAAAACAGACAAGCTAGTTTCCATGTAGTTGTCATCCATACAACAGATATTACATGTCACTCATACAACTATTATGAATACATGACCACCATTGGATGGAATATTTTAGTGGATTGTAAGCAGTGTTTTGGGGTGGTTAAAGCTATACTTTATACTGCTTCAGAGATTTGGACATTCTCATAATCGACAGAGGAAATCTCAAAACTTTAAAACAAGATTTGACCAATAATTGAATTATATAAGGCTGCCGTTCTGACTTAAAAACATAAGGAAGAATATATCACACTCTGAAGTTTGAAAGACAGTTGTCAGAACTTGTTTGAAATTTCTGAAGTACTGGTGGGTGATCTGCATCTAGGTTCCGGCACTTTTACTATCAGTTTTATTTGGTGGCATTTTGCTGTCTTCAAGTTGTAACTGTATTTGCATGTGCAAGACTCTCTCTCATTGTCAGTCAAGGGTGAAGTATATGGTGGGACAGCATATGCTTTATATGTAATAAACAGAGATAGAGATGCAAAATTCACAAATCCTATTGCTGCAGTTGTAGTCATAACAGTTAAAAGTTCGCTACACACTGAACAGTAAATACAATTCAAAACAAAAAATATAGCATAATAATATTCACTTTACACTAGTAAATTCCATAAAACTGACCTTCCATGTCTCTTAGTGTGAAGCTTATATAGATCAATTCCTTCCTCCAAAATGCACTGCACTGCCTCAGGAAGAGGATTCCTGCACAGTGGAAGAAGCACAACAAAGTAAGTAATAGTACCCACAAAGTTAGCTCAAGTAATGAAGATTGTCCGTATTTTACAAGGATAACATTTGGATCTGGGTGTTCCAAAAAAAAAAACATTTGGTTCTGGGAAGGATAAATTCCATTGGATACTTTTGGTGAATGAAACAGTACTAAAATATAGATAAATACAGTGTGAATACTACCAGGCTGTTTTTCAAACATTAAACGAAAGAAAAGAAAATAAAATGAAAACACTGAGCAGGTGATGACATGAAATGATGAAAGTACCTATCATTTTTCAACAAGGGCATCTTCACAAGTGACCCAAAACGGTCAATTAATTCACCCTCAAACTCTTTGCGGCTCTGAAAAGCATTGGAAAAATTAGTTTAGAAAATAATAAAATATAAAATTAAGTAGCAAAACAGGAAGCATAATACCTTGCCATCATAAAGGTGATAAAACATTAGCAGCACATAGCCAGCATTTGGAGATGCCTTGTCAAGATTCCCCTTCAAAATATTGACAAGTTCAAATGAAGTTGGTGAAAAGTACTAAAAAAAAATCAAGATTGGGGATCATATTTAAGAAAAACAAAGTATATATACTGGATGATTGACTCGTTGAAGCACACGATACACGAAAACAGCTAATGCATCAAGGGAAAATGGATTCGAATCAGTTCCTGCACAATAAAACAAAAAAGAGGAAAACTTGAGATGATAATGAAGCTAAAATTAGACAATTTCTTCCTTGGAAAAAAAAATAGCATGCTACAGCTGTCACTTCTTAGTGTAACCCAAGCAAGATCTGCTTGACGCTTCTAAATAAAATAAACACTAAATACACTCAAGTTAAGCAAACAGTGCATTCAGAAATTCAGATTCTTCGAATTTGGTTTTTATGTAGTGAAGGAAAGACTCCTTAGCTAATAAGACAATGACATAAACAATATACTTAAGACAAAACATTTTCAAGATTGGTAACAAAGTTAACCTTCAGATTCAGGCACAACTGGGACAGCAGATGCCCTGGTTCTGCGACACATGTCTTCTATCTGCATATATAACAAGTATTTTTAATGTATAACAATTTTAATAAGTAGATGAACCAAAGATAATAGAAAGACAAGAATGATTTTACAGTAGATTAATAAACCAAATACAAAAAAGCAAGTGATTTCTCTTAAATCAGAGTATAATTTAAGTTTCATAAATACCACCGGTTAGGCAGGTGGAGCCACATACTGGATTTGTGTTTTGTGAGGGAATATTATAGAAAAAAGAGGAATACTGATGTGGCTGAAAACACGGCCTAGTAAGTTAGTTTTCTGTTAATAGTTAGTTAGCAGCTTATAAATAGAGAGGCTCTTTTGTACAAAGTGGGTGGAGAAATCATTGTATTGACTAGAGATTTCTCTAGTACAGAAAGGAGTGTCCATTGTTCTTTCCTACTGTTTTTTCCTTTGACAATTGAATATTTCCAGATATCTCTTCTTTTCTCTCCTTTTCCTGCTCCATCAGTACGTTTGTTAGGATCTTATTATTTCTGAAGGAAGATTCCTAACCCCACCATACGCTGCAACAGGAACATGCCCTGACCTTGAAATGGTACAATCTTCCTTTCCCCGATTCTTTTTCACTCTACTATGCACATGCGTGCGCACGCACTAAAACTAATCTATTCATACTTGACACTTGGAAAATGAATTGACAATTCCTTATACAGAAATTTAGTCATTTACTTATTTGCTGATGAGGTCACATGGCTTGAAACCACAGCTGTACTTTTAGTATGGTACAAAAACCCACATTTTCCCATTGGTTTGTTCTCCCACATTTTTTGGGGGATAACCTTGTGATTCCCTATTCTTTTGACATCAAAAGGCCATTACGATTTAGTAACCATCACACTTTGCAAATTTCAGTGAAAGTCCCTTTTGAGTTGAGCTTCACAGAGAATGCTCCAGTTTTAGGCAGTACACCATTTTGTTGATAAACCCTGCTGTTTTTGAGCAACCTAGGGGTATTCCAGCCAATCCCGCTAGTTCACCCTCTCCAGTTTGATCTTCTCATCTATGGTTGTGTTATGTTCTGCTGCTGTTCTTATTTAATTTTCATTACTGTAATTTCTTTCCCTTTTCCTGCTGCAGTACCTCGTTCTTCTGTGCGCCCCATCCTCTGTGAGTTACGACTACAATATATTATTATTAAGGACGGATGGATATGCCTAAGTTTCTTTAGTTTTTATGCGAGTCATTTTGTATCTATTATCTTCGGTGGTGGTTTTCTTCCTTTTTTGGGTCTGTCACTCGTCACTCCACACTGCTATCCCAGGTTGACTACTATACGTATTGTTATAATAACTTATAATAGACTTTATCATTAGTATTATTTTTTTTTACAAGACTATTATTATTATTATTTATTTATATAGTATTATTATTATGGGTTATGCTAACAAAGGGCACTTGTTAAGGAAACCAAAAATAGTAGTTTGAGAATGAAATCAACAATTTTTTTACTTTTAAAAAGTTAAATTCACAACTTTTCACCATTTCCCAATACATTTTTTCTATTTTAATACTCTTAACCAATGCCCTAAGGGCACTCTTTAGCATTTCCCTATTATTAATTAATAATTAATATTTACCAGTCAAAAATTTACAAATCTTTTTATTTTAAAAAACTATGTAAAATGAATAAGGGAAAAACATACATAAATGAAAAGTAAGGGGGAACAAGACAAAAGGAAAACGGAGGGGGATGGAAAAAATAAATTCCAAAGGCCATAGCAAAATTAGTTAGGGCACTGACCTGTCTCCATACTTCTTCATTTGGGGCATTCTTGTCAGCGAGCATTATAGACTTTGGTTTCTTTTTGCGCTCTTCGGCAACTTTCTGCCAATATTTTCCTGTCGATATTCCACACAACTACACATTAGTTATTGGTATACATATATATTCATTCAAGAATATTAGCATTATGAAACCCAATTTTAAGGTTTCCCTGTTTAAAAATTAAACCAACAGATAATAATTCCAGCAATCTTTACAACTTCCGTACGTAAGAACAATGGAGAATGGGATGCATAATATTGATTTGGATCACTTTAGGGTCCTTTAACAATTTAAGAAAATTGGTTTACAACTTTGTTGGTACAAATTTTACCTTTAATCAGATCACCCATGAGACTATGAACTGGTCGGTCATCTCCTAGTAGTCCACCTTGTGCATTTAGCAGTTCTTTACAAAGGGCGGACTTTGCACAACCCGGTATTCCTGGAAGAAGATAAAATCCCTTGATATGAGTTTTAGACACACAATAAAAGCTAAACAAAACATCCGAAAAGGAAATGCTGACATCAAAAACAAAGAACTATGACTAAATCACACCAACAATCATTCACCAAAATGACTAATGCAAAACCTCCTTCATAAGCCTCGTTAAAACATGACGTGAAACCAGCAAGTCATAATTTCTATTAGTATATGCTCTTCCTTAAATTTGATTGTTACAGACAAAATAACCTACTTACAGCCCTTATATTTTCTATTAGTATATGTTCTAGCTTTAAATTTGATTGATACAAACATAGTCAATCAGCTGGAAACTGTAAATTAACTACAAAACTTTGTTCCACATGGGGCACGGGAAGGAGAAAAGAATAAAATTTCCGTCGAGCTTAATAAATGTGTCGATGTTTCTAGTAAACTAAAATGAACTAATAGAGAAATAGGTAGTACTAGGATGGGTGACCTCCTGGGAAGTACTCGTGATGCACCTCTTTTTTGCTCAAACAAAAACTAATAGAGAAATAGGAATTCTATAATAACGAAAACTAAATAAAAAAAATGAACTAATTTAGTAAGAAAATGAATTATATAATAGAAAAAGATATATTCGAATAGAATATATAGAGAAATAGGATATAACTTATAAGCGAGTAGCAGGAATCAAACCCGCATCATTAGCTTGGAAGGCTAAGGGTTATAGTCGACGTCCATGAATGAACGTCTCTAATTCAAAACCGAACATGAAACTTTTGTTTCATTCAGCTCCTTTACAGAATGATTTAAGAGATATATGGAATACATGAAGGGAAAAAATGACCCATTTGACTGAGACAATCAATTACTCCAGTCCTGACTCAATTAATTTCATCAAACAGTAACTGGAAATTGTTTCCAGTTCACTTGAACATCACGAGAGATAAAAGCAGTCAAGCAATCAATTTGCAGGCATATTCGATAATGCTTCACCTGCCACGGTATAAGTGGAAACCTATTCTTAACGATCACACTTAATATATTGTCTATACTTCTACTTACGTAATTGAACATCTCTTGATCATCATTTTTTTTAAGATGACGATCTAGCAAATATAAATGTTGAGAATGTCAAAAGAATGGTGAAAGAATTACCGGGAAAGAATACAATCATCCCTTCATCTTTTGGAACTGTGTCTTTGACTGAGATATTAGGCTCTGATGGTGCTATATCCCGCTCTGGTGCAAGGTCACCTTCTTCATCCTGGCCTCCCTCAACAATGGCCAAGAAATCTTCAGTCCTAACTAAACTACCCGCAGAACCTATTAGAGCTTGGTTCTGTGGACTACGTTTTGCAAACTGTTCAAGGAAAGGTTCAGCTTCACTAAGATATATTGATGATGAAAGTTGCTTATTTCCACACTTTCTTCTTATATACACAGCCCTGAAAGCGGAGTAAAGTTGCATCAACCACAGTAGGAAATAGATAAAAAGGGCAGAGCTAGAGAGGAGGAAGAACGAGGACTATAAGCAGAAAAGTAAACAATAGCTAGCAGACATCCAGAAGAATGATTCAGGAACTACCATTCATCAAGCATCTTACTAAGTTCTTTCTGCTTTCCTGGAGAGGTTCCCCATATTTTCATTTGTCTGTGACATTGAAACAAATCAAGAAAAAGTAGTTTGGATTACAACCTTGGATGACAAGCACATACAAGTATATATTGCAATTTTCAAATATATCGAAATTGGCAACACCAAGAACAAGTTATGCCGCTAAATACTAAATTATGCTGATAGATACTGGTTCAGAGATCAAAGAACGAAACAAGAAAAGGAACTTTATGAGTGAGTCTTCCCTTACATTAGCCTTGGATCAGTGATGAACCCAGGTTAAGAAGAATTAATACAAGCACCAAAATCATTCACCAGCTAGACAAAATATCCCTATTACTCTCTCCCTTTCACGTTGGGACAAAATACCACTAATATTCTCCCTTTCACTTTGTGACTTGTCTAGGCAATTCCGTTCAATGTCTAACCTAGATTGACAATCCTAGATAGCAGTGTGGCCGACCCATAAAACTTGGATAGTGGTATAGCACATTGTGGGATGCCACTACATGCTCTGTGTCCCGCTACCGCTATTGACAGCCTTTTCTCTAACTAACGGTAACTAACTCCCTCAACTAACAGAAACCATCCCATTGGACATACCTACCATATGCCGTAGATTTAAGATTAATGTAGGCTTGACTTTTATGACTTATAAAACTGTTTTCAAAAATAAACTTTTGGAGTAGGGACTGGAGTACATCATAAAGTACTTCAATGTTCTTAAAATATATAAACATCTTAAAATATTTGGGTTGTATCTTAGAAAACTTTTGAATATATTATACTATCTCTTAAAACTAATTTTATAAGGGCAAGCCTTGGTGCAAGAGTAAAGTTGCCGTCTTGTCACCTGGGGGTCCTGGGCTCAAATCCTAGAATTAGACTCTCCATTTGTGAGGGTAAAGCTACGTACATCTACCCACCCACCCCTGGTGGGAGCCAGGTTCACTTAACCAGCTTTTTATCTCTTATAATTAGTTTTCATATTTCATAATTTGTTTTCTTATTTAATTAGGATGATAGGATTAGAAGTCTAGTAATTATCATGATTAGTTTCCTTGTGTAATTAAGGGTCTAGGAATATAGGGTTAGTGTCTTAGTGATGTCTTTTGAATAATTAAGACCAAAATAATAATTTTAAGTGCTTAACAAACGGGTAAGGAAAAAATAATGCCAAATCAAATTAAGAAATAGACTTCTAATATTCTTCATATGAATTTGGTAGAGTTGTGGAATGTTCAAAATTCAAGAACCCTTTATATCAAAAAATAATCATTCTTTCTTGATGTAACCACTATTCAAGACTAACAAACTTTTGTAGACCTAATTGAAAAGCTCTGTGGCAAACATACCCATCCAGCACAACTGTTAATGAATAAATTGCTTACATATTAACAGTTGTTAGAGATGGCTTTAGTTGTTACAACTTAGCTTCTGTTAGTCATAACAACTGTCAAATGACAGCTGTCTTTCTGTTAGAAGTAGATAGCTTCTGACAGCAGCTTGCCAAATCTGGCTGGAAATATATCAAGCATAAATACAGTTAACCATCCGTGAATTCATTTAACAATTATAATGAGAATGAGAATATTCGGACGGTTAGTTTTCTCTCAAATTCTCACTTTGTTGCATTCTTAAATTCTAACAACCATGAAATTGTAACTGGAAAATATATATGAAATTATTATATGCAGCTAAAATACTCTATAACTATAACACACCTCATCCTCTAGAAACTAGACTTCATATATCAAGTGCAAGACAGGAAACTTACCTCAGGTAATAAGCCTTGTAAGCACCTGGACCTTCTTTAAACAGAACTGACAAGCCATTTCGAATGAGAAAGGTTCGCAACTGGAACAAACATCCAATTAAGAACAATACTAAGAATTAAATTAATAAGAACAAATAGACCGTATCAAATATTTGACATAATTACTGATTCAAGAGTCTTTCCTAGTAACAAAAGAGAAATAAGATGGCATTTTAAAACATTTCAAAGCAATTCTATAACTTCACATCGAAATTGTAAGGATCAGGTGATTCAGTTCCCTAAATTTATGAGATGGAAATATCATATCCCTTAAATTGAAAATTGTTGGTCAATTTAGTCCCCCCGTCATGAAAAGCATCACTCTTGCACCCAAACCCAACTGATAATCCTGCTGATGAAAATCAAGAAATGACTAAATTGACTGACTCGCAATTTTTAAAATTAGGGATGATTTTCCATTTCATATATTTATGGGACTAAATTATCAGATCCTTACTATAATTTGAGGATCAAAATGGTGATTTACTTGATACAAAAGTATTGGGAAAAGTGGCTCAAAATCACAGAAAAGAACAAGGACAGAAGAATCTCAAAAGGTACAAGTGATATATGCACTGCAGGTAGTATATTTGCCATACAAATGCATAACTACTTTAACAATGCAATTTCTTAGAGATTTCAAACATGGATGTATTCTACCTTATATGTAAGAAACTTCAATTTGACCATTAAATTTGCATCTTCGTCAGCAAAGTCATCTTTTTCAGTGCCACTGCTACCACTTTCATTTACACTGTTCTTAGAAATTTCTGCGACTTTCTCTTTGTCTGCCTTGAATAAATTGATATCAACGAAAAATCCTGGAAACGTATTAAGGTAACAGAAACTAGTATGAATCAAAAAGAATAATGAGCAGAACATGTATGTTTTGCATACAGTATTATCAACATAACTGTATGAGTTGGTCATGTTTAAAAAAAATATTCTAATCAACTTCACAAGCTAGCATACCGTAAACAACTACTTGAGTAATAGTTGGATGAAACATAACAGACTCCATGTCCCCAAAATTCCTCGGAATTTAAGTTTGAAACAAAAATTTTAAGTGTTCTTGCAAATCAAGCATCAAAGGATATAATATGCCTATGTTTATGAAAAGGGAAATGTTAACTAGTGCCCCAGGGGAACTAGTTAAGAACACAAAATTAGAAAGATTGTATTGAAAAATGTGAAAAGGTGAATATTCAATTTTTTAAAAGTCAAAAAGTTGTTATTTCCAATAAAAGTTTTCCATATTTAACTTCCTTAACTAGTGCCCCAGGGGCAGTAGTTAACAAGACCCTCATGAAAATTATCCACAGGATTAATAACTCATATTCCCGCTTTTCTGTTGGAGCTTCAAAGAGCAAATTACTAAGGTATTCATTACATTTGCACAAGTTGAGCTCAGAGTAACTTCCAATAAACTTTGGGGCTAGTCAAAACCCATGACTCAGGTATCAAGCTATATGGACTAAACAAGAGGTTGATTGTTTCTAGTTTAGAAATATGTTACGCGGAATTCTTTTTCTCTGATCCTCACCCCAACCCCCCCCCCCCCCCCCCACACACACACACACACACTATGTAATTGTCAAAAAATATTTCTTTAAACTTGCTTAGTCTAAAGAACTTTTTAATTGTCAAAAAATATTTCCCTGCTCACTATGTAACCTCAATTTTTAAACACGTGCCCTGTATTCCATGAAGAGGTTTAAATTGTTTAATCACATTTTGAATACAACTACAACCATTTACATCTCTCAAATTCAATTACTTAACCCCTGAAAACATAGCAAAGGAGACCACTACATGTAGATAACAACATATATGATCACCTAAGGAAAAAAAAAAACAACACTAGCTTACAATTTTCAGCCTAAGGAACTGGATACTATAAAATTGAAGGAAATATAATATTTACCTCGATAAAGTGGCCATAATCCTGGTCTATTCCTGAAAGTACCAAACATGTCATAACTCAAATGGTATCAAAGAAATGCATGATGTAAAATAATGAATATGTTCTTAAAGATTTCTTCAGAAAATTAAACAAGCTGATTATTCAGGTTAAAAATGATATAGAAAGTAAACCTCATCTCTTTTTGGTATCTCCGGAAAGTAGAATCACTGTGCACATGAATGACCATTTTATAGAAAAGGTCGTCATTTGATATGGCATCAACTTTGTGGAAGTTATGATAACATTTGAATGCCGCAGGGTAGCGCTTTTCCCTCACCAACCGAACGAGTTCCTGATCCAAAACCAAATCAAAGCTATAACTGTGAACTGATTAGAAGACAGTAAAGCATTTGGAAAAAAGAAGTGGACACTAAACTGCAAGGTAAATTTAAATGAAACTGTTGATGCTTCTTGAGAATTGGGAGACCCTTTGAATCATGTGATGAGGAAAATAATAGTAACTCGAAGCTATCAATATCTAGAAAGAAAACACTACCAGTATACTATTTCATGTTACAGGGAAATAATTCATCGGAAAGGAAGACATCAAATATGTAATTTGGTCATATAATAAATGCCAGCCAAGGACATTACAAACTTAAACACGAACAAAATTTAGTACACAGGATTTGAATTTAAAATATTTCCATGATTAAGGTTATATATATGATGGTCTAGACTAACCTGCAATTTTTTGGTCGAATAATCTGCGGGATGGGCTTGTAAAAATTTTGAAAGAACAGATTTGTCCGCATTTCTTGATTGTATATCAGCAGCATCAGTCCCAAACCAATCTGCGTAATCAGGACAAAAAGAGCTACCAACGCCCTCAAGAAGTGCTTTCATTTGCTGCAGAAGCATTCCAAATCACAATATTGAATTACTTTAAGTTCATCTGGATTCAGATCCACCCAATTTTGTTTCTAAATGATCTTTTCATTGTTCTGGAGAAACAGATAGACACAACACCCTAGACAGAGGGATTGGGCGACCCAAACTTCCTGCTACAAAGGGTTTCATTGTTGTCTCTAAGTCACTGTCTCTCCTAGATTTTGACAAGATGGCAATATAAGCTAAATTGAGAGTCCATATCCACATCAAGAATTGCAATATCACAACTCTAGATCATGGTAATATAGTTCACCCAGTACCTGTTTTTCATCAGATCTATTTGCAGCACAAATTTCCCTTAGACTTGATCCGAAATCAAGGGCAGCTGAAATAGAAAGGAAAAATTGTATATTATTTTAAATTTAAATTGCAATATGCATCTTGACTACCATTTCAGAGTATCAGGAAAGTATAGTCCTATTTATGTGTAATTATAATTGGATTTTCAGGAACCTTGGACTAAATAATGGGTTGCAACTTGCAATTAATAATTCAAGTTGGATTTTCAGGAACATTGAACTAAACAATTGTTCAAAGAGGCCAAGGTTTGGCATACCTAATCTTATCTATGATAACTAACATAGTGTTAAAATTAAGAATCTTTAGATATTCCTTGTACAACTTCTTAGATTGATTGTTATTATCCTATAGTATACAATTTCCTAAGCTTGTGCTTATTAATTAAGCATTCAATGTTTTTTTTTAAAGGCATTCAATGTATTTATTCTACAACCATTATAAATACAAGGTGTGTGGTCTCATCATAGACACACGGAGTTTACATATTTGTACAGATGACATAGCATAAAATAAAATGAATATGTTGATAAACAAATAGTAATGAACATCAAAGCATCAACTAAGAAAATCAGAGTAGACGGCAGAGCCTAGAACATAGTATTTAGAGAATTAATAAGCATACCTCCATCAGCAGGTGGAGGGGGGAATTCCGTTAAAATTTTCTCTATCTGCTTTGAACTCTCGTGGTTCACTAAACGAGCCACGAGACCCTCTAATATTTCACCTTGGGCTTTCACATGATCTTTTGAACCTGCAGTTATGAAAATACATGTAAATATGCAGTGAATTTGACAAAAAGTGCATGCAAAGATGATTAAGTGCATAAATGAGACAAGAAATAGACACAATTAAATTTTGAAATTTGAAACTATAATGTGTGAGACGAAACTAAAACTAGAAGAAATCAACAACTACAAACCTACTTAATTTCAAAACACTGCATTATATCCAGACCATCAGAAGTCGACTTCAGAAAAATATTGCTTGTCCATGGTGGAAGTTAGTAGTAAAATCAGGTTGGGTTTGAGGGAATGTATCAAAACCAATCAAGAACCTTCAGTTTGGACCAGCTTCAGTTCAGTGGTTTTTTATTTTTGGGGAGGGCCTTGGTCATGTTTGAGTTCATTCCGGTCAAATCATCAGGTTATATTTTATTCAAAAACTTCAATTTCAAAAAGATATATAAGGAGAATGTACAACAAAAAATCTTACTGAAAATAAAGATGTACCGGGTCATGTTGATAGTTGATTACATTTCAATTTTCCTAACCTAACACCCGACCCACCCTAGACCAGTTTCATTTCCTTTCCATCTGAATCAACTACACAGACCAAACCCATTTCAGTTCAGCTAAAGTTATGTTGATCAGGTTCACGAATCACAAGTTGCCCTCTCGATCCCCTTGAGCCCCCAGTGGCAGTGAAAGTGGGAGTGAGAGCAGAAGACCTACGGAACGATTTGAGCCTAGGCATAAAACTACTAAAAGTAACATAAATTCACCATATCCCTACATGCATTTTAGAGTCTTTCATAACATATTCTTCTCGTATTCATCATTTTAAACCATTTTCGATCATCCCATGGGTGTTAGAGCTGCCTAGCTTTGAACACCATAGGGACAAAGTTCAATACCCACTGGGGACTGCATGGTAAAGTGCCTCCACACTCTCCCTAAATAAATAATAATATTCCCCCTCCCTACATTTTCTGTCGAACACCATTTCTTCAGATATATGGGGCATGTGACACAAAGTTTAGTTAAATGAATAATGCTACTTTAAATTCATACCTGGGACAGATACGTCTGCTATTTCATCTAGAGTCTTGCATACAGAAGTTGCAGTACCTTCCTCGCATAAGGCGTCATAGGCAGCAAAGAAGGAAGAGGCTGATTTTCTGCATTTACATAAGGGTGCGAAAATGAAACCAAATTTAGTTTACATTCTTAAGACTTTAAGCAGATGATCTCTATGATAAAAGTCCAAATCAAAATGTTAACCTTGAAATAAAATAGCCAAAGACAAACACTTTCAATAAAATAATAAATAACTAGCTCAAAAGAAATTTATTATATGGTCATTGGAAATCTAATTGAAGCGTGTTACTGACTATCCTTATAGCAATAAGCCTCGGGTTTGTATGATGGCTAGACCAACCAAATAATTGAACCAAAAACCGTGGGTAAAAAGGTTTTGCTATGATATTTATATATTATAAAAAGAAAAGCTGATGTCACAGACCACAAATCTCTAAGAACTTAAGAAATATAATACCAACACATCAGATTTTAATCACATAAAATTACATATTTCATAAACCAAAAGTATTCATATTGAAAGTAAAACTAGTGCTGCAACATAAGTATCCAGTGCTTCAAATACAACACTGATAATTTCAGTATAGCAACATTCTCTAAAAAAACCAGATCTAAAAGAAATAATATCATATTTGAGTTATTTATTATAAGTTGAGACTTGAGTGATAAATATCATTTATTTTTTTTTATATCATACAAATATACTAAATGTTCACCTTGTTGAAAACAACCACACATGATTTGTTGGTAATCGCCATTTTCTGCAAAAAGCGATTATCTCAGGAGTTGAATAGAACTTTGGCTTTCCATTGCCTAATTCAGTGACTGCTGTAACCACCACTGCTCAGAGCAAGAAATACCAATGAATATATGATAGGAAATAATGCTATGCAAAACTCTGAATGAACCACTCTTTGAACAGAAATAACAGGAAGTTGGAAGCATTCTTGGCTTCCTACATCAGTAGATAAGTATATATCAGAAATAACTCGGACAGTTAGGTCAAAACCCATTCCACTTTAAACTCACGGTCCTGAAGAAAACTGTGAACCATGGCTCTATCAATTACTCTAACATTGAACATTGTGTATCAGAAAGAATAAGATACAGCATTTGCTGAAATATCTAAGGCAGATGTAGACACTACAGCAAAGACACGCTACATGACAAATCCGTAGTCATAGCTATAACAATACACATACACCTGGAATTTCCATCTGTATAATATTCCTTACAATTCAAAACTAAAATCTAAAATAGCCAAAAGCAGATACTTTGACCTTTATTAAATATTTTATAGGCTTAAAAATGTTCTTGGTCCCTATAATATTCCTCATTTTTCGTTTTAGTCATTTTCAAACATTTTTTTCAAACTTGTCCCTGTTATATTTTTTTTATTCCTTTTGGTCCTTATCATTAGCATGATACTGTTAACTGCTGAGGTGGCACATGGAAGGCCAACTCATCACGGCACATGGCCGATAGCTAACTGACATGTAAATTGACACTTAATTTTTTCCACGTCAGCCCCCAACCCCCTTCCCAATCTTTCCACTCCCTCTCCCTTTCTTCTTTTGTTGCTTCATGGTCTTGACCACTACGGACCTCGCCACCACTAAAACCCCATTTCAACACCATCAAAATTATAGGTACTTGCAAACAACCATTGCGGTTGAAATGGCCCACTCCAGCAGCCACTAACCAATCTTCCAGGATAACACATGGTTGACCTACCTTCCCCTCTGTCTGCTTCTTCTAGATCTCATGGCACCACCATCACGACAGGCTGCCCTTCCTCTTTTTTGCTCTCAACCACCTCTGTTTTGCAGAAACACGTTAAGTGTGTGCTTCTCTCGTCTCCTACCTGTTTCTCTTTTTTTTTCCACCATAAAAAACCCCTCAATTTCCCTTCTGTTTAGGGTGGAACCAGAAGTTATGCATCCCATTCCCCTTATGGTAACCCTTCTTCCTTCTCACCCTCAATACCTTCCTCTTTCTCTCTTAATGAAGTCGGCCCCTAGTCACTTTTGCTGCTGCTTCTAGCAGTTGTGGAATGTAAGGGCGTTGTTTAAGCAATATAGGGGAATTATTATTTTATTATGTGTTTCATTATCGTGCCGGTCTTACTTCATTGTATCTAGGAAGGGCGAGGCTGCTGGAATGGGAAGGGAAAGGCAAAGGGAGAAGGAAATAGTGAGACAAGGACTAAAATAAAAGTTGTATAAAGTGATGTCTTATGATGCATCAGACACAGGCATAATGCTAAAGACAAGGATCAAAATGAGTAAAATATATATAATAGGTGTGTGTTCAAAAAAACTAAAGACTACAAAAAAAGAGGTATATTATAGAGACCAGAAACATATTTAAGTCTATTTTATACCTAAGTTTGGGCTAATTATGTTGTAATAAAGTAAATGCATCCTTTCGAAGATAATAATTTGAATTATATTTTCCATCTTGGGCCGTGTTTTCATTTTCAACTGAATCTAAAAACATTATACTGTTCAAAATAACAAGAACTTTTCTGAAACAAAAAGTAAAAGAATTTTACCATAATCTTCAAGGGGACGCTGTCCATGGTCTCCAAGAACAGCAGTTACTAATTCCATTGATATGCACATATGGTTTTTCTGAAATAAAAGATATTATTAATGTTCATTTCTTCAGCTTGAACAAAACTAGTAACTAATGTTCATTTCTTCAGCTTGAGCAAAACTAATAACAAAGTTAAATGAAAATAGCAACAGAATACTATAGTATATCAATTTATATTTATACAGTGAATGCAAATAACAGCCACATGAACTAAATCGAGTGTAAGATGCATTTGATTACACTACCACAGAACCTAAGAAGCTATTAAATTTCATCCTTTCTTTATAATTTCACCTCAAGAAAATCATTAAATTCAGCCTGCTTTTTTGAAGCTTCGGTTCCCCAAGCCTCACGAAACATCCGCCCAAGAACAAATACGCCAACAGCAGTATATCTACACAGAAAAAAAATGGTATAATCAACATTCAACAAAAAGTAGTTAACTTGAATAACAAAGGAAATGCATTCCGAAATGGATCACTAAAACAATCATATTCCTAGCAAAAAAACATTCTGATAATTTTATTCTATTTGCCATTTGCTCTTGACCAATCAATTGCAACAAAGTAGGGAGAGAAAACATGTGCACGCTAGATAAAAGGGGGGAACATAAGGAAAAACGTAATCTCTTGTGAGCATACATATTTCCAAAGCTGTTTTTTGCATAAGCTCCACCCTCATGACCCGCATACATAAAAAGAGAACCAGAGTGTTTAAGTGAAACCTGCACACACAAGTCAATAAAATCAAGTCCACCACACAGTCCAATCAAATATCATCCAACTAGTAATCTATTAAGCGCACAAAAAAAAAAAAACTTACAAAGTTGTATGCAAATACAACACTACAACCACCTTACCTCTAAAGTAACTAAACCTTTTGATACCAGCTCAATCATCCTTGACCTTGTCTGCAGAAACATAGAATACTGAGAAGTAATGTTTCAAAACTACAAAACATAGGTAAATTCAGGAAAGAGAAAATGATTTCTTTATCCAGAAGAATGCAATTCTCAGTCAAAAACCTTACAAAGCAAATTCAGATATCCAAGTAAAAAAAATATACTCTAATATTGTATATACGAAGTTAAGATCTTGTATAACAATAGACCATGTGGTTGTTGGGATCATTCACTTAGAGTCTACTGAATCATTCTCTTCGAGCCTACACTTGAAAACTCTAATTCCTTCATCCATGAGAGAACTTCCGGTGCTAGCTAATGTGCAAAGATTTTGGAAGGATATTTTGCAGCTAACATCCTCGATAACAAAAATAACTCCTTTCAACACGTAGCACCAACACTTCGGATGGAAGTGGTGTTCAATGTCAGACACATGTCCGTGTCCAGCACTGACACATCTGATTACATTCAATTGCTTCCATTTTCATAAATTATTAATGATGTCTACATGTGAGTGTTAGTGTTGCATCAGGTGTTCGTGCTTCATAGCTGTCAACTTCAAGAGATAAATGTTCCTTTCTAGAATTGTTAATTTCGTCCTACTATTACCATATATGCAGTAGCATAGCATCGATGTTAAGTCCTAGTTGTTTACCTCCTGACAGCTATTAGTTAGTCATTACAGATATAGTAGATAGTTTTACGCTTCAGCTAGTTGGCCATAACTGGGACTCGGTTAGTTAACCCATGCCAAACTCTATAAATACTTGTAGAACTAACTGTGAATGCAGGAGCAATTCAGAATAGTGTATCTCAATTTTCTCACATACAATCTTCAGTATCATGACTTTATACACCTCCCAACACTCTAGACTACTACACTACATAAACTTCCATAAAAATTGTGTTTGATTGTCTAAGATAATATCCAACACAAGTAAAAGAAAAAGCTATAAAGTTGGAAAATTGGAAAATATTTACATGGCAAATTTCAACAATATAACCTCAAATCACGAAACCAAAACAGAAAAAATCAACACAAGAATCATATACCTCTTGATCTGACTTTTCATTTTCAAATTTAGGATAGAAAGTTGCTCTGACTCGCGCTTGAGCGTAAGTTGAGCTATCCACAGTAAAATTCTCCAACAAATTACCGCTAAATAACTTGCTCAAAGCAGCACTACCACTACTACTTTTCTGAGTCGAAGCCACAGCAACACCACCTAAACCATCAACCTTCGCTTTACTAACTGGTGTACTTTCAACTTCAGTTACATTGGCTCCTCCACTAACAGTTCCGTAAGATTTGGGTTTCCAAATCACCGTTGAACCATGAGAATTAGCCACCTTATTAGCATTTTGAACCTTTGTTTGCGCACTATTTTCACCTATATGTAATGCAGAAAGCTTGTTAGTAACCGTTTCAGCATCTCCAATAGCTGATACTTGTGGTTCGGTTTTTGGTTTCTCTTTCCATCTTTGTTCTCCGTGGTGGCCGCTACTTCGCTGCAAAACAAAGAAAAAATATTACGTGTTAGGAATCTTGATTGAGGCCATGGAAGAGAAAAACTACTCAAACTAAATAAATTGTGTTGATAAACTGGAAAAGGTGATTACATATGAGAATTATATAGTCTATAGGCGCACTTGATTTGCAAAACAGTAAGTCCTACATAGAACAGGACAGGACAAGAAAGAAGAAGAGTGATAGAGAGATCACATTTTTTATGTTGGAAAATAAAAAAGGTATTTAGGTATTTTTGATAGTCTAAGGGGGAGTCTTGGCACATCGGTAAAGTTATTGTCACGGGACTGAACGGTCCCGAGTTCAAATCCTGGAAACAGCCTCTTGAGTAAAAAACAAGGTAAGGTTGCGTACAATACACCAATTGGTGGGACCCCCTTCCCGAACCCTGCATATGCGGAAGCTTAAATGCACCGAGCTACCCTTTTAGGTATTTTTGATAGTTTGTAGTTTGGACAAAAAGTTGTCTTGTGGGTTTAGTTAGGGACAATGATTCATTTTTGTCGAGTCTCTAGCTACCTGTTTTGTCCAGTGGTGAGACCGGATTTCTAAATCAAACAGAGAACCAAAAAAATTGTTCAGTCCGGTCCCCTTTTTTTTAGGGAATCAAACGCACTATAACTAACTCCTAACCTATGAAGCACGGGCACTCCTCGTATTAGGCGTGTCCCGGCGTCCAACAGGTTCGTGGCCGATACCAACATGACACCAACACATATAATTACACCGAATTATGTGATTTTCTCATTATTGGCATTGTCGGCGTGTCAATGTAAGTATCCGTATCGGTGCTTCATAGCTCCTAACTAGTGTAACTAATTTCTAACCAACTATTATATCTCTAATATTATGTATTCATGAAATTGAACGTCGATCACGGGAATAACGATTACATCGTATACAAATTCTGAAATTCCAGTTCCAACAATATTAATTCCTAAGCGAACGATGAAACAGTAATCAAAATCACGAAATATTTTTAACGATTTCAGGATTGATGATGAATTTGAACAGTATCGCATTTTGAATTGGAAAAGTAGCACCGATGAACGGTTATGGAGAAGGAATTCACAAAATCTATGATGAACAGAAGAAAAAGAGAGAGTGTACCTGATTGCGAGGCATTGTTAGGGTGAAGTGAGAATGCGAAAATGGAAGGTAAAAGAAGGTTCTGGAATTGAAGGAAGAAAGATTGAAGAGAAATCGTTGCGGTGCAGACATTCAAGGGGTGAGTGACGGTATAAATAGTGAGAGCGCACACACGGCGAGTGTGTGTCCACTGTGCTGTGTTGCACAAAGGTGACCTGGTGAAGGATGACTAGCGTGCTTTTTAGTTTATTTTAGTAAGACGTTGTTAGCTCATAGAATCATTGTATTGTGAATGGTGGAAAGTGGGAAAGTGATGGAGTTATTATTTTAAGTTTTATTATTTTGCTATAAATTGCTTTTAAGTCATACAATATTTCACAATTACCCTTTTTCATACAATATTTCACAATTACCCTTTTTCATCAAATGCTAAAGTAAACAATATTTTTTTTATGTTTAATGTTAAGTTGGTTGGTTAAGATTAATTGCTCTTAAAATTAGGATTCATAGGCGTGAGGTCAGTCATGTGCAAGTGCAACTAGAGAGGTCTCAAAATTTGAAAAAAAAAATGTCAATAAAATAAAATTGTACCTATGGTCAAAATCCGTCACTAAATGTCATTTTTTCGTATTTAAAAATTTGAAAGACTTGTTGTAATTTTTTTTTTAAGGAATTTTGTTGTTATTTATTTGCTCATTTGTCGGTAGGTAAAAATTATGTTTTAACCATTGCTCACTTAGTTGTTTGTCGTCATAAGCGGTGTTAGATTTATTTTTAAATGAAAAATTGTCAAGCGGTTAATTACTCCATGGCATTTTTTAAAGGATACTCCATGACTTTTATTATTTTAATAAAAAAATAAAAATATGGTTATAAAATAGAAAACAAATAGTTTTTTGGTACCCTAAAGTTTGGTTGAGTATCATTAGGGTGGTAAAATAGGCCCGGCCCGTCGGGCTTGCTTGTTTAACCCGTCCTTTTAGGCGGGCTGGGGTGAGGTTTTGAGTCCATCTCTCTAGTTGGTCCGTCCCTGTTAAACCCGCTGAAAAAGCGGGTCATAGCGGGTGGGACGGGCTGGCCCGCAGGCTTATTAAACTTTCTTTTTTTACTATTAGTGACCGAATTTTTTATTTACACACCCCATAAACAATTGAGCCAAATGATACCAACTCAACCTCAGATTGTCTCACTCTCTCTTATAGTGATAACTGATAACTGATTCATCACTAGTCCCTTACCTCTAGAAAAAAAACTGATTCACCATTGCATTATTTTGAGACTTATTTCATGTTGTTGGATTTATTTTGTAATTTGTTTTATGTTGGATGTATGGTAGATTTATTTTGAGATTTGTTTAATATTAGAGTCTTTATATTAAATTTATTGTTTTTATAATAGCAACGTATTTGTTAATAACAATCGACGAAAAAATATTTTAAAAAATAGACGGGCCAGCCCGCCAACCCGCTAGTCCGCCTTTAAGTGGGGTGGGGTGGGGTGTGAGTTTGAGCACACCCCCTCAAGTTGGCCCGTCCCGGCCCGTCCCGTTTTTTGCGGGTTAATAGCGAGCTGGGCCTAAACGGAACGGGCTGACCCGTATTGCCATCCCTAAGTATCACTATTTCGTGGGAAAAATTCATTCGATTTTTTTTTATATATAAATAAATAGACATTGAATAATCGGATGATATATACATATAAAAATGAGAGTTCAAGATACCATTGTGTTCAAAATAAATTAAAATGCTTGGTGGACAATTAAAATTCAAAACAACAAAATAACCCTTAAATTATTTGTAAAATTATACCCTTATAAATTGATTTGAAAGCATAACCATACAGTAATCGAGTTGGGCCGGGTAACCCACCCATCAATAGTCTCTTTTCAACATTGTAAGGTTTCGGTTTCTGCCGCAGTGATTTTAACTGAGATGATTTTTATGTTGACTTCAGCTTCCGAAACAAGTTGTTTAGTAAATAATTTGTTCCGGTAGATGAAGTCACTCAAACCATTTCCAGTATCTAAATTAGCATAGGATATTTCACTTTATTACCTTTTTCTTTCTCGATTTAAAGCACGTTGCAACCCCGGGCTTCTTTGAAATTTGGATGAAGTGAAAGCCCCGTTGCACGTGCAAAATCATCGATCATTTAAGTGTCTAAGTCTATGCGAAACACATTCCTTTCAAATTTGAAAGGAAAACAATTAGAACATTAAACTTGATATGCCATTGCTTTATCTTTTGCAGGTATGGACAATCAATATGAAAGAGTTCTTGAGAAAGCTTACAAATGAGGCATATTTGACTCAAGGCTAGCCAAGAATAACATGGTTATGAGAAAAATGATAACAATTTACTTCTCTGTTAAGTTGTTTATCCAAGACCATCGTAGTGCTGTAAGAGAATCTCGTAATATAATTTGTGTGTATCAAATAGTCCATTACTCTGTATAACTGAGAGACTAATTTGTCCTTTGTTGGTTGAGCTTGAGTTTTTTTATTACCACAAGCATACTCCCTTATTTTGCTCTCTTCTCTCTTTTTCATCTTTATTGATTGCACTTTTATCATCTTTAGAAATGACCCAAAATTTACATGTTGCTATCTACTAAACATCCAATTTAACGCTTGGACTATTCATGAAACTTGTGAAAATTTGTCTTCAATTTCCAATTTCCAACAAGATAACTTTCACTCTAATGCCACATATACAACATGCTCAAAATACAAAGACTGTTTTGGGATTGGGAGTTTCTATCTACAAATTATATCCAATCATGACTCACTTGTAGTAAGTATATCTACATCGAATTTAAACTTCATTTAGGATAGTGTTTACTGTTCCCTTTTCAGCTGAAAAACACCCTACAAGTACATTAGGAGGAAGGAAAATTAAAAAAACCTCACAATGAGGCAATCTGAACTGACTTCTGAAGAGCTTCCATAAGGCTCCTCATGATTCTGGGCTCACCCGGCGGCACCTTATCTTTCATGCGCCCATGTCTGGTCGCTTGGAAAACTGGAGGAGAACTTTCATTTGGTTTAAAAACCAAACAGTCAATATACACAAGAACTTCTGTTTCCCCAATGTCTATAAACCCTAATCTTGCTCCACCGGGTATTTTGTCAACCTGTTTTATTAAATGGAAATGAGTTTGATTGTTACATGAAAATGATGATACTAACACTCTACAAAATTGTTGAAATTAATTGAACTTCACAAATAAGAGTGTTGAAAAGAGTTTTTGTGACATTGTTCTTGGTACATACTAGGCTAGTAGCTATGAATTCACACCATCTTATTGTAGTGTATAGTGTAGGGAGTTAAATAAAGATTTGCGAATTAGATATTACATGATAATTTTCAAGTTGCCGAAATTGTAATGCCACCCCGATTGAGGCTGCATTGGCCGCAACATTAAACCTTGATTCTCCATAAAATCATCAAGACTTGATTACAACAATTACCATGACCGTTATTTAAAACACACTGTTACCAACTATAATTTGACTTCTCTAACAAGGCAATGATTTAATAACTTCTGTAGTTCTATGTTGTTAAAAAAGTAGCAAATTAAGCTATCTAGCATGAACTTAAGGAACTTAAAACAAATCAAATGGCTACCATAGGAAGCTAAGAGTATCAACACCTTAAATAAAGCTAGAAGAAATAGGAACATATAAAAATGAAATGCATTAACAAGGAACGGGAACATATATTATATATGTGTACCTTGAGAGGCGTGGAAAGTGGTAGACTGGCTCCCTGGCAAAGGCTGTTTGCCCACTGCCACAATACAAATTATAATTGTGTTCGTCAATGGTTTAAAATTCGAATTAATTTAAATAACATTTCTGTTAAATATAAGAATAATGTTGGTAAGAAAGTCTTTCAAATTTTAACACACTTCTTATCACATTCATTCATACTTATGTTGAAGAAACGCAATTTAGGATAGTTGATAGTAATCCTAAACATAGTAGTATAATATACCTGAAAGAGCAGGGAATCAAATCTCTGAAGGTCTATGTTGACAGGCAGCTTCATGGTGCCCAGAGAGACTCCATCATCGTTGGTGGGGCTGTAGCTTCCCGCGGAGGCTTTGGGTGCCGCCACCGTGAGATGGAAGCGGCTGCGAAGCACGAGAGAATGGTGGGTGTTGTTGTGGTAACTAGAAATGAGGGAGTGCTGAGAAGGCAGAGGAACATGGGAATTCAGTCCTGTTCCTCTCAGCTGCACACTCAAACACACACTCTGCTGCCTTATACTACCACTTACCATTGCCATGTCTTTCCCTTCTTCTCCCACACAAGTATAGTTTGTAACTAACTATTATTGGCATGTTATTTATTTTTTTCGAATAAAGGGAGAAGATAATGCTTCATCTGTTCAGGTTTATGTGGAACAAATGGCTCTCAAGAGCCCCACGTTGCCAATTTTGTCACCCGTCAGCAAAATTCAGTTCTGATGTATTCCCACTTGTAAAGTCACTTAAGTAAAAGAAAACACACTTTTGTGTAGTCATGAAGTATTTCCGATTAAAATTACATTTTTTTACGTCTAGGCATGTATAATTTTTTTAAAACATAGAGAATTACAGTTCTACACATACGTGAAATCTCCGTTAAATAATTTTACAAAATTGCAAAGTGACTTAAAATGTACCATTCAATCATTTGTAAAGAAAGTACAGCCGCCCGCTATGACAGCCAACTTGAAAGCTGAACATAGTATTAATCAAATTCTAATTGACACTAACCAGAAACACCTCAGTGTGTCTATTATGTGTTTGTGAAATAATGTTGTAACATTACCACCGTGAGTTGGTGAGTTTAGCTCTCAAAGCTGTTTAACTCAGCTATAGTTGCATACTTCAATTGGCCGCACGTCAGACAACCATAAGAAACAAACGAAATGAAACAAGGGAGAAGGAGAAGGAGGAGAGTGAAAATTAAAAGAGTAGGTCAGGTAAGTGTCAAAGGTGTCCTGATATCTTAAATATGGCATTTCAATTTTTTAAAGACTTTGTACAAAATCAAAGTAGCAAGAAAATCACATCTTTTACAACATAATTCGAAACAGCATAGAACTCCTGCAGGCCCTATTACAGAACAAGAGCCTTGTAGGAGCCCTGTAGTACTCGCTGATAAATTCAATACGAAGAGGAACATGCTTCTAGTTTAGGAAGCAAACTTCGCCACGCGTCTGCAATACTGTTTGCTAGGCGTGCCTGACCTTTGGCAAATTCATGGAAAGCTATCCCCATATCTAATGTTTTCTGTTCCTGAAAACGCCCGATTTCTTCATTCATTAATTTCACAATTGTCTCAAAAGTCTTTGTTGCTTGTTCACTCTCTGCCTTCAACTGCATGGTAAAATCATGTCAGTCCAGTCAAACACACTAAATGTATAATTCTAATATAACTGGATGCAGATGATAAACAAACTTGCCTCGTGATATTCACGCTCTGCTTCTGCCACTTTTTCAGAGCGGATCAACATGAGTTTGTCACTGCATTCCAAACAACAAGGAATATATATCAGGATACAAGACATCAAGCAATCTTCTAGTCGATAGATTACAAAATTTACACTATTCTATAATACGAAGAGACACAAACAAGGCTTATTCGCATTTATATACACAAGTTTTGGTAGGGGAAAAGGGCCCTTACTCAAAAGAAACAGATCTGAACTTAATTCAGCCATTGAATGCTAGGTAAAAAGGTAATAGTTATGTCATGGCATGCAAACAAAATTAATCAAAACGTAAAAGTGAGAAACATGAGCATACAGATTAATCTCCTTCAGCTTCATTGTTTCAGCCAGTTCACATTGCCTCCTGAAGGCATTGGCCCTCTCTGCTATTGTTGCCTGTTTCAGAAAATAATAATGAGCATTCAATTTAAAATAAGGTATAACAATCCCATTTTAACTCATTCTTGGGGGAGGGCTGGAGGAGCACGCATGTGAGGAATCTAATATCTAAATTATTGTTTTACTGTGCCAATTGGGAAATATATTTCAAAGAAAAAGCATAAACAAAATCTTAATCAGATTAGACAATTTTGTTGTTACATAATGAACGGAAACATAACCAGACCTACCTTAATAGATTGTACAGCACGGACATAGTCTTTCAAAGGTTCTTCAAAATTCATCAAAAGCTGATGTGCCTGCTTGACAGATTCAAATTAGGATAGTTCTTTTCACCCTTCAAAAGCATGCAAGTTTATGCAAACAAACATATATGAGAAGTCAGTAGATTAATGTATGACATCAACACTTAGAGCTGACCTCGTTTTGCAGCTTGACTGATAAAATCTCTGACTTCATCCCAAGTTCAGAGAATGCTTTCCCAAGAGCATTTCCTTCAGAAGCTCCTAGAAGTTTCACGGCTTTTCCAAAATCTGACAGTGATTGTCCCAACTCTGCAAGCACATTATAAAGTACATTTCATCATCGCAATTAATTTTTGGCGGAATAATGGATAAAATATACCAATGAAGCACATAAGAGTATAACAGAAAAGGACAATAGATATAGTCGTAGAAGACAAAAATTAGTACCAAACTGAAATCTTAAATGAAACTGTTACCTCTGTGCCTCTTCACAAGACGATATGCATGCTTTTGAGCTTCAGCCAAGTGGTTTTCCAGTTCAAAAATGTAATGTTTTAGCTTCTCATATTCAGCATCTGATTCTTCCACTGGCTTCTCCTTTCCAAGGACAACATCGCTGACTTTTGATTGCACATCCTGCAAAAGTTCACTTAATCAACTTTGAATCTTACAAGATACCTGAACAAACAGTACTTAACCAAGTAGACAAGCAAAAGCAAGCGTCTAAGTAAGGAAATTTTTAATCCAGGACACCATTACATTAGATATATTCACGGAAGTAGTAGAATCGCATAAGAATGCAGCCAAATGCAAATATCAAGTACAGAGTATATTTCATTGATCTACCAAGGGTAAAGATAAAACCTGTTAAACTCCCTGATCACACTCTACTCTATGGGTCTACGTGTCATCTATGAGATGTTTATTTGCAAAAACTAAAGCAAATCTAGTAAAAGGAAACTATTCATATTTGAAAATACCAGTAGAACACCTCTTACCTTAAAAATCTGCATCAAATCAGATGGCTTCTTGAAGATACCAGTCTCGTGGGACCTTAACCTCTCCATTGTCTGCAGAGTAAATTTAATGAAACGAAGCTTAAATAAGGTTTCTTTTCCCTCTTAAATATCAAATGTGACAAAACAGCAGAGCTAGAGCGGTTGCAGAGACAATAGATATAACTAAATCACGTGTGGGAGAGGATGGGGGAAAACAGTATGTATTGTCACGTTCAACATCACACACTCTCCAACATGTACAGTGACTAGGAGGTAGTTACGGAGATATGGAATCGGCGACCAAATTGCATAATTCATTTTTCCATAAAAATATTTTTAAGGGTTTTTCCATATAAATATAACAACCACTAACATAATATTAGCTGCAGTATATGAAATCAAGTAGTTAGTGGTCAATTTAGGAGACTACACATCGAACTAAGCAATCAGTTTAGTCACAATGGTTAGATTGAATCAAAGATTTAGACTCAAAAACAGTGCAGTGACGCGACACCATGATGAAAGTTGAAAAACAAAAAGGAAAGAGCAGCATAGCCAACAAATCACATATAAAATAGATAAAGATGCACAGAGAACAAAATAGTTTACTGAAGTCAAAGGTGTATCACCTCTTCCTCTGCCTGCAAAAATGTCCTCAGATCCTCACTTTGTCGAAGTTCATGATGTGATGCTATTCTATTTACAAATACATCCAATGCCTGTCGCCTCATCTCAATAAACTCAGCACTGAAACGGAATTTCTCTGTAATACAAACCAAAATAAATAGAGTGTTGAATGACATGATATTTGAAGTTTCAAATAAACTACAATTAGAAATCAACATTTTTCTATGACGGGAATCTTGGATATCATTACATAAATAAACATCGTTCAACAGCAGTGTATCAAGTCTACAAGGAATATTTTATAAGCATAACACAAGGCTGCTTTGGGACCTTCGTCAGCTTAGACTGGTCGTTATCAGCAATGATGACCCTATTGGTAATTCAAGTCAACCACAAACTAAATGCACTATAGACCATACTATAGACACTCCAGGTCACACTATATATAATAAATAGCCTTTTAAACTCTGAAATTAAAGACTTTTATAATATAGATCAGACAAGCTTTTTATATTTGTAATCAAATTATAAAGCACCATCAGAAATCTGAAAGGCAAAGCAAAATACACCAGGCAAAGCAGATGACAGGATACTTCCAAGATGAATTCTTCATTTTTAATATATATATATATATATATATAGGGAACGGCTCTGGTAACAACACTTAGTTATTGTGAGAAATGAAAACAATCATTCCTCGCCGTAAAATACAAATCATTGGTCTAGCTTAAAAAAATCGATTAAGGGTCTTGTGAGTTGTTGTTATCTCTTCTACATGTAACTGCCTTCCATCATCTTTGTCGTGTAACAGCTCTGTATTTCTTCCACCAGTCCCTACGGAACAAGAGCCCCTTTGTTCTTAATTGATCTTATTACTTTCATGGCTATAAATCCCATCGATTATTTTCCTTTCTCCTATTAAAACCATAAAAATACTAACAAGAACTTTGAAAACTTGCTTGAAATATAGTATTTGATGTTCCTGATTAATGAATTTCAAATTAAAAACACTCATGATTTCTGAGAAGAGAGAGACGGGAGATTGAATTTATGGGAATAAAATAAGTTTAGATAATATTATCACAATTCACTGGGGCACGTTGTTATTATCCCTAATCACTGTGACTTTATTGCACAATTTAGGAGAAGGATAGCGCAACCCAATTACAGGTGTGTTCATAGCGGAAGGCTTTTGTGACCTGCATGGTGGTCAGAGAAAAACTGTGGCTGCCATTGACAATCAATTTTGAAAGATAGAAACAGATAAGAGACATAACTACAGGTTCATGATATTGCGAATAGTGTATGGTCACGTGACCTTTTAATGAAACAAATAATCTGAGCCGCAAATATTTATTGGACAGTGATGATTCATTGTTCTTGTTTCTCGCAATGAGAAAGTGTTCTCACCAAAGTTGTTACCTATATCTGTATCTATCTATTTATCTATCTATCTAAATATATATATATATATATATATGTGCACAGGATTAAAAGTGTAGTATAGTAAGAGATGAGAGGAATAAATAATGACCATTTGATCAAATTGTACGGCGCAAATTAAAAGTTCAACATAAAAATAATTGCACAGGATTCGTTCCCTACAAGTCTCCTTCCTCTCACCTGTTACGCTCTTCTCCTTCCTAGTTCTCAATCGTAAATGCCCTAAAACACTGCTACAGTGCTACTTGATTATTCCTAGAAATTTTGTTAGGTTAATTTTGAGCTATTCAATCCCGACCAATTTCTGAACAGCCCCATTGCTTGTTGGAATCTAATTCCCCTCCATATCCCCATCCTTTCAGAGGAATTGTGAACAACGCTGTTCATTGTCCCTTCCCTTGTTCACTTCATGTTCTTCCCTTTTTCTGCCTGCCAACCGTTTTCTTTCTCAAATCTCACCCCTCTTATGGTTTGGGGGAATCAAAGCTTTAACCTAAATCTCTCAGAGCAAATAAATTATTTTGCTGGCAAACAATACATATACAAAGCGTTGTGACCCTTAATAAACATTTAAAAGTAGAGTTATTATATTATTATACCATATGCAGTTGAAATTGAGATTTTGGAATTGTGGGTAAAAGAATAGTGGAAATATTAAGCCGCACAATTGCTCCTTTTGGATTTTCTCTTTTGAAGATTTGAACCACTTCTTTTGCCGTGAAAAAATATGTTGCCAGCGCTCTTCACAATCTTCATGATTTGGGGATGGAGGAACATCAATATCCAATTGAAAAAGGCAAAAAACAGGATAATACTAAGTGAAAGGGGGGCGAACACCGAAAAGGAGAGAGCACGTGCATCATAACAGATAGAATTTTAATCCTAAGCGTTACTTAAAATCTAATGGTCAATAATTGATGCTCTCATCTCTCATAATAAAAACTCATCTCGTTTGATCATGTAAAATATCAAGGTAAAAAAAAACAAAATCCTATCAAACAAAATGTTTTACTGCAATGAAAGGAAAAGCAACATAACTTCTTAACAAAAGCAGGAAGATAAAGCACAGAACGAGTGTCAAGGTGCCATTGAAATTAAATCTCAGTGGAAGTAGACACACTCAAAGTATTATTAAACTTGCAAGAAAGAGTCCTATTTAGATGTTACCTACAGCACTTTTCTCTGGAACAGGAGGAATGAAAACACCTTTGAACTTCTCGAAAAGGCGATCACGTAACCAAACAAAGTCACTATAACGTCGGATGACAATCTTCTCAGGTCCCTGGTATTCAGGAAAATTTGTCTGCCACAATGTTTCAAATAGTCAGATGATGACGTGTCGCATATTTGCAGTTACACATTTACTCGATGCGTTAAGTGGAACTAAAATGACGAGAGATAATATCTTTGTGATGAATATAAGGGAAGAAATAGTTATTTATTCTCTCATAGAAATTTAATAGATCGATATTAGATACATACCTAATAAATTTCATCTAGAATAAATTTAATATATAAACTCCAGCTGTGCAAAATCAGAGATTAAGTTTTTGGGATACTATTTCGGCTAACTCAAATTGTCCGTCATCCTTAAAACCTCCAGCCTCTGGAAAACCATAAGATTTTTTCCCAGATACCGAGTCCAAAAGTCTGTCACTGTCCCAATCACTCATGCATTCTCTCTCACATCCCGACCACGAGCTCTTTTTTTAATCCCTAGGCTCCATAAATGCCCCTGAGATAATTCGGGATGTGTTTCTATCGGTTTTTTCCTATTCCTATTATAAACCGATTTAGATGATAATATCATACCAAAGGTGGTATTCAAAGTTTGCCTCAGTTTGGTATCAATCTCGCAGCCCGCCAAAACAGTGTCTTACCCCTAGATGTCAAGTCAACTGCTACGCCTCAACACATTTCGAGGAGAACCAGCTAGCTCTGGGTTTGAGTAGCATTTCACTGCTAACAACAACTCATCGGCTGATTTTTTTCAAATCAGTCAGTTCAGACCTCCACTTAGTTTCACCTAAATTGAAGCTTAAGTAATTGCAAATCCCAAAATCACTAAACTGAGACAGCAAGCCTTCTCCTGCCCTATCACCAGCCAAAAAGGCAAGAGGATTAGGCAAGGGCGATGCCCATAACTCATACGGCAATCAGTAGCAATGCTCTAACAGACATCATTAACAAGCATGTATGTTTCATCGTAATTCTTAATCGCAACAATTATATAAATGCATGTTCCATCTTAGTTCAGCTCTGTAATTTCTCTCTGCCTATCTAATCACTTAAGCTTCAATTTCAATCACTGCAATCGTATTATTTCTTAACTGCATTCATTAATTGAAAGAAGAAAAAAAAGTTGATTATTTCTAGTAATTTATTCACTTAATTATTATCAACACCTCGATAAACAACAAAACCCCCAAACTAAACTTCAAATTACTCAGCAAAATTAATCATAACAAATACAAGACTTTACGATCTAACAAATTGCACCGTTCACGCATTATTCTCAAAATTAATAACAAACTTCTAATTTAGTTCAACAAAAAATTGAACACGAAAATCAAAGTTGAACTTGCATTGAATTATAGAAATTTTCATGAAAATAAAGAGGATGAGTGATAGAAGAAGTATACTTTGGTAATGACGCGGTAAGAGATATAAGCTTGAACGCCATTGCCGAGTTTAACAGGATCGGTAACAGAAACGGAGAGAAACGGTTGCGAAGAAGACGAAGATCTAGGGCTCAACGACGATGAACTTCTCTGCTGTTCCATTCCTTCAAAATTTACCATCAATTTTTCAAACTAAGAAGAAAATAGTATATATATATATATATATATATATATATATATATATATATGTAAGATCGTGCTTTTGTGGTTGCTTATTTTGTGAATCGGAGCGGTGGCAGATTCGTAATTACTGATGAATTCATGGGAGATTTTGGGAATGGAAGAGGGCGGATGGGTGAGTTGTATCGGAGAATCAGTGACGGGTGGTTGTGTTTGATGTGGCGGTGAAATTTTGTTTCCACTTGGGAAATTTTGCAGATGGGTTATTCAATGCGTTTAAACCCGGATATATGTTAAACGGGTCCGGTGGTTCCCGGGTCAGTTGATCCTTGTATGTTTCGGAACTTAGAAGTCATTACTTTCCTGTGTATTTAATTTATATTTTGTTAAATAATTAGAAGTAGTTAAGAAAAAAATGCAATTCCACTAAAAAATAATTAGAAATATTTGTATACATGTAAGAAATTTAAGAAAATTCCTCTCGAGAAAAAAATAAATTTTAGAAATTACAAACTATATATTCTAAGTTAATATTGTAAAACAAATATAAAAGAAAAGTAAATTGATACTTTGTATAATAGACTAGCATTGATAATGTTAAACAATCAACTTAGCAAAAACAAAATGACAATTACATACTTGGTCTAGAACCGATAGCGATGGATTGTGGATCAGATCACAATTTGCGTGTTGCACTTGCATCATTCTTTTTGCTAGTATGATTTGTGAATTGGCAATGATGCTTCAAAAAGAAGTTAAAAAAAAATTAGGTTTATGTTAAATTAATATCTTGCAAAAATAATTGTCATTTTAGCTAAAAATATTTGTTTCAAAATGAATGTTACTTCACATTTCTAATACAACTTTAATTTTTTTCTTCTAACTTGTCATACCCCAATTTTTGACCTAAGATACCACTCACATGTATCCTTTGATCCTCATCAGTCTCTGACTTTTCAATAAAAATTCGGCAAAAAGGTATTTTAAAATATCTCATTCTTTAATTTCGAATCGGACATTTTCTCTCTTTATTTGTTAGTCTTTATTTCCGTCTTTTATTTAAATGTTTTAATTAATTTTAATTTTAAATTTTAATATTTATCTTAATTTTATTCGGTTGAGTCATTATTTCCTTTTATTTATTTTATTACTTCTTTTTGTGTTAAGTCTAAAAACAATTCCAAACCATAAATTAGGTGTATTTATCCTTTCATTTATTTTATTTTTATAAGTCCAAAAACAGAAAATCCAAAAATATGTGCAATATGTACAGCAGACTTCAGTTTCCTCCTCCTCAATTCAAGCAACGCGTTATACATTTCTAGTTCACATTTCCAGCACAACCCTAGTACTAAACCCAGCAATCAACAAAGGGGGGCCGAATTTCACACCACAAAGAAACCCGCAATCTAAAAAATACAGAACCCTCAAAATAAAATAAAACATTCTTCAGCCACATAACCGAACCATCCACGAACAACAACAATAGTACAGTACCATCTACCGATCCACAAAATCAAATTCAGCCAAAGCAAGCACAGGGTCGTACGAGCACCACCAACACAGACGCGTCAACATCAAGGCTGATCCGCACACAAGACGTGACGAATCAAACCTTCACAAATCGCAATCCAAAACCGGATCCAGCAAGAAGCAGAAGGTAGTATTTTTGTTTTATTGTATTTCTAGATCTAGGTCTGTGTATTTATTTCGAGAGAGAACAGAGTGCAAAGAGGAAGAGAGAGAAACAGGCTTAAGAAATGAATGAATCTTGATACACAACCTATTTATAGGCTTACCCGTTCCTGTGTGCGCTAATCTATGCGCTAGCAAGCACCCTCATTTCCCTTGCCCTTGATTTCTAATCTGACGGCTCAGGATGCCTCCCTTCATGATTTGATCGAATCCTTTTGATCCAAATCAAAGGGACCAGATCAAAACTTAGAGTTCCACGCGCCTCTATTTATGCACCCCTTGCTTGCTGCCTGCACCTCTTTTTTTTTACATGTAATTTTTTATTCCTATTTCTTCATGCATTTTATTTTATTTTTGCATTTTTTTATTTCTTCTGCACTTTGTTATTCTTATGTTTATTAGATTAGACTACATATTTATCACTAATTTATTTTTCTTATGTCGTTTATTTTTATCGCATGGAATTTGAAAAGCATGTTAGGCTTAATGTAAATCATTCTTGCATATTTAGTTTTCCGTCGTTTATTTTATTGCGAAGAATTTATAATGTATATTTAGGCTTAATGTAAATAATTCATGCATATTTATTTTTCTATCATTTACTTTATTACGCAGATCATAGAATGTATCATAGAATCATAAGTAAAAAGTGTGTGTGTGTGTGTCTCTCTCTTATTTTAATGCTTCATGTATAGTTTAGGTTAGAGGTTTTTGTAGTGATCCAACGTCGCTACAAAATACTTGCGCTTTATTTTTATTGCTCCGTTAGTTTTTCATGTTTCACTTATTATTCAAAAAACAACAAAAAAAATTGCAAATAACCAAAACCACAAAAATATTTTCACAATAAACCTTGATTCAAAATCAAGTGATCCCCTTTTATTTTTATTTTCTTTCTTAATTCAAATTTCAATAAACATAATTTTACTTTGAGTTATTTTCTTTTATTATAAAAAAAATACAAACAAATTCTTATTTGTCACTTGGCTTTATATTTAAAAACCTTTTCAAAAACTAATAAAAAACACAAAACAAATCAAACGAAATTTCTACCCCGAACTACGAGGTTTTGATCCCTCACAGGTACGTAGGCAAAGGACCCTCGTCCTTCCAAATCAATAAAAAAAACTGTAGATAATAGGCTTCTTTCTTTTCTTTATTCATCATTCATTTCCTTTTAAATCAAGGAAGTTATAACACAATAAAATGAATAAAACCAAGAGGTTCTCGTAGAGTGTTGGAACAAAGGTGTTCAGCAATACCATGTTTTGAGTTTTGATGATAACAAGGTATTAAAAAAGTTGTCAATTGGATATTGCTAATATTTGTTTAAGTATGCATGATATCAATCAAAATTTATATCTTAGAAAGTATTTTGTTTGAACAATGTTAAAGAGCAAAAATCCAGAGAAGCTTGTTGCTTGTGATTCTGTATCGAAGAGAGTCTGAAGACTGCATCGAAGAGAGTCTGAAGACTGTACCGAAGAGAGTCTGAAAGACTGTATCTGAGTCTGAAGACTATCAGAATCTGAAAACCAAGAGAGTCTGAAGATTACCAGAAGCTTAGTGCTACAGTGAGTCTGAAGCCCAAAATCTGATAATCTGCTAACAAGGATTTCTACAGCATTGCTATGCAAAAGAAACTCTCAAATGGAGTAACGGCTAGCTTCAAAGTCAACTTGAGCGTGAGAAGCACAAAGACAAGAATGCAGGCCAGTACAGAGTACGTTGTACGAACTCTGTTTCCACTACTCCACTACCTCGTACAGTTTGGCAACTGTGTCTACCGGTATTAATCTTCAAAGGGAATGGAATTCAAATTATGCAATTGAAGGACTATTACCAAATCAAGCAACAGATCAACAGCCATTGATCAAGCTTCAGAAATCATCCTGATGTGCTGGATGACTCAACGTCTCTTTCATACGCCTATATAAAGGATAGAAGACTTGAAGAATTGTTGGACTCTACAACTAGAAAAATTACAATGCGTAGCTTTCGTATTCAACTGAGTCTTAACAAAAACACATCATCAACTTAGATTCTTACAAACTGAGTATTCTAGAATTTCTAAGTTCCACAGAAAAACAGAGTCTGTCTTTTGTGTAAAACAGAGTCTGTCTTTGTTGTAATTGAAACACATTTGATTGTTGTCAAATGTTTCAACTCTATTCAATTTTCTGTAATTGTGTAAGAAGTCTCTTGCTTGTGTGCTTGAGTAAAGGAAGTCTCTTGGCTGCGTCCTTGAGCAAGGAAGTCTCATAGTTGTGTCTTTGAGCAAGGAAGTCTCTTGCCTGCGTGCTTGAGCAAGGAAGTCTCTTACTATGTGTTTGAGCAACTTGTAATTGATATTACATTTTAGTGAACTCTCCTTGGAAGTACAAGGGGGACAGGACTACTTCCGGTTTGTGGAAGGAACCTGTATAATTGCTTGTGTTCTCTCTTCTCTCTATCTCTTGATTATTCCGCTGCATCAGAACCTAATCTCCCATCAGACTCTGATCTCATTCAGACTCTGAGTTTAAAGGAATTAGATTCTCACTCTTCAAGAGCTGCGAAAAGCTAACACAATTCAGCCCTCCTTCTTGTGTTTTTCTCACCTTCATAGAGTACTACAAACATAAAGAGTGTTAATACCTTCCCTTTATGTAACGAACATCCGAACCCTAAATCTTTTCAAAATATGGGGTAGTTTGAACTTTTTCCCCTTTTTCTAAAAATTTAAAAGTTCAAGTCGAGAAATAAATTAGTGAGTCAAACGCTAATCAAATAGCCTTGATCTCCAAAAAATGACGCAACACAACTTAACCCTCAATAAATACTCCAACTTTTCTCTCACACAATTTTCAATGCAACTTTAAGTTTGTCATTTTCTTATAAAGTAAGGGCAGTTTAGTAAAAGCGTTATATCTAATGATTATTTCATTCCATTTCTTAATTTGTGTGCCAACAGCTAAAATGACACTCATTGTGAAACGGAGGCGTGCCAACACCTGCCGCACGGGTCATATATAGTTCTAAACATTACCTGCACATTTTATTAAAATATATAGGTGTGAAATATCATCCGGTCTTTTATAAAAACTCATGTTATACGTATATACGATTATTTGTTTAGTATAAATAAGCTTTGACCTGTAAGTAATTTTTTTTGTTTGAATGAGCATATATGACTCTGTAAGTTACATTACAATGTGAGATGTAATAGATACTTGGAATATAAAGGATTACACCAGTGTTTGTGTCAACATGATTGGATTATTATGCTGCCAATTAATTTAGACTTGGAATGAGAATTATAACACTAGCATATGTGCCAACATGGTTAGATTAGAAAGATGTATTTATAATTGTCCAAATACTAACATACATATTTAGGATTCGTCTAAACTGTGAGTTTTCAACAGAATAATAAAATTGTCATGGAATGGTGGAACATACACCTCATATACGTAGACCATAGTTAACATAAAACACATGACAACTAGCATGCACTGTCAAATGGTTTTGCAAATCATAATATTTGTGGAACATACTCCTCATATACGTAGACCATTGTTAACATAAAACACATAACAGCTAGTATGTTAATTATTCTATTAATAAAAAAACCAATGAAAGCACAACTAATATTTGTGAGCAATATTTAGTATGTGAGAGGTGAGCTTTTTTGGTTTGGAGAACATGACCATGTGATCTGAATCCTTTATCACATTCACCTCAACATATGGACCAATTCTCTCAATTATCCATAATTGTATATCCTCTCTAATGAAAATGTCTCCTTTGCGGATAATGAAGACTTTTGGTACACTTCCATCCCTCTGCTTGGTAACTCTTGTTTCGTTCAAAAATAGTTTTGTCATTAAAGATAGGATGTGGCCTCACCAAAGATGATCCAAGTATCAAATCATGTTCAAGTTACGTAAAAGTAAATCTAATGAGGCATTCAATCATACATTTAAAGTAAGAAGTAATTAAAGATGGAAAAAATGACACAAAAGGTGATGAATTAAATATAAATGCATTGAATGGAATAAGGAAACAACTCACTTTAGATATGATTTAAAGATAGAGTGAAATGTTTTAATCCACAACTTCTCAATTTTTTGAGAAATGAAAATTATCCTTAGCTGAGTCATGAGTGGAGTGCATAAGGATGTATTTAATATGCTTGCATCTGAAGTCTGAACCAATGCCCATAAAAGTAAGCAAATGATAAATCAAACTGTTAATGCAGTACTGGATCTTCTGATCTACATAACATGATGTCTATTCAGTAATATGAATCAATAATTCCAACTCTAAACAGTCTTGAATTCAGTTTCTATAACATCATAATGAATATATAGCAATAAGGCAAACCAAACCAGACCAATCCACATAAGTCTGAAAGTACTCTTAAGTACATAACAATGTACCAAACACTATTCTAAGGTCAAGAAAGTAGCACTAAAGTGCCACTGAAGCCTTGCTACTTAACCTCAAACCAGACATCACTTAAATTCTCGACCTTCGAACTGGTGAACGAATGTAGATACATAACAAAATAAATAAGTTCAAAAAAGGAACGTAATTGCAAGAGATAAGTAAAATTGACTTCAAATACAATACATGTGGTATGTGCCATATTCTGGACTCCTGTTCCGGCTATAATCAGGACTCCTCCGCCTGTCTAGCAAGCCCCCTCCTCTTCAGGGACTGTCACCATAATTATCGACCATATCATTATCATCCCTCAGAGCATACTCCACAGACACCACACTATCCAGTATCTTACTACAAGAGCAATGAGCAGAAATCATTATTAAAGGAGCAGTTGTGTGGATGATACAAAATCTATTCAAGGCAAAGAATAAAAGGAATTGGTGGATAGACATACAATGGAAAACAAAACCTTTTTTCAAGATCACACTTACGGCCATAAAACTTATTGTATGATTTACCAAAGCATGTAATCATACAGTAGAAAGAAAATAAATTAAGAAGGAAACAAAGACTAACCAAATCTTGTTTGTTTGCAAGCACTATTATGACATTATTACTTATAGGTAATTCATGAATCAAATTGTTTATAACTCTCAGTAACATGTACGCGCATATGACATGTTAATTATACTATAGTGAAATTTGATTTATCACCTAAAATTCCTGTGTTGATTCATTTATTCTATCATAATCCAGACATCAACAACAACAACATAATCAGTATCAATGAACATATTTACGCAAGTGAAAGAAGGAATTTTTTCACAAAATCGCCAATATCACAAATGAACATACATGCACCTGTTATTTTCTCCACCTATAAGCCACAGCAATGATGCATAATTGAAATATAGTCTTCATTGGAAGTGGGTAACGAGAAGAATAAAACATAAACAAAGAATCAATTAAGAAGATTGCATCAACGTACAATTAAGATAGCAGAGCAAATCACTTGACACACATCACGTATCATAAACACAAATAAAGTCGACATATCTTGTCAAAAAATTGTCAACCTTAATTTTCTTCTTACATCTCTTTCTCGACCATTTCTCGCAGTGTGAGTGGTGTGCAGCCAAGCTGAGAAAACACAATTCAACCCCCCCTTTCTTGTGTTTTTCTCACCTTCACACGATCTGTGCTCAACCACTTAACTGTGTCACAATTAAAATTCCAAAGAGAAAAACATGTCTTCTGAAATTCAAACTGGAATTACCGGAAGGAACAATCATTCTACTATTCACTGTGATTATAACACTCCAAATGTTGAGAAGAACCGTTATTCTATGAGACCTCCATCTTTTAATGGGGATGCTGCTCGTTTTTTCTGGTGGAAGAGTAATATGTACATCCATATCATTGGTATTAATGATGTGTTGTGGGACATCATTGAAGATGGTGAAGAGTTTGAAGTTGATACAAAAGGTACTGCGCTTGATAGAAAAAGTCTGACCGAGGCTCAGAAGAAGATCTATAGAAAACATAACAGAGTGCGTGACATTCTTGTGGAAGCTCTGTCTCATTCAAAATATACAAAGATTGTGCACAAATCTAATACCAAAACTATCTTTGAATCTTTGTTCTCCACCTACGAAGGAAACAACATGTTAAGGAAGCTAAAGTTAACCAATTGGTTCATCAGTATGAGCTCTTTAGAATGAAGAAAGATGGAGACATTGAAACCATGTACTCAAGGTTTCAAACTCTTATATATGGAGGTTATAGTTATTCAAGAAGCAAAAGACTTGAATAAGCTAAGCTTGGAGAATTTCATAAGCTCTATCAAGAGTCATGAGATTGAGGCTTGTTGGAGATGAACCAACTAAGAAATACAAGTTTATTGCTCTGACATCTAAGGGCGAATTTGCTAAGGCTCTTCAAGCTATTGAGTCAGAAGAAGAAGCTCTTGATGGAGGTTCTAACAATGATTTAGATGTGAAAGAGATGACATATTTAACCAAAAGATTTCAGTGCCTGACCAGAAGAATGAGGAGTCCACGTAAAAGTATGGGTTCAAAAGGACCAGGTTTCAAAAGTCAGAAAGAAGAAGAAGAACATCGATAGCTTTTTAACACAGAATTATTTGTACTTCATAAAATAGTTTTTTAATCATCTTGATCAAACAACTGAAAATGTACTTCAAATGATAGAACTAAATTTTTTACTAACCTGTGATCAAAATCAAACTAATGCATAGAACAACCAACAAGAAAGAACATCGATAGCTTTTAGAAGTCATTTTATTGTGTTAAAAGACTAACATTATTTGCATTATATAGACTCATAAATTTTCTTAAAGGTAATAAATATTAATATTTTTTTATAGAATTTCCATAAGACTCATCTTTTTTGACCAAAATTAAGACTCATTAATACTCAATCATGCTATTTTGACCGAAACAAATCTCTATTTTGATTTTTTGATAACTAATCGAGTAATTACCCAACTTAATCCTTGAATATTCACCAATCAGCCAAGTTTGTCCCCAGATTTTTTGAAATATCTATTTAGTCCCTGAATTTTAGAGACGTCCATCAGAAAGGTCCCTCCGTCCAAAAGGGCCGTTAGTGAGGATGATGTGTCATCCTGCATGTTGTGTTGTCATGTACACGTGGCAACAAGGAAACCACGTGTACAAGGACAAATTTGATGGAAATGGTAAAAATTCGAGATTTAACTTTTCAGTGTAATTTTTCCTGTGTTTCCAATTATACCCCTCTATTACCATTTCCTTTCATCCTTACATTTCACTTCAGACTCATCAAAACAGTCTCTAACCTTTCTCCTTCCCGCCTAAAACTTTACCCTCTTCACCTCTCCAAAACCATCATCATCGCCGGCGATCAACCTTGGAAAAGATACGGGTTTGAAGTCAGATTTCGTCGTTTATTAAGGTAACGCCGTTCAACTTCGTGTTTCATTCATTGTTTTTCGTTTTCTCCCTTTTTTGTGTCCGTTTCAGTTTTCTGTGATTTTTCGTTTCTCCCTTTTTTCAACTTTTAACTTCAAATCACACTTTGGTTGATGTTTGTTTGTGAGTGTAGTGTATTTAATTGCGTTTTTTAGATTAATGATTTTAGGGTTTTTGGTTAGAAACTTAAAAATTGCATGTCTTTATATTTGGTCACTAAAAATGAAGAACAATATATTAGTAATTAATGAAATCACGTGTTGATTAAACAAGTTTATAAAAAGGGTTTTCGGATGACTTAAGAACATCAAATTACTTGATGAATTAAAGGATATGTAATGTTCTTTTTTTTGGCTATGTAATGAATTATGAACATCCAATGCATGACTTTTGATGGTATTTTCCACAATATTAGTGTATGTCTTTTTATATTTTACATTGTTCAGCAAATTTATACCAATGATCATAGTGATCTCTGTTGTGAAAATTCAAAAACTTATTTAACAGTACACGTCACCTCCGTTAACCGGCCAACTTAATGGAGGGACCATTTTGATTGACATTTTGAAAATTCAGGGACTAAATAGATATTTCGAAAAATCTAGGGACGAACTTGACTGATTGGTGAAAATTCAAGGACTAAATTTGGTGAAAATTCAAGGACTAAATTCTCATAACTAATCTTTTGAATATTAATATTGTCTTTTTTTTGTCAAGTAGCCTAGTGGTTAGAGTTCACACAATTAAATGTGGAGAAGTGGGGTGTCCGAGGTTCGAACCCCGGCCCCTGCATATAATATGCAATATGCCTACCAACTAAGCTAAGCTTATGGGGAATATTGTCTTTTTTTAAAAAGGACAAATAATATATATATATATATATATATATATACATGTATGTATGTATGAGAGTCGGAATCCGTTAACATCAGATATAAGTCAAGTCTTACACCAAATTTTAACTGTTAAGTATAATATATCAAATGGCTCCTAAGACTCCATCTATTAAATTAAAAAATCCAAAACTGAGGCAACACATGCAATCTCATCTTCCGTTTTTTTTTCTTCTTCTTTTCAAGTTTTACTGTGAAGTGTCAAGGAAACCTAATTCATAAGTGCCTCCCTACACTACGACGTAGATCTAGATTTCCAGACTAGTAGTAAGATTTTTCATATTTATCTGTTGAATTTGTTCCAAAAAAAAAAAACTAATCAGATGTCACTTGAAATTTTTATCCCTAATTCTAAAACAAATTAAAAGCATTTTAAAAATACTTAACAGTTAAGATTTGGTGTAAGTCTTGTGACTTACACCTGGTTGTCAACGAATCCTGACTATATATATATATGCTTATTAGCTCAATTGGTAGGGACATTCCATAAAAATGTGTCGAGATTCGAACCTTAGACACCCTCTTATTCATCTTTAAAAAGTTAATTTTTATTCACTAGACTATTTAACAAAAAAACACAAACTTACGATGATAGCACAAGGAGTGTTAGGATGATAAAGTTACAACCATAAGGGCACCAAAACAATCAGTGACAACAAACATATACTAAAACTAAACATCAAGTTACAATCAAACTCAATCCTAAACATTGAGTGGTTGAGTGCTCTATTTCTGGAAGTCAGATGAGCAAGCTTTTAAATTTCATCCATGACTATACCAGAAATTTTACCAAATTCAAAGAGGAATGATTTAAATAATCATGTTGACTAAACACCATGTAATTGTGATGCTTCTATATTGACCATATGCATGCCAATCAAGTCGCATGAAAACATTTTACTTTAATAGGAACCATCTAATTTTTCATTATGCCTGAAAATCTACAAACTATGAATAACATTAGCATTAGTCGGACGTGGTACTAAATCTCATGTTTTATTTTCAAAACAAGCATCATATTCTTCTTTCAATTGCCATTTTCCAGTTGTGATCTTGTAATGCATTGATAGGGTTCGTTGGTAAGGGAGAAATGATGGATGAAGAAGAAGTGTGCAGATTAAAAAATTGTCGTGGTTTAAAAATGTCATGTTGAGTTCGGGTGGTCATTTGAAGAGATAATGGAGGATTAGGGTAGAGATGAAGTTGTTGGAATAAAGTGTTTAACACTATCACCTTTGTGTTTTGATGATAACAAGGTATTAAAAATGTCAATTGAATATGCTAATATTTTTTCAAGTGTGCAGGATCATAGACAAAAAATTATTAGTCTTTATTTCAAGAATAGGTTCTGGAAGAACAAAAGAGAACAATGAAATTTACAAAAAGGAAGCTTGTGTTGCAAGAGTCAAGACAGAGTCTGAATTCAAGAGAGTTTGAAGACAAAGAGAGTTTGAAGATCATCAGAAGCTGTCTACTAGAAGCTGACGTCATCAGAGAGTCTGAAGATCATCAAAATCTGAAGACTGGAAGCTGAAGTGTGTTCAAAGTTGTTATTCTGAATGCATATGATTGCAGAAGGAATGGAAGCCTGGAGCAACGACTATTACAGAGGAATTAGAAGGCATTGGATGCTTATCCACTGAATAACGCAGAAAAAGGACAATAGTACAATTGTACAACCACAACCACTACTCCACTACTCCAATCTTCATGTCTGCAATAGTACAAGAATACAGTTGCACCTACGCTGGTTACTGTCTATACAAGGAATGAATTTGAAATTGTTCCCTCATAGAACAATAACTAAATCAAGCAACAGATCTTTGGTGATTATCAAGCTTCACAACGACTCTTTTTGATGTGTTGGAAATCAACAACGTCTCTTTCACATCTCTATATAAAGGAGTGAAGACTTGGAGATTGTAAGAGACTCACAACAATTTTACAAGTGCTAAAACTCTGCTGAAATTATTTCACATCAAAGTTCACTTAGAATTTCTTAACAACTTTCATATCTTAGAAATTCTAGAGTCTTGAGAGTCTTATCTGATTTGTATTTGTGAACACCATTGATAGTATATCAAATGTTCAACCTTCAAACATATTTTTGTGTGATTCTGTTTGATTAGAAGTCTCTTACTTTTGTGCTTGAGCAAAGGAAGTCTCTTGCGCTTGTTCTTGAGCATAGGAAGTCTCTTGTGTCTGTGCTTGAGCATAGGAAACCTCTTGCTTTTGTGCTTTAGTAGTTTGAAGTCTCTTGCTTTAGTGCTTGAGCAATTGTAATCAGATATTGATTTTAGTGAACTCTCCTTTGAAGTGCAAGGGGGACAAGACTACTTCCGGATTGTGGAAGCAACTTGTATAATTGCTTTGTGTCTTTCCTCTCTCTCTCTCTCTTTACTTATCCGCTGCGTTTAGACTCTGAACATTGCATTAGACTCTGAATTCTATCAGACTCTGATCAATGAATTCAGTTGTAGGAGAAGAAAAAGCTAACACAATTCAACTCTCCCTTCTTGTGTTTTTCTCACATTCAAAAGTAGGTGTGGGGATAGTAGGAGGGGAGGGGTGTGTTAGAGATGAGGGTTGGTGGATGGTTAATGTTGTTAAAGAAGATATTGCCTTAGAACTGTCCCGTTTGGATTGACTTACTTTGAGCTTATGTGGGCTTATCTACTCCCATAATCCTTTTTAAAGGTGTTTGAGTAAATCAGTAAAAATAACTTATCATAAATTCATAAGCTACCTATGCCATATTTTAATAAGCCCAAAGTTTATGCTTAACATATTACTTATTAAGAAGCTTATGCATAATTGACCTGCTTCGATTCTCTGGATCCACTATTTTTCAAACCTATATTTTAATTATTATATTAGTTATCTTTTGTTGTGATGAGTAGAGAAAGATAGCTATATAATTATCTTTTTAGAGTAACATGTTTTGGTTACGTAACAAAGTGAATATAACAAAGTAGCTTATTTTTCGGTAGCAAACTGTACACTAATATCTATATACATGGTAAACTCATCCAAGTTTTCATTCATAATTTCTCAAGATTATTTACACAGAGTTTTAGGCAACACGCAAATACAAATACAAGTACCAAGTGTAACACCCTATTCCTATTAAGCGGTAAAACGCGCGAATATACAAACATATTTTAGAAATAGATGTTACGTCGACAACAAACTTCAAAATTCATAATTATAAATTATCATGATTCATAAACATAGCAGCGGAACATATCAAGCATATAAACAATATCTCCAATCTCATGATAATAAATACATAATCTCATCCTCAACATCGGATATAAATCAATCATGTCATAACTCCTCAGATCAACATATGATAAACAAAATCCAACATATAAACGCTATCCTAGATTAGAGCCCTAATCTAGACGCGCGTAAAAAGAAATAGAGGACTTCTGCTCCTCAGTAACATCAAGCAAACAAGCTACTAATATTGCACTCCATCTACCCATCCATACAGAAAGGTAGGTGGTAAACCACTGAGGGTTAGCATTACATCAACATAATCCGCAAGCAAATAATCATGAATATCATTTATAATGAATACTAAACAGTATAAACATCCTCATATATACAATCACACAATATTCCAATATCATTCCAATTCATCAATTCAAGTTCACATGAACCAAGTGCATTAACCACATATCACAACTCAATTCAATTCACCAAACAAATGTATGCAATGTTCTAGACTCATCTAGATGCATGTGGTACCAAGTCTCATCAAGGTCGTCACCTTCGATGCAACAAAAACATCGTATGTTTACATAGGACATAAGTCTGTCACCAAACAATGAATGCATGAACATCTGACTCAACTCAATGCATATGTTCATACAACGGTCACCTCATCAATCAACATGCATATAACATTATGCAATCATCACCAAAACAAGGCATATACAATTATGCGATCATCACCATTGTCATACCCCAATTTTTGACCTAAGATCGTACATTCATACACCGACACGTGTCATTTGACCCTACACTCGTACGCCGTTCGATCATGATCAGTCGCTAACTTTTCGGTAAAAAATTCGGCAGAGAGGTATTTTAAAATACCTCATTTTTTTGGTTCCGAGTCGGGCCCTCTTCTCACTTTTTTATTAGTCTTTTTAATTTCAATTCACTTCCATCTTTTATTTTCTATCTCATTTATTTAATTAATTAATTCAATGTTAATTTATATATACATTTTTTTTTTTTTTTTTTTTTAGATAACAGGTCAAAAGGTCAAAAGTCGTATTTTACCATTTTTCTTTTTTAAAAAAATGTCCATCCAAGGGGTCCAAAAAACAGTCCAAATTCGTTTTCGAAACCGTAGCAAGCCATCCGGAAAACAGTCCTCACGTTTTTTCCATTCATCCTAATCCAAATGCAGTTTTTTCTGCACCATTCAACAAACCCTAAAGCCTAATCATCACACTATAAGTAGAACCCAGCAATCACAACAAGAGGGGGGCCGAAAAATTCATCAAAAAAACCTGCAAAATTCAAAACCACAGAGATCCAGAACCAAACAATTTCACACACAAACCACTACCATCGAGAATCAACAACACATAGTGTAACAACAGTCAAGGCGATCCAACCGTCGCTGTTACAAACAACAACAAAGCGTCAAATCAAACAGCACACAACCGAATCGACCGTGCAAACACAATCCAAATCGTTCAAGAACGTATACAGATCAGTGATATACAACCGACACAAAACACGGTTTCAAAAGGTAGATTTTTTTCTTTTCTTTCATTATTCTTAGATCTAGGCTTCAATAGGCTGTTGCTGGAATTTTTAGTTTGAGAAATATAAATAGGAGAGGGAGGCGGTTTAATAGAGCAAAAAAAAATAAAAAAAATAAAAGAAGGTTTAGGCGTCCGGCGCGGCGGCGCTGCCACCTTGGCAGGCCGACCACCGCGCCGGTATCTGGGTGGCACGGCGGTTCATAAGAACCTTGGCCGGAAAACTCATGAAGAAACACGGACAGGGAGAGAGAAGAGAGAGGTTAGAGAGAAGGAGGGTAGAGAGAGAAACAAAGAGAGAAATGAAGGAAAAACCCTCACACAGCCTTTATATAGGCCGGTGTGCTCCTGTGTGCGTGGGTGTATGCGCTATGATGCACCCTCGCACTTTGTCCTTTTCATCCAGATCCAACAGCCCTGATGCTTCCCTTTCTGATCTGATCAGGGCCCTCTGATTTCAATCAGATGACCCCTACTGAACCCTCAAGCCCAATTCGCCCTACTGAACCCTCAAGCCCATTTCCACCTTTTTTTATTTCCTACACCCTCCTGAATACTGTTAATACTCCCCTGCCTGTATATTTTAACTCTTGCATGTTTTTTTTTTATGTTCTCGTTCACATTCCGCACTCATGCATATCATATTTTAATCATGTCATTTAATTTTATTTAATCTTATTGCATGAATTTAGAATGTATGTTTAGGCTTAATGTAAATTATCCATGCGTCTTAGTTTAGGTTTATTATCACGCGTGTTTATTTCTTCGCCTTTCTATTTTTTCACCAATGATGTAGAATGTATATTTAGGCTTGGATGTATTTTATTTATTATATTGCAGACCGTAGAATGTATTATTAAGCTTTTTGTAATAGTTTAGGTGCATGTGTGCGTGTGTGGGTTATGCGTTGTCTTTTATGCTTCGTAGTTTAGGTTAAGGGTCCTCATATGGTCCAACACCACTGTGAGTTCCCCGCGCTTTTATTCTTTTCTGCTCCGTTAGTTTATTTTACTCTAGATCAATATTTAGAACAACAAAAACATTCAAAATAACAAAACAAAAACAAAAAATTCATAATAAACCTTGATTGTTTAAATCAAGTGATCCTTTATTTTATCATTTCATAAATAAAAATTGCAATCAATCTTAATTCTATTTTCAGTCATTTTCATTAATATAAAAAACACAAACAAATTTATTTTGCCACTTGGCTTTTTATTTCAAAACATTTTCAAAAACATTAAAATCAACCAAACACATCAAACGTCAATTTTTACCCCGAACTACGAGGTTTTGATACCTCACGGGTACGTAGGCAAAGGACGCTCGTCCTCTCAAATCAATAAAAAATATAGGTAATTAGGTCTCTTTTCTTAATCCTTTTTAACTCCCTCTTTTCCAAACTAAGCAAGTTATAGCACAATAAATTAAATAAAACCAAGAGGTTCCCGTAGAGTACTACTGACATAAAGGGTGCTAATACCTTCCCTTTACGTAACAAACCCCCGAACCTTAAATATTTTTTTAAAGTGGTATTTGAACCTTTTTCCACTCTCTTTTAAAAAATAAAATGTTCAGTCGTGAAATAAAATAGTGAGTCAAACGCTAATCAAATAGCCTTGACCTCCGAAAAATGACGCGACAACCATCATTCAACAAGTATGCACACACTGACATACAATCGACATATATGTATTCACCATCATTTGAATATTCAAACAACATATATGCATTCAACAATTTCATCTTATTTGCATACTTCATCATAAGCATACATGTCTTTCACAAATTCGGATAACGGAGACATCTATACCATAACAAGATATATACTATTATCCACATCTATCATTCATTCACAAGTCTCCATTTAATCATATAAAGTCAGTCACAAAAGGTTTGCCAAACAATTGGTCTTTAAGCTAAGTTTTCACGAGTTCTACTCACAATTCACAACTTTGAAAATAATTGAAGTAATGAATCAAAACCAACCAAACAAGGTTAATTGCCTAAGTCATGTATACTCTTAAGTCACAATTGTGTGCAGTAGAGGTTACATAAGCATTTCATCAGCCAATCACGACGAATTCACAAAAATCACGAAGTTCGTCTCACTTTGTCACTTTTCCAAATTTCCAAGTTTTCAAAACAAAACAAGACATAAACCAATGGAACCAATTGAAATCATTTTTTGAATACATATAAACAAGGTACAAGCCTAATCCCACTTTGTTTCTTTGAAAAAGATCCAGCTCGGAAAAATTCATGTTCTTGAGCATTATTCAAAATCAAGTTCGATCTCACAAAAATTCAATTCAATTCGATCATGGAGAAGTTCCAGTGAGATTAAGTATGTAAACAGTGTTTATATGAGTTGAAAGAAACATTATGGAATGCTCGGTTAGGTCCCAAGGTACACAAATCAAAAATCAAATGGGGCTGAACAGGGCATTGTTCGCTTAAACGAAGTCTGGTTCGCTTAAGCGACCAGCTTCCAGAGAGCAGATGTCCTGCTCGCTTGGAACTCACTTACAGCTCGCTCAAGCGAGCTAGCATCCCAAAATCTGGGTAGCTCATATGAATGTTCGCTTAAGCGAACAGGAGCTCGCTTGAGCGATCAGTCATTTGGGCAGACCAGATGCTCTCGGGTTCTTGACCCTTCTTCACTCAAAAACTCAATTTTAAACCCTCAATTCCCAAAAACGTGTTCCAGAAAGTGTTTATAGGTCACAATCATTATAAGACACCTAAAGGAACCCAAATCATGCATCATAAACAACAATTCAACTCATTTCATCAATTTTTCATAATTTTCTCAAAACACCAACAACAACCACAAATTTCATCCTCAATCTACAAACAGTGATTCCAGTACAACAAATCAACTACCAACAGTTCACAAATCGTTCATAACATCAAATGAACATGAATCCATACATAATTCAACATCACAACTTCATTTCTCATCAATTTTTCACATAAACTCAAAATATTCATATTCATACATTTTGACATGTTAATTCAACAACAACTACACAATTCTCATGTAATTCATGCTCACAAACATATCATTAACATCTAAGCACGAATTTACATAATCAAATTCAATTAATCAAATCATGAAAATGGGTAGAAATGAAAAATTGAAGAATTATGTGTGAAAACTATCCCTCTTACCTCTAGTACAAAAAATTTCTAACCCAAGCTTCACTTTAGCTCCTAGGATCAATCTCCCTTTAGCCTCCAACCCTCTTTTCTTGTTCTCCTCTCTTGCCTCTTTGCCTCTATTCTCTTGTGTTGTGTCGATGACAAAGTTTCTAACCCTATTTGCTCTAAGTCATGGGTTATATGATCACACTCCTTAATGGGCCTAAACCACACAAACTAATTGGGCTCAATTATAATTACACTAAACCGCTAACTCTAACTTACTAATGGTAATTAATTGGAAACCTCGGCTCTAAATTGAAACGCTAAAAGAATAACTACTGCCACACAGTTACTAAATTACCCTTCCTCGTAAAAGACTAAAATACCCTTAAAGTCTAAAATGACCAAAATACCCTTCTAATACGAAAACTCATGAAAATGCACACAGACATAAATAAACACACATAAAATAATTAAAATAAAATAATCGCAAAATCGGGCTGTTACACCAAGTAATTTTTTCATAGTTTTTTTTTTGCTTTTTCTCCCATGCATGTTTTCTTATAATTTTTTGGCTTATTAGATCATTTGTTCCTTTAAATAATTTCATGTTTTCATTTTGGTCCCATAATTATTAAAAATGGCGTTTTAGCCCCTCACTTTTTCCTCCGTTTGCCAAATAAATCCCTTATGTCAAATAATTAACACTTCCGTTAGTGAGCCTATGTGGCAAAGAAAACCCAAAAAATAGATTATTTCCTTGTGTTCTTCATCATCTTCATAGAATTCATGAGAAAAAATCCAGGAAAAAAAATTCATCAAACAAAACATTTCCCTACCCTTTCCAATTTCCCTTCTCTCTCCATTGGAATCTCTTTCTCTTTCTCTTTCAGAACCTTCAAAACATCTCAATCAACACAAAAATCTTTGGTCGCACAAAAGGGGTGGGAAAAAATTGATATGTTTTGGGCGTGTCTCTTCCTCCATCGATTGGAGATTTGATTCAGCTTGAATCAATTTTCGCGGGCATTGAAAGATTGAGGTTGTTTCAATTCAGATCTGTTGAAGCATTGAATTTGGGTTGCATTCGATTCAGATATGTGATTAAACCCAGCAACATTGAACAAGTTGCTTCTCCAACGGTCAAACAAGATCGGGGTTGATTGTTCAAAACCATTTTGGATCTGTGTTATTTGCTGAAATGAAATGTGAGGATATTGAAGTTCCCCATTAGTAATGGATGATGCTTGCTGCGATGGTGCTTTTCACTTTGTTGCGAGGATATTGAAATGAAATGTTATTGCAATATCCTCAAGAACAACAACAACTCAAGAACCTAATCATAGAAATGGATGCTGAAACAGTAGTTAGGTGTGTGTATGGTGCTCCAAAACCTGTTGCAATTGATGAGTTAATCATGGAAATTATTGCAAGGCTAGAGAATACTGTTAATGAAATTTTATACATTCATTTTTTACATTCATTATTGCAACCCCTTAATTTTCTACATTCATTTTTTCTGTTAATGAAATTCCTTTACTGACAAAAAAAAAGAAGAAGATGATGTTGTTGATTAATTGATTTGTTGATGTTGTTCTGAGAATTGTTGATGGTGAACATTATATGAATTTTGGAGATTAGATCTTGTGTTGGTGTTGATAGTATAGTTGTTGTTTCTGAAATTTTTCTGGATTTTTCTCATGAATGTTGATGAATGAGAGTTGAAGATGATGAAGATTAGTAAGATAGAAGATGAAGAAAGAAAGAAAAAAAATTAGGTGTTGTTGGTACACCGTAAGTTACAATAGACACACATAATTCAATGGTGATCTTTTTAGCAAACAGTTAGACGGTTAAAATTTAAAAAACTAATGAAGTCTATGGTGGACCACTCTTAAGATTAATCCACCATAGACATTTGAAGTTAAACTTAACAGTCAGGGATTTATTTGGCAAATGGAGGAAAAAATGAGGGACTAAAACACCATTTTTATCAATTATGAGACCAAGATGAAAACATGAAATTATTTAGGGGACCAAATGATCTAATAAGCCTAATTTTTTTATTCCTTTTCTTGCTACTGTCATATTCCATACTGTCCCTCATCTTTTCACTAGTCTTTTATAATTTCTTCTTCAACTTTTCTTGTCTCCATCTTCAATCCACAATTATTCTTTGTTTTTACTCTTGTTGTTCCATTAATGGTTTTTTGTTTGTTTTATCTTTATCTTTTTAACAATACAGTCTTTAACATATTTTTTAGCTCACTTTTTTATTGGTTAAAGTTCATGTCAATCTTACTAAATAATGTGATATAAAATTTGGTATAGCTCATTAATTACTCTAGTTTAATCACATGTTCAACATTATTTTATAAGATTATCTTTATTTACTCTTAGTCTATTTTCTTAGGGGACTCTTTGAATCTAATTATTTTTTCTAGTTCAATTTTTCATTATTATTCACAATAGGAGTTCAAATTGGCTTTTCATATGTTTAGATACCTTTTATGTTCAATTTTTAATTATTTACAATGAGGGTACATGTTGACTATTCGTTTGTAGTTGTGCAAATTTCCTTTTTTTTTTGTGTATCACTATTTAGCATATCTTAGTGAAATGAGTTGTCGATTGCTTCAACAATATTCATATTTATGAACCATCAAGATCAGTCAAATTATGTTCTTGTTGTTCTTATCTAATGACATGTGTTGTTTAGATGAGTGAATTTTTTATTAATGATATTAGTAATCGATGACATGTGTTGATATTAGACAGTGCTCGTTTGTTTCATCTGTGTTTTATGAGAGAAACATAAGTCTAGGTTTTTAACGTAAAAAGTCTAGGTTTTTAACTTAAAATGCCGTAATTGTATTTTGAGACTATACAATTACATCATTTATATTGTTTATATTGTACTATAATAGCTCTTAAAATGGAGGCAACCCAAGTTTTGGAGAAAGAAAATTGTGGTAGTGGAAAACGACCTAAGGCTAATTGGAGCAATGAAAAAAACACTAAGATACTTTTTACTATTTGTATTGAGCAAGTACGTGCTGGGAATAGGCCACACACTCATTTCAATAAAGTTGGATGAGAAAATATGATCAATAATTTCAATGAAAAAAACATGCTTATCTTATGAGTATAAACAAATGAAAAATAAATGGGATATTTGCAAAAAGAGTGGCAACTATGGGAAAAACTTAAGGGAAAAGAGACCGGAGTTGGATGTGATTAAATTTCACAGACTGTTACAGCAAGTGATGAGTGGTGGCAAGCCAAGATTAAGGTAATTTTTATTTCAAATTTAAGCTATATTTTCATTTTTAATTTGTTTAATGTTTAAAATAGTTTCAAAATTATTTTATTTAAGGAATATCCTGAAGCTGCAAAGTTCAAAGACAAGGGATTAAGATATTTACCTAAAATGGAGATCCTTTGTAAGGATATTGTGGCCACTGGGAACAATAAATTTGCATCATCTCAAGATCTAGAACAAGAAAAAAGAATTGAAGTGGATGAAGGGATTGACATACCATCGTATGAAGACATAGATGTTGAAGAGTTAGATGCACAAGGTCTAAAGACAAGTCTTTCTCTTCAAAGGAAGAAAAGGAAAAGAGATGGAAAGATTAATAAGAGAGGTGTTGGTTCTCGTATGTGTGATCAATTTGATTGTATAATTGAAAGTCTTAGCAGTGACAATGCCATTACCGGAAATACAAATGCTAATATTCCCATGATTGTTGATTGCTTGGACATGCTTAAACATTTATCAGGTTTAAAGTTTGGGAGTGAGACCCATATACTTGGTATTAGACTCATGAAATTTAAGGAAAATAGAGAGATATTTCTTGCATTAGAAGACCCAATCCTTCGCCTTGATTGGATTAAAAGCCACACCTTAGCTGACTTGTCTCATCATTAATAGATTTGATTGCATTTAGTTTTAATTTTTTTATTCTTCTAGTTTTAATTCCAATAGATTTTTTTTCAAGATGACCTCTCAATTTAGTAATTTTTGTGTTCTTCTTCTTTTTATTAATGTTATTTGACAATATTCAAGTTATTTTTATTCTTATGAAAGTAAATAATATGATCTCCATATTAAATAATTCCACAAGATGTCTACTTCCAGTTCTACTGACAATACCTTAGGGTCAGATGACGATAGTTCATGTGATAACAAACATTTGTCTCAATGTAAAAGGAGAAGAAAAGTATTGTTGTTGATGACAATGCAAGCTATATATTATTTTTTAAAGCGTATAGTGAAGAATCCATGCAGAACTTCTGCATTGTCACGACATGATTGGATTCAAGAGAAAGATAAAACCAATCTTCCTAAAGTTGTGCAATGTTTTTGAACAAAACTATGGACTAAAAAAAACAAAGGGCATGATCATTCATGAAAAGGTCGGTATTTTCTTATATTTGTTAGGTCAACCAGCTTCAGTTCGTAACACACAAGAGAGACTTCAACATTATGGAGAAACCATTTCTAGACAATTCCATAGTTTCCTAAAAGCAATAATTGTCCTTTCTAAAGATATCATATCGCTTGTTGATCCTACATTTAAAGATGTTCCTCATTAAATTAGAAATGATGACTGATATTTTTGGCACACATGTGAAAATAATTGTACCCAGTGAACATCAAATTCCTTACACTTGCATAAAAGGGTTTGCATCAACTAATGTCACGGTTGTTTGTGATTTCAATATGCGCTTCACATTTGTGCTTACAGGATGGTAGGGTTCTGCACCCAATACTAGAATCTTTATGGATGCATTACGCATGTGTTGGCTACATTTTTGTTAAAACAATAGTTCTATCAAGATATTAGGAAAAATGTCTTAAACATGTTGGTACGACATCATAGCGTGCCTTGATTCCGTATTCTTGGTTATTTATTTCAAACGTGAAGATTTCTTGAATATTCTTTGAAGATTTAATTCACAAAAAGTTGACCAAAAAGCGTGGTTCTAGAAGCAAGGAAAGGCGGTCTATACTTAGCTTGGTCCTTAAGAATATTGTTACAACTTTTAAGGAAACATCGAATTTGCTTCAGAATATCTTGTGCTGAAATCTCGTGATTCAGTTGATGATTAGCCGTATTTGTGCATCAAGTTCATTTCGCATCAGGTTGTATAAAGAAAAACTCAAGACCTAATTGCTCACTGAATCCGTCATTTGCAAAAGATTCATTTAGGGTTTTAGTATGTTCTTTGTTATTTGTGAGCCACTCTTGTATCATGTTGATGCATTGAGCTGGACTTTGTAGTTGAGTTGCAATTCTTAGAAATCACTCAAAGCTTGTAAGCACGAGTTGATTCTTAGGATTAGGAGAGTGTCTCCATCTTGTTAATTATTAAAAGGACGGTCATTGGATCTGTGATTAAGAGGAAGTGAGTGGAGGTTCTCATATATAGGACTAGTGAGAGTCTTAGGTAGAAATTTCAGGGGTAGTGATTAAGTGAGAAGTTGTAGACTGAGAGTTTTTATGTATGCTTTGAATTGATACTACTTAGTGAATTTTCTTCTTGGCTTGGTAGCCCCCAGATGTAGGTTAAGTTGCACCGAACTGGGTCAACAAACCTCTTGTGTCTCCTTTTTATTGTCTTATCTAGTATTAGTTATTTGTGTTAACTAAATGTCTTGACATACCTCATGACATCACACGTGTCTTGACATTTAGTATAACATCTCTACTACGTGCCAGAATTTCAATTGGCATCAGAGCAGACACCCTGTTCTACATCTAGGTGAGCTCCATGGAAGATATTCTTCTGGTACTATGGAAAAGGAAGGAGGACAAGTTAATAGGCCACCTGTTCTGGATTGGTCTAACTATGACTACTGGAAAGTTCGTATGATAGATTTTCTTAAGTCTATTAATAGCAAGACTTGGAAAGTTGTTTTCAAAGGATCGGATCCCCCTCTTGTCAAGGACAAAGATGGGAATAACACAACTCAGTTGAAACCTGAAGAGGATTGGTCTAAGGAAGAAGATGAACTTGCACTTGGAAATTCCAAAGCATTGAATGCCTTGTTCAATGGAGTTGTCAAAAACATGTTGCTAAGGATGCATGGGAGGTACTAAGAACTACTCATGAAGGCACATCCAAAGTGAAAATGTTGAAACTACAACTGCTTGCTACAAAATTTGAGAACCTAACAATGAAAGAGGATGAAACCATTCGAGATTTTCACATGAATGTTCTTGTATAGCAAATGCCTCTTATGCACTTGAAGAAAAGATATCTGAAGAAAAACTGGTCAGAAAAATCCTCAGGTCTTTACCCAAAAACTTTGACATGAAAGTTACTGCCATTGAAGAATCTCAAGATATCAAAAATATGAAAGTTGAAGAACTCGTTGGATCTCTTCAAACAATTGAAATGGATATGAATCACAAAACTGAAAAGGATCATAAAAGCATTGCTTTTGTGTCTGACATCAGTGATGATCAAACTCAAAGTAACTTGGGAACTGATGGAGAAATTTATGAGGCTCTGGTGTTTATTGGGAAGCAAATTAATAACATTCTAAAGAAAATGGATAAAACACATGGTGACAATGTTAGAAACATCTCATCTGGCATCAAAAGTAAATTTCCAAAAAAAGAAAGTAGTTATGATAAAACAAATCAGAGATTTTTTTTTCCAATGCCATGGCTGTGAAGGTTTTGGTCACATTAAAACATAATGCCCAACCAATCTCAAGAAACGTGAAAATGGCCTAACCGTTTCCTAGTCTGATTGTGATATGTCTGAACATGAATAAAAAATGAGAACTCCAACCACGTGACAACTCTAACATGAAAAAAATGAAGGGAATGAAGAAGTCTCCTACAAATAGGGTTGGGAATAGGCCAGGCCAGCCTACAGGGGACTACAACCTGGCCTGTTTATGAAAAAGACTAGGCTTAGGCTTTTGAAAAAGCTTATTTAAGTAAATAGGCTAGACTCAGGCTATTAAAAAAAGCCTACGAAGCCTGATAGGCAAGCCTATTTATGCATATTATTATAATTTATTTTTTATTTATATTAAAATATAATTTATATTAGAATAAAAATCAAGAAAAATACTCAAATAATGGACTTTTTAAATAGGCTTTGAGGCTTTATAATGAAATAGGATTTTAAGGCCTTATAACAATAGACATGCCTTACGATGAAATAGGCCTTAAGGCCAATTTGGCCTATTTAGAAGTAGACAAAATTGAATATTTAACGACTTTAATATAAAGTAGGACTGTAAATAGGCTTCCAAGCCAGTCCAAGCCAAAAAATAGGTATATGAAAGGTCATATGCCAGACTCAGGCTTGCAAAAAAAACGTAGGTCAGGCTCGGGCCTATTCCCATCCCTGCCTACAAAGAATTAGCTGATTCCTACAAAAACCTTTGTGCTAGAAGTGAAGAGTTGGTTAAAACCAGAGAAATACAGAAGAAGACTATAACTCAACTACAAATTGAAAAAGGGAAACTTTTGTCAATTTTTTTTGATCTTCAACACGAGGTAACACTTCTAACTTCTAAGCTTGAACACATGACAAAAATCATAAGAATGTTAAATAGTGGGACTGACACTCTTGATGAAATCCTCCTTGTTGGGAAGAATGTTCGAAAGGTTCAAGGGATATGCTTTAACTATAAACAACTAGACAAATAGGGAAAGACACCTGCTACTAAGTTTGTACCTTCTGGAACGCAGCGTCATCCCACAATGTCAAAAAGCATGTCTCGACATTTCGAAAACTCCAGTAAAACTCAAAAGAATGTGAAGTTCGCCCTCTGGAAATGTCACCATTGTAATAAAAATGATTACTTAAAACCTTATTGCTATAAACTTTATGAGTATCCCAGAAATCTACCTAAAAGTAACCATTTGATGTGCAAAACCGTAAAGGTTTGGAAACCTAAAGTCATTATAGCTGCTCATATAGCTCACACATCACTAAGTGCTTCTTTTAGAAAAGACGGGTTCTTTGATAGTGGATGCTCTAGACACATGACTGGAATTAAGAACTACTTGGAGGATATCAGATCCTACTCAACCAGTTTTGTAACTTTTTGTGATGACTGATGAAGCAAAAGGAAAAATTACTGGAATTGGTAATTTGGTTTGTACTGGACTACCTAAGCTTGAAAATGTTCTTCTGGTAAAAGGATTGACTGCTAACATGATTAGCATAAGTCAACTATGTGATCAAGGGTTGAAAGTTAACTTTATTAAATTAGAATGTCTGGTCAAAAATGAGAACAAGGATGTTTTTATAAGAGGTGTGAAGTCGAAAATAATTGCTACCTATGGGTACCTCAAGAAACTGCTAATTCATCCACATGCTTGGTAACCAAAGAAGAAAAAGTTAACCTTTGGCACCAGAAACTTGACCATCTAAATCTCAAGGGTGTGAAGAAAATTGTGTCTGAGGAGGCCATTAGAGGATTGCCAAAATTGAAGATAGAAGAAGGAAAAATCTATAGTGAATGTCAAATTGGAAAACAAACCAAGATGTCACATCCAAAGCTGCAACATCATACTACTTCCAAAACTCTTGAACTTCTTCATATGGATCTCATGGGCCCTATACAGGTAGAAAGTCTTGGTGGTAAGAGGTATGCATATGTGGTTGTAGATGACTATTCAAGGTTCACTTGGATAAACTTCATTAAAGAAAAGTCTGACACTTTTGAGGTCTTTAAAGACCTATGTCAGAGGCTTCAGAGAGAAAAAGGAGCAAGTATTATTAAGATTAGAAGTCATCATGGGAAGGAATTTGAAAATATGAGATTCTTTGATTTTGTTCTCTTCAGAAGGAATTAGTCATGAATTTTCCTCTCCCATCACCCCTCAACAAAATGGAGTGGTAGAACGCAAAAACAGAACTCTACAAGAATAAGCAAGAGTAATGTTGCATGCCAAAAAACTTCCATATCACTTTTGGGCAGATGCCGTAATCACTACTTGATATATCCACAATCGAGTTACCTTAAGAATTGGTACCTCTTTTACTCTCTATGAACTATGGAAGGGAAGAAAACCTACTGTCAAGTACTTCTATGAGTTTGGTAGCAAATGCTACATACTGAACGATAGAGAACAAAGAAGGAAAATGGACCCCAAAAGTGATGAATGAATCTTTCTAGGATACTCTACCAATAGTAGAGCCTATAGAGTGTTCAACTCAAGAACAAAAGTCATGATGGAATCTATCAATCTCATAGTTGATGACTCCACTTATGAAATTAGAACAGATGTTGAGGTAGACGTTAGAACTTCAGACGTATAAAATGTTGAACCTGGAATGGAAAAGACTGCAAAATCAAACGATGAAGATGTGGAAAATGGAACTGATGAACCCCAATTCAACAAGGGACCTTCAACCATAATTCAGAAAAATCATCCTAATGATCTGATTGTTGGAAAGCCTGATCAAGGGATCACAACCAGATCTAGAGAAGTAATATCCAACTCATGCTTTGCATCTAAAGTTGAAAAAATGTTAAGGAAGCTCTTACTGATGAATTCTGGATCAATGCCATGCAAGAAGAATTGGGACAGTTCAAAAGGAATGAGGTTTGAGATTTGGTTCCAAGACCTGAGGAAGTGAATGTCATTGGTACGAAATGGATCTTTAAAAACAAATCCGATGAAAAAGAGATTGTAACCATAAACAATGCCAGACTTGTTGCTAAAGGATATATCAAAATCGAAGGTGTGGATTTTGATGAAACCTTTGCACCGATTGCTCAACTAGAATCGATAAGATTACTACTTGGGGTGGCATGTATGCTTAAGTTCAAGCTCTTTCAGATGGATGTAAAGAGTGCCTTTTTGAATGGATACTTAAATTAAGAAGTATATGTTTAACAACCTAAGGGATTCAATGATCATGTCTACCCTGAACATGTATACAAGCTGAGAAAAGCTCTTTGTGGCTTAAAGAAAGCACCTATGGCATGGTATGAAAGGTTGACAGAATTCCTTGTGAATAATGGTTACAGAAAGGGAGGAATTGATAATAATTTTTTGTTAAAAATGAAGGTGGCAAACTTATGATAGCTCAAATATATGTTGATGACATTGTTTTTGGAGGAATGTCAAACCAGATGGTTCAACATTTTGTCCGACAAATGCAATCTGAATTTGAAATGAGCTTGGTTGGTGAACTAACCTATTTTCTCGTTCTACAAGTTAAACAAATGAAAGATAACATCTTTATATCTCAAAGCAAGTATGCTAAGAGTATTGTAAAGAAATTTGGCCTAGAAGGAGCTAGTCACAAAAGAACACCTACATCAACTCACCTGAAACTGACCAAAGATGAAAAAGGTGAAAATGTGGATCAAAGTCTTTACAAGAGTATGATAGGGAGTCTCCTTTATCTTACAGCCAGTAGGACTGATATTAATTTTGTTGTGGGAGTATGTGCTAGATATCAAGCAGAACCTAAAATCAGTCATCTCACTCAAGTAAAAAGAATCCTAAAAAATGTCGGCGGTACCAGTGAGTTTAGGATGATGTACTCTCATAGTACTGATTCCAGTCTTGTGGTGTATTGTGATGCTGACTAGGCAGGTAGTGCAAATGATAGAAAAAGTGCCTCTGGTGGTTGCTTCTTCCTTGGAAACAATCTCATCTTCTGGTTCAGTAAAAAGCAAAACAGTGTATCTTGATCCACTGATGAAGCTGAATATATTGCTGCTGGAAACAGTTGCTCTCAATTAGTCTGGATGAAGCAAATGCTAAAAGAATACAATGTTAAACAGGATGTCATGACCCTATATTGTGACAATCTGAGTGCCATCAATATATCTAAGAATCTCATACAACATAGCAGGATTAAACACATTGACATTCTTCATCACATTATTAGAGACCTTGTAAAAGACAAATTTGTCACTCTTGAACATGTAGCAACTGTAAAACAATTAGCTGATATCTTTACCAAAACCTTAGATGCTAGTCAATTTGAAAAATTAAGGGGAGATTTGGGAATTTGCATTGTTGAACTGTAGCAATTAAAGGAAGAGTGGTGTGTAACAATTACTTTCTCTTCCCTCCTTTCAGTAGCACACGCTGGTTTAGGGAAATCATTAGTAACTTCCCTTAACCATCCAACTACACGCCATCAACTCCCCACTATCTATTCAACCACACCCTCTATTCCTCATTTCAGAAAACTAACCTACATTTTCTCTTTCATTTCTTTTTGCATCACCCCCTTGTGTGATTCCATTTTTTCTTGTCTGGTAAATATGAAGTTTGTTAATGATCAAGATGCTAAACAACCTAAGACGTCTGGTAGCACCCCTCAAAAGGTCACCACTGTAACGCCCACTTTATTTATTTAATTATTTTATTAGAGTATATAGTATATTATTATATATTATATGATTTTAATGATGTTTGCGACGTATGAGATGATGTTGTGGTGTGATGTTTATTTTATTGTTTAATAAAATAAAATACGTGATGAAAATTAAGATGTGATATAAAAACAAATATTTTGGGAGATGGGGTTGTTTTCATAAATAAGATAGAGTTGTGGGGGTAAGTGAGAATAGAAAGAATTATATAAGGGAGTTAGGGTTAGAAAGAAACAGTCAGTACGTTACAGACTTTTGGCAAGAAGGGAGAAAAGTGGCTAGAGAAGAGGGAACCCCAATTCTGCAATATTACCAGGTAAGGGTGAGCCTAGCTTCAATTATATTACTGTAATTCATCTATTTATGATTAACGAAGGAATTAGGAGGTAATTTTGAGGGATTTCATAAACTAGGGTTTAGAGGATTTTTGGATGAATTGATGTTAGAATGATGTGAATTGGTGTAGAAACCTGTTACAGAACCTAGATTAATCACTAGGACTATAATTCTGATAGATTAGAAGCATAAAACGAAGAATTGGACGAGTTTTGGCGAGGTTTTGAGCGAACCCGCAACCTGTTCTGCGACCGCTCGCCGTGGCGAGCAGACCTACTCGCCGTGGCGAGCAGAACAGTTTAACTCGCAAGGCGAGCAACATCACTCGCCGTGGCGAGCAGTTAGGTTTTCACTCGCGAGGCGAGCAGCTGAGCTCGCCGTGGCGAGCAACCCTTTAGTGCTCGCGAGGCGAGCAACATCACTCGCCGTAGCGAGCAAGTGGCAGAACGCAATTTAAGTAGCTCGCCGTGGCGAGCAGTCCCACTCGCCACAGCGAGCAATGTGGTCTCAGACCACTATAACTTGAGTTTTAGAACTCTGTTTTGAGCGAGGCTTTGAGGGTAGACTTTTGGATAGCATTAGAGATGTTTAAGACCTAAATTAGAACCTGTAATGACGCTGTAAGATGATTTTAAGACGTTGGCGTTAATCTATGATTAAAATGATTATTAAGTGAAGTTTATGAACGAAGTACAAATGATGTTTGTGATGATATCTATATGCTGTAAATATATATGTTAAGTGTGCTGAGCTGCTGTCATGTACTGTTACAATTGCATGTGTCGATAAAGAGTCGTATATGATGTTAAGATGTTGTGTCTTAACTTGTTTAAGTATATGAGTCGAGTTCATGCATTTGCATAATTAGCGACAGTGGAGCTTTTGCTCAAAGCGACGGTAGAACACTTGCTCAAAGTGACGGTGAAGCTTATTAAAGCTAAAATATTGGTACCACATGCATGATGTTAAGATGTTAGAGTTGCATTTGTCGAGTCATGTGTCTGAGATGTTTTGAGACGGTTGTTTATGAAGATGTTCTAAGATGATTTGTTTATGTGGATGTTTGAGACGTTTCTGTTCTATGTGATGAATAATGTTGTTATTTGTTAAGCATAAATTATTTGAATTATATGTTAATATAATTGTTGTGAATCTCACCCCTTCTGTTGGAATTGCCGCCTTGTGGGCAAGTGCAGGTGACCAAGCTTAGGTTCGTCGATGTGAGAGGTTCTTGTGGAGTCTTAGGAGCTCTGATACGTAACGGGATGGGGATTATTATTATTTCTATTCCTTTTATGTATCATGCTGATTTATTATGATGTTTGCGACGTAACTTGATTTGAGATGTTTTATGAGTCTTTTGTGCCGAGAACTATTTATCTAGGATTTTGAGACGTTTATGAATTCCGCTGCTATGTTTGAATATTGTTTAAGAATAAATTATTATTCAATTTGATTTTAAAGATTTAATGAAATGTGACATCCTGATTTTATGTGTTATACTCTGATTAAATGTATGAAATTTTTTAAGTCGGGATTTCGGGGTGTTACAATTGGTATCAGAGCAGGTCGGTCCGTCCGGCCAATTAGAGGTAGTTTCTGTGAATAGCACTGATGACGAAGAGGAAAACATGTCTATTGATGGTGACAAAAGTACTGAAAAGACTGCATATGTGGTTAATCTGAGCGAAGAAGATGACATTCCTTTGGCTAATATAATTGCAGCCAAGAGATTGAAAGACATGAAAGGGAAGGCATCGGCTAAGGAAAGCCAACCTTTTAATACTACCAAAAGAAAAGTGGTTGTAGAACCAACTAAAAGATAGAGTAATGACACTCTTCACATTGCTAAGAAGAAGTCCTTAAAAAGAAAGAAAGCTCCCTCTATCTGTAACACCCCGAAATCCCAAGTATAAAAATTCATAATGTAATCAGAGTATATCATATTCAGGATGTCACATTTCATAAAAATCTTTAAAATAAAAAGAATAATAATTCTTTATCCTTCAAAATTCATTAACATAAATCTTTTCAAAAACTTTGCAGCAGAATCATAATTCAAAACTCCTTAAAAGGATTAGTTATTGGCATAAATGTCATAATTAATTCAAAACGATACATAAAGGAATAGAAACAAATAGTAAATCCCCATCCCGTTACATATCAGAGCTCCTATGACATCACACAGGAAAATCCTCACACGTCGAACCTATACTTGGTCACCTGCACTTGCCCACGAGGCGGCAATTCCAACAGAAGGGGTGAGATTTCACATTCTATAATAATAATCAACATAAAATAGCAACAAATCATATAAGAAAATCAATCAACATAAAAGAGCAACAAATCATATAAGAGAATCAATCGACATAAAACACCAACAAATCATATAAGAGAATCAATCAACATAAAAGAGCAACAAATCATATAAGAGAATCAATCGACATAAAACACCAACAAATCATATAAGAGAATCAATCAGCAAAAAACAACAACAAATCATCATCAACAAGTACTTCATATAATTACAGATATAAATCATCAATTAATTTCAAGTATCAGGTAACATCATCATCATCTTAATCAACTTCATAACTTCAAAATTTACTTAACCACTTGACTCGACTATGCAACTCTAACATCTAAACATCATGCATGTGGTACCATTTTAAGCTTAAATAAGTTTCACCGTCGCTTGAGCAAATGCTCCACCGTCGCTTTGAGCATAAGCTCCACCGTCTCAAATTATGCAAATGCATGAATTCGACTCTTTATACTTAAACAAGTTAATACAACATCTTAAACATCATTTACGACTCTTTGACCGACACATGCAATTATATCAATACATGGCAGCAGCTTAGCACATTTACACATATTTACATCACAAAATCATCGTCGCAATACCAATTAAACATCATATAAATAACTTCCATATAAATATCATATAAATAATTTCCATATAAACATCATATAAATAACTTTCATATAAACATCACATAAATATCATATAAACAACTTTCATATAAATATCATATAAATAACATATAAACAACTTTCATAACTTTCATATAAATATCTTATAAATAACAGTAAACAACTTTCATAAAAATATCATATAAATATCATATAAACAACTTTTCATATAAATTTATGAGATTATCTATACTCTTAACAACCTAATTCAATTCAAAACCTAACTTCTACAACCACAACAAATTTCAACAACAACAAGATTAAACATTTTTTTTAGAATTATATGCTTATGATTAAAGAAGGTTAGTCCCACCCTTACCTTAGATTGATTGATTGCAAAGATTCTACAAACTTCTCTTCTCTAACTCTTCTCTTACTCTAGGTTTCACCTCTTTTTCTAACTCTAACTCTCCTTTTTATAATAACTATAATTTCTCTTACACCCCAAAACTACTTTTTTCCTCGTAATCTTATTTATTTCTAAATTAAATATATCTCTCCCCCACTTAATAATAATAATACACCAAATAACAAATATATCTCTACACAAAATATATTTCTATACTAGATAACATATATTCCCACACAAAATAACGAGTATATCTCTACACAAAATATATTTCTATACTAGATAACATATATTCCCACACAAAATAACGAATATATCTCTACACAAAATAACAAATATATTTCTATACTAGATAACGTATATATTTCCACATAAAATAACAAATATATCTATAACAAATAACAAGCATATTTATAACAAATATATTTCTAAACAAAATAACAAACATATTTATAACAAATATATTTCTAAACAAAATAACAAACATATTATCACTTATCAAATATAAAATCATGTAAAAGTATTCAAATATTAACTAAAAATAATTAAATAAAAAGGGGGCGTTACAACTCTCCCCCACTTAAAGGATTTTCGTCCTCGAAAATTTACTTCGATTAAACAACTATGGGTAAACTCCTGCATGTTAGTCTTCTACACAACAAACAATAGTCAAAATAATACAACTATACTATTTCTAACTCAAAGACAACGTCACTCGACTCTCTAATTGGCCGGACGGACCGACCTGCTCTGATACCAATTGTAACACCCCGAAATCCCAAGTATAAAAATTCATAATATAATCAGAGTATATCATATTCAGGATGTCACATTTCATAAAAATCTTTAAAATAAAAAGAATAATAATTCTTTATCCTTCAAAATTCATGAACATAAATCTTTTCAAAAACTTTGCAGCGGAATCATAATTCAAAACTCCTTAAAAGGATTAGTTCTTGGCATAAATGTCATAATTAATTCAAAACGATACATAAAGGAATAGAAACAAATAGTAAATCCCTATCCCGTTACATATCGAGCTCCTATGACATCACACAGGAAAATCCTCACACGTCGAACCTATACTTGGTCACCTGCACTTGCCCACGAGGCGGCAATTCCAACAGAAGGGGTGAGATTTCACATTCTATAATAATAATCAACATAAAATAGCAACAAATCATATAAGAAAATCAATCAACATAAAAGAGCAACAAATCATATAAGAGAATCAATCGACATAAAACACCAACAAATCATATAAGAGAATCAATCAACATAAAAGAGCAACAAATCATATAAGAGAATCAATCGACATAAAACACCAACAAATCATATAAGAGAATCAATCAGCAAAAAACAACAACAAATCATCATCAACAAGTACTTCATATAATTACAGATATAAATCATCAATTAATTTCAAGTATCAGGTAACATCATCATCATCTTAATCAACTTCATAACTTCAAAATTTACTTAACCACTTGACTCGACTATGCAACTCTAACATCTAAGACTATGCAACTCTAACATCTAAACATCATGCATGTGGTACCATTTTAAGCTTAAATAAGCTTCACCGTCGCTTTGAGCAAATGCTCCACCGTCGCTTTGAGCATAAGCTCCACCGTCTCAAATTATGCAAATGCATGAACTCGACTCTTTATACTTAAACAAGTTAATACAACATCTTAAACATCATTTACGACTCTTTGACCGACACATGCAATTATATCAATACATGGCAGCAGCTTAGCACATTTACACATATTTACATCACAAAATCATCGTCGCAATACCAATTAAACATCATATAAATAACTTCCATATAAATATCATATAAATAATTTCCATATAAACATCATATAAATAACTTTCATATAAACATCACATAAATATCATATAAACAACTTTCATATAAATATCATATAAATAACATATAAACAACTTTCATAACTTTCATATAAATATCTTATAAATAACAGTAAACAACTTTCATAAAAATATCATATAAATATCATATAAACAACTTTTCATATAAATTTATGAGATTATCTATACTCTTAACAACCTAATTCAATTCAAAACCTAACTTCTACAACCACAACAAATTTCAACAACAACAAGATTAAACCTTTTTTTTAGAATTATATGCTTATGTTTAAAGAAGGTTAGTCCCACCCTTACCTTAGATTGATTGATTGCAAAGATCCTACAAACTTCTCTTCTCTAACTCTTCTCTTACTCTAGGTTTCACCTCTTTTTCCAAAACAGTTTGCACGTCATATCATTTTCTAACTCTAACTCTCCTTTTTATAATAACTATAATTTCTCTTACACCCCAAAACTACTTTTTTCCTCGTAATCTTATTTATTTCTAAATTAAATATATCTCTCCCCCACTTAATAATAATAATACACCAAATAACAAATATATCTCTACACAAAATATATTTCTATACTAGATAACATATATTCCCAAACAAAATAACGAATATATCTCTACACAAAATATATTTCTATACTAGATAACATATATTCCCACACAAAATAACGAATATATCTCTACACAAAATAACAAATATATTTCTATACTAGATAACATATATATTTCCACATAAAATAACAAATATATCTATAACAAATAACAAGCATATTTATAACAAATATATTTCTAAACAAAATAACAAACATATTTGTAACAAATATATTTCTAAACAAAATAACAAACATATTATCACTTATCAAATATAAAATCATGTAAAAGTATTCAAATATTAACTAAAAATAATTAAATAAAAAGGGGGCGTTACACTACCGATTCTGAATATGATGTTGGAAACGATGTCTTGGACATCATGCTAGCTGCCAAAAAGACAACTGCCTCAGAGAAGAAAGTTCATGCCAACGTGACATATGCTCCAATAGACAACATCTCCTTCCACCTAATTACTAATGTGGAAAGATAGAAGTATGTGTTCCAAATAAGGTTAGATCTAAAAAGAGAATTAAGTAAGGATACCATGGAATGCAAAGAAGCTATGAAGCTTGTTGATGATGTTGGGTTGAGAAGAAGTGTTAGTGGTTTTGACACTACTATGAGATGCTGGTTAAAGAATATCTTGTCAACATTCCTAAAGACTGTGATAGTCCTCTCAACAAGGAATATAGGAAGGTCTTTGTTCGAGGAAAATGTGTGGAATTCTCTCATATTGTCATAAATAGATTTCTAAGCAGAAGTGAGGAAGAGTTTCCAGATGTAGAAGCAACTGACAACACTGTGTGAAAGGAGATCACATCAGGACAAGTTACGAAATGGCCCATCAAGAGCAAGCTGGTCTCAAGCAGGCTTAATGTCAAATACGCTATGCTTCACAGGATAGGAGCTGTCAACTGGGTGCCCAATAATCATACCTTAACCATTGCAACATTTTTAGGTAAATTCATCTACATTGTCTATACTAAAAAGAAATTTAATTTTCGTGCTTATGTTCATGAGCAAACCCTAAAACATGCTTAAACCTTTGCCATTAAGATGCACATAGTCTTTCCTTACATCGTCTGTGGCGTCATCTTAAACCAATACCCATGAATTTTGGTAAATACTGATGTGGTGAGCAAGAGCTTAAAGAAATATCCAAAACCTGGGAAGAAACCATCAAGACCAATGTTGAAAGGAAGTTGCATGCAGATAACCTAATTTAGGCTATAATTGTTGAAGAACAGGTTAAAGAAAGGGGTGAGGACAATCAAGATGGTGTAGGCAATGAAGAAAGTGTTGAGGCAAAATCCCTAATTAATTTTAAAGATAATAAACCTTGATGATTAAGGAATTAATAGACTTTGATTAATTTCTTGGTATTTAACTTGTGCTCTTGAGTGTTTAACTAAGACAGGAACAAAGTTTAAGTCATACCAAGATACAAGAAATCAAAGGACATTTGAATTCATAAATTAACCGTGAGTTCAGAAAGTTGATCAAAGATCAGAATATTTAAGTAGAGTTCAAAATATTGTTCTTAAATAAGCCCAGAAACTCAAGAACATTATCAAGATCATGCAAGGCACACGTGGCATGAATAAATGTCCAGTAAAGTACATTGACATGGATCAATCAAACAATAAAGACATTTACAAGATTAATGTAAAAAAGGATATTCAATGTTCATTTAAGACTATGAACGTTTAAGTACTAGGATTTGATTACATCAAATGAAAGTCTTACAAATAATCCTAAGTGAAACAAAAGGAATATTTTGATGATCGGAATGTTTAGCTCAACACATGCTTTATAAACAGTACAGTAGGTGAAAAGCAAAAAGCAAAAGCATAAAAGAAATCTTGTCTCACTCAATCAATGTTAGACATGTATGAGAGTTGGTACTGTACATGAATCACACAATCTCTCAAAGCATGAGTATAAAGAAATCAGAATCCATTTAGAAACAACCAAATAAAGGGAGCATTATACAAATGGAGCGAATAAAAAAATGTCATTGGAGATCAGATGCCTAAAAATATATAGGTTTATTTTATTTTTGTTTTTAATTATTATTTATAAAGATTTTTTCAACAATGGTGTAAGACTATTAAACTTGTACGGACGTTTGATTATTTCTTACTTTTATATTTATATATTTATATTATTATGTTTTTTTAAAGAAAAATTATCATGTATTATTATACTTTTATATGGTGATGTTTAGACTATTTGTTTACACCTCTAATATTAATTTTGTTCTATACAAATATTGATAATATTTTTGTAAGGCCGAATATTGATTATATATATATATATATATTTATTTATAATATAGTTAATATTTTTTTGAATAAATATTTATAATTAATATATTATAATATTTTTTAAAACATCTTGGTTAATTTTGTCAAAAAATCTAGATAATCGTGGTTTGATTTTTTTATGTTAAATTAAAAATATTTAAAAATTCTATAATTGCTTATGTAATGCCACATTTAAATACTTCAATTTATGTAAGTACATTTTGGTGTACATATCCAAACATAAAACACTTATCGAGCATAAAAACTTATGATGTAAGCTCTAATGCTATAAACATCTATATAAACTGTTTATCCAAAGGAGGTCATAGTTAGTGTGTATATATATTACACACTATTGATATTGATCTAAATATAAATATAATTTATTACAATTTAAAAATGACAAACACTTATATATATATAATTTTAATTTTAATCAAAACTAAAATGAAACTTTGATAAAAAAAACATAGCTTAAAATTTACTTACACTTTAGTTGATTAATAATGGTGGGTAAAGTAAGAAAAAGCCTGCGTTGTCCCTTTGCGTCCATCCAATTCCAATGTTGTAATCAACGAAACAGTCTCAGGTAGTGTGTGGATTCATCCTCCAAACGCCGTCACCGGAGGGGAAGAAGAGCATCTCAGCCACCACCACCACCGCCACTCTTCACCTGAGGAAAACTTCCATTCTTCCTTTCATCTCCACCCTCTTCTCTCCACCTCCACTTCAACATCACCAACAGCAACTTTCTAGAACCTTCTCGTAAGTTCCCAAACCCTAATTTTCAATTTCATTTTTTTTAACTTTTTCCTTCCTTTCGATGATTCAATTTTTGGTATTTTATTTTGAAAAGTGGGAATGAGTGTTCTTGGGGCATTGGTTAAGTTAATAAATATAGAATTTTTGTGCTGGAAGTTGTTGATTCAACTTCTTAGAAGTTTAAAATTTGTTTATGTTGATAAGATTGCAAAATTATATCTTTGTGAAAAATGTTTATGTTTGTGTTTAGGAAAGTGTAATTAAGATGGCTTGGATGGAAGAAAATGATGGGAACGGAAAAGAAAAGGAGTTAGGGGGAGAAAATGGTTTTTTGAAAGTGAAAGAACCGTCTGTTAGTGCTGGTGGAGATGATACTGTTTCGGGGAATAAGAGATCTGAAGTGAAAGACGATATTTCTTTTGCCAATGTTTTGCGTTCGAGGAACAAGTTTACGGACTCTCTTGCTTTGTATGAGCGTGTTTTGGAGAATGATGGTGGAAATGTAGAGGCCCTCATTGGAAAAGGGATATGCTTGCAGATGCAGAATATGGGTAGACTTGCTTTTGATAGTTTTTCGGAAGCTGTTAAGTTGGATCCTCAGAATGCTTGTGCTCTCACACATTGTGGTATTCTTTACAAAGAAGAAGGTCGCTTGATGGAGGCGGCTGAGGTATGTACATGCTAGATGACTAGTTTTTTTATGATGAAATAGCATGGTATTTTTTGTTTTCTAATTCCATTTGTTGTAGATGATACAGTAGTGCTTCTTGTTCTTATTTAAACCCTGTATTTAACCGACTTAGTGGTGACTATAGATTTTATTTCTTGATTGCGTCCATTTTACATAACTTTCTAGGCTTTATATATTAGATTGAGTGAGGCATATAGTACAATTCCAATGAGTATGATGGGTTTCTGATTATGCCATGAATATGTGCTTATTAATGTAGTTTGTAACTTTTTTTAACATAAGAACACATATGAAACTTTTTGAACAGACTGATAGAAAATAGATTTAAGTTCTGTGAATTACTTAGTAAGGGCACTTGGTGTCAGCATCCTTGATATTTATATGCATAAAAGAATTGATACATTATTACATTGTAGGTTTACAAGACAACAATAAAGAGTTGAACTATTTCCTATGAATCTAATATATTCAACTATGCATTGACTCCCATAAATCCTAGCAATACATTATTGACTATAATATTGGAAATATGCAAGTTACATTACATAAAAACCTAATACAATCAAATCATGCAGGTTTCCCTTGTAAATCCTTGTAGTGATATATATTGCTAATTTCAGCCCACTTAGATTTAAATGAGGAGATTCAACATATCATAGCCATCATGATGCTTGATTGTTTGTCACCTTGAACTGAGTTCAATACAGTGCTGATAATGTTTGTCGATACTGAAGTCAAGAACCTGAAATAGTCATAGTCATGATTTACATACAAGTGTAGAGAATCTATTCCTATCCACCTCCATTCAGTTCCTTAGTACCTATGTAGCGAGCAAATAATTTTCTTCGAGGATTTGTACTATAATATTGCAGAACAGAATTGTATAGGATGATATCGAATATAATAAAAACAAAGGCAGGGGGAACCCGTTACCTACTCTTCCTTAACTAACAAACCTTTCATTTTCCTATATGCAGCATTATTGTCTACTGGATAATAGACCTGCTAACTTGCTTTTCTTTCAGAACATCCATGCGGTTCTTGACTGGGGAATGCATATACTTAGACTGCCAGCATACTTTATTTGATATGTTTAGGAACATAATGGGATGTATTTTAATGGATTAGACATAAGGCTATTAGGGTCATGGTAGTTAAAAGTGGGAGTCGGTGTGTAAGATTAGTCTTTCTTACGATTTTTCCATATTTGAGTGATCCTGACCTGATTCACAGGAAAATCATGAGTGCGTTGGATTGACCGAGATTTCTGTGTAAGCTCATGGGATTGGTTGGTGCTTAAATAAATTATTTTCGGGCAGGATTCCGCGAACCACTTTTTAAAAACCCATGCTATACTAAAACAGAATCCTAACCCGATTTCTCATTTCTTCTCGAGTCTATGCCTCGTGCAACCGGCAGGCACAACCCACAGCCATCTTCTTCCATTTTTCTTCAGATGCTTCAGCCACTAGCTTTTCTACCTCGGCTCCTCTTGCGTTACAGCTTGCTTGAATCTCTCCTGCAAGCTCATAGGTTCTAGCTTCCTGCTGGGTGTTGCTCTTCTTGTTCAAGCTTCACCTGTTGCTCCCTGGTTGCTGTTTTGCTCTTCAAAACTCTTCTCTTGTTTCAGTGTATGTTGGGCTAGGTACTTGTGATTAGTGTTGTCAAATCAAAATTAGGAGGCCCTTTTCAGTGTATGTTGGGCAGATTGCAATGGTGGATTTTTTGACAACCGCCACTGCCAATTTACGAAGTAGGTAGTGTCGAGGTGTTTTATGATGGACATGTCTGCTTAAAATAACAGTAAAATGATAGTATTTTTTTGGCATTCTGCCGTGCTCTCCAATCCGCAATCGATGATATTGCTTATGAACGCTTTTTCTTATCTATGATTTTTTTTTTTTTGAGGAGTCTTGTCTATGAAACTTGACGGGCTTAATTTTTGTTAAGATATAGAATAAAAGGGAACTAGAGTTAAGGGTAGTTAGAGCAACTAGTTAGTTAGTTGGAGGAGTATTTGTATAAATAGGAGTATATGCAAGGATAGATGGAAAAGCATAGAGTAATAAAGCAGCGACTCTGTTCTAGAAGGGAAAACCTCTGGAGGAGGGAGGATGAAATCGCGAGATTGAGCAATGGAAAAATCTGTGGCTGTCTTGAATGGAGCTGACAGTCATGGTTAACCAAGTCCCATGGAGAGCCGTGTTGAGCTTAATGAAATGCTGAAGCATGCACTGAAAAGGCAGAATTTTGGTTGCGACCAAGAAAGAGCAGAGACTGCAACCCTTTTGATCAAGAAGAGTGTCGAGGGATTGGCATGACTAAGAAGTTGATGGTCAAGGGGTGCAGATACACGATGATGAGTCGAACAAGTTGGAGGTAAAACCTTCTTGAGAGAAGACCTTGTCACAGCAACAGAAAAACATTTCTGAAGCAGATAGCCACTAAGAATCTTGTTCTTGGGCAAAGCAGAAGGGTGATGTGGACCATTCCATTGGCTTGGGTGTCATCAAGGCAAGAAACAAGTCTAAAATTATATCACCACTGAAAACAACGCTGGAAAAATAAGAAAGAAGCAGAAATCATGGTACGATTGTAGAATATGGAGATGACCCATTTGTCAAAACTTGGAGCTGGCTGAAATGATGACTGAAGAAGAGAAACAAGAATCACAACCAAAACTGTCCCACCCAAAGCTGTTCTTGGAAGTTTTGGGGAGAACAAGCAAAGAGGGGAAAAATGGTATTCTGCATCTTGGGTTTATTTTTAGATTTCATGGATAAGTCCCAATATGCTGATATTGTCTGATGGGTCCATGAAAAGAGGGTCTTAAGCTATCCTAATTGAAGATCTAAATTCATTAGGCCTAATCCAAGGCACATCTAGCCCAATTCATAATTCGGGCGACACACATGTTTCCATAACATCTTTTATTTACTGACCAGGTTGTTCACCAAGTTCACTGCCAAGTTGAACTTGCCTCTATGGTGTTTGGGAAAGATTTATCATCATTGGAAACAACAGTGGTTTGGCAACTACTACAGGAAAGTGCAGATTGATCGGATTCAAAAAGAATTTTTTACCCCTTTGCACCCAGCTGGCTTATCAACTTCGCAAAAGTGGGATCCCAGGGGAAAGTTTTATTTTTCATCAACTATTAAACATGCTGGAATTTAGTATATTGCGACCTTGAGGATAAGGTAGTTTTCTAGGGGGTGTATTGTTAGGATATAGAATAAAAGGGAGTTCAAGTAGTAAACAGTTACTTCGAGGAATATTTGTATAAATAGGAGGATAAAAGGATAGTGGGAAAAATATTTTGAACATTTTGTAATTGGTAAATTAGTGGCTCAGAAAGGGAGACCCTTGGAAGAGGGATCATTCTTGGTTCCTATTTTGTATAAGTATTCTCATTCTGTCAATAAAATTCTTCTTTCTTTTCAATTTGATTTCCGGGTTCCTACTCCTAACCATTGTGGTCCTCCATATCACCCCTCTGATCTTATACTTGTCTATAAATATTTTCAACTGATTTCTCACCGTTTCCCTTAAAGATAATTTTTTTCGTTTTCATAATCATTATTAAATTTAAAAGAAATTTTAGCCCATTAAAATATTAATAATTAAACAACTATAAAATAAATGTCTGCATTCTTGAATTTCATTATACTAATATCCATTAACTAATTATATCATTTTTATATAAAAATATATTTTAATATTTTCAGTAGGATCTTACTATCTGTGTTATGATTCTGCAATTTCAAATCTCGACTCTTCTTCCCAATCCCAAGTAAAATGCAAGGCCTTGGTTAGGGCATTATTAGATATGCATAGCTCAATGTAGATGTTCTTAGTGTCACATTCGTCCTTGTCCGTACCACAAAGTTTGACAGTTTACCTTGTTATATACTCCAGCATATTCTCATGATAGTTGTAACCAAAGAAAGTATTCCCATACTAGTATTGATTTCAGAAGCATGCTAACAATTTGCGTTCTAGTTGTCAAGAAAGAGGAAGCATCTCAACTATACACTAAGATGAATATACTCCCTCCGTCTCACAATAATAGTCTTTTTATCATTCTTTCTTTTTCTCAAAATAATTGTCACTTTAGAATACCAATGCAACATTTATTATTTTTTTCCATTATTATACCCTTATTTATTGAATTTCATCCAACTTAACTACTCTACTAACTACAATTAATAAGGGTAGTAAATGATATTAATTTTACCATTGAAATCAACGCAATCAATCATTTCCTTAATAACCGTGCACAAACCTTAAGCGACTATTTTTAAGAGACGGAGGGAGTAGTATATATGAAGACACAATATCCCGATTACTGCATATACATGATTCATTGAACCTAGACATATGATACATGATTCTAATAGAAGCTATCGCTGATAATCAAATGATTTACTTGGAGCAGTCATATCAAAAGGCGTTACGGGTGGATCCTACATACAAAGCAGCTGCTGAATGCTTAGCCATTGTTCTAACAGATATCGGTACCAACATAAAGCTTGCAGGAAACACTCAAGAGGGTATTCAAAAATATTTTGAAGCTCTCAAAATAGATCATCATTATGCGGTAATTCTATCTCAATTCTTTTCCTGCATTTTTTCTTTTTATTAAATCCATTTTAAATAATAAATAAATCAGCTTTTGCCTGCATAATATGAATGTTTTTTCTTTCTATCTGTCCTTGCAGCCAGCATACTATAACCTTGGCGTGGTCTATTCTGAAATGATGCAATATGACATGGCCCTGACTTTCTATGAGAAAGCTGCATCAGAGAGGCCTATGTATGCTGAAGCATATTGCAACATGGGTGTCATTTATAAAAATCGTGGGGATTTGGAAGCGGCTATTACTTGTTATGAGAGGTACACGAAACATCCAGGGCTTGCACTTGTCTTGACAAGCCAAGTTATGCTTGCAGTTTTTTTGTTTGTTTTTATTTATTGTATAATGATTAGCTTATTTTGTGTTCAAAGTAGCTTATAATCAAGAGAGCTTTTGGGAAATAATTATTTTCTTTAAAAATTAAGGGTTGTCTGTGTATTTTCACTAGAACACGAGTGGAAATTGTATATAAATTATGTTTTTCAGTAAGAAAAATGAAAAAAATGTCAAAAAAGCTAATTTAGTGCTTTTCTTAGAAGGTAGATATAATAGTATTTGAAAAAAAGCTCTTCTTAAGTTTTGTTGTAGAACATTTTTTAAGCATCCTTGTCTTAGCTTAAAAAGGGGATTCTATAATAATACTATTTTTTTTGGAAGAGATAGGGTTGGTTGTTTGGTTTGAGAAGTTTTTTTCTGCCTAAATTTTTGGGTTTTTATTTTTACTGCTAAACTGTTCTTATTTTCATTCTGATTCTTGTTTTCCCAAATTTTTACTGGGAACGGTGAAAATAGCTCATTCATGTAAAATCTTTAAAAATATAAAAAGTGAAAACAAGAGGGCAGTTTAGTTATTAAAAGAAAAACACAGAAATGAAAACAGATAATGTATTCTCAAACCAAATAGCCCTACTATTTTTAGCTTTTAAGAAAAGGACGAAAAGACTTTCTTGAAGTTTTTTTTTTCAATTACATAATTGTCATAAATTTTTTCAGAGATACCTTTCTAACTTAAAAGAACACATTTTCTTTAGAAGAAGCACAAACAAATGGACATTAATCTAATCGAAACATGTACTTAATGACTGGGCGTATGCTGTAAGCTTTTATGATCAATTACTGTTTTATGGCAGGTGTTTAGCTGTTTCACCTAACTTCGAGATTGCCAAAAATAATATGGCTATAGCTTTGACAGATTTGGGAACAAAGGTGATACAAGCAGCGCTATTTTTTTAGCAGTATTATTTTTTTTTTTTTTTGAACAGCTTTTAGCAATTTTATTGATATTGTCCTCATGTATGACGTCCTCTATCTTTGTTTTTAAGATTAAAATCATGAAGTTGAAATACTTCTATTATAAACATGAATAATAGTGTATTGGTAATAATACAATTGAAATGATGGCTTCTAGGTAATAATAGTACAATGGTATTATCAACATGAGTAATAGTGCAATGTCCCTCTAGGAACAAATTTTAGGAAAACTCTTCTGACTTGGGACGTGCAGTAGTGTGGTTTGTGTTTGTGAATCAATGTTTTCTAATTATTTATTGTCTACAGTTTTTCAGGGGCACCTTTCTTTCTTTCTATTCCTCATGTGCAATGAGATGCATTGACAACTCTGGATCATTTTTTCTTGCTAACAGAGATCAGGTTTTCTTTTTATATATAGGTTAAACTGGAGGGTGACATCAACCGTGGTGTGGCTTTTTATAAGAAAGCTCTGTATTATAATTGGCATTATGCTGATGCTATGTATAATCTTGGGGTTGCTTATGGTGAGATGCTTAAGTTTGATATGGTATGTCTTGCACGCACATGTTTATATTTCTCGCATAATGCACCTGCATGTAATATATTACGATACAGCTTTAATGTAGTATTAATCGCCGCTTTGGAAAATCTTTCTATACTACTCAGGCTATTGTGTTCTATGAACTTGCCTTCCATTTCAATCCACATTGTGCGGAAGCTTGTAACAATCTAGGCGTTATATATAAAGATCGTGACAACCTTGATAAAGCTGTAGAATGCTACCAGGTAATGATAATTGCGTCAGTTGTTTCAACCCTTGATGGGTTCATTGGATTGCATAGATTTTTGACAGCAGCATTTTTTTGGTATTGTAGCTTGCTTTGTCAATCAAACCGAACTTTTCACAGTCATTAAATAACCTTGGTGTTGTATACACTGTCCAGGTAAGCATTGTTCAATTTTTGAATTTTGAAGTTGATCTAATGTCTTCAGTTGCTAATTTAATTATCTTCTCTAATTTCTCCAGGGCAAGATGGATGCTGCTGCAAGTATGATTGAGAAAGCCATCGTTGCAAATCCGACATATGCGGAAGCATACAATAACCTAGGTCTTTTTATTTTTTTATCCTTTCTAATACATTAGTTGTTTTGTCATTGTGATAAATCATGTTTACTGTCTCTTGTTTGTTACACTATTTTTGCTAAAACAGTAAAAGTTTATCGAGTAGTTTTATAAGTAGAAATATTCAAAGATATTGGCCAAAAAACTGGTTACAGAGCTTATAATGAAATGATATTTCTTCTGCTAGGGAAGGATGGCAAAAGTTGCCGTAGTTATACACTATTAAATGTTTCATGCATTTAAAATAAAAAGCAAGTAATTGTGTTCCCATTCGTTGCACGGAAACTTCTATACGGTATCCTTCCTCTGTCGGAAGATTTTATGAAATTTTGTTTTTCTTTGTATATGGTTGCAAATATGATTTATTTTAAGGTGCCCAAGTGAAACCCTTACATCTGTTTTATGGTACACTTCATCTTTTCTATTCTTGTTATGCAGGGGTTCTTTACAGGGATGCTGGTGATATTGCTCTTGCAATTAATGCTTATGAACAATGTCTCAAGATTGATCCCGACTCTCGAAATGCTGGCCAGGTCTGGTGCACTATGGTTGAATTTGTTCTTGTTAACTTTTGTGAAATTTTCCAAAGATTCTACGTACATCTGTTTAGTCATTGTTCATAGAGAATGTGTATAGAAACAATATGAAACTGTCACTATTTCTTAAAAGTTGCACCGGTTACAGTGGAGTTGTTTAGAGAGACCGTATTACCATTTTAACTTTTGAAGAACATTATTTCTATTTTTGGTTAGGATTTCTCTTGATTCTTCAACAATTCCTCTGTTGTGCAAGCTGACGGGAAAATCATGCCACTAACTGCTATTGAAATGAACAATTGCATTAGAAGTGTCGAGGAATAACTCTTCTAAAAGCTTAAGCCAATAACTAAAAGTCCAAACATGGAGTAAATCACAGATGACCCAACTTAACAAGGGTTTATAAATGACTTAAACGCCACATAACCTCTTAAAATTGTTGCTTAAATTTGTATTGTAATCTTGGTATCTTACGTGCCTAGACTTTCCTTTTCACACACTAATAGAATAAACAACTTACGGCTTCTCTCTGCCTCACTCCTTCCTCCCCCCTCTCTCCATATATATGTATATTTGGGTATACTGTGATTAGATTTTGAGTGTTGAGTAAGTAAATTTCTGCAATCTTCATCCATCATTGTGAATATGTTCTGTGTTTCTTTCATGGACACAAACTTAACTGCAGGCTGAGTCATGTTAAATTGGCATCAAGTTTTCTTCTTATTTTGTTTTACTTCTCTCTATTGCTAATGATTTTTTCTTTTTTGTGACTAATATTGTTAATAATTAAGCATTAGAAAATTTGATATTTATATTCACATTGCTTGTGATAGAAAGTGTAGATGATTGGATTTTGTTCTTTGCAAGAATTACATGTCTTTTGATTATTGAAGTTTTTTCTAAAGTAGTTGAATTCTAATGTACCTTAATGTGCAGAACCGATTGCTTGCAATGAACTACATTGATGAAGGAAATGATGACAAACTTTTTGAAGCTCACAGGTAGCAGCTTTCTCCTACGAACTTTTGTACTTCTATTTGTATTATTAGTTGCATTTGACTGATTTAACTATCTATAATGTTTCATCAACTTCATTGATTCTTTTCTGTAAATTTTATGACATAGTATATAATTTTACTGTGTGATGAGAGAAAATAGAAATTTAATCGATTTCCTGACCAACTTCATTGTTTTTTCATAATTGTTTGGTGACATGTAGTATATATAACTTGCTTGGATGACAAAATAAAAATACTTATACTGTATCTGCATGGTGCTGGTGGGGAAGGGTGTGTGGCGCGAGAGAGACATCATTTGTTTTTTTTTTATTTATTTGCTGTTGATAATGTTGTTTATGGTGATGGTTAAGAAGAAAAAAAGTAAAAAATGGTTAAAAGAAAAATATTTCTCTTCACCAGCTGCCTATTAAGAAACAAATAGTTGTACGGCATACATAAGCCATACCTTTCTTCTTTTAAATCACAATGCCGTATTATGTAAGCATAAGCCATAATCTTGCTTTATATTTAGAAGTATATTTTTCTTCATGTTGTCTCCGCAAGCAACACTTTTTTATGTGATCAATGAAATGCATGGGCTATAACTGGTTGTGATTTCAATTGCTAAATTTTGTTGGCCATAATATTTTTATCCTCCGCAATTTGCTTTATATGAAAAAGTAGAATGACATTTAGATTTCAGTCTTATCAAAATAACGTTTTCTTTCAGGGATTGGGGTTTGCGATTTAGGAGATTATATCAACAATTTACATCATGGGACAACTCAAAAGATCCTGAAAGGCCTCTTGTGATAGGATATGTATCTCCTGATTATTTTACACACTCTGTGTCATACTTCATTGAAGCTCCCCTTATCTATCATGACTACGCCAGATATAAAGTGATTGTTTATTCAGCAGTTGTCAAGGTATCATTTACGATCCATGCGTGTAAAATCCTTCATATATTTCTTGTTCTTTTAATACATTTGGTAAATTTTCAAAGGTTTTGCATTGTGTTTGGGCATTACAATAGCTACTTGCATAATATATTTTCCTGTGCAATCTTAGAATTAGAGGTTAAGTTTATCTGTACTCCGCGGCAGGAACTGAAAAGTTTTAGTTGGTTAGCTTTCAAATTTGTTATGACTTGGATTTTTGTCTTTTTTGTTTTCTTCGATAGCAGAGACGTGAAAAAAATATTAGAGGAGTTAGAGACTTTTTTCAGGGTAACTGACAATGTCTTGTGCCCAGCGATTTGAGAGCTTTTGGATCAGAAAGTTTCTCAATCTTGCAGATGATTATAGATCTAGGAAATTAATTTCTTTAGGAATGGTTGTCACCTTTTCTTGAAGGAAATGTCACTTTTCAAGAATTTATTTCTGGCCCATAGCTTCGTATCTGTTGTGAGTCCTGTTTTCCGACAGTTATTTAGTACTCCAACATAGTATTGAAATGTATTCCCTCCGCTCTATTTATTTTTTTTAATAGAAAATGTTAGTATGTTGTGTTAGTATTTTTTTCGCATCTACATATTTTTTTTCGATAATTGCATCTACATAACTTTGTTGTTTCTATTTACTGTCGTTTTCAAAGTTCAATGCAATATTAAATATTAATTATAGATTTGTCAATAATGCCCTTATTTATCGCAGAGAGAGAAATAGATGAAATGAAATCATAAATGATTAAGGGTATTATAAGAAAAAGAGAAATAGTGTTATAAAAAATAACAGAATTTATAGATTGTCTTGGTACGTGATATATAAATAGGAACTGATGGAGTAGTTAGATATACTAATATATATTTTTAAGTAGTTCCCTATTCTGGTTTCATGTTTAATTCCATCAGAACTGTTATGCATGAGGTTTCAGTATTATAATCTTACAGTTTTCACATTAGCAAATATTCAATAAGTTTTCTGGAGAAGCATCTACTTTATTATATTCTGACACTTGGCTTGCTGAATTGGTTTGTTGGGAATGCTGAAAATATGTTATACTGCTTGGTTGGTAATCTTGTTACCATTGGAAAATTAACCTTTAGTTGTCATAAGCCATGTATGAAGTTGTTAGTGGTATTTTTTTGATGATAGAGATAATTGTTTTTTTTTGTTGCTATGGACATCCATTCAAACTGGTTCTCATGCAACATTGTGGCTTACAAATGCTCAGGCTTGCTCTTGTAAATGCAAGATGAGCCGTCTGTAGTAGCATCACAATTGGTCTGACCATTTCCTGGATCTTGCCACAGAAGGAGCTTTATAGCACCGGGTAGTTTATGGTGTTCCTCAGGCTTAGCATGACACGGAGACTTCAATATAATATATCTTGACATAATTATAATTGTTGTTAACGTTCTAACTGAGGTTTCATAATTTGTTTTCTGTTCCATATCTCCATTTGTTTTTCCATTTTGAAATTGATTTTCTTTTGATGTTGCAGGCAGATGCAAAAACCATTCGGTTTAGAGAGAAAGTCATAAAGAAGGGTGGGATCTGGAAAGATATTTATGGGACCGATGAAAAGAAGGTTGCTGATATGGTTAGAGAAGATCAGGTTGATATTTTGGTAGAACTTACTGGTCATACTGCAAACAATAAGCTGGGAATGATGGCTTGTCGACCTGCTCCAGTTCAGGTATTTTTAACGAATCTGTATGTATACTTTTTTCCATTGTTTTTCAGCTTACAGATTTTCTTATCCTTGCTTACTAAACAGCACAGATATAGTTTTCCTTTTTATATTCCAATCTCTGTTTAGTTATATCAGATTATTTTTTATTTTTTGTGAAAATGCAAATTAGTATTTTGTTGCATATATTGGCATATTATTTCTGATTTCTCCCAAAGTATATTTCTGTGAATTAATGTGATTTTCTGTGTAATTGAAACTGGAAGAATCATTTTACAGTACTTAGTTTAGCCTGGCTAATTGCTAGTATATACTCCTAAAATGGGATAATATTAAACTTGTTGATTACCAATGTTAGGCAAGAATCCAGATGTGAGATTCCATTTATGTATAATATTCAAAATAAACTTACACGATAGATTTTGATGTCTTTATCCCATGCTCTTGTTTCGATCATACACACTCTTCTCCATGTACGTGCTAAATCTACTTACCAAGCATGTGATATGAATTTGAATTTATCTATTTATGACAACATGCGTTTTTTTTTTCCTGTGCAAAATCAATTATAACAATATGTGTTATACTGTCATTAATGTGCTGATTATATATAATTTGATCTCTGCAACATTGCAACTTATATTGCTTGACATGCAGGTGACGTGGATCGGTTATCCCAATACTACTGGATTGCCTACAATTGATTATAGAATCACCGATTCACTGGCAGACCCTCCTGAAACAAAGCAGAAGTAGTTATCTTGATTTTCCGTACATTCTTGTCATTGATCTATATTTTTCTCTAATACTCCTATTGCAGTTTATTTTCTCAAGTTATGTTTCCTGTGTACAGGCACGTTGAAGAGTTGGTCCGATTACCAGATTGCTTCCTTTGTTACACTCCTTCCCCTGAAGCCGGTCCTGTTTGTCCAACTCCTGCTCTTTCCAATGGTTTTATTACATTCGGTAGCTTTAACAATCTTGCCAAGGTAGTGTGTGTTAAAATATTATTGTTTACATGTCTGTTTTGTATACAAAGAACAAATTATTAAAGATAGGCCATGTGTGTGCTGATTTATATTATTTTGTTTCATCAGATTACTCCTACAGTATTGAAGGTTTGGGCAAGGATACTGTGTGCAATTCCAAATTCTCGCCTCGTGGTAAAATGTAAACCATTTTGCTGTGATAGCGTGAGACAGAGGTTTCTTTCAACCCTAGAACAGTTGGGATTGGAACCACTACGAGTTGATCTTCTGCCCCTCATTCTTCTTAACCACGATCATATGCAAGCTTATTCTCTGATGGACATCAGGTAACATCTATTTTTGTATTCTTTAATGTTTTAACGGTCCTGCCTGAAGTCGTTTTGTTTTACAAACAGATATTGGTTTAGTGTTGGCTGTGTCCCATTATTATGCACAACACCTCTGTTTTGTCTGTTCTTCTCAGTAATTTTAACCTTTTTCACATCCTTGATGCGGATTGGATATGGTTGTGGTGCAATACAAAATCAATTCTTGTAAACCTGAAATATTTGACTCAACTAGGATTGTAGCATAATTTAAACGAAAACCTATGCATGTGGAACTTACAATGAAAGGTCTCAAGAAAGAGCATTTAGTCAAAAGATGTTTCCGAGGAAAAGTTCAGTGAAGTCAAACATGTTCTAACTCTTAAAATACATAACATCCTATAATTCGGTGATTCACTATTTATACCAAGGTCGGTTGTGTCTGATGCTAATTACTGAATAGCATGGAAACTTAAAATATAAAATTTACATACATTTTAGTTATTTGGGAAACCAAAAATCATCAATATACCCTTTGCTGGCATAGCCCTTTCACATTTCATTGTCAGAGTAGTCTATCTATGTAATGGTACCTTCCTTGAAGTAACATATGAATATCATATAGAATAGTGCAGTTAAAGACTATATACAAATACAGGAACCAAGCTATTTCTTGGTTGGTTCGTTGAGTATGAAACACATTACGAAACAACTACTTGCACTATTGTTCTGTTTTATTACCCTTTGTAAACTGTTCTTTCTTTTGTAGTTTGGACACCTTTCCATATGCTGGGACAACTACGACATGTGAATCTTTATACATGGGAGTTCCATGTGTTACAATGGCTGGTTCAGTACATGCACACAATGTTGGTGTTAGTCTTCTTAGCAATGTTGGTATGGAATCCACTTTAATATTTGTTTTTGATGCCGACTTTAATATATTTTGTGTTACTATTACTTCCCAATAGCCGTTTCATGTTTTACTTTGTGGTTGTATAGAATGCCTTCTAGCACACCAAAGCAGTGCCTGGCTAAACTCAATGAAACTTACTGACATTTTTGTACAGCATTCATGTCCAACTTATCGTCACATTATTGTTTTTGTTTGATTTTGTATGCTTTTACTGAAATTAACATTTTTCGTTATCCAGAGTTTAAAAGCCAGTCTTAACAAAATAAAATGTTTTCTTAAAATAATTGATTTATAGAAGTTATTTATAGAACAGCCTGTGACTACATTTTTATATATGGATTAATTTATCAACTTGGTCTTTTCTCGCTATGCTGGGTCGACTATATAGATTAATTAATCAATGCTATTAAATCTTGTCGCGTTTTACCTATAGTTTTCCTTAGTGTCCCTCTATTTCGCTTACCGAGCATCTAACTTTTAACATTTCAGGTCTGGAGAATTTGGTTGCCAAAAATGAAGATGAATATGTTAAATTGGCCATGAAGTTAGCGTCTGACATTCCAGCATTACAAAACTTGAGAATGAGTCTGCGAGAGCTCATGTCCAAGTCCCCCGTCTGTGATGGAGCAAACTTTATCCTCGGTCTAGAGTCAACGTATAGGAACGTGTGGCGCAGATATTGCAAAGGAGATGTTCCCTCTTTGAAACGCATGGAATTGTTAGAACAGTCTGGTTCTGCCGATAAGAACTCTGAGCCAACAAGGGTCACAAACGTAACTGAGGGCAGCCCTGGATCTGTCATGGCCAATGGATTCAACTCATCACAGCCACCAAAACTTAATATTAACGGATGCGAAGAAAATGGTGGGTCGTTGAAATTCAGTAGCAAGCAGGGAGTGGTGGGTCCTTGAAATACAGTAGTTGTAAGCAGGGAGTGGTGGGTCCTTGAAATACAGTAGTTGTAAGCAGGGAGTGGTGGGTGCGAGTTGAACTTCATGAGAATCTTTTGCAGTTTGTAGTGAGTGGTTCAAGGGTGTTGAACTGTATTATAGGTGGAGTATTAATCTGGTATTGTATATTGTGGTTACAAATGGAATAGGCTTGAAGGAACCATAGCCTCACAAAAAGCAAGCTTTCCATAGATGCCAATTTTTTTGGGAAAGAAATGTAAGCAATGGTTATCAAATTGATTTGTCTCCTCAACTGCTGTGGATATGCAGGGAGGCGATGCTGCTTTAAATGGCATCCTTCGATAGCTGTAACACGTCTTTTTCCCTGAATTATAGTCCAAATATCGGTTATAGCGGCCATGATGCAATATGATATTGAGTACAAAATGATGTCAAATAGTGGCTATAGTGCTGCAGTGTGGTAGAATTTAAACGACAACAATGATTATAGTAGTTAGGGTGTAGATTGTGTAATATTTATTTCTTTTCTAGAATGTCATTGTTGGCCAGTTCACAACAATGGAGTTTATCTGATTGATTGAAAACGACCTCATTTGATTTCTTGCTTTTGCTATGGGACCAACTGAGAGAGGACGGGGAAGGGAAGATGTTTAGGGTTTTCAAGTTTTGGTGAGAAAAGTGCGGTGGTTAAGACAGATGCTTGGACCTTCCGTATACATACATACCTAGCTAAAGAAATATAGGGAACAAGGAAAAGAAAGAGGTAAGGTATATAAAAAGAAATCATTTCGCATAAAATAAAATGAAAGATATTTAAATTTATTAAATAATTGATTTATTTGACTATATTATTCAATAATTTAATGAATCTGAAAACATATACCAGAGTATCATAATTGATACTTGTCATACCCCGATTTTTGACCTAAGATCGCGCATTCATACACCGACACGTGTTATTTGACCCTACACTCGCACGTCGTTCGATCATGATCAGCCGCAGACTTTTCGGTAAAAAATTCGGCAGAGAGGTATTTTAAAATACCTCATTTTTTTATCCCGAGTCGGGCCCTCTTCTCACATTCTTTTTCCATTTCTTTTTAGTTTAAAATTTCATCTTTTGTTATTCATTAATCAATTAATTTTATTTTACTTTTAATGTTTAAACCCTAACTAGTCCTCATCTTGTTTTTTTTTAATTATTATTTCATCTTCTAGTTCTATTTTGTCCAAATAATGTCCATGGTCCCAATTTGATCCGAAAAAGCCTGTCACATGGGCATTGGGCATTTCCAAGTCACGCGCATCAGTTCGAAAATCCAGGAACAGAGATGCTTCATCCCAATCCAAAGCCCACAACTTTCTGCAGTTTTAACAAACCCTAAAACCCTAATCACCACACTATAAACAGAAACCCAACACACACACAGGGGGGGGAGCCGCAAAAATCATAGGAGCACAAACAGCCGAAAATCATAATAAGAACATACGAACGGCCGAAATTGGAGAAAAACCTACAGAATCAAAAAAAAAACAACAAACAGTAGCAAGATTTGGGAACCGAAAGCAAACAGGGGCGAAATTCATCAACCCTAAACACACCAAAACGTACCAACCAAACCACAATCGGTCCGATTCAAACAACCACACGGACGTAGCCAACACCAAATCCAGAGAGCACAAGGACTAGCGACACACTATCATCACAAACACAACAAATCAGCAACAAACCAATCGAACGGTTCAAACATCATAAAACTGAAACCGAAAATTGAAGAGAAGAAGGTATTTCTTTTTTTTTAGTGCTTATTTTCAATCGTAGATCTGTTTGTTTCCTTTTGGTGTTTGGAATTTTTGAGGGGGGATTTGGGTAGAGAGGGGGTAATACGGTTTAAAAGGCAAAAAAAAAAACGAAAAAAGGTGTGCTTCCAGCGGCGGTGCCGCCGTCTACGACGGCCGGCCACCGCGCCGGAAACTGGGTTTCGCGGCGGTCCGCACGAACACGCCGGAAACCCCACCGGAAAACTCATGGGGGAAGAACATAGGAGAGAGGGAAGAGAGAGTTTAGAGAGAGAGGGAAACAAGAGAGAGAAAGTGAAGTTAAAAAATGAAGAAAAAACAGCCGCCGCCTATTTATAGGCTCGACCGAATCAGGTGTGCGTGGGTACACTGCGTTAGCATGCACCCTCGCTCCCTGTACATTCGATCCAGATCAAGGGCCCCTGATGCCCTGATTCCTGTTTTGATCTGGGCTGTCTGATTTCGATCAGACCACTCTGATCTAATCTGGCGGCCCACACGCCCCTGCATGTCCAAAGCCCAATTTTCTTTTTTTTTTCAATTTCTGTACCCTTTTTTTTACTGCTTGTACCCTCCAGCATCATATATTTTTTTTATTTTTACTATTTTCATGCATTTTAAATTCCCTCTCGCGTGCATTCATATGTTTATTTCTATGTTATTTATTTTTGCAAGACATTAGAACGTAATTTAAGCCATTATGTTAAGTTTATTTACTTTCATGTTATTTATTTTATCGCAGACCGTAGAATGTATATTTAGGTTTGGATGTATTTTATCTATTATATCGCAGACCGTAGAATGTATTATTAGGCTTTTTGTAATAGCTTAGGTGCATGTGTGCGTGTGTGGGTGCATGATTTATCTTCATCGTTCTTAGTTTTAGGTTAAAGGTTTTCGTGGTGATCCAACGTCACCACAAAAAACCTACGTTTTACTTTCTTGCTCCGTTAGATTTAATTCTCGTTTAATTATTCAAAAAAAACAAACAAACAAAAACTTGCAAATAATCACAAAAATCACAAAAATATTTTCATAATAAACCTTGATCCAAGATCAAGTGATCCGCCTTTTATTTTTGTTTTCTTAGTCAAATGTCTAAACGATTTAACTTTATTTCAAGTAGTTTCTTTTTAATATCAAAAAACACAAACAAATTTATTTTTGCCACTTGGCTTTTTATTTTAAAATATTTTCGAAAACTAAAAAATACACAACCAATCAAACGTCAATTTTTACCCCGAACTACGAGGTTTTGATCCCTCACGGGTACGTAGGCAAAGGACACTCGTCCTCTCAAATCAATAAAAATGTAGATAATTAGGTTTCTTAATCACCTTTAATTCCCTCTTTTTTCATATTAAGTAAGTTATAGCACAGTAAATTAAATAAAACCAAGAGGTTCCCGTAGAGTACTACGGGCATGAAGGGTGCTAATACCTTCCCTTTATGTAACTAACCCCCGAACCCTAAATCTTTTTTAAAGTGGTATTTGAACCTTTTTCCACTTTCTTTTAAAAAAATAAAATGTTCAGTCGTGAAATAAAATAGTGAGTCAAACGCTAATCAAATAGCCTTGATCTCCGAAAAATGACGCGACAGAAATGGCGACTTCACTGGGGACCCCCTAAGAGGGTTGAGCCTAACTTGGCTTTATTTAAATTTTGTGCTATAACTTGTTTAAAAACAAAAACAAAAATGGAAATACGTGTATATATGTTCCTCCTTCTTCTTTCTCCATTCTCAAACGTGTGTGGTGAGATAAGTCCTAACCCGGGCTTGAGGGAAATATAGGATAGGAGTGGTAGAATCATAGCGACATACCGAGAGTATTCTCGTGTTTTGGAGCATGTGATATAACCACACTTAGCGGAGGACCTTGAGGTGATGTATGTCGGCGTGTGTTGTCACGTTTAGACGTTATTACTTTTAAGTGTCCGTCGAAGCTAAGGACTTTAGTTACCTTTAACCCATCTTGGCCTCTAGGACGTAGTGCGGTGGCTAACCAAGTGTTGTCTTGGAATTAGTTGACATGCGATACTACACTCAAACGAGACTCTCCTACGAACGCTGTTGGACCGGGTGTTGTCCCGGGCATCCAACAAAGTTCGGAGGGGGTTGGACTTTGGGAACTTGATAGAACCCGTGATACAGGTACACATGTAACCCTAGCTCTTACCAAATGACGTACTCACCTTTGACTCCATCACTATGGACCTTTAACCTCACCATGTTTTCACTGTTTGTGTAGCATCATGCATACATGCATTCATCCATAAATATTCATTTTTGCATCCGTCGAAGGACTTATATATTTTTTTTGTAAACATCATAGATATGGAAAGTACTAGGGAGAATACTATGGAAAGCGCCGTGAAGAAAGTTATGAAGAGAACTAGGAAGTATGATTTCAAGAAGCCAGATTTGGAAAATCTGAGGAAACTAGCCAGAAGGTTAAACAGCCCGGATCACTTTCGAGATCGGTATGGATATTTGCTTAGCATTCTCAAGACAGATATTGACGAGGGACTCCTCAATACTTTGGTCCAATTCTATGACCCACGGTATCACTGCTTTACTTTCCCGGACTACCAGCTCATGCCTACACTAGAAGAATACTCTTACTGGATCGGTTTACCCGTGTTGGACAAAGTGCCTTTCCATGGCCTTGAACCCATGCCCAAAATCCCCACCATTGCAGCTGCCCTTCATCTTGAGGCAGCTGAGATAAAAGCCTGTCTTACCCTCAAAGGAGGTCTCCAATGCCTACCTTTCAATTTCCTTTACCAAAAAGCTACCATTTTCTTGGAAAGATCCAATGCAGATGCTTTCGAATCTATCCTCGCCTTACTTATTTATGGCATCGTGCTTTTCCCGAACGTTGACAACTTTGTTGACATGAACGCAATCCAGATCTTCTTAACCCAAAACCCTGTCCCTACTTTACTTGCCGATACTTACCTCTCAATCCATGATCGTACTAACAAGAAGCGTGGACTTATCATCTGTTGCACACCTTTACTTTACACTTGGTTCACCTCCCACTTACCTCGCCCTAAGATTCGATCAGAGTTTGTCCCATGGTCCGAGAAAATTATGGCCCTCACCCCGGATGACATAGTGTGGTGTAACTTAGCTGATGACACCGGAGTAATTATTGATCATTGTGGAGATTTCGCTAATGTACCTCTTCTGGGCATACATGGGGGAATCACCTATAGCCCGATGCTTGCTAAACGCCAGTTCGGATACCCTATGAGGATGAGACCTGCCTACCTCTTCCTCGAGAGTGAATTCTTCCTTTACAAAGAGGATGTTCAGAACAAGAGAAAACAATTTGTACAGGCGTGGCACTCCATTGTTAGGATGGACAGAAACCAGTTGAGAAGTAAGTCAAGGATAGCCCACGAATCCTACGTCCAATGGGTAATTGACAGGGCTGCACAGATAGGGATGCCTTATCCCCTGCTAAGGTCTTTAACCTTAACCATTCCGGAAGCACCTCCACCTTTACCCCTCAAGAATATGGAAGAATACCAGGCACGTTTGTTTGAGTTGGGACGCGAGAAAGCCGACTGGGAAGGAAAGTACCATGCAAAGGTTCGGGAATGCGATGTCTTAATGGACCTGTTAGAGCAAGAAAATTGGAAAAACCACAAGAAAGACCAAGAAATTGCTGATTTAAAAGACCGTATCAGGGAGAAAGATGCCATACTTGACCAGGTTCCTGGGAGTAAGAAGAGGCGCATGGACTTCCTCGCCGGCACTCATCCAGATATTGAGGAGTAGACCATCTCAGGAGTTGAAGAGTTTCACAGTCTATTTATCATTTATGTCATTTTCTAACTTTTTGTAATATACTTTGGAGTCCATCTATTGGCTCAGGTTGTTAGAAAGGGAATTATCTAGTGATGTTTTAAATTATTATGAAACTTTCAACTATGATGTTTACAGAAATGCTTTTATAAATCCTTCGATAAAAATGTGTCTTTTTGCATAAACATATCATGCATCATTCTGCATTCATAGTTTCAAATCCCAAGTCTCACACAAATTCTTTATTCTTAAAGGTCAACCCGTTTGAAAAGTGGCCCGACGCATTCTCCACAAATCTACTCGCACTCACTACACTCGTGCAACTGTAAAGAAAAGAATGGACTCTCTCGAACAAGAAAACCGAGTACTCCGAGAAGCAAATGAGACCATGCAGGCCAAGATGGACGAACTGACTGAATTGGTAAAGACATTAACGGCCGCGCAAGATCAGCAGCCACCACCACCTCCTCCCCCTGGCAGTACTCAGGCTGAGGCAGGTCCCTCTTTTGTTACCTCACAGCAAGTGACATCAGAAGGTCGTCCTTGGAGCATGCCTTTTAGCTTTGGTGAAGTACTCCGTCCTCATGGCTCAGAAACTCTAGTGTCTACCGTTCACAGTGCATTTTCCACTCCGACTGCAACCTACTCAATACCGCTGGTTCACACCATGCCACAAAGAGGAGACCCTATCATTCCCTCAGGGAGTACAGGGGCGCATGACAAAGTGATCGACTTACAGGAGAAGTTTGAGATGATGAATCGGGAAATGCAAGCACTTCGTGGAAGGGAAATATTCGGGAAAGATGCTTATGATCTCTGCTTGGTACCAAATGTCCAGATACCCCACAAGTTCAAGCTCCCAGACTTTGAGAAATACAAGGGGACGTCCTGTCCTAAAGAGCATCTACAGATGTATATGAGAAAGATGTCCACGTATGTACGTGATGACCAGGTCCTCATTCACTACTTTCAAGGCAGTTTAGCTGGTGCCGCACTGAAGTGGTACATAAATCTGGACCGTACAGAGGTCCGAACTTTCAATAGTCTGTGTGAAGCTTTTGTGCAGCAGTACAAGTTCAATGTAGACATGGCTCCAGACCGAAGTGATCTCCAAGCCATGACTCAGAAAGACAGAGAAACATTCAAAGAGTATGCCCAGCGATGGAGGGATGTTGCTGCCCAGGTTAGCCCAGGTATAGAAGAAAAGGAGATGACCAAACTATTCTTGAAAACTCTAGGTCAGTTCTATTATGAGAGGATGGTTGGAAGTGCGCCCAGAGACTTCACAGAGATGGTCAACATGGGGGTGCAGTTGGAAGAAGGGGTCCGAGAAGGACGGTTATTGAAAGAAAATACATCTGCCGGCAGTACAAGAAGGTTCGGAAACAGTTTTTCAAAGAAGAAGAAAAAAGAGATCAACATGGTGACCCATCAACCAAATTATCCAACCTATAACCATATTGCTGCCATCACACCTGCCACCAACACTACTCAACCACTAAATTATCAACTTCCCCAACTTCCTCAACAATATCTTCCCCAATATCCTCAACAATATCCCCAACAACCATACCAACAACGCCCATACCAGCAACAACCATACCAACAGTATCCACAACAACCATATCGACAACAACAACCACGACCACAAGCTCAAAGATTACAAATTGACCCAATTCCCATTACCTATGCAGAATTGCTCCCAGGGTTACTCAAACAGAATTTGATCCAAACTAGACCACCCCCTCCAGTGCCAGAAAAGCCATCACCAGGGTACAGACCAGACCAGACTTGTGCTTTTCACCAAGGGGCCCCAGGCCATAACATTGAGAATTGCTATTGTTTGAAGAATGCAGTCCAGAGGCTAATCAATGAAAAGAGAATAACCTTCACCGACTCAAACCCAAATGTTCAAACCAACCCTTTGCCAAATCATGGTGCTCCAGCTGTCAACATGGTCGAAGACTGCCAAGAGACTTGCCCTGTTCTTAAAGTGCAACATATCCGAACACCATTGGTTCCATTACACGCCAGGTTATGCGAAACATCTTTTTTCAAGCATGACCACACCGCTTGTGAGGTGTGCCGTCTAGATCCGTGGGGTTGCCAGGAAGTAAAGGATGATATCCAAGGACTACTGAACCGGGGAGAATTAATTGTTGAAAGAAAATGTGACGATGTATGTGTCATGACTCCTGAGCCTTTGGAGATATTCTTTGACAGTCGGAAGTCGGCTACTCCTTTAGTAATTTGCTTACCAGGGCCAATGCCTTATGTCTCTGAAAAAGCCATACCATACAAGTACAATGCCACTATGATAGAAGGAGGTCACGAGGTTCATATACCATCTTTGCCATCTGTGGGTAATATTGCTGAAGATAGTAGAGTACTGAGGAACAGGCGTGTTATCCCTGCAGTGCTTCCAAAGAGGGTTAGCGCCCCGTTAATTGAAGAGGTTCAAGCTAAAGTTTCTAATGCACTCCAAGATGTAGGCCAGTCTAGTGGGGCCGGCACGAGTTCTGATTTCGATGAGGCGCTTAAGCTAATCAAGAGGAGCGACTATAAGATAATTGATCAACTGATGCAGACTCCGTCAAAAATATCAATAATGTCTTTACTGCTGAATTCCGAAGCTCATAGGGGAGCTTTAATGAGCGTGTTAGAGCAGGCATTTGTAGACCATGATGTGACTGTTGGTCAGTTTGGTGGAATAGTGGGGAATATCACTGCATGCAACAACTTGAGTTTCAGTGATGAAGAACTCCCAGAAGAAGGAAGGAACCATAATCGGGCGTTACACATATCAGTGAATTGCAAGACAGATGCTTTGTCGAATGTGTTGTTGGACACCGGGTCAGCCCTAAATGTGATGGCTAAAGCAACTTACAGCCAACTTTCCTACCAAGGCACACCGTTAAGACGAAGTGGAGTAATGGTAAAGGCCTTTGATGGTTCAAAGAAGACTGTTCTCGGAGAGGTGGATCTGCCCATTACAATCGGGCCACATGTTTTCCAGGTTACTTTTCAAATAATGGACATACAAGCATCATACAGTTGTCTATTGGGCCGACCTTGGATTCATGGAGCTGGGGCAGTGACGTCAACCTTACATCAGAAAGTGAAGTTTGTGAAGAATGGGAAGCTGGTAACTGTGAATGGAGAAGAGGCTTTGTTAGTAAGCCACTTGTCGGCTTTCTCTTTCATTGGTGCCGACAATACCGAGGGATCTTTATTTCAAGGACTTTCTTTAGAAGAAGAGAATTCGAAGAAGAGTGGGGCATCTATTTCATCTTTCAAGGACGCTCAGAGGGTAGTCCAAGATGGTGTGTCTACAGGCTGGGGGCAAGTGTTAAGCTTACCAGAGAACAAGCATCGAGAAGGTCTCAGTTTCTCTTCATCAGCTGGAATCCCCGAGGCATGGTTCGTCATTGAGCCACAGAGAGGGATTTTTCGCAGTGCTGGATTCATTCATTCTCCGCCAGAAACCAACGCAGTCATTGAAGACGACTCCGAAGGAATTCCATGCAACTTTGTGACACAAGGAGGGTCTAACCACAACTGGGTTGCTGTCGACGTTCCTTTTGTTGCTCATTTGTCCAAGTAATGCACTTGTTTGTCTTTATGCTTTAAAAAAAAAAAATCCTTTCGTCCTGCCCCAAGCGAAAGTGAATTTATCTAGGGCTTTTTGCTTCAAAAATTACAATCATCAATAAAATGTCGTTTTGTTTCCGACTTTTGTTTTATTTTGTGCTTTTAAAGAAAAATGGTAACACAAAAAACCAAAAAACATGATCACTTCCAAAATGTCTGCATTTACACATTTTTTCTAAAATCAATCATTAAACATATGTGCAGATTAATTATCAATAAACCCGTTGAACAATGTGACTCTATGATCTCTCCCAACTTTGAGTCCCCTGTATACGAAGCAGAAGAAGAAGAGGTTGAAGAGATTCCCGATGAGATTTCTCGTTTACTTGAACAAGAAAGAAGAGCTATTCAGCCCTATGGGGAAGCATTAGAAGTAATCAATCTAGGCTCCGAAGAAGACAAGAAAGAGATAAGGATCAGGGCGTCACTAGAAGCAAATGTCAAGAAACAAGTGATAGAACTTCTCAAAGAATATGTCGATGTGTTTGCTTGGTCGTATAAAGATATGCCGGGGCTGGATACTGATATTGTGGTACACCGTTTGCCTCTGAAGCCTGAATGTCCACCGGTTAAACAAAAATTGAGAAGAACTCACCCTGATATGGCTCTCAAGATCAAAGAGGAAGTACAAAACAGATTGATGCAGGATTCCTCGTTACGTCAGAATACCCTCAATGGTTAGCCAACATAGTGCCCGTTCCGAAGAAAGATGGTAAGGTCAGAATGTGTGTTGATTATCGTGACTTGAACAAAGCTAGTCCCAAAGATGACTTCCCACTGCCTCATATTGATGTGTTAGTTGACAGTACTGCAAAATCCAAAGTTTTCTCCTTCATGGACGGTTTCTCCGGTTACAATCAAATTAAGATGGCACCTGAAGATAGAGAAAAAACATCCTTCATCACCCCTTGGGGCACTTTCTGTTACAAAGTAATGCCGTTTGGTTTGATAAACGCAGGAGCTACTTATCAGAGAGGTATGACTACCCTTTTTCATGACATGATGCACAAAGAAATTGAGGTTTATGTGGATGATATGATCGTCAAATCACGCACTGAAGGAGAACATGTCGAATACTTGCTAAAGATGTTCCAACGACTGAGAAAATACCAACTTCGCCTGAACCCCAATAAATGCACTTTTGGTGTCAGATCCGGGAAGCTTCTGGGTTTCATTGTTAGTCAAAAAGGTATCGAAGTAGATCCAGACAAAGTCAAAGCCATCAGAGAAATGCCTGCCCCAAAAACAGAAAAACAAGTAAGAGGCTTCCTCGGACGTTTAAATTACATCTCCAGGTTCATTTCTCATATGACTGCAACATGTGGGCCGATATTCAAGTTACTCCGCAAGGATCAAGGGATTGAATGGACAGAAGATTGTCAGAAAGCCTTCGACAGCATCAAAGAGTACTTGCTAGAACCTCCCATTCTTATCCCTCCAGTTGAAGGAAGACCGTTGATTATGTACCTAACTGTATTAGATGCTTCTATGGGTTGTGTGCTCGGGCAACAAGATGAGACCGGGAGAAAGGAGCACGCTATTTATTATCTAAGCAAGAAGTTTACTGATTGTGAGTCTCGTTATTCCATGCTCGAGAAGACTTGTTGTGCTTTAGCCTGGGCCGCCAAACGCCTCCGTCATTACATGGTTAATCATACCACTTGGTTGATATCTAAAATGGATCCGATCAAGTACATCTTCGAGAAGCCAGCTTTAACAGGAAGAATCGCCCGGTGGCAGATGTTGTTATCTGAGTATGATATTGAGTACCGTTCCCAGAAAGCAATCAAAGGTAGCATCCTTGCCGATCACCTGGCTCACCAACCGATCGAAGACTATCAGCCTATAAAGTTCAATTTCCCTGACGAAGAGATTATGTATTTAAAAATGAAAGATTGTGACGAACCTTTGTTCGGGGAAGGTCCAGACCCTGAATCAAGATGGAGTTTGATATTCGACGGAGCTGTTAATGTTTATGGCAGCGGCATTGGGGCAGTCATTATTACTCCTAAAGGTACCCACATCCCATTCTCTGCCAGACTAACCTTCGACTGCACAAACAACATGGCAGAGTACGAAGCATGCATTATGGGTATCGAAGAAGCGATCGATTTAAGAATCAAAAACCTTGACATCTATGGTGATTCAGCTCTTGTAGTCAATCAGATCAAAGGAGAATGGGAAACTCGCCACTCCGGCTTGATTCCATACAAGGACTACGCGAGACGCTTACTGACCTTCTTCAACAAGGTCGAATTGCACCACATCCCCCGTGATGAGAACCAAATGGCAGATGCTCTAGCTACCTTATCCTCAATGTACCAAGTAAAACGTCGAAATGAAGTACCATTAATCAGCATCAGGTGTCTTGAAAGACCTGCTCATGTATTTGCAACTGAAGAAGTGGTTGACGACAAACCATGGTACCATGACATCAAGTGTTTCCTTCAAAATCAAGAGTATCCACCCGGAGCATGCAACAAAGACAAGAAAACTTTAAGAAGACTATCTGGCAACTTCTTCCTGAACGGAAACATTTTGTATAAAAGGAACTTTGACATGGTGTTGCTTAGATGTGTGGACGCCCGCGAAGCGGACTTATTAATGCATGAAATACACGAAGGATCTTTCGGTACTCACTCAAGTGGGCATGCAATGACCAAGAAGATATTAAGGGCCGGGTATTACTGGATGACGATGGAAGCGGATTGTTACAAGCACGCCAGGAGGTGTCATAAGTGCCAAATCTATGCTGATAAGATTCATGTTCCGCCAACCGCACTCAACGTTCTCTCTTCCCCGTGGCCATTCTCCATGTGGGGCATCGACATGATTGGTAGGATCGAACCCAAAGCTTCAAACGGGCACCGTTTCATCCTAGTGGCCATTGACTATTTCACCAAGTGGGTTGAAGCCGCATCTTATGCTAATGTGACCAAGCAAGTGGTGGTCAAGTTCATCAAGAATCAAATCATCTGCCGCTATGGCGTCCCTAGCAGAATCATCACGGACAATGGGACGAATCTGAACAACAATATGATGAAAGAACTGTGTGATGATTTCAAGATCGAGCATCATAACTCCTCTCCTTATAGGCCTCAGATGAATGGTGCTGTCGAAGCCGCAAACAAGAATATAAAGAAGATTGTCCAGAAAATGGTGGTAACTTACAAAGACTGGCATGAGATGCTTCCATTCGCATTACATGGATATCGTACTTCCGTACGCACATCAACAGGGGCAACCCCTTTCTCTTTGGTATATGGTATGGAGGCAGTGCTTCCCGTAGAAGTTGAGGTCCCTTCAATGAGAGTTTTAATGGAAGCTGAGTTATCAGAAGCTGAATGGGCTCAAAGTAGGTATGATCAGTTGAACTTAATCGAGGAGAAACGCATGGCTGCTCTATGTCATGGACAATTATATCAAAAGAGGATGAAGCTGGCTTTCGACAAGAAAGTTCGTCCCCGTGAATTCAAAGAGGGTGATCTTGTGCTAAAAAAGATTTTGTCCTTCCAGCCCGACTCCAGGGGCAAGTGGACTCCTAACTATGAGGGCCCGTACGTCGTCAAAAGAGTTTTCTCCGGTGGTGCCATGACCCTTCAAACTATGGATGGTGAAGAACTTCCGCACTGTAAACACGGATGCAGTCAAGAAATATTTTGTCTAAAAATTATAAGAACAGCTCGGTAAGTCGAAAACCCGAAAGGGCGGCTTAGGCAAAAATGAGCGTCTCGGTGGGCTGAAAACCCGAAAGGGCGGTCCAGGCAAAAATTAGAGACATTAAACAGAGATTATCCTGATAGGCTGAAAACCCGAAAGGGCGGTCTATGCAAAATTTAAGGATAAAGAAAAAGACAAAGTAACTGCATCCGGTCAGACGCCACCGACTTGGGGCACACCTGTTACCAAAGAACCTTCAATCTGAAGCATCAGAACAGCAGAACTCAAAGTTGTTAGGGAAAATAGGGTCGCGAAGTTCAATGTACCCCTTCACAAATAAATTACCATTTTTTTTAAAATTTTTGTAAAGATCTATGGAGTCATGCCATCGGCTGACCACTGTTCAATCAATAAAATTTGAGCCATTTCCCCTTTATTTGAAATTCTCATTTATTCTATTTTTCACACTTTCTTCTGTTTTTGATGGTAATATTGCGAAGCAAATTCTTAAAACTTTTTCACGTCTCTCAAAAGCATAAACAAATAAGTGCTCCTTAAGACTCATGAGTAAAATGGAGCGTACGTCGACATTCTCCTCCAGGAACGTTTGGACCCTACTAAACAAGCATGGCTAGACAATGTGGGGAGTTTTACAAAAGGAAACAAAAAATACAAAAAGAGAGCTCGCTAAGTCGAAAACCTAAAAAGGCGGCTTAGGCAATAGAGAGCGTCCCGGTGGACTGAAAACCCGAAAGGGCGGTCCAGGCAAAAATTAGGGGCACAAAAAAGGAAATATACTCCCGGTGGACTAAAAACCCGAAAGGGCGGTCCAGGCAAAAGTTAGGGATTTCAAGAGAAAACAAACAAACAAAAACAAAAAGGAGCGTGACTGCTGGGGCATCTGGCATACCAATGGATAGACACTCTATGCGAAATGGCGACTCCTACCCAAAGTTCTGGTCGATAACGGGCTCCCTCCCCAGGACACATTGAGAATTGCTACCTTGTGCCAGGTTTCACCATGAAATTTGTTCGATTAGTCCACCACAATGTTATCTTCAAGGAAGTTTGCCGAGTGTGGGTGCTGCAATGTCAGCCAGTCCCCTATCCTACCTGCTTTATCTCTTTCCGTCGAATTTACCTATCACGATCCAGTCTATACACTCATACATTCATTCACACGTTCATACATTCATGCATTATTACTTTCACTCACACACGACATATACACGACATCATTCACACATGGTTGCATCAGTCACCCGAAATCTTATTTTGGCCGCATCCTGTCATTTCCAGTCCATTATTCGCTTCAAGCCGACAGTCCTACACAACGGACCGCTTACACTTTATCTGTTTTCAAGCCGACAGTCCTACACAACGGACCGCTTACACTTTACTGCTTTCAAGCCGACAGTCCTACACAACGGACCGCTTACACTTTATCTGTTTTCAAGCCGACAGTCCTACACAACGGACCGCTTACACTTTACCGCTTTCAAGCCGACAGTCCTACACAAAGGACCGCTTACACTTTACCGCTTTCAAGCCGACAGTCCTACACAACGGACCGCTTACACTTTACTGCTTTCAAGCCGACAGTCCTACACAAATGACCGCTTACACTTTACCGCTTTCAAGCCGACAGTCCTACACAAAGGACCGCTTACACTTTACCGCTTTCAAGCCGACAGTCCTACACAACGGACCGCTTACACTTTACTGCTTTCAAGCCGACAGTCCTACACAAAGGACCGCTTACACTTTACCGCTTTCAAGCCGACAGTCCTACACAACGGACCGCTTACACTTTATCTGCTTTCAAGCTAATGGTCCTACAAAACGGACCCTTTACATTTCTACTATTTTTAAGCCAACAGTCCTAAACAACAGACCACTTAAGTTCACCTTTTGCCTTGTTTCGAGCTGTTAGTCCTAAACAACGGACACTCCGCGTCTATCCGTCATCCCCTTGAGTGTCACCCCCAATGCGTCTGGCCCAGTGATATCATCAAAAGTTTCGGCTTTCGTTAAACCATCGTTCCCAAATTAATACCAAAGTAGACAATCATTTCCCCAGTGAAACTACATTCCTCCCACAAAGCCAGAGCTCTTTCTACAAAGAGTTCGGGCATCCCGTCGTTATTACTTGTCCCAGTCGAGTCATCCACACCGTCTTGTATTCATAATTGCGTCACACGCATTCACACAGTATCTTAAGGTCAAAAATAGGTGTACTTTGTATTTAAGTCCCTTCGATCCGTCAAATCAAAGATTTCATCTTCAGATCTTCGGACGAAGAAACTTAAATAGGGGCATCTGTCATACCCCGATTTTTGACCTAAGATCGCGCATTCATACACCGACACGTGTTATTTGACCCTACACTCGCACGTCGTTCGATCATGATCAGCCGCAGACTTTTCGGTAAAAAATTCGGCAGAGAGGTATTTTAAAATACCTCATTTTTTTATCCCGAGTCGGGCCCTCTTCTCACATTCTTTTTCCATTTCTTTTTAGTTTAAAATTTCATCTTTTGTTATTCATTAATCAATTAATTTTATTTTACTTTTAATGTTTAAACCCTAACTAGTCCTCATCTTGTTTTTTTTTAATTATTATTTCATCTTCTAGTTCTATTTTGTCCAAATAATGTCCATGGTCCCAATTTGATCCGAAAAAGCCTGTCACATGGGCATTGGGCATTTCCAAGTCACGCGCATCAGTTCGAAAATCCAGGAACAGAGATGCTTCATCCCAATCCAAAGCCCACAACTTTCTGCAGTTTTAACAAACCCTAAAACCCTAATCACCACACTATAAACAGAAACCCAACACACACACAGGGGGGGGAGCCGCAAAAATCATAGGAGCACAAACAGCCGAAAATCATAATAAGAACATACGAACGGCCGAAATTGGAGAAAAACCTACAGAATCAAAAAAAAAACAACAAACAGTAGCAAGATTTGGGAACCGAAAGCAAACAGGGGCGAAATTCATCAACCCTAAACACACCAAAACGTACCAACCAAACCACAATCGGTCCGATTCAAACAACCACACGGACGTAGCCAACACCAAATCCAGAGAGCACAAGGACTAGCGACACACTATCATCACAAACACAACAAATCAGCAACAAACCAATCGAACGGTTCAAACATCATAAAACTGAAACCGAAAATTGAAGAGAAGAAGGTATTTCTTTTTTTTTAGTGCTTATTTTCAATCGTAGATCTGTTTGTTTCCTTTTGGTGTTTGGAATTTTTGAGGGGGGATTTGGGTAGAGAGGGGGTAATACGGTTTAAAAGGCAAAAAAAAACGAAAAAAGGTGTGCTTCTAGCGGCGGCGCCGCCGTCTACGACGGCCGGCCACCGCGCCGGAAACTGGGTTTCGCGGCGGTCCGCACGAACACGCCGGAAACCCCACCGGAAAACTCATGGGGGAAGAACATAGGAGAGAGGGAAGAGAGAGTTTAGAGAGAGAGGGAAACAAGAGAGAGAAAGTGAAGTTAAAAAATGAAGAAAAAACAGCCGCCGCCTATTTATAGGCTCGGCCGAATCAGGTGTGCGTGGGTACACTGCATTAGCATGCACCCTCGCTCCATGTACATTCGATCCAGATCAAGGGCCCCTGATGCCCTGATTCCTGTTTTGATCTGGGCTGTCTGATTTCGATCAGACCACTCTGATCTAATCTGGCGGCCCACACGCCCCTGCATGTCCAAAGCCCAATTTTCTTTTTTTTTTCAATTTCTGTACCCTTTTTTTTACTGCTTGTACCCTCCAGCATCATATATTTTTTTTATTTTTACTATTTTCATGCATTTTAAATTCCCTCTCGCGTGCATTCATATGTTTATTTCTATGTTATTTATTTTTGCAAGACATTAGAACGTAATTTAAGCCATTATGTTAAGTTTATTTACTTTCATGTTATTTATTTTATCGCAGACCGTAGAATGTATATTTAGGTTTGGATGTATTTTATCTATTATATCGCAGACCGTAGAATGTATTATTAGGCTTTTTGTAATAGCTTAGGTGCATGTGTGTGTGTGTGGGTGCATGATTTATCTTCATCGTTCTTAGTTTTAGGTTAAAGGTTTTCGTGGTGATCCAACGTCACCACAAAAAACCTACGTTTTACTTTCTTGCTCCGTTAGATTTAATTCTCGTTTAATTATTCAAAAAAAACAAACAAACAAAAACTTGCAAATAATCACAAAAATCACAAAAATATTTTCATAATAAACCTTGATCCAAGATCAAGTGATCCGCCTTTTATTTTTGTTTTCTTAGTCAAATGTCTAAACGATTTAACTTTATTTCAAGTAGTTTCTTTTTAATATCAAAAAACACAAACAAATTTATTTTTGCCACTTGGCTTTTTATTTTAAAATATTTTCGAAAACTAAAAAAATACACAACCAATCAAACGTCAATTTTTACCCCGAACTACGAGGTTTTGATCCCTCACGGGTACGTAGGCAAAGGACACTCGTCCTCTCAAATCAATAAAAATGTAGATAATTAGGTTTCTTAATCACCTTTAATTCCCTCTTTTTTCATATTAAGTAAGTTATAGCACAGTAAATTAAATAAAACCAAGAGGTTCCCGTAGAGTACTACGGGCATGAAGGGTGCTAATACCTTCCCTTTATGTAACTAACCCCCGAACCCTAAATCTTTTTTAAAGTGGTATTTGAACATTTTTCCACTTTCTTTTAAAAAAATAAAATGTTCAGTCGTAAAATAAAATAGTGAGTCAAACGCTAATCAAATAGCCTTGATCTCCGAAAAATGACGCGACAATACTGTAATGGAATAGATAGACAAAGTGCGACAATGAGTTGTGTTACGGAGTTAGGATGATCAGTACTACGTGCATGAAAAATGCATGCATTAATGGATCGGGTGCATATGGTTTGGTTGACTGATTATTGAAAGAGGCTAGTTTTTTTAACTATTCAAAGCCTAAAGTTGGATTCTATAACGTATAAATTATAATTTCAACCACTACGCATGATGCATTATTTTTTAGTTTCAACGCATGATCCATATTTATTTTAAGAAATCCAATATATATCCCTCCAAACTTTGACAACCATTGCCCTTTTTTACTTGCTTTGTTATTTATAAAAAAGTGCTTATGTAGTGGAAATGGTATATTCATATAACAACTCACATTGACATTACTTATCATATTCATGTTATACAAATGCATGCTTACAATTCTTCTATATAAGCTTCAATAATCAATCCATTTCCATATTCACATTCCAATATATCTAGCTCATACACATCCTTATAAATTATAATATCTCTTTCACGCTTCTCTTATTTTTAAAACAAAAAATGTCAACCACCATTGATGTCCCTGAATCAAGCAACATTAACAAGGAAAAAACAATTCTAGTTGCACCTGCAAGACCTGGAGGATGGAAAAAGGGCACAGCCATAATGGATTTCATTCTAAGGTTAGGTGCCATAGCAGCGGCTATTGCCGCTGCCGCCTCGATGGGAACAAGTGATCAGACTCTCCCTTTCTTCACTCAGTTCTTTCAATTTGAAGCTAGCTATGATAGCTTTACAACCTTCCAGTATGTAACATTCAAAACTTTTTTTTCTTCCTTTTCAAAACAATAATCCATAATTATAATAAGCTAATGCTTGAAAGTTCAAACAATGCAGGTTTTTTGTTATTTCAATGGCAATAGTAGCTGCCTACTTAGTTCTATCCCTACCATTCTCCATCGTAGCCATCATTCGCCCTCATGCGCCCGGACCAAGGCTTTTCCTTATTATCTTAGACACTGTAAGCTTTTCTGTCTGTCTGTCTATCTATCTATCTAATTGATGTATACAATTTAATTAAGTTTAATGTTAGATATTATCATAAATTAATTGAACTTGAAACTTTTTGTGTTTATGAAATTTTAGGTGTTTCTTACTCTGGCCACTTCAAGTGCTGCTGCAGCTGCTTCCATAGTTTACTTGGCACACAATGGAAATCAAGACACAAACTGGCTTGCCATTTGTAACCAATTTGGAGATTTTTGTGCACAGACAAGTGGAGCAGTAGTGGCATCATTTATTACTGTGGTTGTTTTAATCTTGTTGGTTGTGATGTCTGCTTTGGCTATTGGGAAGCATTGAAAATTAAGATGGGATTATGCTATAGAAGCCTAAGTTACCTATTTAATTGTTGTCAGGTTTTTCATGATGTCATGAATTGTGTTAAACTGATTTCTTGTATTAATTTTGGGAAATTGTTGTTATGAAATTATTAATTATGATTTATGTTTTTGATATTTGGAAATTTTAGTTGAGCCAATATGTATATAACTTTGTCCCTTCTCTAGTTTTAATTTTCAAATTAAATTTCCCACATGTTTATTAAGAGCTTGAAAGACTATTTCATTTGTCATTTCAGTCTGAGCTAGACTTCACCACACGATGAGCCAAAATTCAAATTTTCTAAAAATATATAGTATCAATATTTAATGAACGTACTTCAAACATGACAACTTTACATGGAACAAAACTCTAAAAAATATTAAAAAAAACAAACATAGAAAAACAAATTGACCCATTCCATAATTTTTTCTTCTTTCTACATTTTATCTTTTTTCTTTTGGTAGAAGTTTGGAGTTAGTATTAGTGGATTATCCACCCTTAAAGGTTGCTCATTAAGACTCATTGAGATACTCTTTTCAAATATAGTAAAAAAAATACTCTTTAAAATTTGTATAGTCAAATTCTTAAAAATATAAAAAAAATACTCTTTTTAATGAAAACTTTTTTTTTTTCTTTAATTAATGCCTCAAGGACATTAAATTAGCATGACCCTTATTTAAAATGATGTGGTATAATGAAACCCACAAACTAACAATTGAGAGAGTTCACCATTAGAGGTGCTCTTAGATTAAACACAAAACATCCCAACGCACAAGATATGCTATAAGAATATCAAAATACAGGGCAAAATCAAAGATTGCAGAAGACAAAACCCCTTTAGCACCAAAAACAACAACAAGGATGTCAAATAACTCCAAAGCGGATAAATAAACTCGAGCACCAAGATAACAACTAAACGCCGTCTAGACAAAACTAAGACAAAAACTTTAATGCCAAAGAGTGAGAGCTCCAAAGTGAAAAAGTAAAAAAGCTAAAACTCCACCAAAGCGCATTTTTCGAGTGTATTGATTAAGAACAAGTGACCGAAGATCGGAAAGAAAGAGGCACCTTAGGATCTCGCTCCAAGCCACTAACAAGCTACCGAAAGACCGTAGACAATCCAAGTAACATCAACTACTAATCCGAAGCCAAACATACTAGGATTTTGAGATACGACCAAAGAATCTATACGCAATCCGATAACACACAACTAAAGAGCACTTGATTCCTCTATGCATGAAAGGACTACCACGACTTGTACTTCTTAGTCATTTGTGCGCCTTAGATCAGCTCAAATATGTCCTCAAATCAATGCACCTTGCCGCCAATATTTCCACTCTTGAAGCTAAAGCTGCCCTGACAAAGAAATCCATTTAATGTGTGTATGACGACTAAAATATTTTGGTCACTTAATCGATCACTAAATACTGAATTTTTAGTAGGACCATGCTTAAAAAAATGTCGGACCACTCCTGGGTTCATACTAATTAACAACCATGGACACATGTGGTGGATGTGTTGGTAGAGGAATTTGCGAGTTCATGTCTCTCCTAGTGTAGGATTTAGTTTGTTTTAGTGATATTAAAATAAGATTTAGGTTTGATGATGTAAATATTTATGTCTTTCATAATGATAGAAATATACATACATACATACATACATATATATATATATATATATATATGTTTGTTATAAATTTACTAATTTTATTCCCGGATATAAAATGTTCTTGGAAATAGAAAAATTTCCCAAATAAAAGGGTCGGAATAAAGTTCACATAGATGTAAGAATAACCGAACATATTTTTTTCTAAATACCTTAAAATAAAATTCTCATCTTTATATTCCAAAAAATGTTATTCCTAAAAATAAATTTGATAAACAAACTTGAAACAAACACACCTTAGGATCAAATAAAGTCATTTAAAACGTGCATGCATCAAAATCATGTAAGCCATTTTAACCTTTAAGAAAATCATTTTTCAAACATGCATTAAAATAACTTTTCATGTTGTTTAGGATTTCGTGATTTTAGTTATGTTGAAGGGTGATTTGAATCATCTTCGGATGGGTGATTTGGATCATGCTTGGGTGATTTGAATCATATGTTGAAGGGTAATTCAAATCAATTTTGTGAAAATGTTGACTTGAGTCATGATCTAAATCACTCGGTTAAAATTGATACATGGATGCCCGTAAAGAGATGTGATTCGTATCAACTTGTATATTTTTTCTTCAAGTTTTAATGCATCAAAATTGTTTTTTCATTCCTCTTTCTATATAAACCTCATTTACTCATTCATTGAGGTTTAATATTCATTTTCTCTATAATATTCATTCATCGCAAAGTTTCACTAAAAACCTTTTTGATCCATTGATGTGGGTGGTAATTGTGAGACTTAAATATGATTTATTTCTCTGGATAATATGCGTCTAGGTCTAGATTTGATTAGATTGAAGGTGTTCAATTGCATATAGGTTGAAGTAAAAGAATTAATTTCTTTTCACCTTAGGATCTGAATTTCTAGGGTTTTTGGGTTGTGAGGTCTTTTTTTTTTTTGAAGAGGCAGGGTTGTGAGGTCTTAAAGTTGTAAAAGGGCTAAATTGACCGAAAATTGAAGATTAGAGGTTGAAGTCCAACCTCCAAGTTGAATAAGAAGACCAACTTTTGAAGATTTTAAATTTGTGGTTTTCTTGATTGAGACAGAAATGGATGTCATTGATTCATAAGAACTTAAGATCATGGTACCGAAGGAGTAATCTTGTTGCAACCATGCATTCAAACACAAATGTGCAATATTGTGAAGGGACTAAATTAGACCACAAACAAAGACGAAAGTCATTGAACCAATAGAAATTTTGGTGTCTTCTTTTCAAACCTTTAACTCTTTAATTTATTAGGAAATATCTTCTACATTATTGTGAATATGTTATGTATATAACTACTTTCCTATGTTACCTTGATTCTATATTTATTTACCTTATTATGTATAGAATAAGTAAAATCCCACTGATTGTGGATCACGTCTGTCATGGGCTAGAATTAGTGTAGAATACTCTTGTATATGAATTACATATATCATCCAAAGGATCAATGAAAGACACACATAATACATATTCTATTTCAATTTGTCTTGCTTATTCTCATATCCTGCATTATATCATTACTTTGTTATCTTAAGATGGCATCAGAGCTCGATCAAGAAACTGAAACACCACCAAAAAATTCACCTCAAAAACAACCAAGTAGCAGTAGCAAGAATTCAAATAACAAAAACTCTGATATGGATTCATCAAATCCATACTATATCCATCCTTCAGATCACCCTGGTCATTTGCTTGTCCCAACAAAACTGAATGGCACCAATTACCCATCATGGAGTATATCAATGATCCATGCCCTTACTGCCAAAAACAAAATAGGCTTTATCAATGGATCCATCAAAGTACCATCAGAAGTAGATCAATCTGCAGAATATGCTCTATGGAATCGGTGTAACAGCATGATTTTATCATGGCTCACTCATTCCGTGGAACCCGATTTAGCCAAGGGAGTCATTCATGTCAAGACTGCGCATCAAGTTTGGGAAGATTTTAAAGATCAGTTTTCACAAAAGAATGCTCCAGCAGTATATCGCATTCAAAAGTCCTTGGCCTCTTTATCTCAAGGCACCATGACTGCCTCAACCTACTTTACAAAAATCAAAGGCCTTTGGGATGAATTAGAAACATACCGCACTCTTCCTACTTGCAACCAGATGAAAGCACATGATGAACAAAGGGAAGAAGATCGCTTGATGCAATTTCTCATGGGTCTTAATGATACCTACAGCACTGTCCGCACCAACATTCTCATGATGTCACCGTTACCAAATGTGCGACAGGCCTATTCTCTAGTAATTCAAGATGAGACACAACGCCATATGACTTCTGAAACAACGGAGAATTTCTCCATTGCTGCTGCAATCAATAGTCATCCGAACAGTCTCTCCAAAAAATTTATGAAAAATAAGCATTGTGAGCACTGCAATAGAGATGGCCACACAATCGACAATTGTCGGACTCTAAAGTTTCACTGCGTTTTTTGCAACAAAGACGGGCACACAGAGGATCATTGCAGAGTTAAAAATGGGACTTACAACACAGGAACTCAAACCAACAAGCACAACCAATCACAACAGCGACAACAAGGGCCTCGAAGCTCTGCATCTAGAACTTTCTCCGCTGCAAACACAACAGATTCTTCCCAAACTACACTTGAGTTGTCTGCAGAACAGCTTCAACAACTTGCCCGTGCATTGAATATGATGTCTTCAAACAATACCGCTGGTAATAGCAATGCTTATGCAAATGCTGCAGGTCTGTCTCTTTTCTCTAATGCCTCAATTAATTATGTATTCACTAAGCCTTGGATTTTGGACAGTGGAGCTACCAACCATATCACATCTGATTCTGCATTTCTTTCTAAAACAAAATTTTCATCCATACCTTCAGTCAATTTACCTACCGGGTCTTCTGCTCCAATCACATCTATTGGAGACGTGTCATTCAATTCCAATATAACCTTAAAAAATGTTTTGTGTGTTCCTTCATTTCGGTTAAACTTGATGTCTGTTAGCAAGCTCACCAAATCACTAAACTGTTGTGTCACTTTGTTTCCTGACTTTTGTGTGTTGCAGGACTTGGCTATGGGGAAGACGATTGGCTCGGGTGAACAGTGTGGTGGTCTTTATTACATGTCTCCATTACAAAAAATACCCGTCTCTCATCAAGTTTCTCAGCCCTCAAATATATGGCACATGCGTCTTGGACACCCATCTACATCTCGTCTCAAATTATGTTCCCCTTTATTATCTCCAAATAACATGATATCTTTTGAGAATAATTGTAATGTTTGCCCTTTGGCTAAACAGACTCGAATTCCTTTTCCTTTAAGTACTATATCAACTCATGCTCCTTTTGATTTATTACATTGTGATATTTGGGGTCCTCACAAAGTTCCCACACATTCAGGGGCACTTTTTTTTTTAACTATTGTCGATGATTTTACAAGATGCACATGGGTCTTTCTTATGCGACACAAATCAGATTCTCAAAATATTTTGAAATCCTTCATTAATTTTGCTTATACCCAATTTCAAGCGTCTGTCAAAACAATTAGAGTTGATAATGGTTCTGAATTCATGTCTATGAGAGAATTCTTTCAATCTCATGGAATAGAACATCAACGAACTTGCGTTTACACACCACAACAAAATGGAGTTGTGGAACGCAAACATCGTCATATTCTAGTTGTGGCACGAGCATTACTATTTCATTCTCATCTACCACTTGAATTTTGGGGTGAATGTGTTTTGACTGCTGTTTACCTTATAAATCGTTTACCATCTCCATTGTTATCCAACAAATCACCTTTTGAATTATTATACAATAAACCACCATCACTTGATCACTTGAGAGTATTTGGGTGCTTATGTTATGCTACTATTGTTCACCCTACACATAAGTTTGATCCTCGTGCAAGAAGAGGTATATTTGTTGGATATCCTACCGGTCAAAAAGGTTATAAAATTTATGATCCCGAGACAAATACTTTCTTTGTGAGTCGTGATGTCAAATTTTGTGAAACCAATTTTCCTTCCATTTCAAACACATCTGAACCCAACCTAATTTCATCTCATCCTTCATATGAGGCCATTGATGATTGGCCTTCTCCTACACCAGCTCACCATCAATCACAACAAACCGGTATACCTTCTTCACAAGAGTCAAATTCTCCTTCACACCTAACTACTGAAACATCTTCCGCTGCCTCACCAATAGTTGAACCAAATCCACCTACTTCCCACACTTCAGACCCCCCCACTCCCGTCATTCCCCAAGTTCGGAAGTCTCTCCGTGACAAGAACCCCCCGATATGGCATAACGACTACCACATGCCCACACAAGTCAATCAATCTCCCTCGGAGCCAACTTCTGGGTCAGGTACTCGGTATCGTCTTTCACATTACCTTTCATATTCACGCTTTTCTTCTTCACATTGTGCTTTTTTAGCTAACATTACAGCCCACAAAGAACCACAATCCTATGATCAAGCTGTCCATGATCCACTTTGGCAGGATGCAATGAATGCAGAATTAGAAGCATTAGAACAAAACAACACATGGAACCTTGTACCTCTTCCTTCTGGTCATAAACCCATTGGTTGCAAATGGGTATACAAAATAAAGTACAAATCCGATGGTACGATAGAGCGCTATAAGGCACGCCTTGTTGCTAAGGGATACACTCAAGTTGAAGGAATTGACTATCAAGAAACATTTTCCCCAACTGCCAAAGTCACTACTCTTCGCTGCCTTCTCACTGTTGTAGCTGCTCGTAATTGGTTCATACACCAATTAGATGTGCAAAACGCCTTTCTTCATGGTGATTTGCATGAGTTAGTGTACATGGAGCCCCCACCTGGTCTTCGCCGACAGGGGGAGAACATTGTATGTCGGCTCAATAAGTCACTTTATGGACTCAAACAAGCATCAAGAAATTAGTTCTCTACCTTTTCTGAAGTCATTCAAAAGGCTGGTTACCAACAATCAAAGGCCGACTATTCCCTCTTCACCAAATCTCAAGGTTCTTCATTCACGGTTGTTCTTATTTATGTTGATGACATACTTCTCACGGGAAATGATCTTCAAGAAATGAAACGCCTTAAAGAGTTTCTTCTCAAGCGTTTCCGTATCAAAGATCTTGGAGATTTGAAATACTTTTTGGGCATTGAGTTTTCTCGTTCCAAGAAAGGCATCTTCATGTCTCAAAGAAAATATGCTCTAGACATTTTACAAGATTCAGGACTGACAGGTGCTCGCCCTGATAAATTTCCAATGGAACAGAATCTGAAGCTAACTCCCACAGATGGAGTGGTACTAAATGATCCAACCAAATATAGAAGGCTTGTTGGTAGACTAATTTACCTTACTGTCACAAGACCTGACATTGTATATTCTGTCCAAACATTGAGTCAATTCATGCATGAGCCAAGAAAGCCTCATTGGGATGCTGCATTGAGAGTCCTCAGATACATCAAAGGCACGCCTGGACAAGGCTTGCTATTTTCATCTACTAATGACCTTACCTTAAAGGCCTTTTGTGATTCAGATTGGGGAGGTTGTCATGCAACTAGAAGATCTGTTACAGGATTTTGTTTTTTCCTTGGAAATTCTCTCATCTCATGGAAGTCAAAGAAGCAAGTTGTTGTCTCTAGATCATCAGCTGAGTCTGAATATCGAGCAATGGCTAATACATGCTTGGAGTTGACCTGGCTACGGTTCATATTACAAGATTTAAAAGTCCCACAAGATGCTCCAACACCATTATTTTGTGACAACCAGGCAGCTCTACACATTGCGGCTAATCCTGTATTTCATGAACGTACAAAACATATTGAAATAGATTGTCATATAGTACGAGAAAAATTACAGGCTGGGATAATTAATCCTTCTTATGTGCCAACGCGATTCCAGTTAGCAGATGTGTTTACAAAAGCTTTGGGAAAAGATCAATTTGTGACATTGCGCAACAAGTTGGGACTTCATGATATTCACTCACCAACTTGAGGGGGAGTATTAGGAAATATCTTCTACATTATTGTGAATATGTTATGTATATAACTACTTTCCTATGTTACCTTGATTCTATATTTATTTACCTTATTATGTATAGAATAAGTAAAATCCCATTGATTGTGGATCACGTCTGTCATGGGCTAGAATTAGTGTAGAATACTCTTGTATATGAATTACATATATCATCCAAAGGATCAATGAAAGACACACAGAATACATATTCTATTTCAATTTGTCTTGCTTATTCTCATATCCTGCATTATATCATTACTTTGTTATCTTAAGATAATTTCTGCAATTTTGATTGATCCAAATCGTTATACAATGAATTGTAGGAGTATATTTGATTCTAAGGTGAAAATTGTAGGAGTGCAGGTCGCATCCCTGTAACTTTTGGGTTAACTCGGGTCCACCTATAACATCAGTGGGTTTAGTAGGTGTTTTTTTCTCCAACTTGACCGGCTTCCAAGGCTTAGATAGAAATAGAATACAAAGGGAATTGAGTTGGCAATTTATCATAATAAAGTACATGAAGCAGTTTCACAAATTAATTAGTTTCTTGAATGTATATAAATAGTTTACGACTGAAAATCTATTCCTTAGAAATATGAGAAATTTAATTTAATCCCTAAGAAAAATAAAATTAACTTTTGTCCTATAATCCCTCCGGTGCCAAATTAGATAGACTAGTTTAACTTTTTAAAAAAAAAAAAAAAACTTTTGTACTATGAAAAATAAACCGGAACAACTCAATCCATACTCTTAACTATCTTAAAAAAGGGACAATCATGTCTCTAACAATAAAAAAAGTGACAATTTAGTTCCTACAATATAAAATGTCACGAAATAATTTCTTTGCCAATAAGTCATCTAGTTTTGATATTTTTTCGTCTTTAACATTCAAATAAAGTCATTCAATGGCAATAATTTTTCAAACCAATACCAACAATACTTGTCATTTCTAAAAAATATCCATAACATATCCAAAAATGGTACCACAAGGAGCTTGTGGAGACTAAATTTGATTTTCCCTCGTAGTTTAATTTAGTTTGGCAATGAATCTCATAGATAGGGTGACAAAGCATCCATTAGAGTGTAATGGATTAGGGAGACTACGTGGTTTAGTTCATGGATTAAGTCAAATGTGATTAAAAATATGATTTATTATTAAGTGAAAAACTTTCCAAACAACTTCACTTGGCATCACTTATTATTATTATTATTATTATTATAAAAAACATTGAACACCCTGTCCTCTAATCTCTATATATAAGCTTCAAAGATGAATACATTTGCATCATTGGTCTCATTGATTCATATAAATTCTAGTATATATATTATCTTCTGAATATATAATTAGCTTCTATCATATTTAGATCCAAAAATGTCAACCAAAATTGATATCCAAGAGTCAAGCAAAGATACTAAAGGAAAAGCTGTTTTGGTTGCAGCACCTGCAAGGCCAGGAGGATGGAAAAAGGGCATAGCCATAATGGATTTCATTTTAAGGTTAGGTGCCATAGCAGCAGCTCTCGCCGCTGCCGCCTCGATGGGAACAAGTGATCAATCGCTTCCTTTCTTCACTCAGTTCTTTCAGTTTGAAGCTAGCTATGATAGCTTTTCTGCATTCCAGTATGTAACATTCAAATTTTTACTTTCTACGTAAAGATGCTTTACTTTGTATATATTGTAAAATGTTTTACACTAATATGTATCAAAATTAGATTGTAATGCTTGAAAAAATGCAGGTTTTTTCTTATTGCAATGGCAATAGTGGCTGGCTATTTGGTCTTGTCTCTACCTTTTTCTATAGTAGCCATCATTCGCCCCCATGCGCCTGGACCAAGGCTTTTCCTTATTATCTTAGACACCGTAAGCTTTTCTATCTATCTATTTATTTATTTATCTATTCTATTTGTTGTTAATACAATTTAATTAAGTTTAATTTTAGATATTATCATAAATTAATTGTGTTTATGAAATTTTAGGTGTTTCTTACTCTGGCCACTTCAAGTGCTGCTGCAGCTGCTTCCATAGTTTACTTGGCACACAATGGAAATCAAGACACAAACTGGCTTGCCATTTGTAACCAATTTGGAGATTTCTGTGCACAGACAAGTGGTGCAGTTGTGGCATCATTTATTACTGTGGTTGTTTTAATGGTGTTGGTTGTGATGTCTGCTTTGGCTCTTGGGAAGCATTGAAAATTAAGATTGAATTACCTATGTTATTTTTATGCATATTTGTTCCTAAATATCCTTAGGTTGTGAGGCTTTTCTCAAGTCATGATGTGAAGAATTTGTACAATTTGTGATTTATAAACGTTTGAACCATTGTGTTTAATTTTGAAGTGGCTATTATTTACTTTTATCAACTTTTAGCTCTAATATCCTTTGGCTTTTTAGCTCTAGTTTGGATTGTTATGCAACGACACAAAAAGTTTCAATAATTTTTTAAAGTAGATGCAGAGGATAAATGATTATTTTTAGATTATGCTTATTATAACATTCAAATGAGAAGTTGACCGTTAATGAGATTATCCAAATTATATGATAGAGAGAAACACTTAATTTGAAGATATTGATGATAAGCAAAAATGAGATAGTCACTTATTTGTAAAAGCACTTAGCTTTTTAAAACTTATTTTAAGCCAAATTGAGTTAACTAACACCAAGTAAATGCAAAACAACCACGAAAAAAAAAAGTAAATGCAAAACAATGCACAATTGATTCAATCAATTGGGTCATCAATAAGACGGATTCTTAGAACCCCTTATGAATGCTATTATTATCATGGGTTTTTCTATCATGTGCAAATTTGCACATGTTAAGAAGTTTAAAATAGAAATTTTGTATTGAAACTTGTACATTTAATATTAAATATAAAACTTTTGAAAATATAATTGTTGTTTTCTAAGAAAAAGTTACTACTATTAGTTGTTTTAACAAGTGCAATGTTGCACATGTTAGACAAACCCTATTATTATTATCAAAGAATCAACACTCAAATGAGTTTCTTTCAAATCAATGAAAATTAAGTTCTTTCAAATCAATGAAAATTAAGTTTTTTAAAATCAATTTTCGAAACCCATAGTTGAATCAATTCATAAAAACAGAAATATAAAGAGACAAAGGATTTATCTCCACACCGTCCTCAGCAAAAATAGTACTTTTTTAGGTTCATTCAATAAATGATGCATGTGGTCTATTAAATAGGCTACAAACATCATTTATTGAATGAAACTAAAAAGTAGAATTTTGCTTATAATAATGACCGGAGGGTGTACACGCAACATGAATTAAGTCACACTCGGTACATCCAACAACTCATTTCCTCATTTCACATCTAAAATCTCTAAAAACTCTCTGAAATCAACCAAATCCTTAATTTCTTCAAGTTCAAATCAAACAACACTCCAATAACAAGTAAGTTTTCATAATCAAAACACTAGTAACATTTTATGTTTATATGTTAGATTTTTTTTTCTTAAATTAAAAATTGTTTAGTTTAGAGGTTTGTTTAAATTTTGATTTTTTTGGCAAGAAACGATACAATGTTTACATGTAAATGACTTATATTCTTAATTGTTTAGATGTTTGCATGTTTATGTTATAGTTTTGAGTTTTAAGGTTTATGTATAATTTGCACTCCTTTGATGAAATGTTTGAATGCGTTTTTCTTTCATCGTTTAATTTCTTATGGTGTAGATCTAAAACAATGAACAATTGTTCAACGCTCAAGTACGCTTCAACGGTGGAAACCCTCATTTGTTTAAGGTTCGGTACGACGTCACGTTAAAAGATCTGAAAGATCAACCGAATGAAATCAACCAAAAACTCAACCTCGGAGACACGTTAAAAAGGTATGTTTTTGTACAAAAAAAATGTAAATTAAATAAAATAAAATGTAACTTTTTTCGTCATTTGTATAAAAGAAATGAGCTATTCGTCATTTGTGAATATTAAATGAATTAAATAAAATGTAATTTTTTTTGAAATAGTACGTCATTACTAGTATGAATTGAGTTAACAAAAAACCAGAAGTAGTATGGAAAATGAAAACTATTGGCGTCTGCTCATTTGTAAAAATTGACTGAATTAAATAAATGGCAAATTTTTGCTATAAGTAGTAATTACTAGTCCAAAAAACCAGGAGTATAAAATGGCAAATTGACTGGATTTCTTTTTGACTAGATTCATTGTGAGTAAGAGTACTCCTGACAACATTGACTGCAGTATGTATGGTCTATAAATTAATTAAGAACCCTAAGCAACGTTTATTGTCCATTATAATTAACCAAAGAAAAAAATGGCAACTTCAACATATTTATCATTTTTGCTCACCATTTCAATGATCTATATTTCTCATGCCATTTCACCGACGCCAACGCCAACACCAAGCCCCAAGTTATACCAAAATATATGTAAAGAACCTCGTCAAAAAGACTTCGAACAACGTTGTCTGAAACTTATAGAATCTTACCCTCAAATTACCTTGATCGAAGATTATCTTACATTTTGCAGGTCATTTTTAAAGATTGCAGCAATAGACAAGGCAATAAAATCCCAACAACAAGTGAGAGAAATTGTGGAAAAATATCCTTCTTCTGATCCTATCAGAGAATGTTTTGATGATTACAGTACCGTGGTTAGCGAAGTAAAAGGTGCATTGGGTGAGGATCCGGAAATGATAGGCTTGGCTGTCAAATATGCTGGTGATGCAGTTGACATGTGCGAACGTAGCTTAGCTGATGAAAAGGTTGTTAATACTTCTTCCATTGCTACACTAAATCACGAGATGGAGTTATATGTTGATATTGTAGTCATAGCCGGAGGCCATGTGTAAATCAATAAATTTATATTCAATGAATAAAACCACAATTTTCACCTCACTTGTATTATTTGTTTATTTTCAAACTTTTGGTATTGATTGAGACATGTTTTATTTAACAGAGTTGATGGGAGGAATGAATTTTTTTACAAAAAATGTGGAATCCATTCCATCATATCCTCCAATTTTCTTTTTCTTCAATTTGGAGCGTATACAATGGAATGAAATATTATAATTAAAATCTTAATTTTTATCCGTCTTAGTACCTACTCTTCTCCAATATGTTCTTTTTCGCTTTTTTTTTCTGCTCGATGTATTAATAAAAAAAATTCCTTATTGTTTTGTCTCGTTTCTTCATCTCCCATGTTACTCTTGTTCATTTACAACAAGGTTTCGTCATGAATCCTCAAGTATTTGTGTTTTTTTTTTTTTTATATATATATTGCTCTACGTGTTTTTTTTTTCCTTCTTCACATGTACTCTTTGACTACAAAAAACTAATTCTTGCTTTTTGTTATGTGATATTCTAAAAATATACTTTTTCTGTTTTAGAGATAAAGGATATTACAAACATATAATGTTGCCTTCATTTTTTATTTTCACTTAACTAATATAATGAAAATCTAAATGGATTATTGTATACGAAAATATATTAATATCTAAATAAAAATATAAGAATAATAAGATTACACACATGAAAATATATTAATATCTAAATGAAAGTTTTAACAATTTCACCAAAGAGATCGATGAAATGGCTGAAGAGTTAAGGTGTTATCTTGGCAATGAAGTTCGAGTAAATTAAAAATTACATCCTGTCTATTTTATGAATGGTGTTGGAACCTTTAATAATGTTGTTGAGATAAAGTTCTTGGTTTTTTAGTAGTGGGGTGTTTTTCTTTTTTCGGATTCTCCTATCTTGTGTCCACCTAGCTGGTTCTTTTGGGTGTTTTTTTGATTTGGTTGCAGCATATTTACGGTGGCTGAAATTATAATTCAAAATTCATCTGACAAACCTATTCCACATAACCATAAACTTGATCTTTAGATTTTTGATGAGGTATAGAGAAGACCAAATGTGACTAAATACGCAACAATCAATTTACATAACGTCAATGGAATTGGTACTTATCCATAAGTAAAAACCTATCCCTCAAACAAAAGCAACATATATATCCAACGAAACAATCCTAAATTCATACAAATAATTTTTACGTACAAATGACATGTTTGATTGACATAAAATAGTTAATTTAGTGTTTCACCATGCTATCAAAATATTTTCCAAAGCGACATGCCGAATGTTCTTGAAATATGTGCAGGGACGGATGCATGTTGTAGAGTTTGTGGGCTTGTGCCCACACAAAGTCTTTAGAAACAACTTTTTTGGTAGTATAATGTACTAATAGTTGACATTTTAATCACATGAATCACACTTATCACAAATTATTTCTCTCTTAGCCCACACTTATCATCATATATCTCAAGCTATTATGAAAAATTGGATACGAAATCAAGTTGGGGATGATTGGTTAAATGGTTGTTTAGTTATTTATACAGAGAATTTTTTTTTATTGATATTGAAAATGAAAAAAATCATTTCAAAGTGTTGCAATTTTTTTATATATATTGCTCCCACTATTCAAAAATCCTGGATCCGTCACTAAATATGTGTATGCCTATCGCAAACCAAAAGATGAGACATATTTTCTTCCATTACCGAAAATTCCTTAATAACATATAGATACCTTACATTGAGAAATAATAAACTTCTATCTTCTATTGTTTCTCAATATGAGCAAAATGTTCTCATGGATATTCAATACCGAAAAGTAAAATGGAACAACTTACCTGGTAAAGTAATAGTATATTTGACGGTTTGATAATTTTCTTCTCCATGGAGTGAAAGAAACTTAACCAGTCCCTTTATCTACTTCAATGATAACTTTCATCCTTCCGCCCCATGAAAATGGCTAAACATTTTAACCTCCTTCAAAGTAAAATAACATATGAGAAAATACACACGCACAAACACAAAAAGAGAGAGAAAAATATTGTTGTTTTGTTTAATGGATGTCGTAGTAAAGTATTCAACAATGTTATCAATTCTTATTTCTAACACTACACCATTTGTTGTCTCTAGCTACACTTTTTTAGGCGACGTGCGAAAATTGTTGCCTAAAAGATGGCTATCCAAGTTGCCTAAGTGCAAAACCTCATACAATAGAATTAGATCATCATTCCCTCGCTCGAATACCAACAAATTCACAAGGTTTGGATAAAAAAATTCTCTTAAGAAATTCACCTATGTCCCCAAAAATATAAAAAAGTATGATCGATAAAAATAGAAGCCACCACATAGCAGCAAAAGTTATGAATGTGGAAGTGATCTTCTAGCTCTGAATATTTAACTCATGGTGTAATAATGTCAATACCTTATGTTTCGATATGTTATTATTTAATAAAATGAACCTCCAAAAAAAAATAAAAATTCAACCTGTCAAAATATGATTTTACCTCTAAATGTATAATAAAATCATACACAACAAAATACACATTTATGTATTATACTTCAGTACCAACAATATAGTATTAGCCAATCATAGTACGATATTACATTAACACAATAAACTAACTTCATCAAAAAATAAATAAGAAAATCTGGAACCATGAACTAAATATTCTTAAATGATTGTGAGTGTTATCTCATCATGTATGGGATAGAGAATTGATTTAATGAGGTAAAACATGCTATGACGCCTACTAGTATTGGCCCTACCCCTAGGGATATAGATGGATGGTTATGTCAAATATGAGCTTTTTAATTGCAGATAACTATAAGTATGTGGTAGTTTTATCATCCGAAATATGGCATTCAATTTTATTTTTCTCTTTACATGGTGCACCATCAGAAAGTAACCAATTCATATGCCTTGTTGATGTGATGTGAATAACAACTATTTTATGATGGTGAAATTTCTTGTGGAATCTTTCATTTTAATTTGAATTTAATGTTTTCGTTGTCACCTATTGAAATAATAATAATAATAATAATAATAATAATAATAATAATAATAATAATAATAAGGCTAAATTACATTTTTGGTCCCTTAACTATTTAGGTAGTATCGCTTTGGTCCCTTATTAAAATTCGATTTATTTTGATCCCTTAACTTCTCTCTGTTACACATTTTGGTCCTTTAGTTTTAATTCAAAAACATTAGGTTTTCTTCATTTTCTTCTGAAATTTTTCTGAGATTCCTATTGTTAAAGGTTGATGGAGATGATATGAAGATGAAAAAGAGGAGAAGAAGATGATGAAAACATAACGTTTTTGAATTAAAACTAACGGAAATGACCAAAATGTGTAACAGAGATAAGTTAATGGACTAAAATAAATTAATTGAAGGACCAAAGCAATACTACCTAAATAGTTAAGGGACCAAAAATGCAATTTACCCTAATAATAATAATAATAATAATAATAATTATTATTATTATTATTATTATTATTATTATTACTACTACTGTCCTATTTATGATTACTTATTTATTTATCATTATATCACTCCTAAAATAAAGAAGTCGACTCTTGTATTTTCTCCTATAAAATAATTCTATTTGCATTATAATAATATTATCAGATTATCATCCATAATTTTTTTTATTCACATTTACGTTTAACCGTTATAAGATTATTACAAGTATATATAAAGGACGACTATCTAATTCCTTCTACTTCTTAACTATGGGATCACCACCACTGATATGATGCAGCAACATGGAAGCATATATATTTTTATATGATAGTTAGTTATTATGAACTTAGTCGTATTGTGGGTAATGCGGTAGTTGGAGATGATAATGTGATGATAGTTGAAAATCTAAAAAATGATGAAGAAAATTGTAAATGTAGTAAAAATTGAAGATTATACTCTTAAAACTGATGATTGGGGTAACTTAGACTTTGCCGAAGATTATTTCAAATGTATATCGTTAGGGAACTAAACACATTTTACATATATAACTATTTTTTGATAAAATTATCTTCTTTTTTTCTGGGTCAAATCATATAGTTTATGAATGTCTGTTAAATCTGCATAGATATACATGCACTTTCAGTTGTTTGCTATAGTCTGGGTGTCTTCCGATTATATGGTCCAAAACTAGCTTCAGATTATATAATCTTCAATGCACTTATACCATTAAATGTTTTCAAAGAACTCAAGATTATAAAGGCACGTTTGGTGCACATGATAGGAAGACATAATGTGATAAAACTATCATATTCTGTTTCAAACTGTTGTTTGGTGGACCAACAGAAAATGATAACTTAAATCCATATCTAATCATATCCTACTCACCCATTGTTATTTTTATCCTTAGTTTTTTGTGGGTTAGCAATTTCATAACATAAAGCTATCAAACACGCGTATCCATTATTCCTCACAAGACCACCTTCGACTCCCATTGCTTATAAATTTCTTTGTGTTTTGTTCTTTTTTCATTTTCCCCATTTTCTTCCAAATCGTTATCATTTTCAACGAGAAAAGTGTTTCTTGTCCCCAATTAATTTTTTGTTTCTTGTTCCCAAACAATTTTCTTTAACGGCAACACACATAATTTTTTTGTTTCTTGTTTCTTGTTCCCAATCGAGTGAGAAAATTGATTTTCAATTTTTTGTTCCCAATCAATTTCAATTGGATGCAATTAAAGGATATGAATGTGATTTAATTATGTGTGTAAAATTAAAGTTGTGCATAGGAAAATTGGTTGATGCTCATGAATTGGGAATTGGATTGTTGCATCGTGAACTACTTTTACACCGACAACACTAGACAATTGTTATGTCGGCGACGGCGGTGGCTTCGCAGTTGGTGGAGTCTGAAGTTTAGGGTTAGGTGCTTTGTCGGCTAGAGATGGAGGCTCAACGACATTGTTGAAAGACAATGAATCTAGTCTGATGAAATGACGAAGGGGACAGACGATGGAGATGAATATGATACAATGTTGTTAATTTTTTGTCATGTCAATAACAAGTGTGCACCAAACACATGATAAGATAAAATAATGCTATCATATTTCTTATCATGTGTGCACCAAACGTATGACAGAGTAAATGTCTATTTTGTCACTATCATATCCTATATTTATCTTTTTTTAGTCATATATCGTCTCTATCATATCCTTTGCATGACATGATAAGTGTCTATCTTGAGTACATATTAAAAATTCCACAACTAACAAATATTTATGAAGGAAAATTAATTTTTAACTTTTTGAGGAATGAATTGACATAATTTTTATTTTTGACATAATTTTAAAGGACACGTGTTAACATTTTCTATATTGTAAAGTTTAATTTTAAAGTTCAAGATTTGTCAAATTGATGATAAAAGTTTGGTTTTGTGTGATCTCAAAGAACACGATTCAATTTTTTTTTTTGAACAAGAACATGATTCAAATTTGATTTGAGATAGTTGTAAAATGACAATTAATCCTACTATTTTAACAACTATGTCAAATGACAATTAACTAGTGTCATTTTACACAATTTGATTTTGATTCAATAGTTAAAGTCCCTCTTATAATTTTTTTTGTTTAATAAGTATCCCATCTACAAAGCTAGGATTAAGTATACATACTAGCACCCCAAAAAAAGTAAATATAATAGTACCCAAATTATTTTTGTTGTTGAAGAAATACAAGTACCCATCTTTGTTTCTTAGCTCTAAACATTTTAGCGTTCATAACAAATATATTATTGCTCCACCACTTGACCTCACACAAGTTTGAATTAACAAACCCCACTCCCCCAAAGGTTGACTACAATAAACTTTTCTTTTTCATTTTCATAGCAAAAAATAAACGAATTCCTGAACTAAGAAAATTAACAATCATTTCTCTCGTACATCTACTTGCTTTGCTAATAAAGGTGAGAGTAGTATATATATGATAGTACATATGAAGTGGAAGTGGTTTCATAGCCACTCCACTATCCTTTTCCATATATTAAAATACCATAACGTTGACCATGCATGCATATTGTTCTCTCTATAAAAGCTACTACAATGAAAGCTGATTTGCATAATTGTTTGATATCATTGTTTTATATATACACTCCAACTAGAGCATTTTCTTATCTAAGTTTCTAATTTATCCCAAAAATGTCAACCGCTATTGATATGGCAGAGTCAAGCAACGCTCATGTTAATGAAAAAGCTGCTTTAATTGGAGCCACTGCAAGGCCTGGAGGATGGAAAAAAGGCATAGCCATAATGGATTTTGTTCTAAGATTAGGTGCCATAGCAGCTTCTCTTGCTGCAACTATCACTATGGCAACTAGTGATCAGATTCTCCCTTTCTTCACTCAGTTCCTTCAATTTGAAGCTAGTTATGATAGCTTTTCAGCTTTCCAGTATGTCACACTCAAACCTCTATACTCTCTCCATTGTAAAACCTAGGTGTATTTACTCCAAAACAAAATTTTAACTACACAAATATTTATATATTTTTTATTAACTGTGTGCTTATATATTCATAGAAATTAAATTAATTCTGTAAAAAAAAATTAATGTTTATTTTAAATATGCAGGTTTTTTGTTATTGCAATGGCATTTGTGGGTGGCTACCTGGTCTTATCCCTACCATTTTCCATAGTAACCATCATTCGCCCTCATGCACCTGGACCAAGGCTTTTCCTCATCATTCTAGACACAGTAATATGCTCCTAATTTCCTAATTAATTCTTAATTAAAGTACAGTAATTTTACATGAGAACCCTACAAAAAAATAATTTTACACGAACATATAAATAGAATATATATGTTCATGTTTCTTTCCTCTATTGAATATATATGTTTTACATTAATATAAGTAGTACTAGTGAATGTTTTATTTATTTTTGTAAAGATTTGAAACTTTCGATTAAAGTTACAAACTCAAACTTTTCCGTGTAGGTGTTTCTGTCATTGGCCACTGCTAGTGGTGCTTCAGCAGCTGCCATGGTTTCCTTGGCACACAACGGCAATCAAGACTCAAACTGGCTTGCCATTTGCAACCAATTTGGAGATTTTTGTGCACAGACAAGTGGAGCAGTTGTGTCATGTTTTGTTGCTGTGGTTGTTTTAATGGTGTTGGTTGTGATGTCTGCTTTGGCTCTTGGGAAGCATTGAAAATTAAGATAAGATTGTTAGAAGCATGCAGGAACATAAGTTACCTGTATTATTCATTATGCTTGGTTTGGTTTTGTCTGTTTTTTTTTTCTTTCTTTTAAGTCCTTGGTTGTTTGCTTGTATTTAATTAATTTGGGCCAATGTTTCTATGGATCGTCTTCTACTAATACTTGTGACTATGGGAGTGATCCTTAGATTTTGTTATCGCTTGATTTGAGTACTTCTTGTACTCAATTTTGATATATGCATGTACTTTTATAGGAGATTTCTCAATTAAAAAAAAAAATACTTGTGACTTTCTGATATAAGAATTTGGGCCAATGTGTTGGTTTTTCTTTTTTCTTCCAAAGGGACTCAGCAAAACTCTTACACTAAATATGGAAGAAAAGGGTTTTGTTGATTCAAATATGTGTCTCATTATATTAAATGTCGTTACAGTTTCTTACTATAGGAGTTTCACGTATGAGACTTGAGCCAATGTGTTCAATTTTTAAATGCCTCTTTCCTACTTTAATTTTCTGTTTTGTAGTATCCTACTTTTCTTAGTTATTTTGTATCACTGAAAACGGACGAGGTGACTTATATATATATGATCTAACTTCAAGTTCGTTTGTAGCATACTTTCCAAACATATTTTACCTTAATCTAAGTCATGTTATAATTTATAACCTTCAAATATCTCTAAAATGTGTGTGATAATGCTGACTTTGCATGATTGCTTAGAATTTCTTCAAATTTATAGAAAAGTACATTAACATGTCGACCCGAACGAACAAAGGTCATGGCCAGCTCTACTCTGCTATCTTTAAGATGATACATTTGAAAATAGAAATGGTTGAGAGAATGAGCTATCTTCTATAAGTCTTACCCGCTTTGCATGAAAGTTGGTCAAGGTTGGAAATGGAACAGATGATGATGTGAGCATCCTCTTTGAAAAAGTATGTTAACTGAAAATTTATGCGAATTTTCATCTTAGCTATTTTTCGTTTCTTAAGGACAAACAATAATTTAGGTTTGGGGTTGTGATGATAGATCACCATATGTTATATCATTGTGTTTTTTAGTCAATTAATTAGTAGACAATTGAGTCATTATATAAGAGTTTTAGAGAAGTTTTTAATGGTTTAAGGTGGAATTTTGTATTGTTTTCAATTTAGTCATGTGAATCTATTTTTTTTCCCTATACCAAACAATTTCATAGGTGATTTGAGCCTTTTATAGATAAAACATGTAATTCGACAAACAAGACACATCATGGAAATTTTGAAAACATGGAATGAAGATCATGAATGTTCTATAAAGCTTTGAAGGCATTACAAGTTGGAGAACTTTTGTCCAAATATCAATTTAGAGAAGGAAAACACTCGAAGAACGATGAAAAAGGTTAAAATATGCACCCAAGGCCATGCACCCCACGCGGGCCTCACACGCCCCATTTGCTTTAATTAGAATTGTTACATATGAATTTTATTCTAATGTCTTTAATTTATTAGGGATCATTAAGGTATGTGGTTAGGTTCTAAGATTCTTGTGTAGTGTAGTTCTTTTAGATGACAATTTAGGAATTTAAACATTTGCCTCATTTCAATTACCTGTGAGAGTGTAAGTCCCCACTTTAGTAAAATTATCGAAGAGTACGGAAGCCTAGAAGAGTGACGACCCTTTATCGTAGTCCACATACGATTTTTAGAGTCATGAGGAGCAACATGACATTTTGAGGGATTCTATCTCACGACGTTAACCACTTCTATATAAAACTTAATTCATAATTGATTGACATATTTGCATTAAGTCTAACAAAGAGGTGGATGAGATTCGAATAATCCTAATTTCCGCTAATTATCTAAATCAAACCCTTTTATTATTTCTTCTACCAAACCAACTCGCTTTCCATAATCAAACCATACTTGCAAACTCCCCCATATTACTTTTTCTATTAATAAGTTTACCAAATCGCCTAATCCAAGCAACAATCTCTATGGAGACGATAACTTACTATTATATTACTTGAAACCGTCTCAATTTTTATCTAAGCTCCCATGGTCAAGGCCTTTTCTTTAGCGGATATTTTGCACTGGATTTACAAGGTTACATTGACCTTGATTTGGCTAGTTGCCCTGATTCACTCAGATATATCAACAATTGCTGTTTCTTTTTGGGGAATTCATCGATCATTTAGCGCTCTAAAAAGCAATCCATTATTGCTCGTTCCAGCTCTGAAGCTGAGTATTGTGCAGCTACTTGCGAGCTTCAATTGCTTCATTACTTACTCTCTGATTTACAAATTTCATGTATCATCCTGTCTGTTCTTTATCTTGATAATAAGATTGCTCTACACATTGCTGCAAACCCTATCTTTAACGAACTGACAAAGCATCTTGAGATCGATTGTCATGTCGTTAGGGAGAAGCTGTCTGCCTTCCGCAAACCAGATTGCTGACTTATTCACCAAGGCTCTTCTATCTTCTTTCCAAGCTTCGATTGTTAGACATCTACCAATCATCAGCTTGTGAGGGGTGTTACACGATTAGCTTAGCTAAGTGCTTAGTGAGTTACTTAGCCTTTAATTACAACCTTTAATTATAGACTTGGTTTTAATGTTTTTCCATCAAGGGATCATCTCGCAAGTTTTATGGATCTTGGTGCATTGCATGTTCATGACCAACGAATCATTGCGAAGGAAAATTAAAGATTTGATTTTGCTGGTTTTTTCAATGCATGTTTAAATCAAGATTCCTTTACTTCTTTCTAATTCAAGCTTTTACCTATTGCATCATACTCCATTGCATAATACATATACAAATAACAAATTCCATTAAGAAGATTTATGATAGAGAAAACATTGGATTAATTCTCAATAATTTCAAGTACAACATTTATTTGGATAAAACATATCATAACATTATTAATTACTTTTTCCAAGAATCGCAAACAGCAGAACCTTTAGCTAGAACCCTACATGGTCCTGATTTTGTTATATACCAATTGCAAGGATCACATACATTATAATCTCTTCTTGCTATGTATATATCGTAATAATGGAACCCACCTTTCCATTGAAAAGAGCAGTAGTATTGTGTGTTTCCAATAATGCTAACTCCAAAATTCCAACCAAAATTAGCATTGAAGTGAAGAAGTTGAGCTCCAAGATCATTATCTGCAGATTTACAATGAAGGGTTAAGTCCATATTACCTTCCAAATTGTTTTTAACATTCACACGTACTCCAAAAACATTGTGCACCGATAGCAATATCAACACACATAGCAATGGAATTTTTTGGGTTTGAGACATTACTCCTTCAATTAATCTTTCCTTTGGAAGTGGATCTTCCAAAACATGAAGGTAAAAATAATTGTTAAATGAGTAGCATATATATAGGTTTTAGGAAATACTATATTAAAAAAAGATGAGTACATTAATTACTAAATTTAAAATATATAATTAAATATACTTTTATAGAGTACAAAATTATTAATAAATATTTGTGAAAAAAATAAGTAAAAGCCATGCTATCTGAATCATATCTACAAAAGTAATAGCCATGATATATGAAGAAGTAATAAAATATAATATTGGTACTTCATTATTAATTTTATTTTTGTCTGTTGCAATTGAAGGGTGTGTATTTTAAAAAAATGATTTTTTTCCCTGACTATGATATTATAACAATTTTAAAATAAAATAAAAACTTTTTTTAGAAAAGGTACTTCTCCTCTAAAAATAATACTTCTGGTTAGTTGGTAAATAATCATGATTTTCATTGAATCGTACCATGTTTGAAACTTGGTTACTTGCATCATCTACAATGATAGTAAATTAAAAAATATCTTTAAATAAATCTCTCGTTTACATATTTATATTTTTTTAATAAAAATATTTATTAAGGACTCAATAACTCAAATGATAGTAAACTAAAAAGAGTCATTAAATATATGTCCCATTAATATGTATTTTGATGTTTACATTTATAAAGTAAATAAAAAGAAATTGAATAGAGCAAAAATCACATGCATTTGAGATGTGGGAAAGATCAATTTATTTGTCGATAAAATATTACCGTATCGTCCATTTGATCCCTAGACTATTGAAATCAACTAAAAGGTATGTATACTGTACTGTTATCCATCAATTTAATTTGGTCTCCACCGATGGCCTAAATTGATTTTAAAAAGTATAGTTTTTGAAACTTTTAGTTGATTTTAATAGTTTAATGACCAAATTGATGAGAAAAATGATTATTTATTCCATTTATATATTTTCTTTCTTATTTTAATCGTGTAACCCGTTAATTGATAAAGAAAAAGACTTTATATCGGTGATGATAACTACTTGGTATCCATTTTTTTCCCTCTAATTAATGGAGATAATAGAATGAAGTCCCCTATTTGGTAAAGTGTCTTAGAATCTTAGAAGCATCTTATATGATTGTTCAAGGCACTTAATTATAGGTGTATCCCTTACCTTTATGTTTATAAAGAAGCAGACACATCTTAACGCTATCTTTTAATTTGGAGAACCTTTGTTTTTTCACTTACTCCTACAAGTTGGGAAATGTTTGTTTGTTGAGTGTTTTATAGGATTGTTGATCATGAGCCAAGTCAAGGACGACACTTCACAATAAGATCAATGCTTTGCAAAGACATCAAGAGGAAAAGTGTGTTGAAGGCGTATATGAGGATGTCAAATAATTAACTTCACTATTATCTTGATCACGTTTGGTTTGTCACGAGAGACCTCTCCTTGATCGTCACTCTTGGAAGAACTTTAACAAGTGAGTTGGTATTTGGTTTTAGGTAAAGAATTTTCATTTAATGTTAAATATGTTTTGGCACTTCTTTGGAAATTATAGCTCTTACCCTATCTTGCGTTCTCATCTTTTCTCATATTAAAATTGCAATGTTGTGCATGAGTGTGTGTTCTATATTGATTTTATATACCCCTTTTTGCATGTTATCTCTTTTCTATGTATTTTCCTTGCATGCTTACTTGTAATTCAATTGTGATTGTTTACATGTTGTTTGTTTGAGGGTGTTATATAAAATCTTGTTTGTTCCAACATATAAAATAAATGAACTGCATATGTCCAACAAATGAGTGCATGACCATTTGATTCAATCCTAAAACTCTTTACTTTTAGAAAAAGCCATAAATCTTAAAAATCTCTTGTTTTGATTCGATTCAAAAGGATTCAGTGTATCCACTAAATCAAATTATTTGGAATCAAATTAGTAAGTTGTGATTCGAATCAAACACATCATAATTAGGATTGATCTTAGCATCGTGGCCATTCATTCAAAACCAAACTTTTCCACTTCTCCTTCCAACAGTTACGAACCCAAAACCTCTCAAAACCTCCATTAACCACTTTATATCCTTAACCTCTCTTTTTATACAAATTTTCACACTCATTCTTACTCACCTTCGTATCTTATTCCAACCAACAAACAAATCAAAAAAATGGGTCCAAAATTGAATGTTAAGAGTGGTGGCAAAAAGGGTAAAGGGAAAAGCAAGGAAAACCAAAAAATCCTTAAATGATGTCCCACATCTCATCATCAACACCTATGATGTGACTGTACATTTTGCTCTTTTACCGTAAAAATTGAGTGGTATCTCCATTAAAGGATGGAGGTCTCACATAATTGCTATTCTTTTCAAAAGTGGAAGTGTTGTTGTTGTAATCATTCTGAACAACAGAGTTGGTACTTAGACTACCACCACTAGTATCTGAACTTTCACCATACATGTTTTTGTCTTAGGATATATTTTGTGACATTGTTAAGTGACTGAGCACAAATCAGGCTCTGATACCAACTGAAGGTGAGAAAAACATAAGAAATGAGGTTGAATTGTGTTGGCTTTTTAAAAAAAAATATAAGTGTTCACTGGCCAAAGTCCGAATCGGATGTAGTTTTGTTCAAAATCTGAGTCTGAGTTTGGTTATGCAGCAGATCTCACACACACACACACACGCACACACGCGCGCGCGCGCGCACACACACACACACACACAAATATATATATATATATATATATATATATATATATATAGAGAGAGAGAGAGAGAGAGAGAAGTTATAGTGATTCCTACTACAAACTAGGAGTGGTTCAGTTTCCTTGCACTTCCAAGGGATTTACATTATAATACTAAAGATTACAAATGTTCAAGCACACAAGTAAGAGACTTCCAATGCTCAAGCACAGAAGAAAGAGATTTCCAAATGCTCAATCACAATTGAAAGAGATTTCTAAAATCTAACTTAATCAAATAAAAGATTGTTTGGTTTTTACGCTTGATATACAATCAGAGTTGTAAACAATTAGAAAACAAAGTAAAACTCTTAAGACGTAGAATCTCTAAAATATAAACTTAGTAAAAAAAAATTAAGTGTTTATGCGCTTTTGAATTTCAAAGAGTAAAGGTGCAAGTTAAAATTACAGAGTCTTATTTAGATCTTCAAGTCTTCAGCTTCGTAGATAGGCAAGGATTTGAGACACGTCGGAGAAGTGTCAGCGCATTAAAAGTCCGCGAGAAGCTATCAAATCAAGACGTTGGAATGTTGCCTGATATGATTATAATGTCGTTTGAAAAGACATTTGAAATCTATTGCGACAAATAGAATTATTTGTTCCATTTCTTTTGTCCTTGAATTTGACTTAGGACATGATTCAGAAGAAGACAAACTCTACTACCTGAGTCTGATTATGACATCTCAAAAGAAGACAAAATCTGATGTGTCCTTCAAAGTATTATATCCTTCAAAGTCTGGTGACCTTCAGATGTTGATGTTTCAGAGTCTGGTCTTCAGGAGCCTCTGAGTGCAACTCTCTTCTTATCCAAAAGTTGACTTCTGATTGACCTTTCTTCAGATCTTTTACCAAGTCTTTTAGCTTCTCTTGTGTTTTTGATGCTCTTATACATATTTAAACCTTGATAAATTTTAATCTATGGTTATGCACACTTAAACATATATTAACATATACGGTTGTTCTTCATTACTTTGTTATCATAAAAATTCATAGGCATTGTACAAATTCAAATTTGTTCCAACATTTTATGGCTTAAAATAGCTTTTTTCTCCATTAACTTAAGTTTTCAATTCAATTTGGTCCGTGAATTTTAACAACGACTCAATGTCCTTCCTTAAATATTAATGCAAGTTTATCCTTTCTATTTAAACAGTTAGTCAAAGTCATACTTATATCGAACATGTATATTACATTGTCACTTTCCACAAATTTAATCTTTTTCTTCTACAATATATAGGGTTTAAACAAGTCCATTTCATCAACAAAATTCGTTAGGTATCTTCATGAAATAAAAAATGTCAAGTCATTTCAGCGTGGCCTTGTACATTTCTTTAGATGACAGATACTTTCATGGTTTTAATAATTTGTGTTTATATCCTCTTTAAAAAAAATGTTTTTATTAGTAGCTTTTTATTTTTCTTAAATTAAAAATTAAAATGTATAGAATAAAATATCCATTATCACATGTTTATTTCCACCAAAACCATCAAAGATGATGTTATTAAAGCTTTAAGATCCAAACATGTTTTTTTTTTACAAAAATATTTTATGGTTAAAATTAAAAATCTAATGAAGTCTTTATGGATCAACTATAATGTTGGCAACACTTATAGATTTGAGATAAAATTTAATAGAAGGAACTGATACGACTAACGAAAGTGAAGTTAAGGGATTAAAACTTGCCAACAAATGATTATGAGACCAGAGTAAAATCACAAAATTAGATATGTGACTAAATATTATGGGTTCTCAATACCTCAAGTACAACATTTATTAGGTTAAAAGGAAAAAAAAAGGCAACACATTATTTGTTCTTATTCCATGCAAAACAATCCACATTATCTTTTGGAGCTATGGTCCTACATGGTCCTGATTGCAGTATATTCCAATGCAAATTTATTCCACAATAAATTTGCATACACCTGAAGACCATTGTGAGTTGAAAGAATCGTCAACACACACATAAAGAGTAATATTTGGTTAAAAAGAGACATTTCACCTTCAATTAATTTTTTCTTTGGAATTGAATGATATTTGTTATATGAATGTCCAAAGAATTGTTAAAAGAAAAAACATATTTATAGAATAATTTTAGGAATGAATACATATATAAAAAAATAAATTGTAAGACATTATTCCTTTAATTAATCTTTCCTTTGGAAGTGGATAATCTTCAAGAACATGAAGGTAAAAATAATTGCTAATTTTTTTTGTTGGTCAAATTGCTAAATGAGTAGCATATATTTATAGGTTTTAGGAAAGACTATATTAAAAAAAGAGGAGTACATTAATTACAAAATTTGAAATATATAATTAAATATATTTTTATAGAATATAAAATTATTAATAAATATTTATGAAAAAAATAAGTAAAACCATGCTATCTGAACATGTCTACAGAATATAGCAAACTATTCAAATCTCTTACTACAATAAGTAATAGCCACGGCAAATTGCAGGCTAACAAATATATGAAGTAATAAAATATAATATTGGTACTTCATTATTAATTTTATTTTTGTCTGTTGCAATTGAAGGGTGTGTATTTAAAAAAACAAAATGATTTTTCCCTGACTTTTTGCATGATATTATAGCTATTTTTAGAAAAGGTACTTCTCCTCTTTAAATAAATCTCTTGTTTACATACTATTTATAATTTTTGAATGAGAAGGACTCAATGACTCCAATGATAATAAACTAAAAAGAGTCATTAAATATATGTCCTATTAATATGTACTTTGATTTTTTCATTTATAAAGAAAATAAAAAGAAATTGAATAGAGCAAAAATCACATGCATTTGAGATGAGATGTGGGAACAATCAATTTAGTCCATAAAATATCACTCCACCGTCTATTTGATCCCTAAACTATTGAAATCAACTAAAATGTATGTACACTATAGTGTAATCCATGAATTTAATTTGGTCCCTGCAACACCCCAATATAGAAGAGGGGGGGAGAAAAGGAGAAACCGTAGATGTGACGAAATCAAGCCAAAGTTGGAATTTTTGAAGGAATCGTGATAAGGGGAAGAATCTTTTCATCTTTAGGGTATCTTTAATCCTAACTGTGAGGCTGTTTAATTTTATTAATTTGAATGATGTTATGATGAGGATTATGGTGAGAGTTTCGTGATGAACATATGTGATGAGAGTTAATATTGTTGAAAGACTTAGAATCGAGGGAACTACAATTAGGGTTCAAAACTTCCATTTAACCATGTCCAAACAATTATGAAAAGTAATGATGTTATGGTGTATGTTATGATCATAGGAAATCAGTAATAAGAATCGGTAATGAGTATTGTTGGGGAGTGGCAATTATGAGAGTGAATAGCAATAGAAAAACTTGAGAAAAACTAGGTTTTTGACCAAGGATTCGAACATGTAAGAGATTGTTACAATAATATGAATTGAGGGGATATTGGTGTTTGAATGTTAGGAACCTTAGAGTGATGTTTATGGAAGATTTTGGTATGTTGGGATCAAACTTGGAGCTTTGGGGAGCTCCCATTTCAGAAAATCGCAAAACCTGTGCTGATGCTACCAGAATCTGTCATGATTTCTGGCAATTGTGTCACGATTTTGCAACTGTGTCACGATTTTTCCAATCGTGACACGATTTTGTAGGCAGTAACACAAATATTTTATGGAGATAAAATCGTGTCACGATTTGCAGAATCGTGACACGATGCTATCAAACCATTTATTTCATATTTTGTTGTTTTTAACACCCCTTGGCCATCTAAAATTGTCGTAGGCTCGATATAGACATCAAAACAAGATATTTAAGTATAATAATTAGGCGAGAGGAGTAAGACCAGGTGTTGTTTAGAAGAGATACTTAGAGTAGTGGTGAGTCTAAGATAATCCATGATAGTTAACAATGACAAATGTAGAACCCTTAAGATAGAAGTGAGTACAAGATAATTGTGAGTTAGAAGGATATAGGACTAAAATAAACGAAGGATAGAGTGCGGTCGTTTAGGTTAATCAATGATGTAAAAGGAGATAATGATGAGAGATAATCATCTTAAGTTAAAATCAAGGAAGTGATACTTAAATGAAGGGGGGGGGGGGGGGGGGGGGGGGGTGTTCAGATATGATTAAGTGATACTTAAATGAAATAGTTTTAGAAGCATAAGGTGAAGTCAAGAGAGACCTAGATGTGTTTTTAGCAATAAAGTTACCCGAAAATATGAACAAAATCCCAAAAACGGATCTCTCAAAGAGATGAATTTTTTAAAAAAGTTTTTGAAAAAAGTTTTTTTAAAATCAATTGCACAAACTGGGTCCCACTGGACGTGCCAATTTGTTTGCCTGTGTTTTCGGCAAACGGGTGCTAGTTCTGATTATTACAAGCGAGACCGAACTAGAGATCTCAAAACACGTTGTGAAAAGGTTTTTTATCGAAAAGAAGTTTGAAAAAAGGGGGCTCGAGATGCACTCAGGTTGCTTAGAGGGTAGGATGGGTCCGAACGTGAAAGGCACTGTCTCTCGACAGGTTTGATATTGCAAGTAAAAAGCAATGTAAATAAAGTTAAAGATAAAAGGAAAGGGTTTACACACGTTTTCATACCCCAATTTTTGACGCAAGATCCCACCAACACGTATCATTTGACTCTGACCAATCTCTAACTTTTTCAGTAAAATTTTCGGCAGAGAGGTATTTTAAAATACCTCATGTTTTGGTTCCGAGTCGAGTCATCTTCTCTCTTTATTTATATTTACTTTTATATTTTTAATTTCCATCTTTTATTTAATTTCCTTATTTTTAATCTTTAATTTTAATTCCTATTTTTAATTAGTCATTTTTATTTTCTTAGTATAATTACTTTCACTTTATTTTATTTTTAATTATTTATTATTAATTGTCCAAAAATTCCAAAAAAATGTCGATAAGTCCAAATAGTATCCAAAGTCCAAGTCTGCATAATTATCCTTTCTTTTTATTTATTTTTATTTATATTATTAGATGATAAGTCCAAAAAAGAGTATAAATCCAAAATATGCGATCTGTAACAAACACGCTTTCCTCCTCCCCAAGCCCCAAATTTTTTGCATCTTTTTAACAAACCATAACCCTAGTCCTAATGTTATAAATACAACCTGCAAACACACAAAAGAAGGAGGCCAAAATTAATCAAAAACCTGCAATAGTTACAGAGTCACAAAACAACAGAGACAACAATAACCAAACCAACATCACGACACCATCATTCATCAACCAAAACACAATTTTACGGCCTAAATTCACAACCTGCAAAGAAACCATTCTCAGAGGCTCACTCTCGTTCATAACCCGCATCAACATCACAAGTACCAATTTTTTAATAAAACAGTCAACCAAAAACCAATTTTCGCACAAACAGCAAACCAAACACCAATTTTCGCACAAACAGCAAATCAAACAGAAGTTTTTTCTCACAGACATCAAACCAAACAGAAAGGTAGTACTTTTTTCTTTTCCCTTTTAAAAAATTAGATCTAGACTGCATATTTATCATTCACTTATTTATTGCGTATTTTTTTTATCTCTTTTATTTTATTATAGACCTTAGAATATATAATAGGTTTAAATGTAAATTATTTATTTTTCGTTATTTACTTTCTCGCAGACCATAGCATGTATTGTAGGTTTAATGTAATAGTTGTAGGTGCATGTGTGCGTGTGTGGGTGTATGTTTATTTTTATGCTTGGTAGTTTAGGTAAAAGGTCCTTGTGGCGGTCCAACACCGCCATAAATACCAACGCTTTTATTTTTATGTTCCGTTAGTTTAAATTTTAGTTTTAATTATTATTAAAAAAAACAACAAAAACATGCAAATAATCAAAAATCACAAAAAACATTTTTTATAATAAACCTTGATTCCAAAAATCAAGTGATCCTTCTTTTTCTTTTTCTTAATCAAATGTCTAAAACAATTTAATTTTATCATGAGTAGTCTCTTTCAAATAGAAAATACAAATCAATTCCAATTTGCTACTCGGCTTTTTCTTTAAAACTTTTTTCAAGACTAATAAAAAACACCAAACAAATCAAACGAAATTTCTACCCCGAACTATGAGGTTTTGATCCCTCACGGGTACGTAGGCAAAGGACGCTCGTCCTCTCAAATCAATAAAAATGTAGATAATTAGGTTTTTTTTCTTAATCATTTTAAATTCTATTTTTTTCAAACTAGGCAAGTTATAGCATATTAATTAGATAAAACCAAGAGGTTCCCGTAGAGTACTACGGACATAAAGGGTGCTAATACCTTCCCTTTATGTAACTAACCCCCGAACCCTTAATCTTTAAATGTGGTATTTGAACTTTTTTCCACTTTCTTTTAAAAAAATTAAATGTTCAGTCGTGAAATAAAATAGTGAGTCAAACGCTAATCAAATAGCCTTGATCTCCAAAAAATGACGCGACAGAAATGGCGACTTCACTGGGAACCCCCTAAAGAGGGTTGAGCCTAACTTGGCTTTATTTAAATTTTCGGCTATAACTTGCTTAAAACAAAAACAAAAAACAAAAGATGGAAATGTGTGTATATATGTTCTTCCTTCTTCTTTCTTAACGTGTGTGGTGAGATAAGTCCTCCACCCGGACTTGAGGGAAACATAAGATAGGGCGGTGGTATAATCATAGTGCCTTACCAAGAGTGTATTTTGGTTGTGGTACATGTGATAACCCCACTCAATGGAGGAATCTTGGAAGTATACCATGTTGACATGAGTATTCGTGTTTGGCATACTATTTTCGAGTGACCGTCGAAGTTGAGGACCTTTAGTTACCTTTAACCCATCTTAGCCTTTTTAGGACGTAGTGCGGTGGCTACTCATGAGTAAATCTTGATTTAGTTGATACGCGATACTACACTCGAGCGAGACTCTCGTACGAATATTTTTTGGACCGAAAGTAAATTCTGCAGTCCAATTATCTTCGGAAGAGGTTGTAGACCTTGAGAACTTGGTAGAACCCGTGATACAGATACAAATAAAACCATAGTCCCTACCAAATGGCGCGTTCACCTTTGACTCCAACATCATGGACTTAACCTCACCATGTTTTCTCCGTTTTTTAGCATAATCATGCATACATGCATTCATTCATAAACTTTTTCTCATTAAATATCGAAGGACAAGATAAGTTCTTGTAAACATCAAAGGTATGGACCTTGCAAGAAAGAACAGCATGAAATAAAATTTCAAAAAAATCTAAACTAAGCTTTTGCTTTTCTTAAGGACTTCTTTTGTGGCTTCGTTCTTGCTTTTGAAAAGGGAACCGTTGGCAATATCTTTACAAATAAAATCATGGTCCTTACAATGTTTACAATTACCTTGACATGTCCTTCGATAAATAAAAAAAATGTCTATTTTTGCATAAACATACCATGCATCATTCTGCATTCATAGTTTCAAGTCCGAGTCTCACACTGTGTCTTTTCAATCTAAGGTCAATCCGTCAGTAAAGTGGTCTAATGTCTTCGTTCAACTTCAACTCGCACATGCAAACACTCACGCAAACACATAAAATGGATCAGCTTGAACAAGAGGTCCACGAACTTCGTGAAGAGGTGACAACGCTTCGGGCCGAAGTAGAGAAGTTAACTATCCTGGTATCTTCGCTGACGGTTACAAAGGATTCGCCACAATTCCAGCGAGGGACCCAGCCACCATTTCAGCCATTGTGCATACAACAGCCTCGACAACAGGCTCCCCAACTATCCAATCCACAGAATCAGGCTCGGAGAGAACGACAATTTGATCCAATTTCAGTGAAATACGCGGAGTTGTTTCCACACTGCTTAAGGAGAACTTAATCCAAACTAGACCATCTCTTGCAGTGCCGAAAAGATTGCCAGCATGGTATAGACCTGACCTTTTCTGTACCTTCCATCAAGGGGCACCCAGACATGATGTCGAACATTGTAACGCACTAAAGAAGGCAGTCCAGAATTTGATCCGGACCAACCGTCTGACCTTCTAAGATATGACTCCAAATGTGTGAAGCTAATCCAAAGCCGAATCATGAGACTGCATCTATCAATATCCTAAAGAGGCGGTGCTTAATTTTGATGACATCTGGAGCGGCTAGCCGCAATCGGGTCTTTGTTGATGTTTTCTTCCGCTACTCATCTGTTCAAATAATGTTTGTTTGTTGCTTTCCGCTTTTCAAAAATATCCTTTTGTTCCGCCCGAGACAAAAGTGAACTTGTGTAGGGCTTTTTGCTTTAAGTATTGTCATCATTAATAAAAATGTTGTTTTGATCCCAACTTTGTTTTTATTTTTTGCTTGTTCTGGAAAAATGGTAACACAAAAAACCAAAATTCTTTAATCGTTTTCAAATGTCTGCATACAATCATTCACTCTCTAAAATCAAACATAAATGCAGATTAAACATAAATAAACCCGTTGAACACGTTAACCCTATACTCTTTCTCGACTTTGAATTCATTGTGTCCGAAGATGAAGAAGAATGAAGTGATTCCCGACAAAACCTCTCACATACTGAGGCATCTTAGCCGTCAAAGCTGCAAACAAAATCAAGAAGATCGCCAAGAGAATGGCAGTCACTTACAAAGACCAACATGAGATGGCACCGTTGCCTCACATGGGCATCGTGTTTCAATAAACATTTCAACAGGGGTAACCCCCCTTTCCATCAGTATACGACATGAAGGGCGGACTTCTTATGGAGATCAAAGTCCCGCCAACAGGGTTTCGGCTGAAATCTCAAGATTTGTTGAACTCACAATGCATGACGACCTGGTACAACTATATCAAAAGAAGTTGAAGCAAACTTCGAACAAGAAGGTTCGTCGGACTTTGCGCTCAAAAGGGCACTCTTTCCAACCTTACTCCAGGGGCAAGTGGACGCCTAACTATGAAGGCTCGTGTGCAATGACTTCTTACAACTACGAATGGTGACAAACTCACACGTCCTATGAATGCCGGTGCAGTCAAGAAATACTCTGTCAAAAATAAAAGCTCGATAAGTCGCAAACCTGAAAAGGGACTTAGGCAAAAATGAGCGTCTCGGTGGACTGAAAACCCGAAAGGGCAGTCCAGGCAAAAATTAGAGACATAAACAAAACGATTCTCCTGATAGATTGAAAACCCGAAAGGGCAATCTATGCAAAAGTTAAGGATCATGACAAATTAACTGCATCAAATCAAGCACAGTCCACTTGGGGCACCCAGTTATCAAAAGACCTCCGATTCGAAGCATCTGCAAATCAAAGACTCAGAACAGGGGCATTCAAAAGTTGTTGGGGAAAATAACGGTTATTGTGTTCAATGTACCCTTCCCATTACATTTACCATTTTCCAAAAAAATTCAAAGATCCGTGGAGCCATGCCATTGGCAGGCCACCACTCAATTAATCAAGTTTGAGCCCGTACCCATTTATTTGGAACTCTCATTTATTCAATTTACAAAATTTCTTCTATTTTTATGGCAATACTTGAAGCAAAAAATTTCAAAATACAAAACTTTTTTTTACATCTTTTGAAAAGCACGAACAAGAAACACACTCTTCGAACTCGTGAGCAGGAGAAGCGCACATCAGCATCCGCCTCGAGAACGGCTACACTCCGAAAGAGAAACATGACTAAGCACAATGAAGAGGACCTCTACTTTAAGCAAGATGCAGTCACAATCCAAAAACAAGAACAAAAAAAATGAAAGCTCGCTAAGTTGAAAACCTGAAAAGACGACTTAGGCAATAGAGAGCGTCTCGGTGGACTGAAAACCCGAAAGGGCGGTCCAGGCAAAAATTAGGGGCACAAAAAAGGAATATACTCCTAGTGGACTGAAAACCTGAAAGGGCGGTCCAGGCAAAAGTTAGGGATTTCAAAAGAAAAAACAAAAAGGAGCGTGACTGTTGGGGCATACCAATAGATTGACACTTTATGCAAAATGGCGACTTCCAGACTTTTGGTCAACAATGGCATTTATCATAACACTCTACGCCGGTTCACAAATGGCGAGCTCTTCCCAACTATTCAGTCAACAATGAGCTCTCCCACAGGAAGCATCAATTGCTATCTTGTGCCAGACTTCACCCTGCAAATGGCCCGACTAGTTCACGATAGTATCATCTTCAAGGAAGTTTGCCGAGTGTTTGTACTACGATGTCAGTCTATCTCTCATCTTACCTGTCTTGTCTCGTTTCGTCGAGTTTACCCATCACAACCCAGTCTACACACTCATACATTCATTCACACGTTCATACATTCATGCATTATTACTTTTACTCACACACAACATATACACAACATCATTCACACATGGTTGCATCAGTCACCCAAAGTCTTGTTTGGCCGCATCCTTTCGTTTTAAGTCCTTTATCGTTTCAAGCCAACAGTCCCATACAATGGACCACTTAAGTTTACACTTTTACCATTTGAAGTCGACAGTCCCGGACAATGGACCGCTTAAGTTTACACTTTTATCTTCTTTCAAGCCGACAATCCCAGACAACGGACCGCTTACATTTTTATCGCTTTCAAGCCGACAGTCCTAAACAACGGACCGCTTACATTTTTACTGCTTTCAAGCCGACAGTCCCAGACAACGGACCGCTTACATTTTTACTGCTTTCAAGCCGACAGTCCTAAACAACGGACCGCTTACAGTTTTACTGCTTTCAAGCCGACAGTCCCAAACAATGGACCGCTTAAGTTTACACTTTTATTTTCTTTCAGGCCGACAGTCCTAAACAACGGACCGCTTACACTTTTATCTGCTTTCAAGCCGACAGTCCTAGACAGCGGACGCTTACATTTTTTTCTTTCAAGCCGACGGTCCTAAACAACGGACCGCTTAAGTTTACATTTTTTTCTTGTTTCAAGCTGCTGGTCCTAAACAACGGACAGTCTGCACCTACTTGTCATTCTCACAAGTGTCTCCCCAGTGTGTCTGGTCTAGAGGCGTCATCAAAAGTTTTGTCTTCATTAAACTATCGTTCCAAATCAATACGATAATAGACAATCATTTCCCCAGTGAAACTACATTCCCCTAACAGAGTCAGATCCCTTTCTATAAAAAATTCGGGCATCCCGTCGTTATTACTCGTCCCAATCAAGTCATCTACGTCGTCTTGCATTCATAATTGCGTCACATGCATTCCTAGTATCTTATGATCAAAAATATGTGTACTTTATATTTAAGTCTCTTCGGTCTGTTCAAATCAAAGATTTCATCTTCAAATCTCCGGACGAAGAAACTTAAATAGGGGCATCTGTCATACCCCAATTTTTGACCCAAGATCCCACCGACACGTATCATTTGACCTTGACCAATCTCTAACTTTTTCACTAAAAATTTCGGCAGAGAGTTATTTTGAAATACCTCATGTTTTAGTTCCGAGTCGGGCCCTCTTCTCTCTTTATTTATATTTACTTTTATATTTTTAATTTCCATTTTTTGTTTAATTTCCTTATTTTTAATCTTTAATTTTAATTCCTATTTTTAATTAGTCATTTTTATTTTCTTAGTATAATTACTTTCACTTTATTTTATTTTTAATTATTTATTATTAATTGTCCAAAAATTCCAAAAAAATGTCGATAAGTCCAAATAGTATCCAAAGTCCAAGTCTGCATAATTATCCTTTCTTTTTATTTATATTATTAGATGATAAGTCCAAAAAAAAGTATAAATCCAAAATATACGATCTGTAACAAACACGCTTTCCTCCTCCCCAAGCCCCAAATTTTTTGCATCTTTTTAACAAACCATAACTCTAGTCCTAATGCTATAAATACAACCTGCAAACACACAGAAGAAGGAGGCCAAAATTAATCAAAAACCTGCAATAGTTACAGAGTCACAAAACAACAGAGACAACAATAACCAAACCAACATCACGACACCATCATTCATCAACCAAAACACAATTTTACGGCCTAAATTCACAACCTGCAAAGAAACCATTCTCAGAGGCTTACTCTCGTTCATAACCCGCATCAACATCACAAGTACCAATTTTTTAATAAAACAGTCAACCAATTACCAATTTTCGCACAAACAGCAAACCAAACACCAATTTTCGCACAAACAGCAAATCAAACAGAAGTTTTTTCTCACAGACATCAAACCAAACAGAAAGGTAGTACTTTTTTCTTTTCCCTTTTAAAAAATTAGATCTAGACTGCATATTTATCACTCACTTATTTATTGCGTATTTTTTTTATCTCTTTTATTTTATTATAGACCTTAGAATATATAATAGGTTTAAATGTAAATTATTTATTTTTCGTTATTTACTTTCTCGCAGACCATAGCATGTATTGTAGGTTTAATGTAATAGTTGTAGGTGCATGTGTGCGTGTGTGGGTGTATGTTTATTTTTATGCTTGGTAGTTTAGGTAAAAGGTCCTTGTGGCGGTCCAACACCGTCATAAATACCAACGCTTTTATTTTTATGTTCCGTTAGTTTAAATTTTAGTTTTAATTATTATTAAAAAAAACAACAAAAACATGCAAATAATCAAAAATCACAAAAAACATTTTTTATAATAAACCTTGATTCCAAAAATCAAGTGATCCTTCTTTTTCTTTTTCTTAATCAAATGTCTAAAACAATCTAATTTTATCATGAGTAGTCTCTTTCATATAGAAAATACAAATCAATTCCAATTTTCCACTCGGCTTTTTCTTTAAAACTTTTTTCAAAACTAATAAAAAACACCAAACAAATCAAACGAAATTTCTACCCCGAACTACGAGGTTTTGATCCCTCACGGGTACGTAGGCAAAGGACGCTCGTCCTCTCAAATCAATAAAAATGTAGATAATTAGGTTTTTTTTTAATCATTTTAAATTCCATTTTTTCAAACTAGGCAAGTTATAGCATATTAATTAGATAAAACCAAGAGGTTCCCGTAGAGTACTACGGACATAAAGGGTGCTAATACCTTCCCTTTATGTAACTAACCCCCGAACCCTTAATCTTTAAATGTGGTATTTGAACTTTTTTCCACTTTCTTTTAAAAAAATTAAATGTTCAGTCGTGAAATAAAATAGTGAGTCAAACGCTAATCAAATAGCCTTGATCTCCAAAAAATGACGCGACACACGTAAACTCAAAGGAAAAGGTAAAATGCAATGCATTAAAATAGAGGTTTGTGGTTTACAAATTGGTTTACATACATTCTGTATAACTCGTTTCCCTAAACGCCGGTAGTTTAAGTGTTGTAGAATTCTATAAATGATTTGCGAACCATTTTACGATTTGGAAACACTTATTTATACTAAAAAATATAACTGGTGAACCACTAATCCCATGATCATCACTTCTCCCATCTTGGACAACCACTTTCCCCATGTTCCCACTAAGGAAACTGTCTTCAAGCTTGAAATTGTGCTTTCCTGCCTTGAATGCTCGACTTCGACGCGATCATTCTTTCAACATTTCCCTGTCAAAACTCTGACTATGCGCACTAGGCCTGATGTCCTGTCAAAATCCTCCAATTTGAAGTGAGGAAGCCTTCGATTCCTGCAAAGTTAAAAGGCCAAACAAACGTTGACCATATTAAATGAGTCTGTCAAAATTACAGGCTAACAACAGTAAAACATGGAATTTTTGACAAATGATATATGAAGAGAAGGAAAGCTTGAGACACACGTAAGGTTGACTGCTTTAACATATTCTAAGATAGCAACAAACCAACTATCCTCAATTTAAAACATAAAATAATAAACAAGCCAACATCATCAAAAACTATCTAGAAGCTTCAAATTCAACAAGATTCACCGAGCACGTATCAGACATTACACACTTAGACCATTATTGAATGAATGTAATGCGCCTAGACACGACTCTATATGCATGTGGTGCCGGTCATCATCAAGGTCATCACCACAAGATACAAAACTATCATAGTCGTCGTCATTTTGAATACAAAGTATTTGGTCGTCTTCATTGGATACAAGGATCCTAGTCGTCTTCATTGGATATAAATATCCTAAAAATCTTCAATGGATGTAAGAATTCACACACACACACACATGTTCAACAACAAATCATCATTTTCGTCTTCATTTTTCATACATGCATCATCATAAATAACGTCTTCATTTTGCATGTAAGAATTCACACACACACGCACACACACGCGCACGCGCGCACACACACACACATTCATCAACATTACCATCATAATTATCAATAGGGGTGGGAATAGGCCAGACCGCCCGCCAGGGGCCTATGTCTCGGCCTACACAAAGCCTGGCTCGACCTATCTCGTTTAATAAATGGGTCAAGCTTTAACTTTTTAAAAATCCTATTAATTTAAATAGGTCGGGCCTAGGCTTATAAAAAACCTATCAAGCCTATCAGGCTAGCCCGTATATGAGTATATTACATTTTTCCACATTTATTATTATTTATATTTACATATATAAAAAAGAATTATGGATCCTTCAAATTCTCATTATCTCATACCACAATTGTATTTTATTAGGCATTGTTGCATGATTATTCTTGAGTTTCTATCCATCTATAAATTTTACAATTGTGTTTTATTAGTTTAATTTGTATCTAATTAATGTTTATCTCTATATTAAGTACGTTGCACAAATTGAAAGGAAAAATATTTGATGAACAGACTCTGTTTGAAATTTGAAACACAAACTAGGCTTTTAGACAGGCTAGTAGGTCAGACCAAACTTTTAAAAAGGCCAGGTCATGCTTAAAATAAAGCATTTGATAGGTAAAGACCAAGGCTCATACCTTAGTTTTTTCAACTAGGCCTATACTATTTAAGCAAAGCCCGGCTCAGCCTGACTCATTCTCACCCCTACTTTTGACAAACAAATCTTAAGGTTTACTATGGAAATAGGTTACATAGGAACTTCTAGTTTATTTCTGAATTGTTGCATATGAATTATATTCTTTCCCCTTAGTAAGATAGGGTTGATAGGGTTAAACCTATCATTTAATCTATTAGGGGAAAGTAAGGGCATGCAGTAGAATTTAAAGATTCATAGGTACAGGTGATTCCTTTAGATGACAATTTAGAAATTTCTTCTATGAGGTTACAAATGTACTTCTAGCTTATCTTCTGAATTGTTTCATATGAATTTTATTCGTTCCCCTTAGTAAGATAGGGTTAGACCTATCCATTTAATCTATCGGGGGAAAGTAAGGGTATGTGGTAGAATTTAAAGATTCGTATATAAAAGTGGTTCCTTTATATGACAATTTAGGACTTTCGTCTATGCTTATGTTTCAATTACCTGTGAGAGTGTAAGTCCATGCCTTAAATAATTGATGACCGCATATAAAACATATAGGATTGGCGACCCTTTACCATATACTAGCACACACGACCTTTATGATGATTGAGGAGCAACATGACATATGGAGGGACGTTAGATCCCATTGAACTAACTACTAAAATATAACTCTTATTACATAACTGATAATTATTTACATTAATTCAAGAAGGAAATATAGGGGATTCTAAGAATTCTAATCGTAGTTAAATGCAATTAAATCTTTAATTTTCCGCAATCAAATCAAATTTGTAAACTCCTCCTATTTTATTGTTTTTAGGCTTAATTGCAGTTTTGATCCCTTATTTTCATCATTTTGCAAAATTGATCCCCCTATTTTAAAATTCGACAATTTTGATCCCTCTATCAAATATTTTGTCTAAAATATTGTGATATGATATGTTTTAAATGAAGTTTTCAAGGAAATTTTGTAACAACTTCATCAATGTTGATCTTTTTCATCTTTAGATCTCATTCCACGACATTTGAAACTTATCACACCACATTTTTATAGTTCAAAAATATGATTGATGGACAAAAACTATTGAATTTTAAAATAGGGGGGCTAATTCTGCAAAATGGTAAAAATAGGAGGACCAAAACTGCAATTAAGCCTTGCTTTTATTTACTATTTTAATAAGTTTAGCTATTTGTCAAGTTGAAACGATAATCCCTACATATACGATTTTACTTACTGTTAATAAAATAGTATGGTGCACTTTTTAGTCATTAGTCACCTTAACTAAACTATGGGCAACCATATTCGATTAACGAGGAATAAACTTTACCTGAAAGTTATAATTGAAAGACAACAAAGACTTGATATTACACAATAATGTGGAACTTTGAATTTCCACCAACACAGCATGAATTGAATGAAGTATGTCTTAAAAACCACAAGCTACAATCCAAGCTTTGTGCCCAACCAATGCTTCCCCCTCTTAAACAACAACCAAAGCTGCTGGTCTTATTCAAATAGGAGTGTCCTTCTGTCATGGACAGTTTGGGCTGCAAACCACTCCACCAGCCTCAAATACACATATTGCTAAAATTTCACAAAAAATAGGGATAATTTATACATATAATAGGTATAAGTGTAACTTCATATATAAATAAATTAAACTGCAAAACATACACAATTATCATATTCTTTAAACATTTTCCCTTATCATCCATATCAATTTTTTTGGTTCTTATAGAACAAAAAGAAGAAGTATACAAGTGTATGTGACCACTTCATTCCACTAGTGCACTAACTATTAACTAGTAACTAGTAACCACTACCATCTTCTTCACAAAGCAAAAAATGCAACAAAGGTCAAAGAGACAAGGCCCACAAATAGACACATGATATCCATTCTCCTTTCTACCCTCTTCTTTCTTTCCTCCCTCTCTTTTTTCTTCTTCACAAATTCCCTATAACCTTCTTCTTCCCCAACTCCCTTCCATTTCCTCCCACCTTCCAACGCCTTTTGCAAAATTACCAAACTATCCCTTCCATTCACATGTTTCCCATCCATATCCTCCACTTGCAAACTAACCTCTCTAACTTCCATACTCTCCTCAGCCAACATCACCACCACACTACACAACGCCACCTCCAACGCCGTCGCTGTTTCTCCGTAAACCACCGTTGCAAATCGCGCCTTCACCTCTCCACTTAGCCAGTGCCGCTGCACAGCCACTGCCTTCCCGCTTGACATGTTCACCGCCCGATGACTTTCCGGATCGATTAAAATCCAGCTCAGCCTCAGCTCCTCCACAAGATCGTGACATTTTTCATTATTTTCATCACCAACAACCGTATATTTTATCACATCCTTTGTATCAAGTAGGTCAACACGAAACGGAGAGCACCGGAACCACCCAGTTACTGTCTCAGTTTCAACAACTTTAGAAAACACTAAACCCTCACGGTGCAAAATATCAACGGCTGAGATTAAACTTAGGGTTCGGTCAGGATTTCTTAAAGTTGCATCCCTTTGATGATGAGAGGAGAAAGAGTCTGCGAAGAAAGAGCGGAAGCCATTGGGGAAGTTTGAGATTACTTGTTGAACACGTTCAGTGTTGGTGGAAGGCCAAGTAGAGTGGCATATGTTGGCCCAGAGTTGTTCATTGGAACAGAGAGAGTTGAATTGGGAGCAGGTGCTTGCGGCGGAAGCAAGAGCAGGACCGTCGAGGCGGGTGAGTATGTGAGTTTGGATTATGTCGGAGTGGACGGTGGCGATTGTGGTTGTTTCCTCCGCCTCTGACTTGCCGGAAATGCAAATCATAGTAACGTATTAATAGAGATATTTTGTAGGGTTTTAGCTTTGTACACTACATATATTTTTTTTAGAAGGGTTGTTCACTACATATATGTGTGTGCGCGCCTATGAAATGAGGCATGATGGATACTAAATAATACTTATAGTGTATAGTGTGAGTTGAGGTGCAAGTTGCATAATAGTTTCACTTGGATGACATATTATTATTATTTTGACATTAACTAATAATATTAGTGTAATTTAGATGAAAGATAACGATGGATGAATAATAGAATAAAGAAAAATACTAACTTGTGTCCTTAAGACACAAGATAAGCATCTTAATATAGAATTAAACAATAAATATTATATTAAAATGATAAGTTTTTAATCTTTTAAGGCTTTGAATGTATAATTTCCAAGATTAAATTTAAAATGATAAGTTTTTTTTTAAGGCACGAGTTAACAAAGAGTGATTGATTAAAAGAGAAATATAAATAATGTCACAAAAAACCAATGTCACCCACCTACAATAATGAACTTGAGGCGGGTAGTATTGGTTTGAGACCTCAGAGTATGTTCCTACTTCAAATTTTAGGTTTGATTCAATCCCGCGCCCAATTAGATGGGTTAATTTAGCTTCTTAGAAAAACAATAATGAACTTGAATTGAATGATTATTTAATTACGAAATTAGCCTTCTTGATTATTTAATTTTCTTCAATCCACTATCTAGCACTTGATTGATGGCCCACTTGGATCATGGTTGACGCACGATTTTGACCTGTTACCAAAATGTGATGATCATTCGAGCAAGATTTTATATTAAATCATTTTATTTTATATAATAATGATGGATGAATGCTGATTTTATATAATGGGTTATTATTTAGCAATATTTTAATAGTGGTGAAAAGACCAAGGTAACGAATAATTTAATGGAAATAAAGAGTTTCCCTACAAACGTACGTAACAAATAAATTAAGAGAAATTATTGTTTTTAAAAGGCTTGTTGGGTGTGCAGATTTTTGGTGCTGAAAAGGCTGGCTTTTAATTTGAAATTATTTTGTAGTCCCTAGTTCTTTTTATATACAAGACAAGGTAAATGAGTCAACAAAAGTCTGCATGAGTTTACTTTAATTGGCAAAGATATTACTCTTTTTAAAAAGAGAACTTTTAGTCACTATGGTAAATTGATGTATTTGATCTACATTATGAACTAAATAAATCAACTTTTGTTGACCCATTTACTTCTTATAAAAAAATCAGAAGAAGTATTGTTTAATGTGGTACTTACTCTAGTATCAATTATTAACAAAAGTTTACTTTTTAAATTCATTTAATATAATTAACGTATTTGGTATGTAATACAAAACAAATACATTAGTTATTGAATGAATCTAAAAAATGAATTTTTGTTTATGTTTGAAAACAGATGGAGTAGTAGTCTACATCATACAACACAAATACATTAATTACAATATGTATTATACATATAGCTCAGTGTCACATCATACAACACATAGGTTGAGGGATAGAAAGACCAGGGGAATTGGCATGCAGATCGACTAGCTCAAGCATGCAATCTGAAGGTGGGAACAACAAGAGAGGTCGACTCGTATTGTCCCCCTCTAGATTATGCCCTATTTAGCAAAACACGTTGGATCATTGGCATGCATGGAAAAATATTCATCGGGACTCTCTCCTCTTATCGATTTGGGTCAAAGGAAACACGACCACGAAAGCCTAGAGTACTATAAAAGGGTGACTTGACTCTTGAGGTAAAGGAAACACTCTACTAGACATACACAACTTAAACTCTAGGCAACATTCCATTTTCAAGAGAGAAGCCTTAAGCTTGTGTTATACACCAGAAAATTTACACCCACCATGGGTCCAAGTAAAACTCTTTGACGACCTAGCTATGCTATCATACATATAACACATTCTAACATAGCGAAGATTACATACAATCTTTGAGTAAAAAGGTTAAGTTGCAATCTTCTTAGTTGTTGAAATTAAGATATGTTACTTTCGATTTTGGTTATATTTTTTAGGTTTAACCACATTCTTTGTTTATCTGTTGTAATTTAGTTTGTTTTCTCTTCTCATTTGGACTCGATTTTGATGCAACTTTGCTCTTTTAATAAGTTCTTTTCAATACATCATGTGTTGAAAAAGCTTATTTGTTTGGTTTTTATATATTTCATATTAGTCCTTTAAAAAAATTAGAAATTTTAATAATAAAAGGAATAAATTGAGAGAGAAAACGGATAGATTTTAATTCACTTGGGAGACGATAGCGACCCTTGGATGTAGATTAGTTTTTTGTCAAATAATTAATAGTTTATAGTCATTCTTTTTTTAATGTATAAAAACAAAAACTTAGATTATTGAAATATTGATTCAATCTGTCATGAAAGTCTATAAAGTGGACAAAGAGATTTTCCATTAAAACCTTATATTATTGAATTAAGTAGAGCAGCTGGTAAGGATGACGGAAGCGTTGCCGCCTGACCTTGTTTTATAAGTTTAATGTGTCACTTCGTTGGAAGATTCATCTCATTCTTGTTGTGTTGCTCTCGGCTTCATCGTATTGAAAGTAGTCTTACATAAGCACTAATCTAGATAAAAGTTATTTTGACACACACAAATAAAAAAAATTAAAAGAAAAATTAATTTAATTATATTGGGCACGTTTGTTTGAGATTTTTTTGAAAAAAAACATCTATTTTTTTAACTAAAAACCACTTTTTTTATTTTTGTAGTGTTTAAGATTTTTAAAATATCCATTTTGTTAAAAAAAAATCATTTTTAACCTCAAAAAGAAAAGTTGTTCTAAGTAGCTTTTCCAAAAAAAAATAAAATAAAAATATAAGGAACTCAAGTGTAAGAATTTCAAATTTTTAAAAAAATGATTTTTATCTTAGTAAATAAAAAAAAAGTTTTAGATTATCTTTAAAAATTTATTTTTTTAAAGTTGAAGCAAACACATCCATTATTTTTTTTTTCTTTTTAGTTTATTTTACTTGTGTAAGTATGGGAAACATTTTTATTTAGAGTTGTATTCAAGTATTTCTCTCATGACATCAGTTGTAAAACCGCTTCACCACCCAAAATAAAAAAAAGTTGTAAAACCGCTTCTCTCTCCAAGCTCCAATCCTTTGACTTCTCAATAGGATTTTCACAAATCGACATATCCCTTCACCTTCCATGTCGATCCAAACTTTGTTTTCAAGATGTAGCCTTCATGATTGGTGGTGCAACGAGCGACATATGTCCTCTGTGTCACCGTTTGACCCTATCCTTTCCGGCAATAGCTAAGTGATATGTTCCTTCCGTCGTCGTTCTCCTGTTCGTCGGTGTGTTGCAAGGTCTTTTGCTGGAATTGCAACTTCCTGCGTCGAAAAGCTTTAGGAGTTGGTTTTTAGATTTTCAAACGATTATATTTGGATTTTCAAAATCTAGTTTGAAAAGGAACTTTCATTTACCATGTTATTATTTATTGAGTCATGATCAGGTCGCTCTCTTTAAGACGTTTTGTGACACTATTCAAAATTGTGCAAGACAGACTATCAACCACGTCGCCTCCAGGATAAAACAATCACAACGACAATTGTAGGATTAATTACTGCACTATAGCCAACCGTTCGAAAATTACACCATCAAATATGGCTTTTAAGACCACTCGAATTTAATACTGAAACATCTCTAATGGTACTATAATCACTCTTTTATGGTATTAAGATCACTCAAATATGACATTATTGTCATTTTAACCTCTAAGATATCGATATGGTAATGCGACCACTCAAATATGGTGTTGCAACCATTCTAACCTCTAACTTCTCTAAAGGTAGAAAATTATTGAAATAATATATATATATATATATATATATATATATATATATATATATGGGTAATGTTTACCAGTGCCCCGGGGCACTAGTTAAGAACCAAATATAGTATGTATTACATTGGAAATTGTGTTGTTAATTTCTTAAAAGTAAATAAAGTGTCTTTTTTAATTTAAAACTTTCTCTTTATGATTTTCTTAACCAGTGCCCCGGGGGCACTGGTTAACATGACCATATATATATATATATATATATATATATATATATATATATATATAAATTTAATTCTTAATTCTAAAGGGACATTATTACTAAAAAGGGACTGATGTGTAAAATTAGACAAGTACACCTAATCGTACTTAAGTAATAAAGTTGTAAGTTATCATCTTCACGGGGATTATCGTTAAACTCGGTAATTAGCGGAATTTATTTGAAAAGCAAATAAAAGAAAAGATTTAGAGTGGCTGTAGGGTTTTAACTGTCATCTCCAATGCGAGATAAGATTTAGTTTGATTCAAAAATGTAACGACGATTAGAGGATCCTTGAATACCCCACCCCTTCGTCTTTGTAAGAAATTAACTCGATTAATTATTAGTTTATGACTTGCCTTATGTTTGGATTTAAGAAAGTAGAACATAACCCCGTGATGAAAGTTTATTTTAAGATCCTCGCAATTCAATCATTTACAATTGCAAGGTTCCCTTAAGATGAGTTATAGCCCTAAATTCATAATTATGTTCAATTAATTTAGAAATTAAGCAATGTTCCAATGAAATTCGAAATGTCAATCATACTTAGCTCCATCTAGAGATATGGTATAAAAATGGACATATACGAATTAAATCATACTTTGGATCATTAACTAAATACAATAGTGTCTAGTTATACATTTGGTCATTTAATTAATTCGAGGTTTCATTTTGTTCCCCTAATTAATAAAAGTTAAATTTTGGTGCTTTAACTTCATATTTGTTTGTCAATTTGGTCTCATCATGTTAATTTTAACTCAAAATGTATGAGTGGGACCAATCTTGTGGTTGTCCACCGTAGACCTTATTAAATTATTTAATTTTAAACCTTTGATCATTTTAAAGCAAAATTTACTCTTGGATCATGCAAGACCATTAAATATAATAATGAACCGCCAACACATAATTTTTCATTCCTTTTCTTCATCTTCTACCTTTTTATTTCTTCTTCTTCTTCATGATCTTCAAACCATAATCATCAACTTCAGACAAAAAGAAAGAAAAATAAAAGAACATAACCCAAAAAAGAAATCCAACACCACCACCACTGCGACCACCACCGTAACACACAATAATTTGAGCACCACCAACATCGATCCTCAACACCAAAAATATTCAATAAAACCATGAAACAAAAAATAAGTAACACAATAACAACAAATAAATCTTAAATCTCAATTGGTTAGCCAAATCTCTAAATATTTCTCAAAACTCCCTCCTTTCCAATCAACAATAACACCAATCACAACAACAATGATTTTGTTCACTGAATCTTTTCAATTCCTTCAACACCCTCACTGAGTTTTTTTAATCAAATGAGGAGTGTTTCATTCAAGAATTGTTACCATACCTCATCTATTCAATGTCTTTTTCATCAACTATTTTTCTACTATAGCAAGGTCAAAGATTTGGATCTGAAATTTCTATATAAAATAAGGGTTTTGATCTTGCTAAAAAAAAGGTTTTGATAGAACATTGTTTGTGGAGATTTTGGATTTTTTTTCGAATTTATGATTTCTCTGAGCTTTGTTTTGTGATTTCTTAAAGACATTGATTGAAGAAGATGAAGGATTTAATCTGCTGTATTTTTTCTCTTCATAATTGGATGAAGAAGAAGAATGATTGTTTATGGGATGGTGGTGCATCATGGAGGGAGGCGTTTGGATGGTGGTTTGAGTGAAATTCTTAAGGAGAAGAAATAGAAGAAACAAGAGACCTAATATTTTTGACTGGGATTTTATTTTCTGGAATTTTTATTAAAGTTGATGAAGAAGAGAAGAAATAGAATGGTACAAGATGAAGAAAATGAATGAAAAATTATGTGTTGGTGATTCACTATTAGATGCAATGGTATTGCATGATCAATGGTAAATTTTGTTCCAAAATGATCAAAGAATTAAAATTAAATAAATTAATAAGGTATACGGTTGACCACATACAAGATTGAGACACCTCATATATTTTAGGTTAAAATAAACAAATAGGACCAAATTGACAAAACGAAAATAGATTTAAAGGACCAAAACGTAACTTTTATTAATTAAGGGACCAAATCGAAACCTCGAAATTCATTAAGGGACCAAATTCATATTTAAGCCAAAAAATTATTAATAGAATCCAACAAATAAGAAGGGGTTCATCGTGGAACCCTAATAAAAGAGGATTAGTTGCACATGGCAACAAATATCATTTTTTTAAGGCCAAAGCATAAAAACAATAAAAGAATAGGTGATATATCAGCTATACTCTAATCTTGTGTATAGTGCTCATATATATTATTAAAAAAAAGAAAAAAAATACAGAAAAAATATGGGGGGAATAGACCTAACTCAGTAAAAACACACAAAAGTGCAGAACAACCCGAATGGGCATTACAAGCAATTTAAACCACACATATGATGCCTCCAATGATTAATCTTAATTAAACAAAGGTCAGCTATCTGGTGTATGAACCAACCGTCAACATAACATAGTCCAAGAACCAACAACTCCTTGCAGCGAGGCAACAAGCAACACAGACTCTTTCGGGTCCAATTAGTCAAATGTCAATCATACGAATGACAAGGATTCCAAAGTAGTATGAAGTCAGCCACAATGACTACGACATATATTGAAACAACATCTACACGTCATCATATCTCTGAAACCTGCAGAACTCAACAATCCTGAATCATAATTAGCGAAATCAAAGACATGACCGCATGTACAACACCAAAGTAACCTTGTGAATAATAGTGTATGAATCCAACTTCCAACACAGGAGGATTCACGAACCAATAGCCTCTGCAATCACACAACAGCTGTACCAGCCCTTTCGAGCCCAAAACCATTCGTATCCTACGACACAAGGAGCTGCCGAAGGACATACCAGATCTGAAATATAACAGGATCTAAGAACAGAACCTTTAGACCAGCCAAATCCATCAAAGAAGAATCTATCTTCACGCAAGCTCTAAAACGACATCGAGCAGTCCGTGACGGTGGTGGGCTGCTGGCAGATGATTAAAATACCCCTAACAAAGACTAGAAAATTGCCATCACTGTTAAACGAATCAAGGATCGAGGAAAGTACGACAAAGATCTGGTGGTCGTGCGGAGGAGCAACGCCACTCTTCACACAATCGACAGAGATTTCTACATCTCAAAAGAAGGGGGAGGTGAGAGCGGCTCGCTTTTTGAAGAGGGAGATCAGAGAAGAGAGGTTTGGTAAGGTTTGCAGATGATGGTGGTTCAAAGGGGAGAAAGAACGTAGTGATGAGTAGAGCAAACTGAAATAATTAAAATGTTTACTTGTAAACAAAAAATCGCGACAAACATCATTACAAATCAATATAAAAACATACCCTAAAAAGAACAAGAGGGGGATGGAGATCATCTGCCTTGAAGCTCCTGATGCTTGACTTTTGCCTTGTACCGCTATCTTTTTGAATGAATAAAAGAGTGTGCAAGGGCCTTTATTTATATTGCATTATTACTTGGGGGTTGAGAGAGAGAAAATAAGGGGTTTCAACAAAAAAAACGGCTTGCAAAAATAGGGTTTATGTAATAACTCTATGCTTGTGGCCATTGATTATGTGTCTAAATAGGTTGAGGCACTGGCACTCCCCACAAGTGATGTTAAGGTTTTGACCAAGTTCTTAATTAAGAATATTTTTACAAGGTTTGTGATTATGGAGCGTCATATGGTATTTTTGGCTATGTGTTTAGTATTTGTATTTGCATTTGAAGACAAATAAGAGGAGAGTTAGAGGAGTTGTCAATGGTTTGAAGAACATATTGTATTTTTTCACTCGAGTCGTTGCAATTCACTTTTATCCTAAATCATGCAACTTCATAGGTGTTTTGAGTGTTTTGTAATAAGAAATCACGTGAATCGATAGATCAAGACATCACATGAAGGATCAATGATATGAAGATTAAAGACCAATGGTTCTTAGAATGTTTTTGAAGATAATGCACAATGAAGAAAATTCATTTCAAGTTCCTAAGAATTTCTAGACGAAAGAACTATAAAAAACGGGACGAAATCTCAAGAATTTGCACACATGGGCTGACTCCTGCGAACATGCCGTGCATCTCTACACTCATGCTCTTCATGTGCCCCTGCACTTTTCTGTAGGCAAAAACTATTCGTTGTAATTTCAAGCTGGATCGGTGAAAAAAACTCAGTTTTCTTCTCTTGAACCCTATGTAATCATATGCTATATATAGAGACCCTTGAACACATTATTATTCATTTAGGCTTTGTTTGCAAGTTTGGAGGGGAATGGAGGGAAGAGTTTGGAATAAAAGGAAGGAGTAAGTGGGAAAATAGAGGACATTGGGAGGATGGTTTTGAGGGGCTTATTTTTCTTCAAAATATAAAACCCTTCTCATTTGAAGGAACTAAAAAAATTGAATTGGAGGAGGGTTTTGGGAGGGTTTATGTGAATTCTTCAAATTTAATATATGTTGTTATAATATTCTTAAAATTAAAAATATATTAATCATAAGCATTAATTTATCACTCTCTACAAAAATACTCTTTCAAAAATTATGAAAGATTTCTCAATTTTCCCTATATTTTTGTTCCCCTAAAGCCATTCCTTCTACTCCCCTCCAAACTCCCAAACAAAGCCTTAGAAACCTAACTATTCAAGGAAAGGGTCAAACATCAGAGTTTCAAGGCAGATGATCTACATCCTGCTCTTGTTCTCACTTTAACAAATATAGAGCGTAGTTTATTAATTAATATAGGTGGCACTAATTGTCATTTTACATTTGTTCCAAATTAGATTTAAAATATCATTCACAAGATTTAAGACTCAAGATCTTACCATAGAATGTAGTCAAAATAAATAAAATGAACGTCTTTAATGTAATTTTGAATAAAGTCAAACATGTTTGACTATTCCCTCTATCCCTAATTATAATATAATTTTCAGAAAAAGTTTTTCCTCTATGTATAAAATTATTTACAAATATTTAGATGCATTAATTATTCATTTTCCAACTAATACTTTTATTAATACTACCAATAATTTTGGAATATGAAAAATTAGCATTAAAGATCAAACCATGGTTATAACTAATAATATCAAGAGGAATGCTAACAATACACATGCTAACGCACACTTTCTAACACACTCTCTTTGATTGGTTAAAATTTACATGGGTCCCACCAAATCATGTGGATCCTATATAAATTTGACGGGTCCCATGTGAATTTTAACCAATAGAAAAGAGTGTTAGAATGTGTGTTACTAGCATTTTTCTAATATCAAACATATTTACCCTAATAATATATAGTACAAATTAAATTATTAAATAAAACCTCAACCCTCTTTAAATTCAATTTATTGTATATCTTTAGTCAATACTTTTGTCAAGTCAAAGATTAATTACTAATATTATTAATTAATGTTTGAAATATATTTAAGTAATTAAACTTTATACAAATTTTATTTTTATCTGTAAAATATTAAACCATCTCGGAACTAATACAAACGAAAATTTGCTTTTCAGATTCATTGAATATTTTTTTTTAAGAAACCATACTAGTCCATTAAAATTAGCATCGGGGAGAATCGAACATGAAACCTTCGATAGAAATACATTGAATAATTGATGTATCTAGCTTATATATAGACCAGATACATAAGTTATTCAATGAATCTCAAGAATTTTTTTGTTTATAATAATGATCAGAGGAATGTACTTGATTAGTTTAAAAAAAAAATATTGAAACTAATAATTATACTTTCAGAAATATTTTCGATTAGAAAAAGGTACAAAAATATTAATATTTTTAATATAATCTTTTTATATATAAACTTACACTTTTTTTTTATAGTTTTTATTCTTTCCTAAAAAAATTCTATAAATATATGGTTTTGTTCAAATAATTTTAAAGACATTATTATCGACCAAAGAAAAGATTAATTGAAGGTACAATGTCTCTATTGACCCAAAAGTTTCTCTTGCTATGTGTGTTGACGTTGCTATCAGAGCACGATGTTTTTGCATCGCATTCAAATTCTTTCTTCCGGAGAACACAACATGTGAATGTTACTAACTATTTGTTAGATAACTTGGATTTAACCCTTCATTGCAAATCTAAAGATGATGATCTTGGAGTTCACCTTCTTCATCATGGTGAGAATGTGCGTTGGGGTTTTGGATTGAATTTTTTTGGCGAAACATTGTTCTTTTGTTCCTTTCAATGGAATAATGAATTGCATCAGTTCGATATATACACATCAAGTAGAGATCATGGTGTATGTCGTTCTTGCAATTGGTATATTTTTCAATCAGGGCCATGTAGGTTCAATGGTGACAAGAGTGATGTTTGTTTTTCATGGGATAAGAACTAATAGTTTTTTTTTTACATATTTTGTTATCTTAATAAATTGGGGTGTTAAGAACTCAATGTATTCTCTATATTTTTCTTACAGCATTTATATATTTCTCCATGCATATATATACACACACACACACACCAAATCTGAAATCCCGAGAGGGGGAGTGAAAAATACCCTCAAATAGCAAGAGCTTTCTAACGATGGAGAGGCAAAGGAGACACAAAATTGATGGAAAATGGTAGTAGGAGAGAATGAACCATTTTAGAACAGCAAATGAACCCGTTTTTGCGCTCTTTCCTTTATTTATATTTTTTGTTTAAAAAATGAGAATTGTTAGATGAAAAAAAATTGAGCTAAAAAGAATTAACATAGGGAAACCATAAGAATAGAATGAGTTTAATCTTGAAAACAAAGGTGAAGAATTATTGATGTTTTGACTCGATTAGAAATCAATGGTTCTCCAGTTCTTGAGCAACTTTTGGTCAAATCTTAATTTATACATGATATTGGGGATGATAATAAAATCTACACTCGCAGTCTGCACATATCTATGAATAAGATCTGCCATAGGTATGCCGTGGATACTTTAATGAATAGTCATGGATGAAGTAAACGAATATTTTAACTATTCATTATTTAATTGATATGGATGTAGATTTGATGGTATTTGCATCTGCAGATATTTGTATCCGTCGTTAAACTAAGTAAATTACATAAATAATTTTATTAGTCATTCAACTTTAATAAAAAATAAACTCTAATACTATACAATATTATTACACCGCGTTTCATTCTCCTCTAAAACAAACTAATAATATTAACCTTTATTATTATTTTTTTAATCATGAAACTTTGTTTTTGTTAAATGTGTTTAATTTTTGTTAGAAATGAACTAAAATGTATGGTTATTACTCTATTTTGGTAAAAAGAAGAAAATGAATCTGATGAACTTTTTGTTAGAACAAGAATGGTTCATACAATTCCTCTAAGTTTTTGATGATAACAAAATATTTAATAACAATTGGACTACTAACATATGTTTATTGTGCAGAATCATAGTATGTATCCATCGTTGAAGGATGAACATATGAAGAGCATCAGAAGGACCAAAAGAAGCTAAGAAGACTATGGTGGAAGATCTAGAGGAAGGTCAACCAGAAGTCAACGTCCTTAGAAGAAGCAGCCTCACAGAAGCTGGAGAGTTATCTCAACAGATCCTGTGAAGAACATCAAACTCAAAAGCTGACAGACTTTGGATTACCTCTCAGACTTGAGAAAGTCACGAGGGACCTAGAACCCATGTGGGTTTTGTCTTCTTTTGTGAACTGTCCCTACCATTGTATCTAATAGAGCAGTTCTTTTGTCTTCTTCTGTCTACGTGTGCAAATAGACAAAGGACCTCAAGAACAAAGAGAATGCAACAGATAATTCCCCTTTCAACAAATGAAATTCAAATGATTATTCAACGGAATTATCCATATCAGGCAAAGGGCTAACGTTCTTGATTGAAGCTTCTCAACGACTCTATTTGGGCTGAAACTCTTCTCCACGTCTCTCAACTTACTGCCTATGTAAGGAGCTGAAGACCTGAAGAAGAAGTAACAAGACTCTGCTATTTTACTGTGTCATTGCTCTGTAAAATCTAATAGCACAAAACACTTAGGATTTATATTCAAGTTTATATCTTAGAAATTCTAAGGAGTGAGTTTGTTCATCTATTCAGTTTAAACTAACCATTGTTAAATCAAGTGTAAGAACATATTGAAGTTGTTTACTAGGTAAACACTTAGAAAGTCTTTTGTCTGCGTGCTTGAGCATATATGTAACATCCAAAAAATTTATATGTCCTCCTAGTAATTTTCTTAATTTTGTACTTGTTGATTGATTTATGTCATGTGTAAGGATTTTAATGAAATTATAGCACTTCTATTTTATTTAACTAATTAGAACAATTATTTTACCTCCTATTTATTTTTATAACTAATTTAATCATCCTCTGCATAGTTATTTAATTGATTAACTATTTTGCTAATTAATTTATAACTTGGTCTTTGACTTATTTTTATATTAAGATGATTTATATTATTCTATGACGTTACTAGTGTAGTAGAGACCAAATAGATTTTGGTAGTGGCTTGAGTATAGGGGAAGTGACACTATTTTGTGTGTGTTACTAGGTTATTTCATTCGTTCAAATTATGTTAGTAAAGATGGAAGAACTTTATTACCATTAATTCCTTTTGACCAAACCATAACTTGTTCATTCCCTACAATTAAGTATCTTAATGCAAATTTCTGATATGATGACCATTAACCTTGCTTTCACGTGAAATGCCTTCTAATTGACTGGTAAATTTTCCACACATCATGTTTCCACCAATTAATCCCCTTAATGTCATTTAACCGAGCCAATAATTATAATTATTCTCTCGTTAATAATTCAATAGGCGTGAGTGTGGTGTATGGGTGCAATCAAGTGAGCCATAAACTCTCTTTTTTAAACCATTGTAGTCGTCTCTCTTGCACATCAATCTCTATATTTCTTGAGTCTTTAAACATATCTCCTTTGATTACACAAAAACGCCTAAGCCTGCATAAATTATCAACTCAAAACAGTCACTCATACCACACGTCCCCCTTCATCATCCTATTTATATCCAAATAATTTCTAAATCCCTCAAGTAATCATCTAGCAGTTCATGCTTCTAAAATCCATCTTTTGTTCCCTCTTCCTTTGTGTGTACCTCGGGGTTGGAGACTCTTGGATAGGAAGGAGGCATCTAAGGTAAGGGCTTTTTTCCCACACCATTATTCTAGGCCGGATAAGTGTTGTGAAATAGTAGTGGAATTCTTGTCCATTAAAAAGAGTTAGTTTTGTTTTATATATTTTAATCTCTTTAATAACTTTATGTAATTTATATGTATGACTTCTTGTTTGATTGAATGTGGTGTTGATTGGTTTGAGAATATGATTAATAGATTTTGCATGTTGATAAGTATATATGATTTGAAAAATGGCTTGTGTTTCACAAAATATTAGAGGTCGGTGGGGTGCATTTCATTGTTTTATTTTTGGTTTTGTGGATGACATTGAGTCGCATAGCATATCATGGAGTTTTTAGGCTACGGCCTAACAGAGACCATTTAGTGGTCTAGTTTCTTTGGGCTACGGCCTTGCAGAGACCATTTAGTGGTCTAGTTTCTTTTTGGCTATGGCCTTGCAGGGACCATTTAGTGGTCCAGTTTTATTGGGCTAATGTCATTGGGTGGTGGGCCTTGCAGGAACCATTGAGTGGTTCATTCTTCCTTTAGTTGTGGTCTAGTTGTTCATTTGAGTCTTGCATATCATGCATTTCATGCATAAAATTCTACAAAATAGTTTTAGTGTAATTTATTCTTTTGACCATTTTTATTCTTTTTGGTTGATGAGATTTATTATTATTATTATTTTATGACATTTTTCTGAGTTTAGGTGATCTCATGTGGAATCGGAAATTGACCCTTACATTAATATAATGTTGTAGATATCAAAGAATGAAATATGAAGTTGATGTGTGATGAAATAGATATCAAAATAGTTTTAGTGTAATTTATTCTTTTGACCATTTTTATTCTTTTTGGTTGATGAGATTTATTATTATTATTATTTTATGACATTTTTCTGAGTTTAGGTGATCTCATGTGGAATCGGAAATTGACCCTTACATTAATATAATGTTGTAGATATCAAAGAATGAAATATGAAGTTGATGTGTGATGAAATGCTTACTAGGCAAATTGGGGTTTTTAAATGAAGAAGAAATCTAGTTTTTATCTATTTATTTAGTTCTAATTGTAATTTAAATATTTATTTTTGAAATATACTATAAAGTTGATATTTATTCCATTAAGAATTAGAGAAAACAAATATGTTTTTTTTAAAGCCTCAACTTTTTATAAGATAAATATATTTTTAAGTATTATCTTGGATCAAAATCTGGGGCGTTACAATATAAGTCTCTTGGTGAAACTTTGAGCACTTAGGAAGTCTCTTGAAGTTGTCCTTAAGCAAAGGGAAGTCTCTTGTTGTGTGCTTGAGCAAGAAGTCTTTAGGAAAAATCCTAGAGCATATAAGTCTTTTGTTGTGTGTTTGAGCATTGAGAAGTCTCTTGGAAGTGTCCTTGACCATTGTATAATAGTGATTATAGTGAACTTCTTTGGAAGTGCAAGAGGACTGAACCACTCCTTTGTTGTTTCCTCTCTCTCTCTCTCTCTCTCTCTCTCTCTCTCTCTCTATATATATATATATATATATATATATATATATATATATATATGACTATTTATCTTTGTATTCTGTTTTCCGCTGCATTCAGACTCTGAGTCAGTATCTGGAACATCAGATTCTATTCAGACATTTTATAAACACTAAAGAAAAAGAAAATGTCAAAAAGCTTCAGTTTTCCGATGCATTCAGAATCTGAGTCAGAATCTGCAACATCAGATTCTGTTCAGACATTTTATAAACACTAAAGAAAAAGAAAATATCAAAAATATGTGGAACCCGTTTAACGGATATCCACAAGGATATGGAAATGGCACATATATCATATTTATCAAATAAGATGGCACAAATATCATATTATTCGCCTCCATGGATTTCCATTTATATCCTTACTTGATATAACCAAAACCATTATAATGGTTTTGCAATATATAGGGCCCGTTTGTTTGGAATTTGTTTTGAAAAAGAAACTATTTTTTTCATCAAAAAATCTTTTTTTATATATTTTGTGTTTGTTTCAAATTTAAAAAATATATATTTTTTAGCCTCAAAATGAGAATTCATTCCGTGTCGCTTTTATAAAACCTATTTTTTTTTTGTAAAATTAAGGAACTCAAATATAAGAGCTTCATGTGTTCTTCTGTCGTTTCTCTTGAAAATAATTCCAACTAGAGCTAATATGTGAAGGCATGAGCTTGTATAACTGATCCAATAGGTTCTATTTGAGCTCTTTATGGACGCTTCTTCCGAGCCATTTATTCATCTTTTTGTTGCATGTGGGGTGACCTTTCAAGTTTTGTATATGATTATTTGATGGTTAGGATGAGAGTGAATTTTGCCCAGGGATTTATATTGTCTTTTTAAGGGGTCATAGGTTTATTTGGGATAGATAAGATTAGGCGTGGTTTTTTATTGATCTCGCATGATATTGTGTGTAACACCTTAAACTCTAAAAGTGATAACACACGCAAATGACAGAATCATATACAGAATTTAGATGCTACTTCTTCTATAAGTTCAAAACATGCATACTTAATTTTTCAAAACATCGCAGCGAAATAATATCATAATATCTCATCAACGGATAAATAAATCTCAAAGTAGCCATTTCTCGAATAATCATACTACATCACCAATATAAATCTCAACTCTCAACACATAGAGTAAAAAATCTCATAAAGTCATAAACATAAACGACAGATAGACAAACGTCCTAATCAGAGCCCGACACTACGACTCCAAAGCAAAGAAACAGGTAGCTCCAAAGCTAGCCTCAACATACTCACATCAAATCAATCAACTAATCCTGCAAGCCGTCTATCCATTCATACGAATAAGGTAGACGGTCAACCAAACGACCACTGGGAGTTAGATAACATTCACCGGATAAAACATAATCAAATGAAAGTAAATTTGCATAATTAATTTCACATGATTAATAACACTCAATTAAAATCATTCATAATAACCCCACAATATATTCATACATCACACATACAAGCATAATATTGCAACAAGTACGTTTCACATATTCACGTATTCACCAAATTTCACCAAGTACACAAGTCACCAAATTTCACCGATGCACATATTCACCAAGCTCATAGTCAAACATAACACGTTTCATCAACTATCAATGTATGTTATGCCCCTAGACACGACTCTATATGCATGTGGTACCAGTCGTCACCAAGGCCGTCACCTCTAGATACAACAATATCATTAATCGTCTCCAATAGGAATACAATGTATTCGGTCGTCACCAGTATGGATATAAAAATCCGACTCAACAACTATGAATGTATGAACATATGACCCAATAATGCTTACGTTCACCAAAAAAATTGTCACCATTAACATCGACATTTTTCATCATTTTTTTCAACCATTTCTTCATCTTCCTTTTGATTTGACAGAGCCACAATTAGCTTATTCACACATATCTTCCTTTCAGTATTGGTCCTGATGGTCTCCTTCAATGTCTTGGACATAACTTTAAGCTCCTTAATAATCCCTTCCTTTGAAGTTGATTTAGCAGCCTTCTTTCTGAATGTCATGACAATGCCCGGAACATGTGTCCATGCAAACAACCTATAGTGAAGAGATAGAGGAGATTCTCTCTTACTCACCACATCACGACTCACCAAGATTCCAGGTTACTGACTTAGGATTATTCCACAAATAAGAGATAAAAATGCTATAGGCATTTTAATAGCATAAGATTGAGCATGTTTCATAGTTTGTGCGCATATATAGGAAATGTCTGATGAAGACTCATTCGTGGCCCTCTTTCTTAGAGAATCATGACACATATCCTTCATACTTATCTAATTTCAATCACTCCTTGATTGAGTTAACTAGCACATTTTTATCCTTATTTTACTTGTATTATTCACGTGACTTGGTTTTACTCGAGTCATGGACACTATATCTCGAAGAAGTTTTTACAATATATCACATATATTTAGAAAAATTGGTATTTTTTTATATAATTCTTTTTTATGATGTAATTGATGTTTTTTTTATGCATAATTGTTATTATTTGTCAAAAAAAGTATAGTTGTTACTAAATTACCACTTGTTTATAGATCTATTATAATTTAACTTTTGATCTTCCAATAATTGTTTTTTACGTTCTAAGACAAAGATGAATTGATAGTATTAATAAATATACACCATCCGTCTCAAATTATAAATTTGACAAGATTTTTTTTTATTTAAAATTATAAATTGTTTTACATATTAATAAAATATTAAGGCCCTGTCTAGTCATTGAAAATATGTTATATTTTAATTTCAAAATATTTGTTTGTTTTACTTTTTATTTTATAAATGTTAGTTTTACTCGTTTGATAAGAGAAAATAAACTTTTAAAATGAGTCAAGGAGAAAAGATAAAATGTTTCCTATGGATGATGCATTCAATTTCAAGAAAAAATGAAAATAACTATTTTATCGTTGTCATTGTTTCCAAAATGCAAAACGTCGATGACTTTAAAAATCTATTTTCTCCTTATTAATTAAGAAGTTTCATTCTCGTGACAAGGGGCTAATGTTCGAACTCCGTACACCTTATTTTTTCATATTTAAAAATGTGAGAGCTCAACCACTAAACTACTTAATAAAAAAATAATTATAAAGAGTTTCTCCACAAATTCAGGTACGACCACGGTTTAAAAACTGAAAAACATGGTTAAGCAACTACGCGTGACCATCATTTTTCCGCTAACTTACCAAAATAAATTCTCGTACAAAGGGTGTACGCACATTAAAGTGTGTATCTATTCTATCATTATTACTCTAATAATTATGTATGTATCTTGTGTGATGGGCGCAAAGACTAAGATTGGTATTGTTGTGAGTTATCCACGTATTCAGATAAAGCACTCACCTCATGCTACGTCATCATTTTCATTTCTTTTTTTATTTCCATTTTTGTTTTCGACCACGCAACTTCTTCTTCCTCTATTTCACTCTTTTCTCTTCTATCTATCTTATTAATTCTCTCTTCAATTTCTTCTTCATCCGTTACATGGCAGTTAAATCTCATAGCACCAATACTTTTCTTCCATTAAGGTAAATCCATTTCTCTATCCTTCTTCCTTTAGACTATGCTTTGTCTTAGTCTCAGTCTCAGGTTCGAATCTCTCTGGTGCCAACAATTTATGTGTTTGTTATAGCTTCAATTGGCTTCGTTGGTAGACAGTGGGATTGGTCCACTCGGTCGTTGGATCGAATACGGAGTTTAAACAAAAAAGGAAATCATTGATATGCAGATGCTTGGTTTACTTTTACTGACAGTAACGTTTTTTTGTTGTTTTCTACTATGCACATGAATTGCTTGACAAAATTCCTAACTGAAAATCAAACTTGGAAGTTTTTCGTTTCTCTTTGGTTTTTTACTGTGAAGAATTGTTGTTGAGAATATTTATGATGCATTGTTTTTTTTAGGTAATTCAGGTAGTAACTAAATCAATATGTGCTAGTGTTGATTTTGAGTCGCGCCATGTGTCTATGAATGATTAAAAGAAACCTTTTTAGGTCAATATCAAATCAATTTGTTGGTCTAATGGTATGGTATATCGTAGTTTAGAGCTCGAGAAACCGGTTGAGCAGCTAAAGTAGTTATAAATCCCGTCGTAAAATAGGTCCTATAGAGAGTCCGTCTAATCCCAGTCTCCGGTAAAAATAAAAAAAAATGATCTATTTATAATTCTCCGTCAGTTGAATTAGTGGATATCGAATTGGAAATGATAACAAAATGGATAGGTTGTTAGAAGGAGATTGATGAAGCATATACAAATGTATTCTCAATCTAAGAAGAATGGGGTGGGATCATGCTCCTTAGGATTTGAACCTACGACATTGGGTTTTGGAGACCCGCGTTTTACCGTTATATTATTAAGGAATGTAATTAAAATTTATTAAAAAATACTATATTTATGGATTCACAAAATAAAATATTATATTGTCTTGTATATTTCAAATTAAAATAAGATCATTTTGTTGATTCATTTTTCGATTTATTTCTATGTAATCGATACATCATTAGCATGGTAGTCAAAATCTCGATTTGAATTGCAAAATTTTATGATTTTTCGATTATACTTGTCTGTAGCGATTATTTTGCTCTGTAGGATCTGAGTACTATAAATATAGGCAAAATCTTATTTTGGTGGAATCTTTTATAATCTACGAATCTTTGAAATGATTCTACGATTATGGTCGCGGTGGTGGTACTACAGAAGTCAACTTTAGTTGTTGTTTTGTTTGAGACTTATTAGTTTGAATTAACGCTTGAATTACATAAGTATTTCAAAGTGTTATGTTGATGTTATGTGAGTGTTAGTGTTATAATTACATAAGTATTTCAAGTTTAAATTCCGTAAGTATTGTATTATAAATTATGCTGTAATGTGAGCTATGCTTATGAATTTAAATTTACTTAAGAATTTCAAGTGTGATTTAAGGTTTATTTTTTGTCTTACTTATGCTATTTTACATGCATAAAGATGAATTTATATACATATAGTTGAGATTTATGAGTTTTGTATAATCTTACGATTAATGTTGTGATTATAAGATTTATGATTTTACTTCCCCTTACCAATCATGCGTAAAATCTAGATTTTGACCACCTTGCGTGTGAGGTGTAAGAAAAAACTCAGATTGGAGAAGAATATTGTCCGTGGGTTCCATTATTTAAAACTAATTAGCTTTTAAAAGTCATATTGTAATGCAGTATTTACAAATATATATTATAGGTTACGAAGCTAAAGGAAATAGTTTGGTTGAAATTCAGGTCTGTTTGGATTGACTTATTTGAGTTTATTTACTGACATAAGCATTTATGAGACTGTATGGGAGAGCTTATGAAAATAGCTTATGGCATGTTCATGTCATAGGCTGTTATCAACTGATTTCCACAAGCTTTAGGAGAGCTTGTTAAGCAACTTATGACATGTTCATGGCATAAGCTGTTTTCAACTTATTTCCACAGGCTCCAAGATAGCTTATTACACAACTTATAAGTTATAACATGTTCATCTCATAAGCTGTTTCAACTTATTTCCACAAGCTCCAGGATAGCTTATGAAAATAGCATATATGAAAATAGTTTTACTTTATTTCATCTTTTATTACAGAAATAGCTTATTCATACACGCTTATGTGATAAGCGCTGATGCTATAAGTGCTCAGTTAACCTGGTTATTCAAACAGGGCCTTGTCCTATTTTGTTTTACATAGTAACTATTGTATTCCTCTGAGCTTAGTTTTTTGTATATTATTCTGTGTGTGTATGTGTGTGTGCTGTTTCTAATAAGTCATTTGGCAGCTCCTCAAATTGCTGCCTTTCGAATGGTTCCTCTAGTGTAGGGAGAAAAGTACCGGACTTGCATTACCTACTATTTAGTAAATGGGGCAGTTCAAGAAGGGGATGCCTTATACAACATGATTTGTCTTCGAGCAGTGGTCAAGGTTCTGTGAGCTGTAGAAAACACTATTTTACGTTTTCTAAGATGGGAAGGAGTGTAAATTTGCTTCCATTTGCTACCTCTGATGATGGTATGACTGTCAACGGGAGTCCACAAGCTGACGCCAGTGCTAACCTTGAAAAAATGAGGGTGAAATTGAATAGCTCTCTTGAAGATGAAGACTTTTATGATGGACTTGTTCAAGCTTTATATGATGCAGCCAGGGTTTTTGAGCTGGCAATTAAAGACCATAAATCGTCATCACGTGTATCCTGGTTTTCAACAGCTTGGCTTGGGGTAGACCAAACTGCATGGGTGAAGGCATTGTCATGTCAGGTATTATCAGAACTTAAATTATTAGAAAGTATTGTTTGATTCATATCATTTGTTCGGAGTAAAGTATGACCTGCATTTGTTTAAATAAAAATTGAGAGACAACCTTTGTGATGGCATGTTGTTCTTTTGTTTAACTTGTGTGAGTTTAGACAAATACACGCTAGATGAACTGTAAAAGGAAGAAGCATGACTAAGTTTTGTTTTGTATGCCTTGTTGGTGTTTAAAAACATGCAGCAATGTTTAGGTAGTTATTGGAGTTAATAGAACTTAATCTTTGAACTATGTCTAGTGTCGCGGTGTCTCCGAGATTTTTATAAATAATACCAACTCATCTGCGATAGCTTAAAATTGTCTGCTTCGTTCATCATTAGAACAAATAAAGTTCATCATTAGAACAAATTCTCTGCGATAACTTAATCATATATGAATAATATTATACTACCAATAGAATTATAGTTCTACATTCCAACTCCATAATAAAGCAAAGAAACAAACCAGATAAAAAACAAAACAACGGCGACAAAATTATAAATGAAGGGAATGATTTAAATCGAGGAAGCAGAAACCCAATAACTGGGCGTGCCTTGTAGCAGTGGACAATAAAAGAACTGTGATACTGGTATCTGTTTGAGTGGGTTTGATCTTCAAACGAGGGAAAAATAAACAAAACAGAGGGTTAGGGAGTCCCTTGAGTTTCAAATGCAGAAGTGGTAGACTCAATGCGGATGCACCTATCGAGTGTTTGAACGTAGAAAGCAAGGGGGCAGAGTCAGGCAAGTTTTATCGGGAGGGAGCGACACTGTTTGCCATAGGTGAACTTCAATCGTCTAGTGTTCAATGGCAGTTTGAGAGATCCCCTAGTATAAATGAAGAGAACAAAAGCTGTAAAAAAGAAGTGCAGAAAGCGAACATGGCAACATGCATTCTTGAACAAAAATGAAACACAATTGAGTCCTGTGTTTTGCAGCTTTTTTGATATTTAAAGTTGACTTTGCTGACTTGTCATCAGAATTATGTGACTGTTCAAGTTAGACCGAGTCTGGCAAACATAATTCTGAGACTGAGTTAGCCATATTTGGCTACCTAAAATCTAAACTTGATGTACGAGTTAGCTAATGTCTTCCAAATGAATAGGTTTTGTAAAGATAGATGCAAATTATATATTGCCTATTCTTCATCATAAATGAATTTTTGGCATAGGTGAACTTCAATCGTCTAGTGTTCAATGGCAGTTTGAGAGATCCCCTAGTATAAATGAAGAGAACAAAAGCTGTAAAAAAGAAGTGCAGAAAGTGAACATGGCAACATGCATTCTTGAACAAAAATGAAACACAATTGAGTCCTGTGTTTTGCAGCTTTTTTGATATTTAAAGTTGACTTTGCTGACTTGTCATCAGAATTATGTGACTGTTCAAGTTAGACCGAGTCTGGCAAACATAATTCTGAGACTGAGTTAGCCATATTTGGCTACCTAAAATCTAAACTTGATGTACGAGTTAGCTAATGTCTTCCAAATGAATAGGTTTTGTAAAGATAGATGCAAATTATATATTGCCTATTCTTCATCATAAATGAATTTTTGGCAATGTTTCTTCTTACTATCCAGTTGATCATATCTCACTATTTCCTAACCTGCAAAATTTAAGAAAAACTGATAAACAGTTTATTAATTTTTTCCAGGCTGCCGTGTACTCCTTATTATATGCTGCAAGTGAAATTTCATCCCGAGGTGATAGCAGAGATAGAAATGTCAATGTATTTGTTCAAAGGAGGTAGCATATTGTTTCACATTTTGTTTCACTTTATGTGTTTCTTTTGCATTAAACTTATTCATTAGAATGAAATAGAAATTCTTCGGTTGACCCTGTGTGAAGTTTTATAAATGACCATGTACCCGAAACTATTCATCAGATAATTAGTTCAGTCGTTTGATGTTTTAACAATGAAATACATTTCGCATAGCTATGGTACATTGTCATGTCAAATTTTGAAGTTTCAAATGCATATTTTTTTCCTGATAAAAACTGTATTTTATTGAATATTATTATGCAAATCATCTGAAAGTTTAAATCTATGACTCATGTTTAAGGTAGTAACTTGTGTTGTACACTTAATACGGAAGCTTTGTAGCAGGCAAACTTTAAATATCACTTCAAGATTTTACCATCACAGTGATTGTATACTTATATACTGCTTTTAATCCCTTCCAATATTTGATTCACTCGTATTGCATGTCTCGTGTTTTTCTTCTTTTTGTTCCTTCTTTACGTCTTTAGTTTTAATATATAATAGTGCTCTCTAGTTGCTTTGGCCTGAAACTTGTGTAAATGTTGCATTGGTCCAGTTTGCTAAGGCTATCTGCTCCCTTGGAAAGCTTAATCAGAGAAAACTTATCTGTCAAACAGCCTGAAGTGTACGAATGGTTTTGGTCTGAGCAAGTTCCAGCTGTAGTGACATCCTTTGTTAATAAGTTTGAAGGGGACGGGCGCTTCACTTCTGCCATTGCTTTGTATGTTTTCTTTTAAATTTTCTACATGTTGAGATGTAAACTTTTATGCCTCTATTCTTGCTCATTCATGTTATATTTATAGACGATTCATAAATGATATTTTTGACTGAATTCCCAGGTCTGGAAAAACTAAGGGTTTGAGCAGTGCAAGTGATGTATCACTTCTCCTGCTTGCACTTACATGCATTGCTGCAATTGCTAAACTTGGTCCGGCAAAAGTTTCTTGTTCACAATTCTTTCCCATGAGCACAGAGATAACTGGTAATTTGATGGACATGCTGGTTGGTTTAATTCCTGTAAGTCAAGCTTATAATTCTATAAAGGATGTTGGTCTACACAGAGAATTTCTTGTACATTTTGGTCCTCGAGCTGCAGCTTTTAGAGAAAACGTTGAGTGGGGTTCAGAAGAGGTTATTTTCTGGGTAAATCTGGTTCAAAAGCAACTGCAGCAAGCTATTGATAAGGAGAAAATATGGTCAAGACTGACAACATCTGAAAGCATTGAGGTTAGTTATGTTCAGTTTTGAAGACATTGTGGTTTTGGCACTAAACTGGTGATGTTGGATTAAATGTAAAGGAATACATATTCAATTGAAATGACTATGCATACAGTTAAATTACCATAGTAAAGCTATACTTTGTTTGAATTGTACCATTTTAAAAATTCTTCTTCATTAACGTGGCTGTTGTCTTGTGCCTGTGACTGTATAATTTTTTTAATTTCTTCAGAGATTTATGAGTTGAAACGAAATATGGTTTATGATAGAATGTTATGGCGTAATTTGATCCATGTAGCCGACCTCACTTAGTGGGATAAGGCTTTGTTGTTGTTGTTGTTGTATTGACATTTGGAATTCATTACTTTCTATCCCACTGGGGATAGAAATGATTTTTTTTCCAGCATGGAGGAATATGCTTAAAATTTGAGACAAGTTGACTTTCTGTTAGAAAGTTTTAAGAGAAAGCACTTTATGTAAATAAAATAATAAGAATAGAGACTAGTTGAATTGAGTGCAATAGAGCTCTATCCTTTGTCATTTATTTGTGTATTTTGTAACAAAAGGCTTCAATTGAGTGTTAGCATGGTGCAGGTTTTGGAGAAGGATTTGGCTATATTTGGATTCTTTATTGCTTTAGGCAGAAGTACACGAACATTTCTTTTGGCAAATGGTTTCGATACTCCTGATGATCCAATTGAAGATTTCATCAGGTACTGTTTTTATTAAGTACTATTACGAGTTCTAAGTGTCTTATTGTTTTAGGAGTGTCATGAATAGTTTTTGGTTGGGCCTGTGCTAGTTGTACTACTAGCATTTGGTCAGATGATCGTATATATAGGTGTTTTAAGGTTAGTAACTTTACATGTATAATATCATCATAATAATTCCTGCAACTTAATCACCTTTATCATCATAATATCTTGTTATGCATCCTATGAATTTTTGTGCATTTATTTATTTATACGATTATTTATTACAGGTATCTTATTGGGGGAAGTGTTCTATACTACCCTCAACTCTCATCCATTAGTTCATATCAATTGTATGTTGAGGTTAGTATTTATGGTCCTTGCATTTAACGATGCATGCTTGATTATTAAGTTGATTTAACTGGGGAAGTTCTTTAACTGCATAGGTAGTTTGCGAAGAGCTGGATTGGCTTCCTTTTTATCCGGGAATCACCAGCATCACAAAACAGTCTCATGGGCATAGTAAACCAGAAGGTCCTCCAAATGCGGAAGCAGTTACCCAAGCATTTGCTGTTTGCTCTTATTGGATGCAGAGCTTTATTAAATACAGCACATGGCTTGAGAGTCCTTCAAATGTAAAAGCAGCTGAATTTCTGTCCAGAGGGTAACTAGAGCAATGCTTATTTATAATTTAATGAAATGCCAGCTTCAAACTTAATAAATTTTGTGTCTTATTTATTTTATGTTAGGCACAACAAGTTGATGGAGTGCATGGAGGAACTTGGGATGATAAAGTAAGCTGTGTGACAATGTCACCATCTACAGTTTTTTTTGCATTTCATTAGGTGCTTGCGCATATTCATTGATACCATGATTCATGCATCAAAACATTACATTTTTAGGGTAAAATATGGATCATGAAATGCTGTGTAGTCAATAGCAGCCATAGCAGTCACTCCTAGGCGCTATGTGAAATCCCACATGTAGCCTTTTTATATAATGGCTGTAGTGCCGCCAAGAACAGACAAATAACAGCTGTAGTGGCAAAGTTCGGAAAATTTTAGTCATTTCACCCCAAAATAGGTGTTCATGGTTGTTCACAAAAAGAATTGGAGGGTTGTCAAACGTTCATGGTTGTTCTTGTCTTAATGTGATTTTAAATGTGGGCATTTCCTCAACTTTACTTTAGCTTCTACAATAGGCATTTCATTTCTCAATATGAAATTCGAAACTGGATTATATTTTTTCCTACAAATGCTCTTTTGGTGGATACTTCTTTCTACGGAATAATCACGGTAAAGAAAGTAAATGACATATGGCTACTCTAAAAAAGATGGATTGAAGACAAAATGGAATCTAATAGTTGAATCTAGAGGCTAGGCCTAGAACAACATATGTGCTCAAAGCATTATGATATTCTTCTATGCACAAACCATAGTAGTTTTCAAATGCATTTTGTCAAAGTCCATACAATCCTTTCAGGAAATGAACTTAGAGGTTGATCAAAATGGTGCTAACTATACCTCTAATATGTGAAAACATTGTGCCACTTATTTTCTTTTTAAATTTAATGCAGAGATAAGACATTGGAGAGTGATGCCAAGAAAATAGTTGACGGGCAAAGATCCACAATTCAGTTAACGATAAAAGGCTTAGGTTCTTTTGATGAGGTTTGATTCACACACTTTAAAATCTGAATTTAATATCTACTGCGAGCCTCTCCATTTCAGTAGTGTATTATTTCCTAATCTGACATCTTCATACCTTAACATATCAATATTCTTCATACTTTAGATGAACCCCAAACCTTTTTTTTTTATGTATCATATTCTTATTTATGCCTTTTCTTGACATTTGATTTCAGGCATTAAAAAGTGTCGAAGAAGCTGTGATAAAGCTTGAAAAGTTGCTTCAAGAATTGCATGTGTCAAGCTCTAGTTCTGGAAAGGAGCATTTGAAAGCAGCCTGTTCTGACTTGGAAAAAATACGGAAACTCAAAAAAGAAGCTGAATTCCTGGAGGCATCTTTCCGAGCAAAAGCTGATTCTCTGCAAGAGGTACACAATATCCTCCACAATGTCATCCACAACCTCCTTTACCAATTCCTGGTATAATAGCGTGTCAAAGACTTTTACCTTGAAAGTACATAACCTCTTTCGCGTTTCTCCTTCTTTATGTTGATGTCTTCAATTTTTTTCCTTAAAGTGGGAATCTTTTTCGGTTTCTACCTCCAAATAACCGTGTCTTGAATTTTGTGTTTGTTGATAAAAGTTGATTGACTGATCAACATAACAGGGATGGAACCAGATAGTAATCAGTGATGGGGTTGACAGCCTTCATTGACACTGAGCTCCCATTTTGGTACTAGTAATTAGAAACCAAAACGATGACAAATATATGTTTGAAAGGTCTACAACTTGTGTCTCTTTCAACAAAAACTCACTTCATTTCTCTAACGGGCTTTGTTGCCCAAATAACCTGTAATAGAGTACCCGCTTATTAACCTAATGACTACTTTAATTTTATAAATACAATACGCGGCGGACAAAAATGAATTCCAGAGTATGTATGTGAAGAACAATCATATGCAGTACTTTGGAGTAAAATATGCGGATTAGGTGCCCTTCATCCCCTTTGCATCTGTTCCCCGAACATAGATTTTGCATTCTTGAGCCAGTTTTATGTCTTTGCTTAAAAGTCTTGGTGAAAATTGGGTACAAGTTTAGTAGTATGCATGGATATTGTTTGCTTTTTTACCATGGCATTTCAGGTGCATTCATATATTTTTTTTCTTTCAAATTAGTGGAATAATGTGGGTTATACTGTTCTCTTTTCTTTGTGTTGTAATTCATTGTTATCTTTCTTGACTCGTATGCATACATCTAGTCACATGTTTGATTTCTGAGAAACTGAATATTTGTTTGCCAATGGTGCTTCTATTAAACTCATGCAGGGAGTCAATAGTGATCAAAACATCACACCGGTTGGTGAGGAGGACAGGTTTATGAAAGGGAAAAGCGGAAAGAATGACAATGTAAAGGTGGGCAGGAGCAGAAGGTATGAAGGCTTGTTTTTTTTTCTTTTTTCATGCAGTGCCAACTATTACTTTCTTCTGTTTTAGGTAAATGTAATTTTCTGGTTAGCTCTATGTAAATGTACACATACATGTGTCTTTTTCAGACAAATTGGAAAATCTCGTGGATTCTGGAGCATATTTGTACCTCCTATATCCAGAAAGCCCGACCCAGAACCTGATGTGGATGCTTATGTATGCATTATCTTCTTCATCATTTGGCGATGTTGATTTCCTTTTCGTATCTTTTGTGAAAATATAACTGTATATTTAGTTTTCTTTTATTTAATTAATGTATTAACATAAGATGTGTGTCAATTATGTTTTTCTACTGTTATATCATATATGTTCTTCAATAATGGTCTTGTTGTCCAATCATAGTCATTTCTAAATTGACATGAAAGTAAAAATATGCTTGATTGGTGACGCTGTAGTAGTCAACAGCGGCCGCACATAGCGTAGCGTCGACGAACCGCTATGGTAATTGTCGTAATGGCGTGGAATCAAATAACGGCCGCTTCAGCCACTATAGTGGCATAGTGGTGCGGAGCGGATAGCGTCCGCTTCAGCCGCTATTTGATTTTAGTAGGAAATTTTGAAATTGACCCTATTTTTAAAACCTTTTTTAGGGTATTTTGAGGATTTCGTAAACCCTAACATTTTTCAACTTTTTCTCTTTTCTCACCTGTTCCGCGAAACACAGTCTTCTATCTTGTATCTTATGGTTTTTTTTATTTGTTCCTGTCTCTTGTTTTTTGGTGTTTTGATTTATGAATGTCTCGTGAGATTTTAGTGTTATATTTAATTTTATATTAAATATAAGTTTTTTTTTTGGTTGAGAAATATATATATATATATATATATATATATATATATATATATATATTTGTTTATACTTTATAGTATTATTCTTGTAATTTGTCCAAAAAATAACCAAATGTCGGTGACCGCTATTTGTCATACTGGTATATGCTCTTCCACTTACGCACAGCTATCCGGGGTTGACTACTATGGGTGGCACAACTAAGATTATATTTGGATTTCAGTATAGTTGTAGGTGGTAAATAGATCAGTCCTTTAAAAAAAGTGACTAGATGTCCTGTAAAGATGCAACGGGAAATATTTTTTCATTAGATAACCAATAAACCATTGAGTAGTGTGCTTTAGTCAGGATAGTTGCTGGTTAGTTAAGAACTAGATTTGGTTATAGATTGCTATAGATTATTTTGATAGAAGTGAAAATGACCTAACAAAAACCTATCTCAAGAATCTATAAAGCTAATTTTTATGCTTGCTTTTGCTTAGACTAGCACATCCCTTCCCCCACCTACTCACACAACAAGAAAACTGGTTTTTTAAGTTCCTCATTACTCGTAAAGTTGCGGACTATTAAAATCGCCAAAATCTTATTTGCAAGTGAGAATTCCATAGGAGCTTACTATATCATTTATTTATTTTTTAAATTGTATTCTAATTGGTTGGTGGATACTTCTTTGAGTTTTGAGTAATATGGACTTCCTATCTTGTTTGCAGGAAAATTATATTGAACAGCCTGCACCAAATGTAGGGCTTGTGGACCAAGAACCCGATGAAATCTACCGCTTTGAGCTTCTAAGAAATGAGCTGATGGAACTTGAGAAAAGGGTCCAAAGAAGTGCCTATCAATCAGAAAATAATGAGGTACATCTGAAACATTTGAATTAGACAACTCACAAGGTTGAACATAAGCCTTATTGAATTTTTTTACTTAGATATTGCATTATTATTTTCCTACTATGCTGTTTCATAATGTCCACTTCATTTGAAAAAGGTCTAAATTATATTGAAGACTTTATGTTACAAACTAGAGGCTGTATAAGACCATTGTACATGAATCGTAATAAATGGTACTGAATAAAAAAGGAAAACAAAACACGTCCTGATAATTACATAATGTCATGGTGATATGAGCAAAAGTAAAATCTGTCCTAATAAATGCTATTTACAACACTCTGCTTCAAGCTACTGTTAATTTCGTAATAAATCTGCATGCCATTTGTATTGAATACTTTATCTGCACATCCTTCTCATATGGCATGCTATTGTGTTTATATTGCTTTGACAGGATTTGATGATCAGTGACGATGGTGCCCGTTATAATGGTGATGCTGGAGGTGTTCAGATGGTCAGAGTTCAGAAGAATGAAAATTTCATACAGAAATCTTTTGACAAACTAAAAGAAACAGGAACGGTATGATTTAATCTGACAAACTAAAAGAAACAGGAACCGATCTGCTTTATCACATTGGTCGGATGATGTTGGGTTACTTTTTCCTCATCCTATTCCATGTCTTTTAAAACTAAAAAAGAAAAATTATGTCATGTGTGTGTGTTGCATCTCTGATGATTTTGACATTGTTCGCAGCTCAAACAAATAATATAATAATAGAGATTAAAGTTTGCTACTTATTAAACAGGATGTCTTGCAAGGAACTCAACTTCTTGCTATTGATGTTGGTGCTGCCTCGGGTTTGGTCAAAAGGACCTTAATAGGTGATGAATTGACTGAGAAGGAGAAGAAAGCGCTTAAAAGAACCTTAACTGACATGGCTTCAGTTGTTCCTATCGGCATTTTAATGCTTCTTCCTGTAAGTTGAACACCTTTATGACTGTTCTTATCAATTATATATGAATAATATGTCCTGTTCTGGATAGAGAAGCATACTGTTCATTCATAATTAAAAGATCATAGTCAAATTATGCTAAGCTTCTAATTTCTAAATCACATCTTGTTCAAACATGGGTCAATGATGCAACCTGATTCATTTGACCAACACTCCTAAGTTGGCAAATCAAAATTGATAAAATAATTAAACAGATCAACATGTTTAACATGTAAGTGTGCTTTATTATTATTATTATTATTATTATTATTATTAACATGTAAGTGTATGCTTCCAACATAAATGGCTGCGTGATTGGGTGGTTTGACCGTATGTCTGCCTGCTCTAGCCCAAACTTGTGACCATCCTGAGTTCCACCAGCCTTGCTGAGTTGGCTGATCGACAGTTGCGTGCAAAGATGTAGTAGACCTTAAGGCTTTGTTTGCGAGTTTGGAAGGGAAGGGAGGGGTTTTGAAAAAAAGGAAGGAGTAAGTGGAAGAAATAGAGGACATTGGGAGGAGGGGATTTGGTTATTTTTCTTCAAAATCTAAAACTCTCCTCATTTTGGGGAACTGCATAATTGTATCAGGGTTTAGGATGATTTATATGAATACTTCAAATTTAATATATGTTGTTATAATATTCTTAAAATAAAAATATATTAATCATAAGCATTAATTTATCACTCGCTAAAAAAATACTTTTTCAAAAAATATGATAGATTTCTCAATTATCCCATATATTTATGTCCCCCCAAAACCCTTCCTTCCCTTACCCTCTAAACTCCCAAACAAAACCTAAAAGAAAGAGTGGCCTGATGCATGAGGCTCTCACTCGCCATTGTGGGACTGAGGACTGGGGTCAAAAGAGGGGCAGACTAACATAGCGTGAATAGAGGTTGTTTGTGTGATTAGAACCCATGACCACTAGATTATAAGGATAGTGACCTTTCCACTGTGCCAAGGCTCACAATCTCATTCTTAATTAGTATTAATTTAAAATCTTAAACTGCTTAGCAATGACTTATGAATAGCTTTATTGCATCTCTAACATGTCCATGTATACAAGGACAATGTACAATCCTATAAATATTTGAATGATGATCTAACTCATTTTAACCTTTAATTTTTCTGATCCTTATAAATATTAAAGTGGAACAAAATGGACTTCCTGCCTGTAGAAAATGTAAACGAGAAAAGATAGAAGGAAATGAACTTTTTTTGATATTTCATATTTACCATTTTCCAATATTAGATGTATCTTACTATGAAGGAAAATGTTTACTTCACACAGGTTACTGCCGTTGGGCATGCAGCAATGTTGGCTGCTATTCAGAGATATGTACCATCCCTGGTATAAATATTATGACTTTCTGCTTTTTTTTTTTTTTTTTTCAGTCTTGTATTCAAAATTTTAAAACTCTGATCATCACGTCATAAGAATTTGATATATCTTCCTTGCAGATTCCATCCACTTATGCACCAGAAAGGTTGGATCTCTTGAGGCAGCTTGAGAAAGTGAAGCAAATGTCAATGTCAACCAGTGATGTGGATTCAGATGATGAAATGGAAGAAGTTAAATGATCCAGAGCAATGCCGATTTATGTATAGCTAACAAAACTTAACATTCTTCCTGGCCTGATGAAAATTGGATCAGCTGTGTTCTTCGCTTTCTGGAAAACTTTTGTTGATGCCATATTTCTTGGAGAGGAGTTGGGCATAGATAAGTTCATTCCATGTGTCTGGCACTCCGGGTAAACACCAGTGGCTACAATCCTGAGGAGCATCGGGTGGGGTTCCTGGTTCCCGATATTTGGAAGGGTGACCATCTTTCCTCAATTCCGAAAGATATGTGATGTTCAAAAAGTTGACTTTCCAGCTTCCATGCATCTCTTTAAGAACATCAGATATAAATACATTATAATACGGTTCAGCTTCAAGTTTTGTAGGGTCGTTTTCTGGTTCCTTGTCTTTGTCACAGTTTCCTCCTTCATTCCATGTGCCATTCCTACAATTTCACTGTACAGACTCTTATCCAAATATTCTTTAAAAGGATGACTAAAATGGATGTGTAAATTTGATGTGAGTTGACATACTTTTAGTTTTAAGGTCTATTCGGATAGATCTACTGTCACAAGAACTTGTGAGACTGTTTGAGAGCTTATGGAAACAACTTATACCTTATGTGAAAACAATAGTCTTTATTTTATCTTGTTATAGAATATCTCATAAGTAATTTTATATGTTAAGCGCTTATGCTCTAAACATTGGCCATGACTTTAGCTCAAGTTTGAGTTTGACTGCCTCAAATTCTGGATTGCATTCCCATCCCCTAATGCTGTTCCTTTAAATGTTTTTAATCGAATTTATGATTATCAAGGTCACATAATTGTGTTAATATACTTGCCTGTAATGAACTGGGGCATAGCTACGGAAGAAGACGAAACTCCTCATAGGATTTAGATTACTCAATGCCCATGATTTCCATGTCTGCAAGGATCTCCTAAAAGCTTCTTTCACTGTCATAGTCACATTTACCTTCCCACCTTCCTGGAAATGGATACCCCTGCAAAAACAATCTTCACATGAACCAAGCAGTAACAAACAGTTGAGTTTCTAAACAAATTTTAAGGTTTTTATAAAAACTTAATAATGATTTTTCTTGGAAAATAAAGGCAAAGCTCATCCAATGAAATGATCACAAATAACAGTTAAAGATTTAGTAAACTTACGACTTGATAGTTTTGTCTAAGTTCCACCAATGGCCATTATTAAAAACAAGAACATTTGCTCCCTTCCAATTATTAGAATACCAATGTAACTCATCAAGTCTGATAGTCATTTTAATGTCACTAGATGAGTTTGGTGGTGGATGACCTATAATAGACAAGAAAGGTGCCCTATAATATTCTACAGTCATGTTGTGTTCCTCAAATTTCATCACCAAGTAGCCCTTGTGTTTGCTTATGGGACTTCCATTCACTTCATATATTTTTGAGAGGTTAGTGACCCCTTTTGACAGCATGCACAGCATAGACTCCCATTGGTTTCTGCCCACTGAATCACCTGCAAACACAATGCGTCCATTGCGACTTCTTTCTAGGAGATCACTTGAATTGAATCTGAGAGTAACACAAGGTATGAATCAAGAGAAGTTGTTATTATATATTGATCATTACTTAAGAGTATGAGTATGACACTAGTTAAAAGGACACTCTAAAGTTATTCTTCTTAATAATTCATTATAAATACTAGAGTTCAACAATCTAATCACCAATGAAAAGTTTGAATTGATTGCACAAATTTTCATAAAATTTAAAATTATTTGATACTTCGTTAAAGAACTCAATAATATTATTAATACTTTTCAATACACTCTCTATTACTATTTCGTTGTGTACATATACTCTTTAACCTATAAAAAATATTGTAAAAAAAAAAAAAAAAAGCGTGAAAAAGTTTGTTGCTAGCACTCGACTAAATAATTCCAAACAAACATATAATAATAAGTGTTTAAGAAATGAAAGTAAATATCAATTGTTACACTATGTGTCGTGGCTATAAATTTCGGATTTATTAGAAGCTTTGTGTATTCGATCAATAGTATAATATGAAATTAATTAATGCGTGATTAATAAAGTTTAATATTTATAATGAGTAATTAAGCAAAGTAATTTATCTCAACTTAATCCGTCAAATTTTCTTGAACGGATTTGATGAAGACAAAACTGCATGCAAACTATTGCAATCAAGGTAAATAAAAGTGAGATGGTCATGTTTCAAGTTTTTATTAAGATTTGATTTGAAATGGAATACAAGTTGTTCTATCGAGCTACACGTTCAACCAATATTTTTTGTTTCTAGACCCATGTATGTTAGTTGGGGGCATATAATTCCATTATACATATTAAACCTTCGAAAACACCCCTTCTGGAAAATAAGACCTAGTAGTCCCACTAGTGTGTTGTTTCTATAATCAAGGCCTCTTTTTCTCCTTCTCCATGCCATTATTGACTATTTCCAATTAAACTACTTCTCCGAAAGAGAGAGGACAGAAAAACACATGAAGCTATGATTTTTGCAACAAGAGGTTTAGCTTTACATCTCAAAATTACAAAAACTAGTAAAAAAAACAAAAGAAATAATAACCATGCATGCATACATGCAATGAAATAGAAAGCGTGCACGACATATGATCATAAAATTGACATTAACATGCAAGTAACATACCGTGGAAGGTCACAATCATTTGGTTGCCATCTCCATTTTTGATAACCTTCATCGTTCCGTCCATTTTGCCGGCACCGGAAGCCGGGATCAAGAAAGGGACAATTTTCATCGTACAACTTATATGAGTTAAAATTTTCGTCCCAAACCCATTGACCTTTGGAAAAATCACATGCTTCAATTGGTAGTGATTTTTGTGAATTATTGGGAGCTGTACGTGACAAGAAATCAAAACGAAAAAGAGATTTTGGATCAAAGTTAGGGAGATTGAAATAGAATAGAGAAGATAGTAAGACGAAAAGAAAAGAGAGTGCATATGCTAATTCTCTATTCATTGTCACTTTTCGTTAAAAATTATGTGAGCAAGAAATTAATAGGTGTTATTGTGTTATAGGTGGCTGCTCAGGGTTGAAATAAGTAGCTTGGCCACGACCTAAGACCAACATCTTTTTAACCTAAATAAATATTGTAAATCTTTTATTTTTGATTTTATCATTCTTTACTTAATTAAATTTTATTAATAATCTAAACTTACTATATTCTTTCAAAAAATAAATCTAAACTTACATCCGAGCGACTGTATCATTTAAAAAGATAAGAATTCATATTATATTTATTATATTCTTGGTGTCATTGAAAAATATATGTATAGTTTGTTACATTATGAAATTGCAAAATCTTCAAAAATTTATAAAAACTATTGTTCATAACTTATACTCATTATCGGAATAAAAAGAGGGGATAGACGGACATCCGTGTTCGTCTGAACGCTAGTAATGATCTATACTATATATAAAAAAAGTTATCATTGAAAATTATCAGAGTTTATATTATATTTGCAATGTTGTTGTGTAACTTAATAAGATAAGCATGATTTGTTACAATAAGTCACAAACATTTATACATATAATTTTAATCAAAAATACATTTCATAAAAATTTATTTATAATTTACACGCGTTAACGCAATAAAAAGAGTAGATGAACGGGCACCGAGTGCTCGCGAATTGCTAGTTATAATAAACTAAAGAAGCAACTTGATTTTATCATACACTTTCTTCTTTCATGCAATATGAAATATCATAATACTACGATAATGTGTGGAAGAAATAGGCGCCTTTGAAGGTCACGTAATTGGCTAGGAGGTTATAACTAAACCGCTACTTACGAAAGATGATTTGATACATTGTGGAATCATTTCGCAAACATCAGCTGAATGTGCGGGTGCTTGTGCTCAATTTGAAAGTGCAGATCATCTGTTTGTGGGGGCGTGCATTTTATAGTAGCATTTGGGTGCATATTCGGAGGTGGATTGGTATTTAAGTGGCTGACAGGTAACCAATTTTTTACCAGCTCCATCAATTTATTTATTTAGCGGGTGACTTTAAAAAGTTATGTTATGCTCTTCATGTGATTGGTTATCAAGTGTTTGGACCATTTGAAATGATAAGAATAACTGTATTTTTCGACATATCGATCAATTCGACATATAGATCAATCATTACAACAATTTGTGGATAATGTGAAACTCTCTTCTTTCAGATGGTTGTAAGCAAGTATTGGTAACTCAACATTTGATTTTCATCATTTTAGCTTTGTTTTTGGTACTTTTTCTTTGCATTTGATGACAAAGAAGATGAGAGTTAGAGGAGTTGTCAATGGTTTGAGGAACATATTGTATTGTTTTCACTCAAGTCGTTGTAATTCAGTTTTATCCTAAATCATGCAACTCCATAGGTGTTCTGAGTGTATTGTAGTGAGGAATCATGTAAAAAGAAAAATCAAGACATCACATGAAGGATCAAAGATGAAGAATTGAAGATCAAGGGTTCTTAGAAGGTTGTTGTCTTGTTAAAGACAATGCAAAGTGAAAAATATTAATTTCAAGTTCATAGGAGTTTTCAGACGGAAGAACGATAGAAAACGGGTCAAAAACACAAGAAAACACCAGGAGTGGAAGCCCTGGGCGCCCTTGCACCTAACACATGCTTCCCTGCACTTGGGACACCAGTGGCTACTGCCTTGGGCTCACCTGCGCCTAGCCTCATGCACAGAAGCGGGTAAAAACTGTTTTTTGCTTGTTTTCCAAGCTGGATCGGCGGATAAAGCCCAATTTTATTCTTTTAATCCCTAAATAACCTCATGCTATAAATAGAGACCCTTGCACATAATTTTATTCATTCAGAAACATTGAAGGTTCAGAGCAACGGTCAAGCATCAAAGATTCAAGGCGGAATTCTTCCTCCTCTTATTCCTTCCAGGGTATGTTTTTCTATTGTTTTGTTATGATGTATGTTGCCATGAGCAACTAAACCTCTATGATTAGGGTTCCAAGATGAACCTCTTCTTAATTGTTGGATTCAATTAATAAAGTTTCATTCAGTTATTTTTTCTTGTGTCCAATTTAATTTGTACTTGTTTGTTCGTAATGCTTTTTCAATTGAGAATTTGTATCGGTAATCTTGAAAATTGATATGTAGAAGATTAGTAGGATTGACAACCTGAAGTTCTTTCTCTGTTCATGGCAGTACTAATTTCTTATTTTTTTCATTACTAATTTAAGTACGAAACCTAGGGTTTTCTATTCTCTTCTTTTGGGAATGCCGCAGTTTTAACTAGGTTAACTTGTAGCACATGTTACCGTAATAATTAATGGAGGTTAGAAACTAGTTTCTTAAATCATAAGTAGACACCACATAACTATTGTTTTACAGAGTTAATTATGATTTGAATTGTATTGGCTTTTCATATGTTACGTAGTTTCAATCTTTAACAAACAAGGTTATGGTTCATAAAATTAATTCTTGCGCTTTGTCGAAATCGTTACATATGACTTTTACTCAAGTGTATTTAATTCATTAAGGACCCTTTGGGTTAGGGTTAGATATCTCTTGAAGTGTAATTTCTTTAGGTGACAATTTAGGAGTCACGTGAGATGTTGTCGTGAAAGGACATGTTCATGGGCTTTCATAATTGAGTTATGGAGGTTATGGACAATCCGACATTTGTAGGAATATTCTTGCTATAGTTAACCATTGTTTATGTAATTCTTAGGTCTTAATTAATAAGGACTTTAAATTGATCCAATAAAGAAAGAAGAGGGGATTCAATGATTTCCTAATCACCGTTACACATCTGAATCACAAAAACCTAATCTCGAATTGGGTAAGGCAATTAAACCCTTCAAATCTCTTTTACATCTCTTTTCTGTTCTCTTCCTAATAAGTTTTTCTTTTCCACCATTAAAATTGTGCAGCATCTCCATTTGATGATGAAGGTTTTCTAGAGTAATTATTTTTCTGAGCGGTGGTGGTGTTGCTGGCATCAGGAGTTGAAGTTTCACTAACGGAATACATGTTTTTTTTACTGGATCTTTTCTTGTGGCACAGTTAAGTTCAACAAGCATGAAGAAACAATATTGCTGGGCATCCAAGAACGGTGAAGAGGATCATTTACAGTAGGCTTCGAGACGTCATTACATCTATGATTATTGAGATAGTGATAGGATCATTTTCTTATCTCAAGTTATTGAGATAAGGAAATCTCTCACATTTTTTGAAGCCTACTGTAAAGCATAGAATATTGAGATAAGAAAAATGGTAAAATCTTTCATATTTTTTTAAAAAGTAATTTTTTTAGATAATAATACATTAATGCTTATGATTAAACTATTTTTAATTTTAAAAATATTATAACTATGTATAGTTAATTTGAAGAATTCATGTAAACCCTAAAAAACGGTCATCCAATAAAATATTCGAGTTCCTCCAAATGAGGAGTATTTTGTATTATGAAAAAAATAAATCCTTAAAATCTTCCTCTCTCAATGTCATTTATTCCTTTTTTCCAAACCTCTTCCCTCCAAACTCGCAAATAAAACCTTAATCTCCAAACTCTAAGTGCTCACCCATTCCAACCAATCCATCTTATGACTCACAGGAAAAAAATGAGAACTTAGGTTGCCACAAAATGATGTGAATTGAACCAATGGATTGCTGAGGCAGATGTATGTTTATGGGGATCTTATATGCCGTGCAAAACTAGATAAGTTGATAATAACATCAAAGTTTATTTTCAATGTATTACTTTGATACACTGTATTGCTTGCTTACGCCAAATGATATATATGTCTCATTTTTTTTGGTTTTGGACATTTCACTTTCTATTTTTGATTAAACATTTCATCCTAGTAAATGAAATTTTATAAGGTTACTCCTCTTTTCATTCCTTTTTAATTTCTTGCGTGTTGTTTATAGTTTGCTGAAGCTTAAAATATAGTCAAACAAAACAATACCATATAAAACAAATCTTGCAAATATATATAGTGGAGAGTGGGCCACGACCGTTTTGTAGACGTGCTTGTATTGAATTTCTACTTGAGTTTTTTCAACTACACTTGACTTGATGCACATGTGTTGGATTGCTGATGCCAAATTAAGAAAGACAGATTCCATATTAATCCTTACCATCACTGTCATAGTCAACATATATAGTAAGAATCATTATTTGCTTTTCATGCTAACATGTGTTACGCATCATAAAGTTCTCATCTGAATCATGTATGTATCATACAACACTAGTGGTTGAGTTAAAACATCTTGTAGAATTTGGGGAAGTTTTCTTACTCATTGGGAAAAAGAAAAAAAAATTACGAAAAGACACTTAGTTCAATTATAATAAAAGTATAAATACACGGTGGAATCTTTCTAAAGCACTAGTTAGAGGTCAAACATGGACCAGATGAGTAAGGGATACAAATATATTTCACTTGTGTCACACAATATTTATAACTTATTTTTTAAATGATAGAGTGAACAAGCATTATCATATGATAAGATTGACATTGCATTTATGTTAGCACCCAAAACCTAGCACCTATCAATCTATAATATCCTAAAAAAAATATTATTAAAAAGAAAATAACAAAATAAGAAAGAATTATGGTCTTACCATACTATCTATCAACCTATCAAAGTCAAAGGAAGCACATGTAAATACATAGACAACTGCCTCATAAAATTTTACCCTAAAAATTCAATGTGATAAAATTATTGTGAAAGAAAAGAGTAGTGTTCAACTAACATAAAGCTAACAAAACCTATACTCAAATAATTCAATTCTATTTATAGTAATTAAATTGGAGATATTGTGATGTATAGTCTCCCACCATTGGTAACTTCTCAAATGAAGGCCTAGATTGACAAGTCTATCAGCACATTGATTATCTTCTTTGTAAATGTGAGACATGATGAAAGATATTTTTTAAGCTCCAAGTAACAATATATTGAGTCTTGATGGCAAGATTAACCAATTGAGAGTCTGATTTGATCCAAAGGTCACAACGGCAAAGGTCACATTAAGCTATCATCACATAAGAAAGAATGTTGTTGAAAGCATGTTTCCAAAAAAGAAGAAATTTAGAGGGAGGAATACATTCATGCCAAATAATTTTAGCCCAAGAAGCTTCTGATCAAGAGGATGATAATACATAAGCATTCTTAAAATTTAATTCACCATAAGAAGATTTTGTCTCGATCACATGTTCATAACTGTCAAATTTAGGAATAGAAACCTTGCGCGACAAGTTATTAAGATAAGGAAATCTCTGAAACATACATTTCGAAATTCTCCATTGGCCATCATGAATGAAATGTATAACCTTGGCAGTTAAACGAGGCTTCCTATTAGGATCAATCTGCAAGATAGAAACCATAGGCTCTCAATAATATATATATTATTTATCTTATGCACAACCAATTTGAGGAGTCAATGTGATAGTTAATGATGCCTCTATTTCTCAAAGTTCTAGGTCTACGTAGAGTAACCCCTTGTTGCTTAGAATTGAAGAAATCCCATGCAACTTGAGAGTAGCAGCTTCATTGACATCTTTTAAGGATCTCAGCAGTAGGAGCAAAAACTTTGTGCCAAGCAACTGTACTGAACTTCTTTGATGAAGGATACAAGCCAAGAATAAATGTGGAAATTGTACACTAACATACTATGAATCACACTCTTGACCAATTGAATTCTTTCAGCCATAGATAAAAAAGAGGTTTTCCAAGCAGCTAGCTTGCTCTTGATTCTACAAATAGATAAATCAAGCAAACATGATATCAATTATTGCTTTCTGATATGAATATAACTAGTATGAATTTTAGATTTTTCAAGATTAATGATCTAACAAGTCGCCTTAGGGATCAAAATATGTCGGATCAGCCTATCTTATGTCACAATTAGGCTAGGCCGATTTATTTTGTTTTTTTAAATTGAAAAGGTTGAAGCTTTTTTTAGAAGTTTATTTAGTTAAAATGGTTAGACTGTGTGCCATGAGAAAAACATTTTAGGCCTACAGACTTGCTTATTTAAGAAAATATGAATACTATTTATTATTATTATTATTAAATTTTGTACACTAGATTAAATTATAAATTTGTCACATTGTCTTTCATTTTTATAAATAATTGTGACATTGTCTAGCGCCATCATCATTATTCAGTCAAAATGTGTGCATAGTATTAGTGGGACCAATTAAGTATATAGACTAACTGAATTTTATACACTAGAAATAAAATTTGAAAACACAGATAGCTTTGTAGATCCCCTCAAAAAAAAGAAAAAAGGATTGCTTTGTAGAGATCTTTTACGTCCATAACATGTGTAAGTGTTGATGTGTTGCCCCTTCTTGGGTGCTATCTATCATATCAAGAGTCAGGTCCACACCCACCCACCAAATGCAGCACTCCATGACTATAAAATTTGAAATCAAACCATATCTTCATCTTATATGCCATATGATTTGAGCCATTGTTTTGTGACAGAGAAAAATCATCAGGCAGAATCTCAACAGTAGCAAACAGATTCCAGATTTATTTTTATTTCTCTAATAATGACCAAAATTCTCAATCTATTTCTACTCCACTTGGCTGAAGCCACAGTTCCCTTAGTGGGCCATATGCTACCTCTCCTCTCCATTCCACAGGGCCATACTTTACTTGATCTATTTTTTCTTTTCCCACCGTTAACTCCTTTGATGTAAATAAATGCTAAAGTGACACATAAAATTGACAAAAATAAGGTCTTTTTTCAAGTATCTAAGTTGTTTAAAACAAAAAACAATTATATGATGTCACACTCGGTATGTTTTACATTTTGTGTTTAAATGACATCCTTTCTCCGTCCTAAAATACTTAATTTGTTCTTAATTATAAGATCATTTTAAAAGGTGAAGGTTTATGAATGTTCTTAATGCATTATTTAAAGAATTAAAAAAAGCATCACTTTGATCGCTATTATAAAAAAGTGAGAGAGAGAGAGAGAGAGAGAGAGAGAGAGAGAGAGAGAGAGAGAGAGAGAGAGAGAGAGAGAGAGAGAGAGAGAGAGAGAGAGAGAGAGAGAGAGAGAGAGAGAGAGAGAGAGAGAGAGAGAGAGAGAGAGAGAGAGAGAGAGAGAGAGAGAGAGAGAGAGAGAGAGAGAGAGAGAGAGAGAGAGAGAGAGAGAGAGAGAGAGAGAGAGAGAATAATGCGAGTACGAGAGAGTTGTTAAAAAAATTGTTACAAACTAGTTGTAAGTTGTACAAATATCATTTCTCGATATAAAATATGAGAAAGTTTGTATAAAAGGTAATAACAAATTGTATACTTTATATACAATTTATATTTCCAAATAAGATTTTTTTTAGATAGACGAGATGACAATGTCATCATAAACTCACACACACAAAGTGAAGGTACAAGGTTCGAACCCTGATCATGACGTCTGGCGTACAATTTTGGTTTTTTTGCCAGTTGAACTAGGACTTGTATGGGACAAATAAGATTTCCTTTTAAGAATTTTGTAAGTAATGTTTTTAGAGCACCATTTGCTAGACCCTTAAATAAGATACTCCCTCTATTTCAAAATATACGCCGCAGTCAATCACTCTACACATGCTATTGCACAACATTGATCGTTAATATCTTTAATATTTTAAATACATGCCAACATTTGTATTTACATATTAGTTAAAATATGGTCAAAGTAAATCATGTGAATAGTGTACATTGTAAAAATGCGACATATATTTTGAAACGGATGTAGTACATGCTACGTACCTCAAATAATTGATTTTTGTTTGGGATGAAAATGAGAGGTTTTACTTCATTTTATCTACTATCTTATGGTCCCTCTCATATCAGTTTTTTTATAAAGACAAAATGACAAATAGTTATTGTCTTATTGAAACTCAAATACATAAATAGAGTGACCGAGATTCAAAACCTGATCACAATGTTCGATTTAATAATTTTTACATTTTTGTCAATTGAGTTAAATCGGTTCATCTTATATAAGATTTTAATTAGGTCAATTCATGAATGTCACATCCATATGTTTATATCCTCGGTGTTTTCTCATCTTATCTGGTTGAGATCACTTGTTTCAATCACACACATACTCTTTCTACTACTAGTTGTTACCTGCCACGTTGTTTTTTGCAAAAAATCATGAAGATAAAATAAATAAAATATTCTCAAACATCTTTTTGTCAAATACTAATTTATTGATTAGATTCACATACTTTAAAAGTAATTTAATGAAAAAATTAGAGTTTAAACCTCGACTTATGAAAATAATATCTCAGATAATTATCAATTGATCTACGCTTACAAGACTTCTCAAACATTGTCGGAATAATTTTATTGCTATGATCTGTGACATTAGTAAAAGAAAAAGAATCATGTGACATGAAATTTTGTGACGCGCTTTTCAGATGATCAGGAGGTTTGGTTGGAGATCATCACTAGAACACGTTTGCTACTTGTAAAATTCATGTTACAAAGTGGAAGAGGTTTTTTGAATTTCGAGATACACCTATAGTGGAAGAATTTTTATTTTTCTGAATTTTGGAATATATCTTTACACTTACGCTTGAGAGTGTGATATGAAGTGGCCCTAATCCCCTACTTATAATATGTTTTCCAAAGGAGAAATGAGGCAAACGTGTCGTATGGGTTTGTTTGGAGAAAGTCTTAAAATCGATTAATCTTACCATATGTTGGAAAATGTAGCCTTTTTATACTCTCCAATATGTATCATAAGTCTAAAAAAAACAAATGACTGAATTTGCATAATATTTTTTAATTTTTTATTTATTATGTATTGAGCATTAATCATTATCATAAATTCAAAGTATAATATGAGAAATTAGGTAAAGCGCACAATATATTTATAAGGTAAACTTTTCATTCAAGTAATTTATTTTGCATTTATCAACACCATTTTTATCTTTATGTTTTCTAGATATGCAAAGATTATATTAATAGAGAATACAACGGATACTCTAACCCATTGCATAGAGATTACAAAGAGGGATCAAATTGATCCATCCATTTATAATTTTTATGGGCTAATGGGGGGTTAGTCCGACACATTTTATTTTTTCATTTTCTTATTAATTCACTAATTTTATTTTTTTATACAACTTTAACATATTAGTTTCTCACAATTATTAATTGAGGGCATTTGTTAAGAAAAAATAAAACAAATGATACCATCGAAATGAAAATATAAGTAATTAAAGAGAGTATGTGAAAATTAACTTGATGCATTTGGTCTGTATTTTGGACTTTTTAAAAACTCTTTTTACTCTTTTTGGTGAACGGTAAAATTTATTTAAAAACCCAATCTCTACTCAAGAAGAATAGAGAACGGTAAAACAGAGACTACATAGGCGCCGTATATATATAGGCGGAACATCCAAAATAAACACCAATAAAGACACGAAAAACACCCATCACCTCCCTAAGACCTACCATCAACACCCATAAACCCCACAACCACCAAAATCAATTTCACGCCTAAAACCAGTGGCGGAGCCAGGATTATCGTAAAGCCCCGGGCAAAAAGATTTGCAACACATTTATAGGGGTTTACGTATGAAATTGCAAGTAAATAATCAAACAATCTAAAGAAATTGCCCAATTTATAGGGGTTTATTTTAGAAATTCATAAGAATTTACATAAGAAATTGCAAAAAATTTGGGCCAGATCCCTGGCGAGTGCCCGAGGTCGTCGGGCCATAGAACCGCCCATGCCTAAAACAAACTTCATCGTGAAAACCCATCACCGCTACTCACTCCAAAAAAACACCTCTCGCAATCAAACATCCTCTTCACCTCCCCATGGTTAAGCCACACCTAAAAATTTCATTCTAGAGCGAGTATACTTTCTGTAGAAAAAATCCGTTTTTAAAGTTTTAAAATGTTGATTTTTTTTTAAACGTGTTCTGATTATTTCTCATTTGACATACTAAAATGTGGCCGACCCATTTCGACCAACACTATTTCAATTTGTGCCATCAATATTTGTGTGCATTAGGGAGGCTTATAGACCGATAGAGCATTATGCTGGAGAAGATTTTAACTCATTGTGAGAGTATTGCTACAAATACAAACTTTGAAATGAGAACATAATGATAAAATAAACAATAACATCTAGAAAATTATTTCCTATAGCTTGTATTGTTGGTGTTAAAGTTTAAAACATTTTTTTAGTTGTTTTAGTATGTTAGTTATATATCTTTATTGGATATGTAATTTTCCTTGTACCTTTCTTTATTATGACTTGTTTTTTGCTTTAAAAAACACTTGCACATGCATAGATAAAATAACCTAAGATGGGAACCATTACTATCTAACTTCAACCACTTTTAAGTAACAAAATTATAATACTCACTATAATATTTTTCATGTTGAATCAAGTTAATGTGATCAGTTGAAAGGACTAGGTCCTAATTATAATCTACTAAAATACCTTGTTCATAAAATACATGTCTTAAATTAGGATATGACCTTGTATACAAATAGATCCAAATCAATTTGTAAACTGCATTGGGAAAATGTCCCTTCTTACATTCTCGTATAATTTAATTAGTGAATTCTTATACTAACTCGTGTAGAAAGAGAACATGAAGGTCCCATACAAATAAACAAACTAAAACTTTCATGCATTCCAAAACATAAGACAAGATATATAGATCCTCTATAATCGACCAACAACAATTCCTTTTCATGTTAATCAAAAGATTAATGCATAAACTAATTAACAAAAGTCGATACATAGTTAATATCTTACATCTAATTAAAAAAAAAAAAAAAAGACAAAAATAACTTAGAACCCAACCTCGAGGATGGTACATATCTAGTAGTAATATGGTTGGTGACGTACCACGTGAGGGTGAGAATTGGAATTAGAAGGTTGATGATATTGGTAGGTATTTAGGGTACCTTGTGTTAATGGCATATTGTTAGTATCATAAGAACATTGAGGTGTTGAAGAATCATGTTCAGGTTGGCATTCCATGTTGACCCCAAACAACCTAAGTACCCTTGAACTAGAAGTTGAACTTGAACTATTTCCCACCGGTTTCGTCCTTTGGTTCTGACTTTGGGACCCTCTACCTGTAACATTATAACACGTGCATGGATTAAAATTTTAACCTATAATCATCAAATTATTATTATTACTATTGGTGCATATATACAAACAAAAGAAGGGGCCGTAATATAAGAAAAATGTGACTATTCAAAATTCGTTTCTGATTAGGATGATGTGAAGGAAACAAATCAAACACCACCGCCTAGTTTTCTGAACCTATAAACTTTTATTCAAAATAAACAAAAATATTTTTCATACATTAATGTTTTGATTTTGAAAGGAAAAAAAAAATTGCACGTTCAATGAACGAAAATGAGAGCGTATACGTCACGCGGTGTTTGATGTAAACAGATGAAAACAAAGGATTTGGCTTCTCACAAATCCCAACATAAAATCACATTTCTCCCAATTAATTGGAAGGTAGACTTCACGCACTTCCATGAGAATATAATTGTTTCATCTTCTTTTTTTCTTTTTTTTTAAAGTAGTGCAAAAAAAATGTTGTTTAGTTATAAATTTTTCATAGAAAACAAAGAAGATCAAGCATATTTGAAAGCGAAAGTTAAGCAAGAAAGATAAAAGGAAGCTGAGTTGAACTATATTGTTATTGTCCACACTCATAAAATGAAATGGTGTAAGAAAAAGGGAAAAACATGGTTTTAGGGTAAAAATATAGTTTTAATTGTAGTATATAATCAACATAGTTTTTAGTGTAAAGCGAATATCTTTGAAGATGCTATCGTAAAGATTAATTGTCGAATTGGACGGATTATAATAGCATTGTTTTTTCGGTAAAAATATAGTTTTAATTGTACTATATAATCAATCTAGTTTTTAGTGTAAAGCGAATATCCTTGAGATGCTATCGTAAAGACTAATTGTCGAGTTGGACCGATTATAATAGCCGACAAAATTCTTGTTCAAGAGTTTTAATACTACTACATTTTTAGAGCTAGATTCAAACCAAGTCAAGATGAAGATTAAAGCATCCCATTTAAGTACTATCAATCAAGTAGTTGAACTAGGGTAATGAACATTATAATTATATATTTATATGGTTAGTTTAGTCCTTTAATTTTTTTTAGGAATGGTTAGTACTTATTTGTTTGCTTGTTTGATTATAATGTGAATGCAAAATTAAGATGAGATAGCATTGAAGAGATATTAAGACCTGCATGAAGACATTGATCATGTTGGTATGGCAAGACCTGATGATGATGCGTAGGATAAGGAACATGCGCAGAATAGAACCCTCTGGACCACCCTACACCATTAACAACCTCATTCTTACCATTCCCATCACTACCCTTACCATGATGTCCCACCCCTCTGCTAACATACGCCGACTGATCATCCCCACTCCTCCTCCTCCAGTTGATAAAAAGTCTCTGACTATCAACACGATGTCGTTCAAACTGAACGACATCACCAGCATCGAGTCGTTTGTCTTTGACATAACGACTCCAACCTTTTGTTAGAACATAGCTTTGACTACTGTTCCAATATGAGTAACGGAAACGCCAACACTTCCCTGACTCATCCTCAAAACTGAGTAAAAGTCCTTTGCACTCGGCGGAGTCTGCTCCGCCGAGTGGAAAGTATTTTTCAGCATATTGTTTTGGGATAACAAGACGGTTGAGTTTTCCTACGTCAGAAGGTGTTAAGGGTTTCTCAAACATTGATTCTTTTTCGTCTTCGGGTTTTATGACGGTGGTGGTGGTGGTGGTGTTGTTGTCCAATTCTTCATCTTCGATGTTTTTGAGGTTGTAATGGGGTGTGTTTTCATGGATTTGAGAATTGAACCATGGAGGTTGGTGGTGATGGAGAGACCAAGAAGTTGGTTCGACTAATAACATCGGTTGTTGTTGTTGATGATGTTGTTGATGTTGTTGAGTCCACCAAAGTGATGTTTCTGAAAGATCCATGTAAGGAGTGGCTATAGTGTGATTTGGTTTGAGGAGAAAAGAAAAAAAGTGAAAATTGATGAGGAATATTAATGGATAGAGAGAAAGAAAGAGAAAGAGGATATAGAATGGTTTGATGTAGAAGAGACGTGATGATTATGGTTTGATGTGGGATGGGAACTATATACTATCTGATGGAGCTTTGCCAAGATATGTGACAAAGAAAGAGAAAGCTAGAGATAGAAAAATTAATACACGTCAACTGAAAAAAAAAATGCAATTAAAACAAAAACTAGGTGCAGAATTTTAGGTTATCTTTGAAGAAATGTAGATAATTGTAGAAAGGAAAGGTTAATCGATGCCCTCAATGCAATGGATAAGGAAGCAAATATAAATATGTACATTCAACTCCTTAAAAGTCTAAAAAAATAGTATTTTTAATTTAAAACTTTTTATTTTATTTTATTAACCATTGTCTTAAGGACACTGGTTAGCATGACCCATAGTATAAACATGGTACTTGGGTGTTCATGGATCGGTTTTGAAGTAAAATATCATTCGATTCAAAATAAAAATCACATGCAGTTCGATTTTGTTTGAATGACTATTTAAAAAGATATGAACCGATCAAATCCAAATACATACGGTTTAATTTGAATCGGTTTTTGGATATTCAAAATGTAAAATATATATTTTTTATTTACTTTTGTTTTTAAGAATATAATTTTTTTACTAATATTATTATTACACAAAACGGTAAAATAATAGGTTTGATGCAAAATATATAAAAAGAATAATAGTTACGGTAAAGAAAAAGGCAATAAGGCGTATGTATGCAATATATGCTTATTACTAAGTCTTTGTCTCTTCAAAATCTTTATGGGTCTGTTTGGTGCCATGATAGGATAAAGACAGGATATGATAAATAACTGTTTAAGGATAAGATATGATAGTGAAATGATAAATACTTATTCTATTATATGTTTTGGCGCACACATGATAAGAAAATAAATAGCATTTTTTTTATCTTGTCATGTGTTTGGTGCCCACATGATAAGAAAGCAAATAACATTATTTCAACACCAAATTTTATGGTACATTTCTTCATCTTCTTCCCTCCTTATTTTCTTCATATTCGCCACCTTTATCTTAAAATTTCCAAACAAGTCCAGAAAAAAAAAACTAAATAAAAATAATTGCCTAATAAATGAAGCATGTGAATTAAATTATTTGAAAAACAAAACTATTATAATTTTTTTTAAAGATTATTTGGAAATCTCATTTGATCTGCACTACGTAGAAATCTAGTCAAATGCAACAAAACCACCAAATTGAAATCCACAATTGGAAAAACCCAGAATCTCGATGAAAACTTTAAATCCAAACGTAGATTGTGAAAGCAGTTCTTGAAAAATACCATATTGAAATCCGTTTTTAAGACAAACAACAGCAGATTAAACAAACTCAACGAAATCAAAATAAAATCCATTTGAGATTAAGATTTTTCTACAGTAACTAAAAAAATACAAGAACAGTTAATCGATTGAGAAGAAAATAAAAAAAAATGAAAAAAGTAAAAATGTGAAGAAAGTAGAAGCGGTGGAGGTGGGAGTCGAAGGAGGTTTTTAAGAAAGAAAAAAAAAAAAAAAAAAGGTTACGCGCGCATTTGATAGTTTTATCCTATCAGGTTGCTAACCCACCAAATATTAAGGATTAAAATAACAAAAGGGGAGTGGGATATATAGGATTAGAAATAGGTTACACTTATTCTTTCCTGGTGCACCAAACAACGGATTGAGTCAGTATAAGATATTTTAATCATATCTTGTCTTCTTATCATGTGCACCAAATAGACTCTATGAAGTCTTTGAATATCAGTAATTATAAATACTTTCATATTGCAAGTATGCAAAAAACACTTATTACTCAGTTCAAGAGCCAACCATGTGCATATCATGATATGTATTATCCTTGGCGACTCCATCCATTCGGACATATTACGACCCATTGTTCATTCATTTTCCATTTGCATTGTATACCTTTTATTTTCTTTTCTCTTTTTTTCATTTTATTTTCCTTCCTTCATCAATTAAACAAAGAAAAAACAAGGTACCAACTATGTTGTTTCCGTTTATTTTTTCCAACATTTATAAATGGTTTTTTTAAGGATTAAATCTAATCTTGAGATTTTTCTCAGAAATTAAAATAGATCTCCACTCTTTAAATTTACTAATGTATATGTTCCATGTTTATCTAAAGAAATTATAATATTTTACCCTTGTAATTTTGTGCAAGTGGTATGTAGTGTGGAAGTGTATTTTTTTTAATGAATGTAGTGTGGAAGTGTTTTTTTTTTATTGAGGGAAGTGTGAAAGTGTTGTAAACAATGTATATCCTAATAATAAAATTACTATATATAGTCATGATTTTATTTTTTGTTAATATCTATAGCGATCGATTTTCCGAATGATTTGCTAAGTCAACAACTGAGTTCGCAGTTAATCTAGTTTGATTTGTCAGAAATTGTTAAAAAATTGTAAATGTCTTTTTTAGAAGAACATTTGTTAATGTTTGATTAATTTAACGACTAATTTAACATTTTTTCTCTCTAAATTGATCTTGAGTTTCTAAATAACAATTTATTTTGTAGTGTGTTACCCCTTAAAGTTTCTTACATGTATAAAATATATCTATTGCCATACATTCTTTACACCTCAATTTATTTGGAAGAGGTGAGACAATTTGTATTTCTAGTGAAAATTAATGTTATAGGAATCTGCTAATGTTAGTTTGAGTGATATAACTTCTTTCAATTTTTCTTTTTTTTGACAAATAACCTCTATCAACTTGATCTCTAGTTTTGAATTGCAATATATATATATATATATATATATATATATATATATATATTGTATATAAAGAAAGTAGACCATTTTCGGTTGACTTTTTCTCCTTTAAATTATACCCTTAAGCAAATTTAAACATAAGAATGTTATTTTGTTGGTGGCATTCAAAAATATAAGAATTTATATTATATTTATTGTATAGTTGGTATCATTGAAAAAGATAAGTATAATTTGTTATAATATGAAAGTGCAAAATATCTATCATCTATAATTTTAATCAAAATCAAATTAATATTAATCAAATTTTCATAAAAATTACTGTTCGTAACTTACACATTAGTGCAATAAAAAATGCGGACAGACAGACACAAAATGCTCATTTGAACGATAGTTTTTATAAAGTATATAATATTAGTTACATTTATTAAGTAATATATTATCAGTAAGTTACATCTGTTAATTCATGTGTCAAAATATTAAACGACTTTCTTGGGCCTATTTGCTATATATTTTAAAAATAAACTAATTTTAGTCGTCAATAATTTAAGCTTAGTAGGTTTTAAAGATTTTTAGTTAAGAAAGGCAAATACCACTTTTATTTAGAAAAATGTTTTTACCAAAATCAAAAGCCATGAAAAATATTCAAGAGGAGCTACTCAAAATCGTTTCTAACTTATATATATATATATAATTCTCAGTTATACAAAATCGATTTATTAAGTGAGGATTTTCTTCACTTATTACTACCAAAATCACAAAAATTAGTGAAAGAAATTTAGAGAAGGAAAACATGACATCCTTCAGTGATTTCATCATAAAATTTTGCCAGAAATTTTTTTTTGATATACTCAGTGATTTCTATTTTTATACCGGGCTGCCAATAACCCATCTTCAAATCATGGTATATCATGGTCGCACCAGGATGAATAGAAAAAAACTACTCTTATAAGTTTAGAATCAACTTATTTATCTCTGTATCATTAAGAACACAATCTTGTCTTCAAATAACATTGTGCCATATAGTGCTAGAGTAAATCTAGGTGTCTCATTCTCCTCTTAAGATCCACGTCCATGTTTTGAGCACATGTGATTCTAGACCGTAAGTCACATTCCAACTTGTACGATGAAATTTCACTCTCTATTTCTATGACATCAAGGTTGAGATCTTTGAATCCTTCATACAAGCTGCATATATGCATTATCAGTTCTGCTCTAACTAAGATCTTCCTACTCAAAGTGTATGTTACGACATTGTCGTCCTACATTAACACATTGCCAAGTCCCTTTGAGGACACATCACAAAACTCTACATATTTCTTATACGGATATGAAATCTTATTCGGATATGAAATGGTCAACAAATTTACTCTTGCCATTTCTTCTTCAATGTCCTAAACTCTGTTCACATTTTTCATTCTACACAAAAGGCACATCCTTTCTTGTCAAGCGTGATGATAAGTGCTTACAAGTAATATAATTCATGTGTAAATTTAGGCATTTTTAGTGACTTGTTTTGTAAGTTATCTAAGGAAAAGCTACCAATTGTTGTATTTTCACCATTTATACTTTACATGCCTGACTCTACCCACTTTATGCAGGAAATGACAAGAAAGGACCGAGAAAGAAGCTTCTGAACCAAAGTCCACTTGCTTGAAGTGAGCAAGTTTCAGAGAGAAGTTCCTTCATACGCTTGCAGCACACTTCCAGAAATCAACTGCTCGCTTGAAGCGAGCAAGTTCCAGAGAGCACCAGAATAGCTCGCTTTAAGCGAGGTTCATCACCAGAATAGCTCTCTTTAAGCGAGGTGCAACAGTTTTACTAGTAAAGAATAAGGACGGTGGTATGAGATTATGAATTGACTATTGTCAACTTAACAAGGTTACTATTAAGAACAAGTATCCTCTATCAAGAATTGGTGATTTACTAAATCAACTTAAGAGAGCAACTGACTTTTCTAATATTGACCTTAGGTCTGGTTCTCACCAAATCCGTGTCCGAAAAAGTTCTTCAATAATTTTAATTTTTGTTATATTCAATTGTTCTTCAATAATTTGTTTCTTCAAAACTTGAAAGACATTGTATAAACTCCATTTTGTTTCAACAATGTCAAGTCTTCATATATGTCCAAGACGTCTTTTAAGACCCGTTACAAACACTATGAATTCCAGGTTATGCCGTTTGATGCGACCAATGCTCCATTAGTATTCATGGTTACACGAATCGTATCTCCCAACAATTTCATTTTGTTGGTCACTAAATTTCATCCCTAATATTGTTTTTCCTAGCAGTAAAATTGTGTTCATGCCTCATGACACCATGTGGAACTTTTAGAAAGTATTTTAAATGAAATTAGCTGTGATGAAATAGAGGCAATTAAGTTTCTTATAAAACAAAAGACAGTCAGTGTAGTAGTAGTAATAAAAAAGAATTATTACTGAATTGGACCGGACATGTATATTGATGATTCATGAGAAAGAAAGAGATTATACAGGTGAGTAATTTCGTGTAATTAGGGACATCCCAAGTTACTAAAATTGCAAACAAATGAAGCCAAGTTATGGGAGGCATTCCCTTCTCAGAGAAAGTAATAATCAATAATCATCATAATCTGTTCCCTCACTATACTTCAATTCTCAATCACATCCAAAGCCGGCCTAGTTTACCTTTTTACCAATTAATTTACACACCGAATTCCTTCTTTTCCTTTTGCCTCAATATCACCAAACAACCATTGACTTTATGTTTTTTAATAACCTACTTATAAAAAACCCTAATTATTTCAACCTTTCTAGTTAGGATAAACGAAATGCCGTACATATGTAATAGGTAACACGGTACATACTTACTATTTTTAATTTACTTCCCAATCACTTTATTTTTATGCTTCAGATCAGGCTAGGGGTTGTCATTGATGAATTTATGAGAAATTAACATAGCCAAGGGAGTGTGGTCCATGACCTCGTATTTTTTTTGCAATTTTACATATGATGGACATATGTACACGCATATAGGTCTAATTCATTTAAGTATCTCCAAAGTGTATTTTCTTCAGGATGAAAGAATATTATTTATGTCACGTGTATGACTTTATCTTTACTGTTTGGCCATTTCTAGTTATTATGGATCTAAAGATACTTTAATACCATGACACAAGTCTCTTGCAATTATTTAATCAAGGATTTTGGATACAAATTCGAACTTAAAAATGGTCAAAATTTTAAAATATTTCTAAATAAAAGTAATTAAATCAGTGAGGAAATGTAGAGACAAATGTTTAGTACTAAACAAATCCCACTCTTGAGAAGATCATAAATAAATGAATGCATATTAGAACCACAGCAATTAATCAGAAGGTTCAACCAACTGTGTACGTACGTGACAACGAATTGAGTGCACGTAATTTGTCCACTATACAATGTTTAGTGATATATATATATATATATATATATATATATATATATATATATATAGACACACATGGAAATATAGTACAAATTGTATATAAAAATTACGGTTAAGTTTTTTTTTTTAACCATTTAGCTCTTAGGGGAAAGGATTTTCATAAGTTGAAGTTCGTCCCGAAGATAAATAAAGTGAATCGTTCTACTAAAAATCAAACTCAAGTTATTGTGAATGATTCGTCTTTAGTGAAAATCATTAATCATTTCAGCATAATTACTTGATTTTCTAAGGTTCGGTTTACACTAAAAAAAAAATGTATTCCCACTTATTAGTAAATTAATATAATTCACACTCAATATAAAGAAAAATGAATTTTAAGTAGAAAAAAAAAAAGTGAAGAATATGAATTGAGGGAATAAAATATTTCCATAGATGCCTTGGCTTCCCAATAAAAATAGATGAGATAAGATTTGTCCAATTAGAGAAGACACAAAACCCTTTTCTAGGCACTCGTGTATGAATCCTCTCCTCACACTTACATCTTACAAACACTCTCTCTCTTTGTTTACTTATCTGGTCTCATCTCTGTCTACCTCCATATCCTTTTATTTATTGGTTTCTTTAGTTAGACAATGTCTTTTCCATTAAGACAAAATTCACCTCAATTTCCAGGTAGATTCAGACACCCTTTTCCTTCTTTACAAAGGTTTGAACTATTTTGTTTTAGTTTAAGTACATGTTATAGAGTCACACCCATAATTGAGTTTGTTTTTTTTTCATTATTTTCACCTAATACAAACAACTATATATTCTTATGTCATCTTACTCCAGGTATATATAAACTTTTTTATTTCTCATCGTGTCATAGTTTCTTTGATCCGACGGTCTAATCAAATCTAAACACATGGAGAGTAATTAAATTTCCAGAAGAAAAACCTGCAAATGATGAGACTTGCTTACATGTAATTGCCGAAACCTGAAATTTTGTATTATTCTTACATGTATGTATGTTGCTTGACCTAGTGAAGAAATCCTTGAAGATGAAGAAAGACACAGGCTGGACTAGGTTAGAAATATGGTATGTCTCATATGAACCTCTAAATTAAAAATGGTCTAAAGGTAGACCTTTACCATTTTTAGTAAAATATACATTTTATAATAATAAAAAAATGGAGAATAAAAATAATATTTTATTATAATTTACTTTAAATAGGAGGGTTCATAGCCCTAAGATTGGTGATATATATTATTAACATCTTTTTGCATTACTCTCATAATTTAGGATTACTATCAATTTAGAGAATTTGATGAAATACTTTGAAAAAAATAAATTTAGGAAATTTTAAATACCATCTAAAAATTAAGAATTTGAAATTTCTCTTTTACTCTACATAATGTGAGTCTCAAATTGTTTTTATTTTATTTTATAATTCTTTCAAATTATGCAATTAATTTTTATATATTTTACAAATTTACACATCAGTCCCTATTTATTTTTCAATTATTTTAAATTGATTCCTATATTTTTCAAAAATTAAAATTGGTACCTATAAATTTTAAACAACTGCAATTGGTCCATCAACTTTTAGAAATTTTAAATTTGAAACATATTATAAAATTATAATTTTGGATCACCATTTATTATATATTTATACTTTCTCTCTAAATTTCTCTAGCCAATTATAGTTTTTTTAGTGGTGTGCTTAGTCAATATCAACCCAATCATGTAATACATGTTACATGATATTGTTTATGATATTTTAAATTGTGATGTGGGTGGTCTATATAAATGGAAATATCTCACTACTCAGTATTTTATTTCAACAAGAGATGGGGAACAAGACAAGCAAATGAGATATTTAAGGAAAGTAGGGTAAGCAATGCCAAAGAGAAAGGCAAAACTGAATAATATATACTTCACATAATACATAGGGTTAGGGTGTGACAGAAACACAAATTTAATATTTTCCAATTCAGGGGATTCCTCATTCCCCAAATGAAATACCACACCAACTGGGTTTTGCAAGATCTATCCTAGCTTGTGAGAATTGAGATGATGAGCTTATTAAAAAGGCAAAAAAATTGAGATATGATGACGACACCACTAAAGTCCATGTCTTTTATTTCTTTTTTTACTGAAAAATATTTAAATGAAATGGGTTTCACAACATCCGAGAAAGTCTTTAAATTCGGAGAAAGTTTCTAAAAATACTTACGTGTTAACCATTAACAAGATTAACACCGACAACCCGTTGACCGCGGAATTTGAATTCATATATGAGTTGAATCTTCACCAACTTACATTGATTGTTATTTATTTTGGAAAGAAATTGCATCATGATTCATGACTATTTTCCTTAACCTAACAAGCATTTACAAATATAATACATATATACACATGCACTCACGTACGCAAGACATGGATTTGTGTCAATTATTTAAATGGTTTTGTCATATGGAGATGCTACCATTGGTTTTACTAAATATTGTCATTGTATGAGATCAGGGAGAGTGTATGTTCCAGATTGTAATTTGTGCAATTCATTGTAAGTAGTGATATATTCAAAAACACAACTTGTTAACATAAGGCCAAGAACGATGTATGAAATCTATATTGTCTTGATACGCATCTTGCACCTGAGTTTATTCGTACACCTCACACTAATTAATAAAAAAGACATGGCTATTCATTTAATATGTGTAGACCTTGTAAAAAAAATTGTGAATATACCTGAAAATTACTCTCCGCAGTTTATTTTTTCTAGGAAAAATTAAAGTTACATTTTAGGATGGAATCTTGGACCTCATGCTTAAAACTTCTCTAATGTCTCTCACAAAGTAATGGTATGAACATTTTTTCTAACACTCTCTCTAACACTTATGTAATATTTAGATATGTAGTAGACTAGCTTTTCTCCCTTTTCGAGGCCATTTGGCCGTGGTTTTGAAGAAGCTACATATTTGTAGCATTAGATGAATGTGCATTGACGTTTATTTCAAATAAAACAACTATCTAATGCTACAATATAAGTGTATATTTGTTTTATGCGTGGAATAAACGTTAACGCACGTTAAGCTTTGCCCTCTTTTGTATAAAAAAAAAACGTTAACGCACGTTCATTTAATGCTCTCTTTTTTTTTGTAAACTGGCTTGAGAAAAAAAATACTATACTATTGCTCCATTTTTTTTGTTTTTGTAAATTGGGTATCTTTCACACGTGACTAGATAAACTAATCGCTAGAATTTTGTGGGACTCAAATAGACGAAAAGATTCCATAAGAATTTTAATCCAACTTACTCAAAATTGAATTTTGAACCGATGTCTCTTTCTTTTTAATTTCCTTTTGACAATATACTTATATTTAATTGTTGGTTTAAAGTGCAACCGAAAATAAAATTGTTGGTTAACGTTATATATCAAGGAACATAACAAAAAAATTTAATTTTGATTAAATTATCTATCTATTATTGTGATATCATCAACTTTTATTATTGTATTACATTTATTTGCTTCTTTGCATTAAAAATATTTAAAGATATTTTTGAAAGCAATTATTTATGTCATTAAAATTTTAAAGTAACAGATAAATAAAATCAATAGAAAACCAGAAGAGAAAAAGAAAGTTTTTAACTTTTTCTTATAATTTAAAAAAACCAGTCCTAATTTTTTTTTTTGACTAATAAAACAGATAGGGTGGTCTTATTTGCACATGCCATGCACATTAATTATATTAAAATTTCAGATTAATTTCATCAAATTTTAAATATGACTAAGTAAAAGGGTAAGTGGGCCAATCAACTGTATTTCATTCACTTAGAAATCAGTATATTAATACAAATAATCATTGTAACTATATTACTAGCATGTTTGCATGTGGCCTTTTCAAGTCAAAAAAAGTACAAAGATCCCAGATGGATGAATGAATTTAATTGTATTATTATGCGTGTATATGACTCTAAATCTCCAACAAAAGCAATAATTCAGATTGAAAGGTATAGTCCCAACACACATGCCAAATAAGAAACACCATCAGAAAGTTCGTGCCAATTAATTTTCAAAAAAGTTTTCCTCCCCTATGCAATTTCATAATTTCTGTTATTGTTCCTTCAAATTATAGTGGGGACCATATATAGTCTTTAAGTCTATAGTATACTTGAGGCATACTACTTGTCTTTGTTCATGGACCATTTATCTTTGATAATAGTGTACACAAAAATGTTAAGTGGCCGATATATTAGACTTTCTTTTCATAGGTAGGGACTCAACTAGTTCTGACCTTTGCATTGTTTTTGGACATTAATGAACTATCTTATCACCTTGATTAGTTCCAAGAGCGTTGGGTTTAACTAGCCCATCAAGATATATATGCATAATTTGATACAATGGGACAATAAATCAAATATATGGTCCAAGCATATTATTTGTGATTTGACCAATACAATGAGTGAAAGCAAAATAGAAAATATATAGCTAGATACATTTGAAAACGCCAAATGGCAGGGGGAATGACACAGAGATATACTTGATTTGGAAAGTGATGATCAAGGGTTGGATAATTATTATGGAATTAAGGAAATATTGGACCAAAGAAAATAGTACACGCATGCTAAATGGCTAATGTCAGAAATCGTTTTTATCATGCAAGATAGTTGATATTTTTGTGGTAGTGAGTGACTCAATTTCCTTTTAATCACTTGAAATGGTTGTTCGATTGGACATATGCATGCTCATTTATTTGACTTATAGAAAGGACCACTAATTATCATGGTTATAAATTATAACATGATTCAATTGTAGGCTGGCAAGTCGAATATTATCAATCATATTAGATTTTAGGATCGGTCTCTTTCAAAATAGTAGATATATTTTAAGGCAATTGTTGTGGTGTGCAAGTCATTTATTTTGTGAACGGTATATGTTGAGATAGACCGTTTAAAGGTCAATTCTAAGGTGCACAAGTAATATATATAGACGAAAATGAAATCCTGGCAAACACCCAGAAAATAACACCAGAGAATCCATAAATAAGAAGCAGATCAGCTACAATACCAAAAAGAAAAAAAGAGAGGAAAAACATCCAAGTCTAGGCAAACTCTCAAGACACCCGGCCAGTCCCTCTGAAGACCACAACCAAAGAGGAAACTGAGAATGGAGGACCACCCGATTCAGACAAACACCTAAAATTTGGGCTCCACCCAAACGCCCAAAGCACATATAAGATCCAGCTCTGCCCTAACAGCCTAAACACTACTGGCGCCAACAAAGAATTGACTCCAACTGCCACTTATAAAAAGAACAGTGGTCTGAAGGGTGTTTAGCAAAGAACCACTTTCAAGAAAGGAATTGAATCTTATCAACCAGAATATCAACCTCATGGGCAATACCAGAAAAAATAAGGTCATTTCAGGCCTTCCAGATGGATCACACAATTGCACGCCAAATTATAGTAAATAATAGTCTATCCCTACGTCTACTACGTAAAGACACTAACACAATAAGCAACTCCAAAAGATTTTTAGGTAAAACTCTTTCCCGCCCTAACCACCTACATACACGATACTAAATCTCTATAGTTTTAAGACAATTGTTTACATGTTAATTGTAACGACCCAATTTTTAGGATATTATTTTATTAATGGTTTTATTAATTATCTATTTGTTTGATGTGTTTAAATTTTTGGAATAATTGGTTTTTGTTGGAGATAGAGGAATTAATGGTATTTTAGTAATTTGAGGTGTGAATGACATTTTAGTAATTTAGAGGTGGAAGATTATTTAATGAGGTTAATAGTAAATTTGGAGAATTAATATAATATAGGTAAATAGTAAAAAGGAAGAATTAAGTGAATTATAATGAGTAGTGTTATTTTTATTAGTAAGAATAATGACTAAGCCCAATAGAAGTAAATGAATTAAGCCCAATTGATGTGAATATATAAGACTAGTAGTAGTCACAAATTAGGGTTGTGAAATCATTTGGTAAGTTTACAAAATAGAGGCAAGAAAGAGGATAGAACAAGAGAGAAGATAAAGAAGGAAAATAAGAACTAGAAGGGAGAAAAGAAGAGAAAGCTTGGATGACTAAAATATAGGGGGAGATTGGAGTTTAGGAGGTTTAACTTTTGGATTTAGAGGTAAGGGGGAAAAGGTTATGTTCACATTTAAAAATTATTAGCAATTGTATAGTTTTGGGTCATGTTTGTTGTTGTGTTTTCATGAAATTGATGTTGAATTTCGTGCTCCATTAATTGTGGTTATTTTGAATATGTGAAAAGTGATAATAACATGTTGTTGTTGCATGAAAACCTATGTTTGGTTATGATAAGTTGGTGATTATGAGTTTTTAGTTTAATTGTATGAAAATCATGAAGTTGTTGATGAATGTTGCACAATTTATGTTTTATCTCTTTGTTATAACATTGGGTAAGTGTTTGTGGTGGAATTTTGCAGTTGTTGATTGGTTATGATGTTTGGGTGTAAGTTGTTATATGAAAATGGGTTTTTGAGTGATAAGATGTTTTGGATGATAATTAAGTTAATTTGATATTGAAAATAAGTTGAATTAAGTTGTAAGTAATTAGATAACGTTAGTTTGAAGTTTTGGGACAAAATTGGTGCGAATTGGATCAAAAAATGGTGCCAAAACGTTATTTTCCACGAAAAACAGAAAATCATAATTTTTCCCCACCTGAGAGACAGGCACGATCGTGCGCCCTAGTGGCATGACCGTGCGTGATGTTGCGGGTTGTCTGTTGACTTTTTCTAAAAAGTTAAGCAAGATAGTGCCTCCGAAGGGCACAGCCGTGCTTGATACTCTGGAGTTCAAAACCTTATTTTTATGACTTCAAAGTGTATCCAAGGTACACGGTTGGTTCCCAAACCTCCAAACTTGATTAATAGGAGTTAAATGAGGATGTATGAGCATACTTAACTTGGTCTAGGTGAAACATGTGAAAATCGACGAACTTAGGTGAATAATGAAATAGACGGACTTTATGAAATGATGAATTATGGCATGTTAGCTTGCAATCGATTATATGTTAATGATAAGATAATGAATAATGGTTGAGTTCATTAATGATAGGTGAATAAACTATTGATTAATTAAGTGTAAGTGATGAATTTTTTATTATTCTAATTTGTAAATAAAGAGATGTTGTTTATTGAGGTGTTTATGATAACATGATGATGTTGATAAGATAAACATGATGATGAGATAATAATGTGAATATTATGATATATGATTATTTTGGTGATGATGAATTGTTGATGTATGGATGTATTGATTTGACAATGCAATGATGTGTCGATGTTGTGATATATTATATAATGGTGTGAATTATATAATGATGAGTCTAGAGTGTTGTACATTGTCGATTCTATACATAAAGTTCATGCATTCATAAGTCTTAAAATGAATATAATATGTAGAGATGAGAATTAATTCGGTAATATAACTCCGAATTATCCAAATATGCTGAGAATATGTAGAGGGATCACTTGGTAATAGACCTCTTATATCCAAAATGGTACTACTTGCATGTAGAGTTGCATAGAACATTGCATGAATATAATTCCATGTGAGAGTCATGTATTTGATTATGTGAATATATGTGAAGATAGGTACATGACTATGTGTGTTTCTTTTGTTGATACTTGTGTAATTGTGATGATGGAGATGACTATGTGTGTTTCTGGTGTGAATACTTGCTATGTCTTATGAGATTGATTTTAGAGTCATTGCATTTATGTAATTGATTGAGAGAGATTATATATGATGATAGTATTTTAGACAATGATTAAGTATATATGTGTGTGTGCGCGCGCACGCGCGCAATATTTGAATCATAAAGTATTATGCTTGAGTTTTTATATTCTTTATGTTAAACGTGTATCTTACCCTCTAGTGGCTGTTTGGTCGCCTACATCCTAGTGGTGTAGACGTGCAGGTTCAGGAAGCTTGAGTAGACATGAGTACCGGAGGACGGCTTAATGCCTACTTCGCCTTTCTTTGCTTTTATCTCAGAGTCTTAGTCTTTATGCTCTGATTAGGGTGGCTGGGAGTTAATGTGTTTATATTTACTGTTGGATTGTTATGTTTTGAGGAACTCTCAAGTTCACCGATATTGCTATATTATGAGATTTACGAGTTATGACTTTATGAGGTTATATGATGTAATTCTGCTGTGACTGTTTTATGATTATGATGATTTATGATTATTTTGGATTAATGATGAAGTAACATCTTGGACTTTTGTGATTATTTGTTAATTTTATTATTGAATATTGTATTGGGTTTTGAGGGTGTTACATTAATTCTATGGTACATAAGATCAAGTTTACTTTTGTGCAAGTTAGTTTTCGATAATTTGATCAATAAATCTAACCATTAAATCATATGAGATATGATGTCATTCATTGAAATAAAAAAATACACTTCTGTTTGGTTCAATACCATTTTCACTACTAGAAAAACCAAAATTAGCAACAAAAATTAAGGGGAAAAATAAATCTCACACAATTTTCTTTGTCACAATTTGGTGAAGGAATTAGAGAGATTTTTCACTTTTTTCCTCTCTAATTTTTTTTGGTAGTGTGTCCTTATGCATGTTAGATAAAATCATGCCTAAAAACTAGTTTGGTTTTTTTTTGTCTTTGGTATGAGGCATCTAGGATGGTCTATAGAGCGGCTCACACAGGGGCGACAACTTGCTCCCAGAGCCTGTTACGCGTGAGGCGTCTGGTGTCGTGCGCGAGGTGCTTGCACTCAAACTTGTTATAAGAACAAAAAAATTATTGGTAGATTTTGTGATACCAACCAATATTTAACAAATAGAGGGTTAGAAAATCATAGTCTTAAAGGCGTTAAGTACTTTTGGAGTGCAGTTGTAGAGTTAGAAAACACATTCTAAACACCTTTGATGGTGAGATTTTTTTTTGAGAAATAATGTAAGTTTTCTCTCTTTTTTTCTTGAATGGTATTCTTTAAGGGTAGAAACTAGAGTTTGTTAATTGAAGTTAATTTCTTGTAACTCTTTTGTAAAGACTTATTGGTAGTGGATTGGAGACCTACTTTATCCCTCAAACTTAGGTCGATTTGGGTCAAACTGAGTAAATAATATTGGTGTTGTTTCTTTACTCTCTTTATCTTTTCCTTTGAATTGATTTCTTGTTTGCTCTACATTACAGGCATATCCAAGAATAACTTTTTAGTGTGGCTAAAATCATAGTATCGAGAAAAATTGTCGATAAAATAAAAGAGTGGGTATTATTTCACCCAAATTACAGTTTCATAATTTTATCTGGGCTGGTTTTATTAGCTCAAGTCAATTTGTAACCCTAACAATTGCTTACTGGAACAAAACGAACCACCAACCTCATCTAACATTTATTCTTCTCGTTACTCTGAAAAATGGTCATCCTTCATTTGTTTTAATAGAAATCCTTCATATGTTAATTTTTTTATGAAAAGTCTTGTGTGGTTGTAGCCATACCATGACATACATTGGATCCGTCCATGACCTACACATAGGTTCTAGATTTTTCCATCTTGAATTTATCAAGCTTGTGATGAAGAAAAACCTTGCTTAGGGGAGTAATGGTGTGACAATATGATCATTATAGAATTCACTCAAGACAGTGAATGAATCAATTGGAGAAAATGACACTCAACCTAATAAACAAGTAAGAGTAGTTGATCGAATAACATAGGGACCAACCCTTTTTTGTTGTGGATGTGTAGTAATTGGGTTTGAATCAAGAAATGGATTGGGTTTTGAGGATTACAAAGGTGAGTTAGTTGGAGAAATAATTTGGAAATATTGAGTTTGATACGAGGATGAAGAGAATGGAGGGAATGTGTAGGGAGAAAAAGCATGATAGATGAAATAAGTGAGAACTTTGAGAGAAATTAAAGATACGTGGATGCAATATGGTGACTATCTATAACTTAGATGGTGATGAATCCTTCTTTGTTGATATATTCCCTATTGTTATTTCAATGAGTAAAATGTACATGCAAAGAGACTTTGATGTCAATGTAAGATTATGTTTGAGCATGGTTTACGAGTAGAATATATGAATTAATCATGCATGGAATACATGTCCCCTAATTATATGATATAAGGAGCCTAACGTGGATGCCCTAACCATATCAAGTTTTAAATCCCGTTTTTTTTATATTCTATTAAGAGCTCATTCTTGTTTAATAAGATTTGAATGAAATTTTTGGAGCGTATCAGCATTGAGCTATGGTCTTCACTTATCTTAGTTAGTTGAAATCTTTTTCTAGGGCCACAATTAATTTTGAGCCTAATCGAGTGCATAATGTGTACTGGGTTCCCTTCTTATGTGGAGAAAACTCCAATTTTTTTAGTTCATTATGTTTCTAACTTATATAAGTGAATAAAAGTCATTATCATTTTCTCACAAACTTGTCACCTTGAACTGTGAATGAGGATTTGTTATTTGTTGGATCATGATCAAATTTCGGTATCTAGTTTGGGATATGTGGTTCTTCATTTCAATGGTTGGATCATTGATGCAACGTTTAGAGCGGGAGACATTGGCTTCTCAAAGTAGTGCAAATTTGGATATTTTACATTTTTCTTTTCTCATTTGTAAGCTTATGTTATGTCGTTTAATTTTTGTGTAGTTAGTGTGAAATTAGAGATTATGTGTTTCGTTTTTTTCGTTTTGTTTTAGTTTTAGTGGTGAAGAGACAAGCTGCATGATTCTAAGCCAAAGATTTGGGTGGTGCTTATCTCCTGTTTAGGTGGCCAAGGCTTCCGGTTTTTTAGATTTGTATTATTTGAACAACTATTTATACGATAATTTTTTATACAGTCAAAATTTTACAAAGAAAATGAGGTATTGATACAAAAATTAAAGGAATAGAAAGAGAAAGTAAAAACATAATGTAAGTATGAAAGAGAAAGTTGTCGCAAAAATTATCAAAAAATAATTGTACAAATATTATTTTTCTTTTTTTTATCATAGATATGTTGTTTCGATTCTGGGTTCCTTGTAAGCTTGTAAACTATTTTATTAATTTCAGACCTTTTAATTTTGAAAATCAATTAAAGTTTTCTTAATTCATTTATAAAATGTTGTTCAAAATAACAAACTGCCCCGTTTTTGTCACATGTACATGTTTGTACAGTCAGCAAGTGAAATATGGACAAAATTCCGCCAAATCAACAAGGAAATGGGTGGATGTGTATATGGGTTGGGTCAACCCGCAAAATCTGGTCAAACTCATTCAAAAAAGTGGGTTGGGTTGGGTAATTGGGTGAGTATGATTTTAAAAATGAAAAACTCATAAAAAATAACAGGTTTCGGGTAAAACCAGACTCAAACCCAATAAACTCACTTACCATGTAATACCAACATTTTTATTTTTATTTTCATTGGGAAGAAGGAGAAAACATAAGATTTTGGTCATAAATCAAGTCAAATTTTTTTAAATTTACAAAACGCATTCTCTATGTTGAAAATCAAAACATGTTACATTTACAAATTCAGATCTTTGTACTTTTTGGTTGTTTTGATATTAATGAAATTTTATGTCATGCAATTTTAGTTTATTGCAAGAATTTTATAATGAAGTTTATTATTTGATATTCATCATTTATTTTTTTAAGCTAAAAAATAGTGAATATATGTTTTACAGTTTTTTTTAGAAAATAAAAACATTGCGTAGTTTTTATGAAAAAAAATATGAAGACTCATAGTTTATTCATTTAATATTAACAAAAAAATATAAAAATAATTTAGGTAACTCACTACCCAAACCAGAAATTAATGGGTTTGTCAAAATCGGCCCAATAATGTAACGCGTGATTTTTTTACCTCGCCTAAATCGGAGTACCCTATAAAAAATTGTTTTTGTGACATTTATTAGTTCCTAATAACACATGGAAAATACCTAATTGCCCCGGCGGTAGTTAACTATCGTTGACAGATTCGGCATTAGTTAACTACTGCTGCGTGTGATACATATTCAAGTCAGAAGCAACCTTCCAGCCACTCTCTCATTATATTATCTCTCTAAAAATCAAAATTATCACACTCTTTCTCTCTAAAAAATCTCTACCAAATCATCCAAAAATTTTGCCACTAAATCACAAGTACGTAATCACTTAGGCTATTATCATAAATTTTAGTTGGTATATATGTTTATAATTTTAGTTGTGGTTTAATTTTTAAATTTTGATTTATATTTTTTAATAGAGTTATGTTGTAGATCTAAAATGCTATTAACAAATATTATGAATACTTGTTATAATGAAGTTATATTGCTTAAACTTATTTTGTTTTAGGGTTTATTTGGGATTTTTAGGGTTTATGTATAATTTGCACTCCAAGTGTATGATGAAATGTTTGAATGAGTTTTTCATTGATTGTTTAATTTTTTATGGTATAGGTAGGTTTTAAACAATGACCGATTTGTTCAGTGTTTGCATACGCTTCAACGGTGAAAATCCTCAGATGTTCAAGGTTCGGTACACTAATGTCACGTTAAAAGGTCTCAAGGATCGACTGGATGAAATCAACCAGGGACTCAACCCCGGAGACACAAGGAGGGTGAAATACATTTGGTATGAACGTCCAACGACGGGAGAATAACGTTCAGTCAGCTAGAATTAAAGAGCGATGATGACGTGAGGAGAATGTTCTCGATTTTTCGGCAGCACAGCATGGTTCCGTTGATCGATATGTTTGTCACGTTGTAGAGATCAACTGAAGTTATTCTCAACAGTTTGATTCCGCCATAAGATTGTAATTAGGTAGGGAATGCATCCTCCAACTACAACAATTGTCTTACCTCTGAAATTGGATAAATTCAAACTTGTTAAACAACAACTCTCAAACATTCACCCATAAGTTCTATTGTTCCTTTCAAAAGATTAAATTCTTTTGACACTTCAACAAACTAACAAGAATTTAATATTTTGAAAGGAACAATAGTACTTCCCGGGTGAATGCTTGAAAGTTGTTGTTTAGCAAGTTTGAATTTATCCAATTTTAGAGGTAAGATAATTGTTGTACCACATATCTCTACCCGAATGTAATTGTAATGATATGACATATTTAGGAACTTTATGTAATGTAATGTAACTTTTATTCGAATTTTTTAATACGCAACTTTATTCGAATTTATTTAATACGCAATTTTTATTTGAATTCACGTTGAGTTTAATTAGTCTTTTTTTGAATTTATTTATTCTTTTATACACAATTTTTATTCGAATTTATTTATTCAATATGTAATCATAAAATAAATGCAAATATAAACAAAAATAAAGGAACACAAGTAATAGATATAAAATCTCATTTTATTAACATAATGATACATTTACAATGGGGTAAAACTAAATTTGAGTTAAAAAAACCACTAGAAAATGATATAAAAAGAATCTTAGAAAGCACCCAAAATTGAACCTAGAACTTCCGGATACTCTTCTCCAAGATACTCATATACAAGACAACACCAAGATGACCCATCAATTGTTCCTCATGGCACTGCCTCATGACAACATCAGTTCTCGAATTGTGCCTCACCTTTGCGCTCTTGTTGTTTAACCTCTACTTGGGTTAAAACAAAAAAAAAAATCCTAAATCTTAAATTCCAGGGTAAAAAAAGGTTGAATGATAAAAAATATGTTGAAAAAATATTGAATGATAAAAAATATGTTGATAAAATGTTAAATGATAAAAACAAGGTTGAATGTAAGTTGCTGCATTCCCAAAACAAACGCAGCAGTAGTTAACTGTTGCTGGATAAGCCAACGTTAGTTAACTACTGCTGGTAGAGATGTCACATAGGCCGGCCCGGCCCGCCTCGGTCCGGTGGACCAGCTCATATAAATGGATCTGAGTGGGCCAGCCTACTTGATTCATGGGCTACCAAAATTGAGCCCAGTCCAATTAGTAGTGGACTACACGGGCCGATGGGTCTGCCCGGTCTATATTTTAAAATGTATTATTTTGTTTTTTTTGGAAAAAAAATCGATGGAATGAACAATAAAGCTACATATCACATTTTTTTAATGCAAACATATTACTTAAATTATTATACATCAAATAAATCACATGTCTTTGTAAACTTAGTTAAATTATATATAAAACGTCTATTAAATAAAAAATCATAAGGATAAATAGCACAAAAGAATCAATGCAAAAGTATAGTATTTATCATAACTCACAAAGTGAACCTTAAAAACAACAAAATTCAATATTACATAATAAAATAATTCAGTCTTACCTAATAATACTATTTATAAACTATTTATTTTTTTTAAAGGATCAGCCGGGCGGCCCAGCCCAGGCCGGCCCATCTAAAATGCAGGCCCGATGGGCTGGCCCAAAAAGATATAGTTAGTTTTTTCATGCCCTTTTTACGGCCCGACCCACATTAAAATAGAGGGCTGAAGGGTCAGCCCGGTGCGCCTGGCCCATTTTGACAACTCTAACTGCTGGGGGCAATTTTGTATTTTCCATGTGTTCTTAGAAAGTTATTGATGTCATAAAAGCAATTTTCTACCCTATATGGTTTAGGTTTTGAGTTTGGGCAAATCCAATCCAAACCGGCTCATGTACATCCCTAGATGGAATGGTATTTTGAAAACTTTTGTTTTGCAAGGGTTTATTTAAAAAAAATATATATAGGGACCAAAACCCAAATTGGATATATTTACGGGGGCATTTTTGCATGTTTTAGCCTATATTTAACAAAGTCTTGGGAGATATTCAGGTTTCTATCATGAGTTCAACCAAATAATGGTTATCTTCTTAATGAAGATATATCAGAGAAGAAAGGCTCGAGATTCTTTATCTCAATATGAGATGCTTGTAATTAAAAAAATAAGGGAGAAGTTAAAAAAATGAACGAAAGGGTGGTACGTCAATGAACATGAGAAAGTACAAGTCTTGATACAAGAATAGGTAGTATCATTATTGTCACAAAACAAGACGCACGTAGAGGAACTATTTTTTGTGTGGATAAAAGAACATAGCGATGATAATTAAGTTGATTGTATTACAATCGGGAGCTCCATTGAGACGGGCCTCTCGAATAGTGAGGTCCAAAATATATTTTTTTTTTACGTATAATACATGAAGAAAATTGCAATTCTCCCATCACGTTTTGCTCCCAACTGCACTTTCGAAAATGCCCTCAACATGAGTTAAATCACACATGTGTTAAACACAGTGTGAGTTAACTCAGCGCTGCAAATGATGTATATATATTATAGGACCTCTCACATCTTTTTTTCATTATACTCTTCTTATATATATGGGTAATCTGACTAACACTATGTGGATCCTGTTCTTACAATGATAGAAGTTTATGTCCCAATAGAATATGGCGCTTTCTCAAATCCTTAGGATGTTTATGCTCTTCTACATTTTTAAAGCCCCTAAATGCATGACCTTCTAATCTATGAGGTATCTCTTTGATGTGAACTCCAAAAAACGGTGAAATAATATTGAATGGACAACCACATTTTTTAGAAGCATTGTGTTGAACTTTCAACTTGCTTGTACTTTCCACCCTTGTCACAACCCATAATTAATTCGTTACTTCTTCCTCTCTTTCTCGTCTATGTATCTAATCTAGTAATCGTAACAATCATTTTATTTCTAATTCCAATCTCCCTGACCCAGCTTATTACAACTTCTCATGTATCAAACCTCTATGTTATGAATGCAACAGTTGTGTCTAATTGTCTATACTTTATTGGTTTTTATCACATAACTTAGGCATATTCGTCCCAATTAGAAGGAAAAAACCATACAAACAAAGAAAAAGATTTTTTTTTTTTAATAAAACACACTAAAAATAAGGGTAAATTGTTGAAATCGATCCTGTAATATACGCAACATCTAAAAAATAACTCTGTAAAATAAAAATAAAAAAACACATATTCTAACATTGTAATTTGATATTCTTATTATTTATGACCCTGTAATATATACGAAGTCCAAAAAAGCGATCTACAAGTTGAATTCTTTCATGATTTTTTCGAGGCATGTTTAGGATGTCAAAATATGTCTTTAGATTATTTTGTATAAAGCCATATTTTAACGTTCTAAACATGTTTGAAAAAAATCACAAAAAAAATTAACCTCTAGATCACTTTTTTAGAATACGTGTATATTATAGGTTAGAATATGTATTTTTTAATTTACAAGGTTAGAATATGTATTTTTTTAATTTACAGGATCATTTTTCAGACATAGCGTATATTACAGGGCCAATTTGAACAACTAACCCTAAAAATAAAAATGAGTTTTTAAATATTTCCGGTTCTATTTTCAGAGATCTTAAATGCGTTTTACAAAAAAATTAACTAAATAGTATATCTTTTGTATAGTTTTCTGAAATATAATCGTAAAATGTAAATGTTAGTTGCAATTTTATGGGAGATGCGCAAAAAATATCTGCAATGAGTAGGTAAAATCCCGCTTTCATGGGTCCGGACTTGCGTCTGGGTAATTACCTACAAATTTAAATGGGTATGGGCTTGGGTATGGGTACTATACTACCCAATCTCGCAACCCGCATATACATATTTATATAATGTGATAAATAATTAATTTATTTTCAATGTATAATTAATTAATTAATTTATCTATTTAAGCCTAAACCTAAGCTTAAAAACTGCTTAATTTATTTGAAATTTTTTGGATCATAGTTTTATTACAATTGTCATTTTTTTATTGTCTTTACATATTTAAAGTGCGGGTAATGAGTGCCGAGATGGGCACTCAGGTGCCCATAAGGTATGGAGAATGACACTAAAATTGTTGTTTATGAGGGTACGGGTTCGGGTACGGGCATTTTTTACAAACGCGTGTATGGAGAGCGGTACTATAGTACCCTACTCATGGCGTACCTATTGTCATCCCTAAATGCGGAGGCGAACTCATGCTAAAACTCGAAAATCTTGAAAATGAAGGTGAAAATTGTAAAAAATGGTAAAAAGGTACTGAAGGTTTAAAAAGGTAAATGGTAGAAAAATGAAATTTTTTTTCTTCATAAAATTGAAGGGGTGAGGTATATAGGTTGGGGTGTAGGAGAAAAAATTTCAATCTAATTTTTTTTATTGGCCCTAGTTTTAGATACTTGGCCGGATAACCTATTTGAGTACGGTACTCAAAGCTGTAATTTTAAGACAAAGTTGCACTATTTATATTTATATTCATAATAAGTAAAAAAAAGTTCACTCTTGAGAATCCAAATAAATAATGAAAGGAATATCTGGTGTAATGAACAGTCTAAACACCTAGTGCAAGCATAGGCTAACAAAAGAGCATATGTAGCCCTAGCAAGAAACCAAAATTTATAAAACATAGTAAAACAACATAGTAATTTATTATAGAAGAAAAAGACGACCGAATAACAACTCCCCCACCCCAAGGAATAAGTGTATGATTAGGGCAATTACCTAGATGCTTCAACCTCTCAAAGTTCAGAAGAAGTTCACAAGTCATACAAAAACTCTAATATAATCTACTACTACATTGAGTGTCACATATGGTGTGACACAGAAAAACAAATCATAAGTTATTATATCAATACATGCCAATATTTGAACTGTTGTAATCCAATATATCATATCAAATATGTTACAAAGATTATTTTTATTAAGTAGAAAGAAGTCTTATGAGTATGAGAAATCATGCCTGTTAGTGTTACTGTCAATTAATTACTTGAAAAATAAAAAGCAATTCAACCCTCTAAACATGTAGTGAAAAATAAATATTGTGGGAGCCAAAACAGTACATAGAATTCATTGGCATGTGTTGTTCTTGTCATTTTTCTCCAGCCGCCTGACTCAAATAAACAAAGTAGAACGGTAATGACTAATGAGTCTTTTTTTTGTTCAAGTCGGTAATGAGTCTTTTATTAGTTAAAGAAATAAGTTTACCCTAAAAAATTAATGAAATAAAAAGTATGCTTACTTTCCAAAGAAGAATAACCTTTTTTTAACTAAATAAATAGACAGAGAGATAATAATCACTTGAAAAGTCACATACACAAGTGAGGATTCTGATTTGATTCCTAATGAAAGCATCCAACTTACATACTATTTTTTTTTCATATATAATCATAAACCTGTGTTTCTGGAATGAATTTAAAGGCGTGTGTAAATTAATTTACTTTATACCGACGTCCCATAAACATCAATTGAATATCAGTACATTTCATTGAATGATGTGTTAAAATAAAGAGTTATTTTTATACAAAAAGTAAAGATGAATAGAGAGTTCTAATTAACCGTGATTGTAAATAATATATTGATATGAAAGTGTGAGAAATTTTATGGTGTACAAACTAATTTTCACTATTTGATCAATAAATATCACCGTTAAATTAAAATAAATATGATGTGACTTTTTTATCCAATGGTGGAAAAAAAAACTTGTGCATGATATAATACCATTTTGTTTATGCATATGTTAGACATAGTCTATGAGAGTACCTTTTTTGTTGGAACAATAGTTCAAAAAAAATCCAACCACCACTAAAGAGATAACTAGAATGAGCCGTGGGTTAGGTCGTTCTCTTTAATTAAGATGTTTCATGACACTATCCAATATTGTGTAAACAAACTATCAACCATGGCGTTTTCTTGATAAGACAACTCAACTACAACTATATTGCAGTCATATTGGACCTGTAGGATCTGTTCTAGAAATACACATTCAAAATATGATGCTAACACGGCTCTAATATGATACTAAGACCACTTTATTATAGTATTAAAGTCACTCAAATGTGATATTAAGACCACTCTAATATGATATTAGGGCCACTCATATATCTAAGGGACAATGATAATGTGATTACTCTAAATCGGTACTATGACCACTTCTAAATCGAAGGGACAACGGTAGTCTAACCACTGTAATATGGTAGTATGACCATATATTGCCGAAGAGATCGAAAAGAAACGACTTGGAAGTGTGTTAAACAGAAAAAAGAGAAAAGAGATAGCTTGAAAAGGCCTAAAACTTTGGTGCACTTAACTAACTAATGTGTGAAACTAAGCAATGTGGAACTCTAATGTTTTTCAAAATACATTCGCTAATACACTTTACTATCCAATGTAGAACTCTAGAGTTTTATATTTTTAATTCAGATACTTTATGTTTCTACATATCTTTTATTTTTTTGCAGTACTTGTATCCCTTAACTCTTATTGCTTGACAAGATAGCCCTTTATCTCACTCAAAATCACGTGAATAATATTGGTATGTTAATAGTTTTGCCGAATTAGTTTCATGACCCACGACAAAATGAAATAGAAAGCATGCGGGGTGGTGGGGCTACCTTATAAACGGGGCCCACAAAATCAATGGGTATCAAATTTTGGGTTTTGGACCCACCATATCAGAAGCCCGAACCGGTACTATTTTACCCTCCATTTTGTCAACTCATCTTTATTCTTTACTGTTCTGTCGTTGGCATGCCTCTTTCTCAATTCTCTTTTCATTTGTACAATGCTATAACAAAAGAGTTGCAGATAATAATGTTGATGGAAATTGGGTAAGTGGCACGTGGCACACGTGAGGACTTTGGTTTTTATAGTGTAGGGTTGAGTATAGGTGTGGATCTAGATTCTAGGGTCTAGATGTGGGACCATTCCATGTTCATTGAAGGTCCAATAGTATATGGTCCACTATGCCCTAACCGTCCAAGATGTATGACACCTATAATTCTCTCTTGGTTTTGTAATAACTTGTAACTTGGTCACTAAGAACATCAAATTTGACTTGCCTCTTAAAGGATTTGTGATGCATGCGTGACTTTATAGGACATATAAATTATAATGGAGCCGATTTACCAAGACAACAAAACAAAATAGGATACCAACATTACGTCTTATATGTCATTTACCCTTGTTATTTTTTACCTTTCTTTAAAGAGAAAATGATCAGACTTACGTAGCTAAGTAGATGCATGCATAAAAAAATTAAAAATCTGCATGCAAAGTTTGCATAATATTTGTAAAAAAGAAAAAGAAATAACTTGCATGGAATGTGACTAATGACCAACTTATGTGCAGTCGGGTACTCATGCATGATGAATCTGTTTTATTTTTTTACGAATGGAAAATGAAAAATATGGATACAACTAAATATGTTCAAGTCTTTTTTTTTTGTTGATAAACTCCAAGTCTTATTGATTTGGCAGTACAATCAATCGATCCAAGCAGCACTAGATAGACGGTAAAGTGTTACTTTAACGTTTTAGTGCAACTGCAATTTTGAAAGGACGTGTATCATCTCATCCAAACACTTTGATTAAACCTTCATTAATAAAATATGAATATAAAATATTATAGAAAGTAAAAAAAATGTAGTTAGTCAAATTATTAAGGTGTTTTTTAGAAGTTAAATTATTAGGGTTATCGAGTGAATCTACTCCAAATACTTTATCGCATTTTGTAAAAAATAATATATTTTTTTACGTTCCAACTTGCTTTTCATGATTAATATTGAAGACTATAAACGTTTTTCACAGTTAACCAAGGGATTTCTTCTTAAACCGGTGTACTTCTTTGACTTGAAAGTTGCATGTATAACTCTCTCTTTTTTTTTGAACTTTTTTACAACAAATAAAAAATTTATGATTCAAGGCAACGTCCATAAGTATAGGTGGAATTAAAACTAAGGGTGGAAAAAAAACCAAAAACTAAACTGCTGAACTAAACTGAAATAAACCAAAAAAAAAAAAAATTGAAGTATTACTGACAATTTTGAAACTGAACTGAAACAGTTCAGTTCTGTAACTAAAATTCAATTTTATTTGTTATTTTCCATTTTTTTTTTCAAATGTATCAATAATAACAATTCAGTTCAATGGAACAACATTACTGAAACAACTTAAGCTATTTGTGCTCGTGCAGGTTCACTTCTTACTAGCTGGAGGAATGCTCAGACTATTCGGCATCCTATCCCTCAGAATCCTGATACCCCGAATGATTTGAAGTGGATTAAGCCAAGTCCCGGCAGGTTTACTTGTAATGTTGATGCGTTCTTCTCTCAAGCTCGGAATCAGGTCGGTATTGGTGTTTACATTCGAGATGATGAAGGTCGCTTTGTTTTAGCCAAGACTCATAAATGGATGACTCCGCTCCTTGATGTGGATTTGGGCGAGGCTTTGGGTTTATTATCAGCAATGTACTGGGTTCGCAATCTGCAACTGGGTATTGTAGACTTTGAGCTTGACTCCAAAACTGTGGTAGACAATCTTTATGGCAGTAAAAGTGGCGTCTCTAATTTTAGTGCAGTAATTAAAGATTGTAGACGTCTGTTAGCTTCTAATTTAGTAACCTCTGATGTTAGGTTCATTCAGAGACAAGCCAACGAAGTCGCTCATAGCTTTGCTAGAGTGGCTTTGCGTCATGCTAGTTTCCATATTCATATTAGGATTTCATCTTGTATCTCTACTATTATTATGAATGAAATGCAATAAGTTCCTTCTTGTAAAAAAACAGTTCAGTTCAGTTCAAAATAGTTCAGTTCGGTTTGAAACAGTTCAGTTCAGTTCGAAATGCAAACAGTTCAGTTCGGTTATTTTAAATTTAGCAAACAGTTCAGTTCAGCTCGGTTCAGTTTTCATCCAGAACTGAACCATGCCCACCCCTAATTAAAACCACTCATGTGACGAACTATATAAGTAGTATTCAACCCATCTATTAAACCCAAAAGTTAGCCGAAGTCGCCCCCTCAATTGTTATAATATAATGGGAATATTGTGAATTTGGTAACTCTAAATCTCACACTAATAAATTTTAGATGTATGGGGTAAGTATCAATTGCAATCATTAATCAAAATAACCACAAGCATCACAACAAATTTAGATATAATCTAGCAACTAAGTGTAAAGTAAAACCACAATCAAACCAAATAATAAACAAAATAAAGAGAATAGAGAAAAGAGGGCATCACTAAAGAATTGTTTATCCAGTTCGGTTCAACAATGACCTACTATGTACGATAGAGATCTCTCATTTCACTATCAAAGAGTTATTTACAAAGAGATACAAAAGAGTTAAGAGAAATTAGCTTCAACAAACTATCAAATAACACACTTAATTTCTACCAATTTCTCAATCTTTTCTTATGAACAAAAAAGACTCAATGATTTTCACACACTCAAGGTGTTTACAATTGTTTCCCAAATGTATAATCTACCTTCAAAAGAGAACTAATTCTTAACATTTGATTTCCTAAGGATCTTCACTTTTGGTTTCCCAAGATTCACTCAAGTTGCTCACAAATGACTCTATACTAATGTCTTTCTAAACCACATGAACCTCTCCCCAAAAGGCATCAACCCTTTCCCAAGAGCCCTTTTTTTGGTTCTCCAAGATTGACATTTGGACAACTTTTAGTTTATAAGTTCCCTAAAAGTTCCATTTGTTGGTTTCCATGAGATTCACAAGCTCACTCAACAAATGGGTCAAATAACATTTATGTATTGTTTAGATCCAGGCAAAGTTGTGCGTGATATTCCTAAATCGTGCCACGATGAAGCTTGTACATAATATTGTACTACACCCTTATCCAAAATTGCGCAACGATTATAACACTACAAAAAACGCGCCTAGATTGTGGCGGTTTTTTTGCTATTTTGCGGCGGTTTTTAACCTCCACAAGTTGTTTTGCGGGAGTTTTCAAAACCCCCGCTTATACTATTTCCACAAATTATTTGCGGGGGTTTTCGGTGACTGCTGATATCTTATATAATTTGCGGGGGTTTTTTATGCGGAGGTTTAAAACTCCCTCAAACTGTAAAAAATGTTTTAAAATTTTTTTATCACAATACTCAAACTTTCACTAAAAAAATCCATTCAAAATATAACTATAGTAACCAAAAAATATACTACAAATATAAAATATGATAATACAAATCAAGATTCATAATACCAAAAATGAAATCTTATACTAAATGAACAAAAAACATTAAAAATTCCTAGAACTAGATGATCCTCTTGTTTCTCTTTCCAAGCTACCTGCACATAATGCAATCTTTCTACATAACCCAACAACATTTCTAGCAGACAGTATTGTTGCTACACCAGCTTCCAACACAAGGTGCCATTCCTTTCTCTGCAACTTTGGAACCTTCTTTCTCTGCAATCTTTCAAGAAGACTTCTTCCCACTACTTGAAGTTCATTCCTTCCTCTTGTTCCTTAGTCCTGTTATAAAGTAAATTCTCATTCTCAGCATTTTTTTTGACAAAAGATAACTATCTCATTTCATTAATAAGAATATCTTTGATACAATCAGGTAATACAGTGAAGTAGTGGATACTAGCGTAAAATGTGGCCGCCCTAGCAAGTCTATGACCAACCTCATTAGTTTGTCTCCTAATAAACTCTACCTTTGAGTTTGTGAAAAAAGATGATAAGGTAGTCCTACATTCTCATTCTCAGCCTAATGACTAGTGATTGATAAACTCGTAATAAATATCAGAAAGGGTTAATATGTATTTACCCCCCTGTAATTTGGGCGAGTTCCAGTTTACCCCCTGTAAAAAAAAGTTTAGATTTCAACCCTATAATATGAAGATTCTCCACAAAACACCCATGTAATATGAAGATTCTCCACAAAACACCAATGATCTCATCCAAACGTTGACGTGGCACGCCACTGTGTAATTATTTTATTTTTTATTTTTTTTAAAACCTGACACATGTGTAATGGACACTGACGTGGCACGCCACTGTGTAATTATTTTAATTTTAATATTTTTAAAACCTGACATGTGTGTAATGATTTAAAAAATTATTTTAAATTGAAAAAAAAACTGAAAATTAATTTTCAAAAATTTTAAAAATAAGAAAAAAAAATCTTTTTTTTTAAAACGAAAAAAAATTGAATTTTTTTCAAAAAATAAAAAAATTCAGAAAAAAATAAACATTCAAAAATTAGCTTTTGTTATTTTTTCGAATATTTTTAAAAATTTAATTTAATTTGGATTTTTTTAATAAAATTTAAAAATATAGCAAGTTTAGAAATTTTTATATTTTTCATATAATTTTTTGGGATATATATATATATATATATATATATATATATATATATTTCAGATATTTTGGACCGGCTGTTTCTTTTCAAAAATGCCATCAATTTTCAATACAAATACCACATGTAACAAATAGATAAGAATAAATTTAAATATTAAAAAAAATCCAAATTTTTTTATTCTCAATTTTTAAATATTAAAAAAAATTCTCAAATCTGTCACACATCGTAAAAAAATTCTTGAATAAATTTTCGAAAAAAAATCCGAATTTTCCTAAATTATTAAATAAATTTGTATCCAAATTTTTAAAAATAAAAATATTTTCTAGATTTCTTTTGCTGAGAAAATTTAAAAAACTTATTTTGGCCCAAATTACAGGGGTAAAGACATATTTCAGAAAATATATTTGTCCATTCACAGTGTATGAAAAAGGTAAACAAACCTAACTTTCATTATAAACCCAAGAAATCAACATAACACAAATCAATATATAATATACCCAACAAATCTACATTTAACAATATAAACTCAACGAATTGTTTCAAATCTGGAAAATATGTGTAGCAAGCTATCATTGATCCTTGCCTGTAGGAATAAAATTGAAGAGCTTTTAAAATGGACCACGCAATAAGGTATTCACAACCAAGCTTTTATAATTCGAACCAGTTTCCAATTGTCCTAATAATCTTTGTGGCAGGGGGCCCTTGAGCATTGTTATCCCATATTTTGGACTCAGATTCCCATATTTTGGACTCGATTTTTACCATCGCGCCACAATCTTGCTTCCAGAAATACCTCCACATTCTGACCCGAAATTGTGCCACGGTTTCAAACTTTCTGAACACCCAAATTTTGAGTCTAAAATTTAATAGTTAAATAGTTAAATTTTACCTTATTACAAACATAAAAAAGCGGGAAGCCATATTGGCTCAAGTAATCCAACAACATGCATACTTTCACAAGAGACACATAAACACACATTTTAGGGGAATGTGGGAAATATGTGAGGAGAAGAAGATGGAAATAAGATAGGAAGGTTGCAGTCCACCAAGGCTGGCTGGCGGTCGCAGTTCTTGGAAGCGAAGAAATGTTGATTGCAAACTGAAAGAAAAACAGGAGTTATCAGGCGCAATTGCAGAGGTTGCAACTGAGAGTGGAAGGTCGTAGAGAAACGGAAATTGCAGAGATGGAAGCAACTGAGTGGACGTGAGTAGGAGATGAGTATGGATCGGTTATATTTTTTCGTTTACCAAAACTAAATCAAATAACTGGTTGTACATGGAGGAAACAGATAAAAAAAGAGTTAGCAGATTCTTAAACAACTGGTTTAACCTACCCAATCTGTGAGAATCGATCAACACTGAGAGTATGTCAGCAACTGAAAAAATTACGAGTCAAAAGAATGGTATAGCATGGCCTATAAGCTATAGATTTTCCATCTGCATTGTACTTACCTCTTTGGCAAACAATCCATCAATGTTTAAGCCAAGCATTAGGCTTACAGCAGCTAATTTTATTGACAAAAACTGCATAAAGTATGCATTAAGTCACATGAACTTAAATCATTCTTAAAGTTAAAATTGACCAGAACAAACTTCATACTTCAACTCATACCATTATGTAGCCTAATTAATTTCGATATGGAGAAACATCAAAGGCAACGAATGAAGCAGGACTAAGATGATGAATTAATCTTACTACATATTATGTTGGTGCTGTTGGTATTAGGCTCAATAATCAAGTTGGATCTCTATGGCACATATGATGTGAAATCTGTTACAAACTTATAAACGAACAACTGAAGCTTTTATCTTGTTTTGAAGTCATCAGTCATTATACTGAATCCAAAGTATTGTTTATAGGAATTTTTAAGGTTACATAATCCGAATTCAAGGCCTTCAGAGGAACTGGGACATGGACTCGGTGCCAAGTTCTCGAACGAGTTCCTCTAAGTTCTCCAACCAGGTTGACCTTAACAGGCAACTGGGACGGGCTGAGACGGAGTCAACAACTAAGCAATAATCATGAAAGACATAATGCTCCTAACAAGTTATAAATTTTACAGAGCTGAGCAGTTTAGCTACAAAGATTTGAACCTGCAATCATCATTTTGTTTGATATGTTTTGTGTAGTTGTTTCATACTCTCTCCTGTTACCAATTTAGTTTTGTATATGGAAAATTATAGATGCATTTTTCATGACATCTCCAGATATTTGTTTTCACTTTTCACCTTAAACAATTTACAATATATATCACATACCTAAGAACACGAAAAAGTTTAAACTAATAGTTATAGAGCGGTCCTTTAAACAATATATAACATCATTTGAAGTTTAAATTAATACTCCCTCTGGTGTTTTATATACAAGAGAAAGTTGAGTCAACAAAAGTTGATGCATCTAGTTCAAAATTTGGCTCAGATACGTCAAGTTTTGTTGACCCAACTTTCTCATTTATAGAACCAGAGGCAGTAATTACTTGTATTGTTCATCATCTGAAACCATACCTTACTGGTAAGAGATTACATATCCACCTGAGATTCTAAAGTTAACTAAAAACAAATCCCAGATACAAAATAGAGCCATCCTTCACTGAAGAGTTACCCAAAGCCATATCCTTGACTATACAACCCTTTATTCTCTTCAGTTAGTTTGTCACAAACATCACTTCAATTATTCACAAATCATCATAATCCACTTCAATCTACTTCACTTTTTATTTTTTGATTAAAACCTACTTCACTTTTGACCTGCATTAATTGAACAAAATTCATTAAAGATCACTTCCTTCAATGAAACAATGTATGAATTTTATTGAGTCTCATTTTTATGAATCGACGGTGTAAAAAGTTTTATGCACATCACAGCTAATCATGTGCGTAACCTTGAAGGTGGTTATAGATGAAAGTCAACTATTAGTAATTATCTGACCTTTATGATCGATAGCGTAGCACTGACACTTTTGATTAAAAGTGTATATGGTATCCGACATGTGTTAGTTTCTTACACCAGCACATTTAATTATATTGAATTATGTTGTTTTCTCAAATTAAGTGTTGTGCAATATCCGGTGGCGTCGTGTTTGTCTATGCCAGTGCTTCATAGTTCGATTAAAATTGTAAAAACTCATTTAAATAAGAACTTGATAAATAAAACCAGAAACATATGTGAAAGAAGAAAATTTAACCGGTGCATCAATCACCGAGGTGCTTCCTGAGATTATTCCTCATTGCTTCGCTGCGTTCTTTCGCACAAGCTTGCTGAGGAATGAGTTGACATAGTAGTGATAAGCTACAACGCCGAATAATGAAGCTCCGCCGACAAACACAATGGTTACCGCCATTTACCTCTCCGACGGCAATGGTTACCTCCGAATAACCACTGTGTTGTAATTGGTGGTGTGGATTCTAATTTTACTTGGGAGATATATTATTCCCCAAGAAAAGTGTGAACTTGGTCATGCTTTGTTATCATCGTGTGTTCATGTTCTCAAGTATACTCATATTCACATATGCATTTTACGCATTTACGGAGTTAAATCAATGAATCTTTCATATAGTTTAATTAAGCTAACTGCACATTGAGTTGGTCTCTATTTCAATCATGTAAAGTGCATAACATAATTTACCACCAAGCCATATCCATTGCAGGTAATGGTTGTAAAATTAAGGGAACAGAAAATTGGCTCGGACTCTAATAAGGTTAGACAGCCCTATAAGGTTAGACCTGCTACAGTGCAGGACAGGACAGGACAGTGGCATAATAAACTCAAGGTTAGCTGCTTATATTTCTAAAACTGCAGCACTGGCTGCTTATATTTCATTTGGCCATATTCAGGTATGGTGGTCTTGGAGGAGATCAAAATATTGGTAAAATCTGGCTAATGTTATTTTCCTGTAATATATGCTCAAGATAAGGAGACAAATATGCATGTTTAAACCTCTACCAAACCTTAGTAGAATCTCAGTTTTGGCCACATTGGTTTAAACATGTCTTCTTAAAACGATTTGTTCATCCGCACTATATACTTCATGAGAGAAAACTAGATATTCTTATAAGATCGTATCTAAAATGCAATATTATTCTCCCACATAACATGCATATAAATACATAGATATACCTACTCAAAAAGAAAAAAAATACACAGATCTACGAGAGTATCTCAGCAACTTAAACAATCATTGAATTTAAAAGAAAGGGATAATCTATAGGACATAGGCTAAAGTATTGTCATCTGCATCACCCTTATCTCTTTAGCAAACAATCCATCAATATAAAGTCAAACCTTTGATTTACATCTGCTAATTTTATTGACAAGAAATGATAATATACAGAAAGTCGTACGGATTTATTCTTAAAATTGAGCGGTACAAACTTCATATCATACCATTATGTATCCTACGAAATTTCCTACAGACAATGTCAAAGGCAATGAATGAAGTAGGACTAAGATGGTGAATGAATCACAATACATGTGTTATGTTCTTCCTCGGAGGTGCTATCGGTATTAGGCCTAATAATTAGGTTGGCTCTCTATGGCAGATATAATATCAAATCTGTTATAAGGGAACAATTGAAACTTTTATTTCGTGTTGCAGTCATCAATCATTGTACAGAATCCCCAAATATTGTTTATAGCAATTTCCAAGGCTGAAGAATCAAAATTCAAAGCCTCTACCTTTTGGAAACTAAGGCCATACCATCTCGTAGGGACTGAGACTGGCACTGAGCAACAGAGTCAACAGCTAAGCAATAATAATGAAAACATAATGCCCAACAAGTTATAGAATTTCCCTAGCTATGCAATTTAGGCATTTGGCTACAAGTTGAAATCTGCAATCAAAATTTTGGCTGATATGATTCCCAAAACATTTGTTCTGTATAACTAAGCATGCAATTTTTATGACACATCCACATGTTTGTTTTTACTTTTCACCTTAAGCAATATATATACATAAAAACATGGAAAAGTGCAACAGATGGAAAGGAAGAAAAAAAAGCTTTATAGCCGCAACATAAACTATAAGAGTGCCAGCAATCTTTCTAATCTTATTTGAAGTTTAAATTAAGAAATACTTGTACTTTTCAGCATATGAAACAATACCCTACTGGTATGTGGTTACATTACATATCCACCAAAATATCCTAAAGTTAACTAAATCGAATCACATAAACAAAAATAGAACAATCCTTCAAGAGATGGCCAAATTCATATTCTTGAGTACACAAACCTCTATTCTCTTAACTCTTCAGTTAGGTTATCAAAACACCACTTCAATTATTCACAAATCATCTCAATCCACTTCACTTAGGACCTGCATCAATTGAACAAAATTCATTAAATTTTACTTCCTTCCATGAAACAATGTCAGTGAAACTAAAATCTAAACGAGCTTAATTTTTAAGCACTGTGGCGTAAAAAAGTTTTAAACAGTCAGTACATTCACAAACATTGTCTAACAGTTATGATTATGAATGATTGACAATGTAAAAATTATGTAAATAGCGACACTACTACAAATTTTGTAACACCAACACTTCTAATCGAATGCATGTTTGGTGTCCAACACATGTCTGTGTCTGACACCTACACATGTGATTACATTGAATTATGTCATTTTTGCAAATTACTATCGTTGACTACATGGCTACCTGTGTCATGTCCGGTGTCGGTACCGGTAAAAAATTGCAAAGAGAATTTGTGCATTCTCACAACAAAAATTATCTCAATGCAAACAATTGAGACAGAAAATCTACCCGATGCATAAATCAATCACCGAAGCGCTTTCTGAGATAATTCCTCATGGCTTCACTGCGTTCTTTCGCACGAGCCTGCTGTGGAGCAACGTTAACGAACGAGAGATAAGCTCCAGCACCGAACAACGAAGCACCGATAGCAAACATGGCGGCGGTTACCGCAATTTCCTTTCCCGTCGGTGGGTACGACCAATACACCATGTTATTTTTCAAAGCACTGAAATTTTATTTTCATTTTTATATGTGAAAGCTATTTTCTATCAGCCCCAATTTAGTTTCTTAAGCCTTTGTTAGGTGAAAAGAAGCTATAAGCTATCTGATAGTTGAAAGTTAGTTGATAGCTGAAAAGTTAGTTTATTGCTGATGATTGGTAGCTGATAATTTATAGCTGAAAAGTTCGCTTATTAAAAATAATGTGTTTGGTAAAATTAGTTGTTGAAGTGGCTGATAAGTATAAAATGACATTATTATTTTTTATAAAATATATACATAAAAAATTACTTAATTTATTTCTTTTTAAATATTTAAATTTATTTCAAATTACTTTCATACCTAAAATGATAAATATATTTTATGAATTCAATTAACATTTTTTTTACTAAACATTTGTTTCACTATTTATTGTATATTTTATTTTAAAATATAATTATATTACATGAATCAAGAGCAAAGTAATAAGAAAAATATAAAAAACTACAACATGAGGTAATAAGGAAAATAGAGCAAGGTAATAATAACGTGCAAAATGCTGATTGCACCTAAATATAAAAAATGGGTAGTTATGTTTTATTTTTCTCACTAAAAGTGGGTAGTTATGTATGATTGTGGGTTGTTTTTTTATTAAAAATATAATAAAATTAAATTAATGAGGTTAAAAATGGAAGAAAGTATAAAAAGCTACCAGCTATAAGCTAAAAAGATACTTGAAATAGCTTTTCACAAAAAGCTATAAGCTCATGAGAAAAGTTTGTTACCAAACACGTCACGTTTTCATCCAACGAGCTTATAAGCTAATCTAACAAGCTATAAGCTAACTTATTTGTGTTACCAAACACAGCCTAAGTCCTTAGCTCATCTATTCGGTAAAACAATACATAATATAGATAAGGTTCGGGTTTCAAACCCTGACAACAAAACAACAAAAATTTAAAACAAATAAAAATAAATTAGTTTTTGATATTTTTCTTTTGACAATAAATTAATTCATCTATTATAATGAAATCGACTAATTTGTAGTTCATATAAAAGTGTTGTATATTATTCTATCATTCAAGGTTGGAAAGGGAATAATTGGTGAATTCTTTTGTTTCTCAAGTATGAAGATTATGATCATGATAAGAAAAAGGGTTTGGAGGAAGAGGGTTCGTGTAGAAATGAAGTAAATGGAAGTTGGGTTGATTATGTCTATCTTAAATAGAAAAATTGGATTTTTTTTTCCTTCTATATGTGTGAAGTGTAGAGCCGTGAGCGTGAAAGTAAAATTTCTCAAAATTCTAAAAAATAGAGATTGTAACTTTGTGTGAACGATGATTTGCGTCGCTCATGGGAAAAGCACACGACAATCGCATTTTTGCGATACTTTGCGTCTCTCAGGTGACACAAAAAGAAACATGAATGTCTTAAAAGAGTTGACACACCTAAGAACCAAAATACTCTAATTTTTAATCCAACGCCTCTCCAGAGTAACTTTATGCAATTAGAGCCTAAACCACCACACCTAGATGAATATGTATAGGGAACATGGGGGCGTTTGTTTTGGGGAAACACAAATTATTCCCAGGAATAACATACTCGGGAATGAAAATATGAAAATTTGATTCCTGAGTATTTGTTAAAAAAAGTGTTTGGCAAATAACTTGACATTCCTAAGAAAATTAGAAGTTACATTTTAAAAAAAATAAAAAACTAAGCAAAATATCATGGGAATGCACATTCTCATCTCTTTACATGAGAATAAATTCATGGGAATAATGAAAGTTATGAGAAGTTACTTCATTCCCAGGAACCTTTATATCCAGGAATATTTTTATATTTCTTTCTCAACCTCATAATAAACATGAGTATAATCATTCCTTAGCCATGTATTTCCGGAAATGTCATTATTAACCTTGAACCAAACACCCCCATGAGTTAATTAGTTATATATAAATGTGAAAGGTTTTCCTATTTAAGGGTATTTTGGTACTTTTAAAAAATTAACATTTTTCTCTTCTCTATTTCTTTTGTTTTTCTCCTATACCAGATAGTATATCAAATTTACTCTATTTCTCACATACTTCTCTCTTTCCACACTCTCTCACATATTTCTCTCGTCTCATACTCTCTTTACAACCAAACACACAATTAGTTAGAGTCCAACATTATGCTTTTTGGTCGTCAAGTTAATTCTCCATTTTAAATTATGGATCGTGTAAAAGTTCAAGTATGGTGATGGATTAAGATCAAGTTTAAAACTTTCTCTAATCTTATCTTTTATCTTATATCATTTTATTGTCGTTTACTGTAATCTTGATTCTTTATTCTTTGCATTTTCTTTTTGTTACCCTTGTACCGGAATAGTATCTTTTAATAAATTTTGGTTTTATTCAAAAATAAAAATATTCTCTATACATAATATATATTTTGACACAAATGAGCAACTTTACCCTTCAAAAATCACATCTGATTAGCATAATAGACTAACTACATTTTAATCCCCTCATGTTTGCTCATAAGCCAATCTATTTATCAAAATGTATCTTTCAACGACACAAACTTATCGAGAACTACGATCTGATCGACCTTTTTTAAAGGTTGAGCAATAGAGCAACCTTCATTTTTTTTATTACCAAAAAACTGTTTTTTCGGATGGAAAAAGATGAAAAAGGCTCGAAAATTGCTGTTCGCGCATGTAATAAGACCGAAAAACACCAGTAAATGACCAAAATGCACCTTGACACTTAACTGCCGTTGATTCTCTATTCATCGACAGTTAAATGCCGATGCATTCAATTATTCAGACAACAGGTTCTGCATAATGCATTCAAGCCATTTTTCGACCTATTTTTACCTGTAACTCAACCACATCATTTCCAGAGGCAATGCAACTCATACATCATTTATAATCAGTCATAAACAAGAACAATAAATAATCTTTTAGAATTGACCATAATTTAATCAATCCGACATTCTGTTAAAACTACACGAATGTTTGAAATTCATCAAAACATTAAAGAGTGTTTGAAATTAAACAACACATTACATATCATTACATTAAATCTCTATTGACATTCTACGCACTTGCAGATGAAACGAACACACATATATAATATATTATCTTCAACCACATTCCTAAACATAAATTCTACGTCGCTATCGTTGCGAATAAGCCAAGGCACATAATCTGCCCTTTTCCACGTGTGTTCATCTTTATCTTCTCACAGGTCTATGCAAGACATTTGAGCAAATAAATTACGTGTATATTTATTTTTACCAAGATACTCAAAATGTGTTTAGTTGTGCCGTGTATAAGTGACATGTATATTGGGTGAAAAAATTGGATTTGATGGTTTAGATGGAAGTGATATGGAAGTTGATGATGAAATAGTGAGGAGAGGGAGCAGCTGCTGTTATCAGCTGATGGAACAACGCATCAGTAGTTAACTGCTGAAGTTTTCAAAACCGACAATACTTAACTACTGAAGACCAGGAAACCGACGGCAGTTAAGTGCCGAGGGACATTTTGATCATTTACTAGTTTGTTTCGGCCTTATTAATGGTGTGAACAGCAAATATCAAAAGCTCTTCACAATAGAAAACGGGTTAAGGCCCGTTAGAATGGCCCAACACATTCACTGAAGTTTATATACACCCAACCCTCAGTTCGCCTCAAACACCAAACCCTAATTCCTCCCTCTGCGTCTTCATCTTCCTCCCTTCACCGCACACACACTCACACACATTCACCAAAATGGGTCGTGTCAGAACCAAAACCGTGAAAAAATCCTCACGCCAAGTAATTGAACGTTACTATTCAAAAATGACCCTAGATTTCCACACCAACAAAAAGATCCTCGAAGAAGTTGCATTGATTCCATCGAAACGTCTTCGCAACAAGATCGCTGGATTTTCAACCCATCTCATGAAGCGTATTCAAAAGGGACCGGTTCGTGGAATCTCGTTGAAGCTACAAGAGGAAGAGCGTGAGAGGAGGATGGATTTCGTTCCTGATGTTTCTGCTATCAGGACTGACCATATTGAGGTTGATAAGGAGACTCTTGATATGCTTGCTGCTCTCGGTATGTCCGAGATTCCCGGGGTTGTCCAGGTTGATCCTGTTCCTGTTCAGCAGGTGCCGTTTGGAAGAGGTGCTGGTGCTGCTGCCGGTGGTGGAAGAAGGTTTTGAGATTTTGATGTTTAATGATGAAATATGTTTTAGAGTACTTCTGTTTTTGTTTCTGTTTCTGAGAATTATGTTACTGGCTTTTGGATTTTGAATTTATTTTGGTTTTGTATTTTATTTTGGATGGTAAGGAATGACATAATCTATCGTTGGATTAAGTTCTATGATTTGATTTGTTGCTTTGTTGTTTAATTATCGGGTGGTAATGTGAAGAACTCTTCACACAATTGTTCATTATTTGTTATTTCCAATAGTTATGGCTTAATGGTTGATAATGGTGACTGGTGAGTGTCTTGCATAATTAACATTCTTAGCACAAACACATTTAAAAACATTTAATCAAAGCCTTATTGAGTATGAGTGCTCAACACCGACACAACAGTGACATTTGTGTCTGTGATTACATTTGATTGTATTGTTTTTTCAAAATATAGTTATGTGTCTGTTGTGTTTGTGTCGGTGCTTCGTTGATTTGAACTCTTGTGTGTAGCATTATGAACATGACTTATCTTCCATCTATATGGTATACCGATGATCTATCCGTCCAACTTATCTTGTTGGAATTGTTAAACATGTAAATATTTATTTAATGACTTGTGTTTTCTCTGGGTTTATTGTCTTGGATTTGGAGTTCTCATATGAATGATTGGTGATGGAGGGGATATGGGACAATTAGACTTTTAAAAGTTTGGTTCTTAATTGAGGATCCTTATAGGGACAGGGTATCTGTGATTTCTTTCAAGGTCTTCTATTGAAATTTTGTTTTTGATTATTTGGAATTTCTTTCTGCAATATCAAGGAATATGGAGTTTTTTTGATGGGGTGAGTATTTGTTTGTATGTTTAACTTTGGTGCCTCATCTTACATGAGTTTTGCTTCCTTGTCTACAATGCTGCTAGCTTGGGTTTTGTTTTGGTAGCTTTTTGTGTGGGAAACAGAATTTAATCACTTTCCTGGGTGATGCCCATGATAATAGTGGTTAAAGTCATGGTTTCTTTTGTGGTGTTACTAGTAATTCTTTTCCTTGATTTGTTTTAGTTAAATTTTACCCACCTCCTCGAAAGCCTGTCTATTGAAATGTAGCTCACATCCCCTCTATTTTTTCAATGAGCGCAAATCTCCCTTGCTTTTGTTGCCTTGTCACGTTGTTTCCTTTTGAGAATCAATTGATTAATTGTTTACCGAGATATTGGACTAGTCACGACAAATCAACTTTAGTTAGAAGATTTGATAAAATTGTGGCTGATTGTGTTTTGGTGTCAAGATTTATAACACCCATTTTGGTATTTTTAGTATTTTATTTTGATGCCACTGTGGAGATGTTGAACTGCTATATGTACGAGAGCTTTATTTGTTTAGACATTCCCTTGCAGTTCTAGCAAAAGGGGTGGCTTGTGTCACCAATTACACAACAAATAGAATGTAAGTTTTTGACTATCTTTCCATGTTTCATCGTGAAATTTTCAAGACATTGTGACAATAATATTTCTGATAATAGGATTTCTTAAAATATCAATCCTATAACTTGAAAATTACACCCCTTCCAATATCTTAATCTTCTCTACTCATGAGACAGCACCTGAACACTCTTGCTCGGCAGGGTCCAGGTTCCCCCCCCCCCCCCCCCCCTACGGATTTAGAGATCATCTTGAAATGTAAGGTACATGTAGGACTTTTATAAACTTTATTGAAAAATGCTAAAAAAAACGCCTTTTGTTTAATGCTCACAAACACCCGTTGTGGAAATTGTGTTATTCAATTCTTTAAAAGTCTCAACTATTCTTTTCAACACAACATTGTTTCCCCTAGCTAAAAACCTTTAGGGCACTTGTTAGTCAGCAAGACCCAACTTTATAAACCTGCTGAACAACTAAAGGTAAAATCTACCAGTCTTCGATGAATCACCTCTAATGACGGTTCCACGATATAAGCCACCACCAAAGAGACAATTGTAATGTATAACGATGATAGCTTGTCTAGTCTACCACATGCAAATCAAGAAGCATAAACTAGAACGAACAGAAACAAAAAAGAACAGCAGTCATCAATCGATTATATCAAACAAAAAAGAACTCTTTTAACTCTAGTTATAAACCCGTCAAACTTTGCCATTATGCAATTTTATTAAGAGAAAAGAATGGATGCAAAGAAAATCACAAGTCTATAACGAGGAGGTTCTGTTCGGTTTGTGCTGCAAAACAACCGCCTCCTATTCCATGCGACATATTGTAGATCCCTCGTCCCTGAACAAATGCATACAGTATTGTTTATAAGGATATGGCTTTAACCAAACAAGTGGAGACACACCGACACAATTGAACTTACAATCATAAAAAGTGAGGCTGCAGTCAATGCAAGTGAGTATACTTTCTGGAAATACTTTTGCTTCTCAATAATCACTGGTCTGAATGGTGCTTCTGTTGGTTCTGCCATCCGGCATATGGCCAACAATTATCTCCTAAATGCTTTTCCCAATTATGTTAAAGGAGGAAAAAGAAAAACAGTGCATGAAATGAAGTGGAACGGTAAGCCTTGAACTAATGCCAGAAGGATGGAAAGAAAAATTCAACGCTGAAGGAGTCTATTCAACGCTGAATGAAAACACCAGTTCTGCATAATCATGAGGGAAGTTTAAGGGAGAATCATGGTGAATCAAATGATATGAATTGGCTAATAAATGCCAGTACTTTACCAAAGTCTGCTGTATTGTCCAGTCAGTTACCGAAACTACAAAGTAAACTACAAGAAGCTTTATACTTCAAAAAAATCATTCCTAAGAATGCAAAGAAATGAAAGAAGCTTTAGGCCTCCTAGTTCCTTACACCTTTTTATAATCAAGTTCAAGAGGGTACAAGCACATCATCCCTTGATTAATAAGGTACCCAATTGAACTATATGCAAGGGAACATCACTAATCCATTCACATCATCCAAACCCGGAGTTGCCAATCGTGGATAGGCTATAGCGCCACTAAAGCCGCTATTTGACAATATTTTGTACTAGATGGTGTATTGCAGAACAACAGCGGTTTATCCATATTCCGCTACCCTATATGATAGCGCCACAATAGCTTTTATTTAATAACACTGGTCGAAAACTAGTAAATTATGGGAGGGATAAGCCATGATATAATTGTACAAGGAGGATAAGCCATGATATAATTGTACAAGGAGGATAACCAATCAGACATACACTTTCCATTCAATAAAAAAGCAACTAAAACTGGACATTCCCATAACATGTTAAGACTCTAGAAATTATTTCGATGACATAGAGATAACTTATCCAGTCCTCAAATATATTCAAAACAAAAGCATTCATAAAAAGTTCAAAATTTGAGGATTACCAAGCTACTGATAAAAGTAAAGATTTTTCTACCAAACCAAATTAACTCCATTTTGTCTCAAATTTAATATGTGGATCTCTAACATACAGATATTCATTTATAAATTTGTATTTGGTCAAAAAGTATTATATAACAAATGAAAACAGAAATCATGTAAGATCATCTCTAATACATTCATTAATACTCCAAATTTGTTGTGGGAAACTTGCCACGCCTGTGCTGTACTGGCCACCCAATTTATTTAATCTTTGAATAAATGCTAACAACAAAACAAGCAGGTAATGGCAATACCATTCAAGAGTCCAACAATCCTACGAGGCTACGACAAAGCTTGAAGGCAAATGCTAAACTCAATAGCAGGGACATGACAATTTAATCCAATCCACGTTGCTTTGATCTCACCCAAGACTCAAGAAATTTTAATTAGTATAGACAAGAACATATACTAATACTACAAATATTTTATACATAAACGATAAGATTCTTAAATCATTATAACCAAGCGAAAAAATATAAGGCACCTCAAACTATTGTTATGGCGTGGCCAAAATGAACATGTTGATCGCAGTGTCTTAATAAGTTGTTACAGTTGGTTTCATTCAATTTTTGTATTAGAGTTAGATACTAGCCATAAACAACTTGATATGCAGGTTCTGTTCAGCAGTTTCAGCAAGACTTGTTCTGTGTATTAGTATGGTTGTCGCTCATGTCATGTGGGAAGAAGGTATGTAAAGGTCTGTGTATTAGATTTAAGGACGTTTGGAGTTGAGAGGCAGGGTCCAGAAATTAGAGGTTATCTTGAAAAGTTTCATGTAACAAAAATGTAGGACTTTTATAAACTCTATTGAAAAATGCCAACAATTGTCTTCTGTAGGAATTGTTATTTAATTCCTTAAAAGTCTCAGAAATTATTCTTTTCGACACTGACATTTTTTCCCCTCAAGAAAAACCTTTAGGGCACTTGTTAGTTAGCAAGACCCAACTTTATAAACCTGCTGAAATTCGATGAAAGACAGGTAAAATCTGCCAGTCTTCGATGAATCACCTCTAATGATGGTTCCACGCTATAAGCCACCACTAAGAGACAGTTGAAATGTATAACAATGTATAGGAAAAATAAACTGTTATACTTGTCTAGTCAACCGCATGCAAATCAAGAACCATAAACTAGAAGGAACAGTTTACCAAAAACAAGCAAGAGACCCAAATAAAAAACCAGTAGTTTGAGTCATCGATTGATTATATCGAACAAAAAAGAACCATTTTAACTCAAGTTATAAACCCACAATGGTGGTCAAACTCTGCAATTATGCAATTTTATTAAGAGAAAAGAATGGATGCAAAGAAAATCTCGAGTCCATAATGAGGAGGTTCTGTTCGGTCTGTGTTGCAAAACAATCACCTCCTGCATATGGTATTAAAAACCTTTTTGTTCTTTCATACAAGTTAGTTGGATGATATAGTTTGTCATTTGTACACCACCTCACATTTTAAACACAAATGAACAAAACGCAAGTGAATCACCCTTGGCATCACAAGTTTGGACATAAACCAAACGCAAGCTTTTGAAAAATCATAGCTTAAACTTCCCATTTGATGCTTGTATTGTCATACTGAATATTGATATTTTATTGAGGAGGTTTATAAACAATAATATTATATCATCTGATGAACAAAATGTAAATATTTAGTAGAATAATTAATAATTGAAAGAAATGTGTGTAACACAGGAAGTCGCAATTTGCACGTAGTGATGCATTAGACTGATACTTCAAATTTTCTGGTCGAACTTCTCTGTACTACTACTTACAATTTCAATTATCTCTTTCGTTCTTCAATTGGGGCAACGTATACGACTTTGCACAAGTGAGAGATTAAAGTTGAGTTGCGCGGGTAAAGTTGGAGGTTTTCGGGGACACCTATTAGGGAGTAAAAATGGAGAAGATAAGTTATATTATCAGTGTGAAAATATAACTTTGATCTACATAGATGAACAATGAAAAGCTTGTATAACAGAAAAATTTAATTTACAAATCTGATTTGTACATTGTGATCAATCAACTTATTTAGTTATCAATCCTAACTAACTTATACCACTGTTTATAACAAACAGTTAGTTAACCAACTAGTCAGTGACTTACAATACAAGCAACTTCCGATTCTTTCTCAATTCCACAATTAACATGCAAAGAGAGGAAAAACTAGCTACTGGAAAAGAAGCTAATACACAAAGTTAAGAAGACGAGCGCACAGAAAAGACCAAGAATGAGGTTTGCTGTGAATAATAGAACCACAACTTTTCCAAATTACCACTAAGATATCAATCAGTCAATTTTGAATCTTACCAAATGTGCATCCTACGTATCGCATAATGGGCCGATGGCCAATACGCACATCTGGTTTAACATTAACTGTCACATGATAACGCCGGTACTGAATTGAATATGATATCAGATTAAACTAAACTTCAATTTGTTAATTGACAAGTTGTCAAATATTACGAAAGAGTTTCTTGAAAGATCTTGAGTACAAGTGCAAACAAAGAACAAAGAGCTAAAAAAGCAATCAAAATAAACTCGTTGCTTAAGATTATGCACTGCAAAAAATATAAAAATAAATTAAGGGTTACAGAACAATCATAATACAATGATTTGCTCACTGTTCACTTTAAGAAAGCAGCACCAGTTTCACCAAGATATCAGTTGTTGTAGTCTTGACCATGCATTGTTAGCCTTCCAAAATTGAAGCGTGTCAAGGGCGATACATAGCAATGGTAAGGATGGAAGAAAAAAAAAAAACCTTTCTTTGGTGTGTCAACCAAACAAGACTAACAATCAAATGAAAGGCTCAAACTTAATCTTCTCAAATTGGTTTTAAAATTAGAAAAGAAAACTGAGAGAGAAGTAAAAGGCATTCTTCTCTACCCCTTTACTCAAACAATATACTTATGTCATATACTGGAAAGTTTATCTTGGAATCGTTCCTTTTTCTTTAAGGATACCAAAACTGCTTATAGTTAAGGGCACCGGTACCCTCATGAAACAAGGGGTATCAAATGATCCTCTTATATTATATCTTAAATTATAATATGGCTTCTCAGCTTTTAAATGCTTGGTAAGTGGGAAAAAAAACAGGTCATAACATTTCAGTTTTCAGTGGTGAATGCTTGTAAAAAATACTGAAAAATGGAAAGATGAAAGTTATTTTGGCTAAATTCTCTACGCTTATTAAAGAATGTAAAATCTATTTTTGGACAGTGCTCATTTTGTGACGTTAAACTGTGTTTTGCAGAAAAGACCACCAACTGCTTATAAGTACTAGTACATTTTCAGGACATAGAAAAGACTATAGATTACAATGCAAGAAACTGAACATTGCTATAACAAGCTAATAGCACCATCAATTTAATCCAATACAGAAGCAGAACCATACCTTTCATAAGACAGACAATGATCCACAAAAGCATGGCAGAGACAACGGGTTCACAGTTCCCGTTGTCTCTGCCATGCTTTTGTGGATATTAACACAAAGATGAGAGTTATAGACAATTATATTATGCAGCAAAATAATATTGATTGAATTTGGTGAGGACCATGTTACTGTCTATTACAGTTGGAACTCTGTGAGCAACAGTTATAACTGTGCATTCTTCAAATTCTTGTCTAATTATTCTTTGTAGAATGGCATCTGTGGCTGAATCAATGGATGCAGTATCTTCATCCAAAACAAGAATTATGTTCCTCTTTAAGTAGAACTCTTCCGAGGCAAAATAATTGCCGTTGTCCCAAGCTCCAATTTCCACCTTCATCGGTCACTGCAAAACTTAACAGAATTAGACTTTAATGTTGAAAGACTAAGCTAGATTGTTGCGAAAGACTGACCAGTAGAGTCCAACAGACTTGGTAGCTTGCTGATTGTTTCCTTAAGCTGACATTTCTCTACAGCCTAAATATACAAATCAAATATAATCAAACATGTTCTTATTGAATGACTCATATAAATTTTAACTACATTTATTGCATATTTCATCATCTGAGTACAGGCCTAGAGGGTCCAGGTTTGTTCTAATGCTGCCCTTGAAAAGAGTTGGTTCTTGAGGGATTATGCTTAGCTTCATTCTCAAATCTTTTAATCCCATTGAACAAATGTTTATCCCATCAATAAGAATATCAACTCTTGAAGGCTCAATTAAGCGGAACAAAGCACTAATCAGTGTACCTTTTCCACTTCCAGTTCTTCCAACAACTCCAACCCTACTTCCTCCTTTAAGGACTAATGGAGCATTAGGAAGATGTCTAATCTGAAATCAATATACAAAAAACAGCAATTATATGGAAAATTTATGTCTATTTCTCACGAATAAAATAGGTGACAACATCGAAAAATAGAGATGGATGGAACATTACCTCTAAGCCTTGAAGATCAATCTTTCCCTTGGAAGGCCATGAAAATGGTGGCTGGTTATTATCCACAATGGCAGGAGGCTCAGCTGGTATGTGAATGAATTGTTTGATTCTTTCGAAAGAGATGATATAGTTTGATAAGTTGGAAAACCATCAAGTCCAGAATATTTGTGCTCCATTCAAGGTAAGAGCATAAGAAAGAGACAATACCACACGGCCTGCGCAGAACAGGAGAATTTCCAATAGTTTTTGGTTATGTAACTAATGTGTACATGTGTGTATAAATATTACCAAACTGCTCTTTGTGCATAGATGTGTTAAATTCTAACTTTTCATCTTCCTATACAAATTAGTAGTATTTATATTTGGATAAAACTAGTAATAAATGTAACTAATCATTTGAAAATGTGCTTATATTTAGGGGATAGATATCTTTGAGGAAGTAGAATGAGTAATAAAGCTGCAGTGATGACAGTCAAATTTAGAAGTGCTTCAATCCTTAAAACTAACCATTCCATTACCACATTTGAATGAAAGAACAATGAAGCATCTGTGTCCAAAAGGAGTTGAATCAAAGAAAAGCATTGGAGCATTGAAGATAGCTGTAGTGAAGCTTGAGAAGAAAGCAGTAGAAGCTTTTAATCCCAAAAGTGCAGCAAAGTAAGACCTTACATATACAAAATAAGTACTAGAAAAAGAGAGTAATGCATCAGTTACTTTTGGAATTTCAATGGCAATAGCAAGCCAAAAGTTTGATGAAGTTTGCAAAGCCAAAAAAGCACATTGTCCTAATATAACCAACCACAACATCAATGTCCCTTTGGAATAATTAATATAATCCAAAAGTGGCTTCCATCCAACATTACCAATCACATCAATAACTATAAGTATGTATTTTTATAAGTAGTTAGAATACAATGTCAATGTTTTTGATGTTCAATAACATCACTCTTTTACCAAGTATGTTTTATTTTATCTTTAGAGGAATTATGTTGGTTGACATACTTTACTTAATTGATGTTAGGTTTATTAGGTACTCTCGATTTTCACCATCAAAGAAAAATGTGGGTTATACATGTCTGCAGCATAGAAGGACCAGTAATGATAGAAGAAAACAAATTCATTATAACTAAAAAATAAAGGACAGAGGGATAGCAAATTTTTACTATTGTTTTAAGAACCCGATTGTGGCTTTTTTTTGTTTAATTAATTAGACTATTTTTATTTTTTTTTGGTTCTAAGTTCACTAATATTTCACTCTAAATTTAAAATGCTGTTCATTTTAAGATCAACCTCAAACTTAAATTTTTACTATGACAAGGAAATCAAAGCATCTACGAAACTGTAAGGAGAGTGGAAAAATTTAATTTTTAAGGTGATTAGGGTTATAATCTGACTAGTCACAGAAGAAAAGTGAATTTTTTTATGGCTTCAGGGGGCTTAGCAAATGATATAGTATTAATAGAGTGACTTTAAAAAAGGTCAAGTTTCAAACAAAAATTGTCTCGACGTATGTAAATGTCACAATCAAATCAACTACAACGAATAATTGCACCAACACCACCAATAATGTAGTTTACATCAAGAAAGAGTAGGAACCTGAAAATGTGTTTAGATTGAGGGTTTTAGAGAAAAAGAGAAAGCTCACCTTTTTGTTTTAAAATACGAGCACTAAATTCATCAGCGGCATATTGTGCAAACTGGTGACAAATTGCATTGTGAACATAAATATGGGTATCAACTCATATCCATCAGCAATATATATCGAATTTGTTATATCTATAACATAAATAACGAAAAATAAATAAATAATTTTTATTGATGTCAACTCATAATTGACAACTCTACCGATCTTTGTTGATAAATAAATAAGAATTTGCCTTACAAATTAGGATGATGATGACTTATAATGTCACATAAGCCTCCTTAAAAAAAAAAAAGTCCTGTAAACATGTATTTAATGCCACAAGCATAAGAATTTTCCAGGTGTTTTGCTCCAAAACACTAAGAAAATACAAAAATACCCCTAGTGACCGTTAACGGCCACCACGGATCAACAACAACGACGTTAGTCAACGACACTTAACTATTGTTGAAGTGTGCTTTTGTGTTTTGCTAATGTTTTGGAACAGAAGAACAATTTTCAAAAACATCCTAGATATAGCATATAGGATAGCACATTTGGGGAAAGAGTCTTATCAAGAGATTTCACAACCTGATTATGGAATGCCAAAGAACATTGTTTGTGTGTATTTTCTCGCTCTAACTCATTGTTTGATGTTTGGCTTATGAAGGAATACGGTAATAAAGAATCTTGGATTAAATTGATCCATCTTCCTTTTTTTCCTTCCCTTGGTCTTTATTCCAAGGATCCTAAGATAGTATACATTTCTGAGGATGACAACAATGTGCTGCTTCTAATTTGAAGTGGGTTGTTTACGGTCCCAAATACCACACTACAAACACTATCAAGATTGAAGACTTCAAGTTGGGTAGACTCAAAGGTCTACGTTGAGAGTTTGGTATCACCTTCATTTTAATACTAGAGTTTGGATGATGTGCTATGTCAGCTATTATGTTAATTTTTGTTTATGTTATTTATGTTTTAAAGGCTAGTTTGGATTGTCATTGACTTCATATATAGGTCATAGTTAATTAACTGTTGGATGAAATTTGTGCACCTTGAGATATTGTTGTTTTATTTTCATCATACATTGCAATTTTACATTGTTCACAATCACACATTGCATTAGATGGTTTATGGTTTGATTGTCTTAGATTGGAAATGGAATTTAGATTGTATTTGCTGATGCATTCCTTTGTTTATCAGTACCACACTGCACTCAATTCAAGTACCACTACCATGCATAAATTATATCACACTTTCAAAATTGTTAGACTTAATTGAGCAATTCAATCACCAAATCCAAAACTATAATCTCAAGTAGTATTGCTAAATTGTCTTCGACCTCGCCTCATTTCTTCAAGAACACTACCAGTTCAATGTTTATAGTTGTCTCCACATCTTCATGCCTTGCCACCTTTTTCCTTTCTTATGTATGCAATTTGTTAAAGCATTGTCTTAAGTGTTGTAACTTCCCTCATGAGAGTGGTTGAAAAACTACACTGAATATGACCAAAGTCACAAGAACCTTGCTTTGTTCTGCCATGGTGCTCCAGACTTAATTCCATTCAATTTCGCTTCAGAGACCAACGTGTAAGGGATGCTACCTTTCAGGTTATACCTATTGAAAAATTTCTTATGATAAATATATTTACTTATAGACTTCTTGCAGCTTAACAATAAAAGATTTTCTTAAGAGAAGAATCTAGGGAGGAAAGTGTTTAGAGGTTATTGCCTAGAATTGGTTTCGTTTATGTCGAGGTATAACAGTGAATTTTAAATAGTCATGTATAGTGTTCTTTGGATCAACTATTTTATCAGCATTGCTCACAAGAATTTACTTTCTTAAGCTTGGATCAATAACTTCTTCGTTACTTATATTGTTCTTTCTAGCCGGGATCAACTATATATCTTCAAGAAAGTGAACTATATGATTCTTTCGGACCTGCTGCACAAATACACAATAATTTATGATTAAGGTTAATAGTTGATATATATATATATATATATATATATATATATATATATATATATATATATATATGAGCTATTAATCAAGTCAGCTCAGTTTCTACATGGAATGTGAAGTTGGACCATGTTTTGCTAAATTGTTTTAGAAGAGAAAACCAGAAAGATGTATATACTTTAAGATAGCTCTATGACAGAGTTGTTTCAGGATCAAATGATAAAATCATTAATTGTGAGGATAAAAAGCATGATCCACCCAAGACTTTGGTGTATCAAATACTGAAGAGGTTTGGACATTGGATGATATATGTTAATGGGAGAAACATGTCATGGATTAAATTTTAATTTTTTTTTTTTTAAAGTTTAAATTTCATATAGTTCTCGAACAAAAATAATAAATAAACTAAAACTTTTTAAGAAAATTCTTGGAGACAATTATTTTTTTACAATGAAATTTTTTGGTGGAGATTATCTATACTATATATAAGGAAGTTAAAATACATTAGTTTGAGCATATTTTAAAAAACAGCTTATTTTATGCATAAAATAAGCTGTTTTGAATAAATTGTTTTTTAAAATAAGTTGTTTTTCATAAAATAAGTTGTTTTTATAATATGTTGTTTTGAATAAGCTGTTTTTTAAAATAAGTTGTTTTGATTATGTTGTTTTTTAAAATAAGTTGTTTTGAATAAGCTGTTTTTGAAATAAGTTGTTTTGCATAAAATAAGCTGTTTTGAATAAGTTGTTTTGATAATAAGTTGTTTTTTTTAAAAAATAAGCTGTTTTAAAATAAGTTGTTTTTAAAAATAAGTTGTTTTGCATAAAATAAGTTGTTTTAAAATAAGTTGTTCTTAAATAGATATGGTTAATGGTTCGGTTTGGTTCGGTTCGGATAATTGTGGTTACTAACAGTTCAGTTCGGTTAGTGAATTGTTATCAAAATAATGGTTCGGTTCGAGAATTGGTTAATTGGTTCAGTTAATTTTGATACGGTTCAATTCGATTAACCGGTTCGACTTAGTTTTTGGTTATTTTTGCCCTCCCCTAGTCACCAGTAAAAATCGTCAGTAGAATTTTCACCAAGGATCTAAGAAATGACCATGCGGACTCTTTGTTTTAGCATTTTGACTATTGGCATAGAACCCTTGACATGTCATAAATCATAACATCTTTCATCGATGAAACCTTTACTAATCTTCATTGAATCAACACAAAGACACGTCATTAACGGCCATGTAAAATAGTTTCTTCACCAAAGTCTTGCTATCTCAATCTTTCAACACATTATTATCTAAGTTGGGATTGATAGACATCTACCAACCTCCAACTTTTGGGGGATTATAAATCGTCTCATGAGAATAAAGAAGTCAACAAATTAGTTGACTTAGTTTACTTGTTTGTCAAGTAAGTAACTGTGTGCAATGTTTAGAGTGGTTAGTTATAGGGCAGGGCATAGTAGCTTAATGTTTAGCAGCTAACAAAGTTTAGGTAAAAACATCATTAATGATTCAATGCCACCGCCAACAGCAGAATAACGAGAAAAAAGAACAAGAAAATATAAACATTATGTAATGGAGGTACGGTTTTGGGAACAAAAAGTAAAATTTTTAATCAAATTCAATTAAGATGATTGAAAACAATGTCGCATGTAAAACTAAAAAAATAATAAACAACGTACATATGTAAATCTAATTGTAAAACAAGGGTCACAAGTTTAAGTTTATTTTTCCTTGTCGGGGATAGATTTGGATTTTCTTTTCACATGTTTCGCTAGTGACTTTCTTGTATTGATTCAGACATCTCCTGTTTTTAAATTTTAGTGCTTTGATAAAAAAAAAAAGGATATTAGGTGAGAGTGTCTTTCAATTATAATAGTATTTCACAAACGAGCACGACAGGTCGGAGACGTTTTGCTACCGATGATCTTAGATGCAATACTTGATCATGAGTTGAATAATACAATAAATCTGATTTATAGTTGTTCTTGTATGAACACACAAGATATATCATCGTAGTAGATGACGTAATCTTCATATGAACACACAAGATGTATGAACACACTAGTCATATGCCCATTTTTTAAATGAGAAGGTATACACGTAAAGATACTCTTATGTCAAAGTAAGGTATAGTATAACCCGATAACAAATAAAGTGAGATGGTTATTGATTGATCATACATTGAGGGGTTAACTCCGTATTCATGGTGTGGCTCAATATGAGTACATCTAATTTGTACTATTTTTCCTAGTGTCATCATTGAGGTTGTTCCCAAATTTATATGTTTTTAACGTAATAAAAAATACACGTGAGGTTAGTAAAAAGGCGTCTTCTACGGTACACCTAAATATATGCATGTCCCGATACTCCAAACTAAAATGACCAATAGTTTTTTGACAGCATGGAATAAGTAAGTTTGACCAAATTATAGATTTTTTTTGGTTACAGACCAGATTATAGATTTAGTACTATCAAACTTGTGAGTTTTGCACTTTTAGGTTTTTATTTTATTTAATTAAATTTGATTTAACCGAAAACAAATCTGAATCTTTGAACTCCATTCAGCTTCTTCTCCTTTGGAACCAGCATTTCAAGCGAAATTAATAGAGAGAAAGAAACGAAGGAATGAACATAATACCATAGTGAGAAAGAATTAATGCTATTAATTAAATGAAGTTTTATTCAAAGATCTGTGAGATGAAATTGGTACATAGATGAACTTCTGTGTGTCCCAAAATGGAAAAAGAGAGTACGTTTTAGATGATGAAGGTTGGAGAGGAAACTGTGACAGCAGTTACTATTTTGCATTTCAGATGATGAAGGTTGGAGAGAATATAGTGATGACAGTTACTGATTTTGTTTAGTTTTAAATTAATGCTGATATGGATTATTTAATTGAAATGTCACTCTTTTATTGGTCAAATATTTGGGAGTACCGAACCACTCAATTTTGTTAGGAGTAACGTAGAAATTGCCTAGTAAAAAATATGGACCAAAAGTTGTGATCGAAAATTTTTAAAAACATGATGGAAAAAATTTAGAGGTACTTAAAAGCAAAATATAAAAATTTATTTTCTAAAAATTAAAATCCATTTGTTATATATATTTTTTTTTTAAGGAAATTCGATCTGTTTATATTGTTTTTACTTATCTATTATATTTTTAAAAGGAATCATAATCTTTTGTAAAAAAACAGAAAAAAAGAATCATTATCTTATGATTTTTTAATCAAATCAAATTAAAAGAAAAGAAAATCACAATTTTTAATATAGGGAAAATCTATATATTCCCTCCTGAAATCTTCCAAAATCATTATTAGTTCAACAAATCGCTAAAACTCAGATCTTCACGTTTAGCACACCAATTTCACAAATGGAAGAAACTACCGCCATGACAGGAACCCTAACACTTGGAGACTCACTTCCGTTGGATCTCATCGTTGAAATACTATGTAGATTCCCCGTCAAATTCCTCATGCAACTCCGCTGCGTTTGCAAGTCATGGAATTCTCTAATCTCAAACGATCCCAATTTCGCCAAGAAACACCTTCGCATGTCAACAACCAAAAGCCACCTCTTCTTCACAACCAAATGGATCATCACAAATCAGTTCACTACAACGTCTTACCCACTCGACTCTCTTCATCTCGACGCTATTTTCACCTCTAATCCCACGCCACTCGGTTACTCTCTCATTGATCCTAAATATTACAATCATCTCATCACTTCTTGTGACGGTATATTTTGTTTTGCTGTTGATAACACTCTTGCGGCTCTTTGGAACCCTACCATTAGAAAATTCAAGGAATTACCTTCTTTAGATATTCCACCTAAACGCGGTAGAACTATATATGCATTTGGCTATGATCCTTTCATTGATAATTACAAGGTTGTTTCTGTATTTTCCTATGATTTTAAATACCGGGGCATTTGCATTGAGGGTTGCAAAACTCAGGTTTACGTTTACACTTTGAGTGCAAATTCATGGAGAAGGGTTCAGGATTTTCCTTCTACGATGATCCCTTGCGGTAACGAGGGAATATTTGTGTGCGGAACAGTTAATTGGTTTGCAGATTCGAATGTTAATACTTGCACACAAGCCATTGTTTCTCTTCATTTGGGGAAAGAGTCTTATCAAGAGATTTCACAGCCTGATTATGGAATGCCAAAGAACTTGACGTTGGGTATCATGAAGGATTGTTTGTGTGTGATTTCTCGCTCGAACTCATTGATTGATGTTTGGCTTATGAAGGAATACGGTAATGAAGAATCTTGGATTAAATTGATCCATCTTCCTTTTTTTCCTTCCCTTGGTCTTTATTGCAAGGATCCTAAGATAGTATACATTTCTGAGGATGACAACAATGTGCTGCTCTTGTTTGAAGCGTTTTCTAATTTGAAGTGGGTTGTTTACGATCCCAAATATCAGACTACAAAGACTATCAAGATTGAAGACTTCAGTTGGGTAGACACAAAGGTCTACGTTGAGAGTTTGCTATCACCTTAATTTTAATACTAGAGTTTAGATGTTGTACTATGTCAGTTGAATTGTTTGTTCTTCACCATGCATTGCAATTGTACATTGTTCACGATCACACATTTGTACGTTTGTTGATATGTCTAACGCCAAAGCATGCAAATTGCATAATGTATGCTTCAAATCAGCTCTGATACGAACTCAGTTTGTTGTAACAGCCTTGCTATACCGTGCCAAAGATATGCGTACGACATGCACACGATAAAAAGCTGATAGGTTTTTTACATTTTTAAAATAAATAATTAAAATAAATAAAATTAAACACAGCCTAAAACAAATGGTTATTGCATATGATCCTAAGGCTGCAGTGGATTCGTTGCTTTTCGTCGTTCAACTATCGTACCATTAAGTTTTTTCCTTGTTGTAATACTATTGAGATGTGTTTGTTTTAACAAAATTCAATTCTTGCACATATGTAGCCTTTTGCAATCAATCACTTCAGCTTATTTGCTTAGGCAAGGAAAAATAGTGACTTTTTTTCATATTGTCTTGGATTTGGAGTTTTCATATATATGATTGGTCGTAGAAGTGATTTGGGACAGTTCAACTTTCAAATGTTTGGTTCTTAATGGGAATCTTATCATTTTGGAGTGTTTGCTTTTCTATGAAGGCATAGATTTAGTTGGCATTTTTTTTGTGCAATCCCTTGATTTGGATATTAAGCTTGTTTATCTGCTGGTTTATGTTTTGCTCTGTGGTGGGAATGAATAGTTTTCTAGAATTTTAATCCTTAACTGCAATGCTAAGGAATAGGGAATGATTTGATGGGGGGAGTATTTGTTCGAACATTGGTCCCTCGTGTTATATGGATTTTCGTTCGTTCCTTTGGTTATTCAATGATGTTTAGTTTTTCTTATGTAAAATAAAATAGAGTAAAAAGGAAGTAAAATGTTTGTGGCGAAAATTCTGAGCAAGAACACATCACCCCTTCCTAGAATTCAAGAGATCTCCTCTTATAATCATGGTAATTTTTAAAGTTTTGCTTACTCTGTTTTAATGATGCTTTAGTTTGCTTTCTTTATGCTTGTCTATTAATTTTTTTTGTGGAGATACTTATTATGAAAATAAATATATAATACTTATTATTTTCAACAAAAAAGTATAGAATGCCTTTATTTCATTCCTTTTCAGTTATTTTCATTGTTGTTGTGTTCATGCTTTTACTGTTATGTTCGGTGACATCAGCCATTCAACTAGGTTATAGTTTTACAATGCTTGAGAAGGTTAAAGGAAAACATGACAAAAAGGAAATATGTATTTATTTTGATAGCATGATGAGACGAGTGCAGTCATAAATTCATGCATTCACACAGTAATCCCAATTAGTGGCTCTTGGATCGATATCAGACGGAGCAGAAAGGAAACATTATTTATTTTTTTACCGAGCATGAACTCTTAACTGTCTCATCTTGATCAAATCAAATGGTTACCGATGTGTTGTTTTGGTAGCTTTGTAGGTAGTAAACAAATGGAAAGAAGAGGTAATATGGTTTGGTGGCTCACTTTTGCATCGACAATTTAGCAAGTACCATATGAAGAAGATGCAACATCGATGTGATGAGAAGCATGATTAACTTGTCTTTCTTGTTGAACTATCTTGGAGTAAAAATTAGATGACAGAGGTGAAGGTTCCATGATCAAGATCTGAGACTTAACAGCAGCAAAATTATTGTTTATCACACATTCATTCTCATGATATTTCGACGCAGTCTTGGAAGTGTCACAACATCAATCAGAAGCAGAGGCACATGTAGGGATAGGTAATAATATGAAGTGCAAAGATCATCTCAGCACGTCGCATAGAAACTAATAATATAGGATGAAATTATGCAGATGAAATTAACACAATTAACAATAATGTGTATCACCATCCTTTAGATTGTTTTTTCATGAATGAGGATTAAGATGGAAGTCAAATATTATGATGTTTATGTGAACGTGTATTAGATATAGTATTTGCAACTTTATAAATTTTATCCGATGAACAATGGTTTACAAGATATAATATCTTTATTGATGCTAACCTGATTATGATCAGCCCTTTATATTTACAAACTTTATGAATTATGATGCAGATTAGTAATTAGGTGAAATGATTATAAAATAGCACCTTAAGTCACAAACCATCAACTAACCCTGCCAATTTTATTCATCAAAATTCTCCCAATAAGCTTAAAGTTCAGCAACATGTTTAACAGAATATAATTAAAACTTTTTTCTTTTATCATGATAGTTCTAATTTGCGGTATGCTTTATTTGGTTGCCATGGTTAAAGCAGTTCTTTGGAATCATTAATTAAAAATCTTCTCTTCTTGAGACCGAGAGATTTCACCGGTTCTGGTGCGAAGCAACAAAACTCATCCTAAAGTCGAAGAATTATAGCATACAATTGCAGAGAATCAAAGCAGTATTCCCAATTTGAATCAAAAGGGAAAAGATACTTTGAACAAAAATCAACAAAAACACTTAATTTCTGATCCCATCATCCAAATATTGTGTAAGCATATCGTGCTATGTTCTTCAAATTGTGGATAGGTAATCAATGATTATAACATACGAAGTAACTTCAAATTGTGATATAACTAGGCTACGTTCTTCCTATGTTCATTAAAAAGAAAATAGTGGACTAGAGCACAACTTCAACTAATGATAGAGTGATAAATTTTATGATTAATAATCATCGTGACATTTCAATTCTATTGACTTGGTTATGAAGCTAATTGAAACTGAATCATCTCCAATTGACAAAAAAAAGTGACAGACATTTGAAGTTGGATTCAGTTGAGGATGGCGATATCATTATGGGATTTTTTTTATGTTGCTGATGAGCCTAATGTGTTTCGAATGTTTCTAAGGAAGATTTTCGAGTTGGTATTCACAAAGAAGTTGTGGTTTCAACAGTTTCTCCATAGTCAGATGTGCTTTCTGATATGTTTTTTCTAGGAAAATTGAAAGGTAATATTTTGACTTATATGATATCTCCGTAATCAACATTGTCTGTCCATTGAAGTTTTTAATAGTTATTGTTCTGTTTGTCAGGCTAACATTGAAGTTGCTCATCTCTCTACAGTTGACAACGGTCGTGGTTTGAACAGAGCAGCAAACAGCGGAACAGGCGGTGTTCATACTGATGAAAATTAATTGGTACAAGTATCGACTTCCTTTGAGTCTGAGCAAGATGATTATGGTGCAATAGGTAGCCTGCATGGCAGTGGTGATGCTGGCATAACTGATTATGGTACAAGTATCCATTCTTATTCTTATTCTTTTAGGCCAATTCTGATTATGCACAACTCAAAATATCAAGAATGCTACTTATATGTGTGTGTCAACATCCTTTCCCCAATTTTATTAAAGATTCCTACTCACACTCACATGTTAATTTTTATGATTACAGCACAAACACATCACCCCCTTCTTATAATTCAAGAGATCTCCTCTTATAATCATGTTAATGTTTACTACATGATGCTTAATTTTGCTTTTATGCTTGTTAGTTAATTTTTTTTTGAGATACTTAACATGAAAATAAAAATATAATGCTTTTTATTTTCAACAAAGAAGTATAGAATGCCTTTATTTTATTCCTAATTAGTTCTTTTCATTGTTGTGTTCATACTTTTACTGAGACGACAGATAAGGCAAAAACACAGCACGATTAGAGATTGCATTTCTAATGGAGCGGTTAGAGTTGATTTTGTACGTACGAATGAAAACTTAGCTGATCCTTTGACGAAAGGACTAAATAGAGAGAAAGACCAAGAAACATCCAATAGGATGGGACTAATGCCTATAGTTCACTGAATGATGGTAACCCGACTGATAAGTGCTCAAAAGTACCGTAAATTACGGGTTATTCTAGGCATTTTAGTGACTTGTTTTGCAAGATATCTAAAGAGAATTAACCATTTGTTGTAATTTTACTACTTATGCGTTATTGCCTTACTCCATTAAACTTTTGCAGGAAAATGACAAGCAAGGACCAAGAAATGACTTTCCAAGCCAAGCAGAACTCGATTAAGCGAGATCAATTCGCTTAAGCGAGATTCACGTCGAGAAGAAAGCCTCAGCTCGCTTCCCATGTCGCTCAAGCGAGGGTTGAAGAACAAGCCAACTCGCTTAAGCGAGACCAATTCGCTTAAGCGAGATGTGTGTCAAGTGCAGCTTCAATCTCGCTCCTCATCTCGCTTCCAACTCGCTTAAGCGAGATTCAGCAATTCCAGAGGATAAGATCCACGTGGCATGGCCTCATTGGAGAGTTTGAGATTTTGCGAATTCAGTCATATAAATTGAATTTTCTCTTCTTTTAAAAGAGGACTTCTACTGTTTTATTAGATTTTCTGGTTTTAGAGAGAGAATAGGGCATTTTCTAGAGAGAGAAACACAAAGAAAGGTAGTTAGGAGTAGATTCAAGCCAAGATTTGTTGAGACATCATGGATCTTGTCATAGAATCTTCATCTCTTGCAAAGCTATCATAAATATATGTAGCTACATCTACCCTTGTGGATCTTGAGGTATTCAAACAAGCTATTATGTAATCTTTTGATCATTTAATATATGGTTCTAGCTTATTTATTCAATATTGTTGTTATTCTTGTGTTTAATGTTTTATTGAGATTCAAAATGATATTGACAAATGCTTTTGGATTTGAGAACTAGAATAACAATCTATCTTAAGTTATTATGCAAGACATAGATGTTAATATTTGATAATCAATTTTAATCTAGAACTTAATGCTTTTGGGTCATTTAATCGGGCGAGAAATCGTCGATTAAACGATACACATGACTTTGTGATTGTTTAAACGTGCGGGAAATCGACATTCAAACAATCCCTTAAAACTAACGATATCATTTGGACACGAATGATATTGTCGAGTGATTGTGATAATATCGTTTAAAAAGCTAGAATCCGTTATTTGATCGAGAGATTGCAGCTGTTACGCTTGGTTGATATCTCTGACCCCAAGCGAAATAGCCCTATCTCTACTCGTTTTACTTTTATGTTGAATAGTGAAGATAGTTTTACGCAAACAAACAATTTATACCCAAACACTTAAAATGATATTTGACCTTAAAATGCTTATGAGACACACCAATCCCTGCGGAAACGAATCTATTATACTCACGTGTAAATAGTTATATGACATGTAAAAAATCTTACATCACCGACCTATATGACTGGAGATCCCAAGACTTAGGTTCAATGGGTAATAACAAGTCATGAAGTGATATGATATGCTATGAGAAAAATGATATAGAAAGCATGATCCTGCAATGAAAGAAGGATGAGTTAATAGTAACTCTTAATGAGATCTATACTCTTTTATTGAGTGGGGTATATAGCTGCAGGAATACCCTTGATAGACTCACCTATACGAATGTGGAACTGAGGCCGGTCCTATGGAATTTTTTGAGGCATATTTCCTAGAGCGTTCGTTAAAAGCGGGATACACGTGCATGGCCATAAACGCACGGGCTTTTAGAATACACCTAAGAAAAGGTTTGTGTGTGGATTCTATGTCTGAGATAGAGTTTAATGTTGTAAGCAACTCTTGTTGAATCAGAATACCTTCCACTATGCAAAGGTTCAAGTTGTTGGCGACACCTTTGTTTATTAGCAAATCTTAAGGAAACATTTTACGAAACCATTTTAAAGTCAAGTGGGGGATTGTTAGAACACTAGTTAAAATCTAGTGAGAAGTCGGATAGAAAAAAACACAATGAGGAAAAACTAGTGTGTGGAAGTGTGACATAAAAATGTCCCACACTGGAGAGTCACCCCAACTAGCAAGTGTTTATATAGAGAAGGGGACCTCCAAGGGTGTGCCCTTGGGGTACCCACTTTTGTGAACGGGTCCGGGCGGGCGGGTCGGACTGGCTTGGGCCTGGGCCTGGGTCAAAAAAGATATTTATTTTTTGTCACTTGAAAATGAAGAATTAATTAATTAATTAATTCATCATTATCCGAAAAGTGCTACGCGTAACAAATTAATTTGTTACGATCCGATTCGATCCAAAACGCGTATTCGGATATGTCCAACTGAGAAACCTAAACTTGCGGATCAAGTTGACGGTTTAGGTTACGATCTCTCCCTATAAAATGAGAGCTCGCCCCACTCATTCTACACACCGAAATCCACAGTTGATGCTTCCTATGTGATTCTTCTCTTCTCCCTTCGACTTGTGTTAATGAGTCATTCTTCCTCTTCTACTCCTTTCTTTGGTTTCGATAAGAGCGGCTACGTACCGTAACGAGTGGTGTTAATCGAACGATTAACCCATATTTTAGAGGTGTATATTCTCGAACAATTACATACTGTGCAGTACGTAATTGAACAGTGATCTGGGCTGTTTTATGCTGGAGGCGGCGCGGTTGTTAGTCTACCTTGCACAAGTTTGGGTAGTGCCGCAAAACGTCTTAAAGAGAGCGACCTGGTTGTGACTCAATCCGGTAATTCCTTTGATAGTAAAAACTGATTTTTGAATCGCGAAAACAACAGCTTTGTAGGTAGTAAAAAAATGGAAGGAAGAGGTAATATGGTTGGTGGCTCACTTTTGCATCGACAATTTAGCAAGTAGAAACCTTACCTTGAGAAGAAGATGCAACATTGATGTGATGAGAACTAACGAGATTAATGGAAATAGCATTAACAATCCTTGCAATTGGTTTGGAGTGATGCATATCAGAGAAGCAATGGTGCTGAAATCCGAATTGACAGAAACAGGAGCAGGGATTGCTCAAAACTAACATTGTTGTCAGACTTCCTGAACTTGTAACCTGGAGGACAACTTTTGTAGAACTATCTTGGAGTAAAAATTGGATGACAGAGGTGAAGGTTCCATGATCAAGATTTGAGACTTAACAGTAGCAAAATTATTGTTTAAGCATTGAAAAATATTATCACGCAATCATTCTCATAATATTTCAACAATCAGATGCAGAGGCACATGTAGGGATAGGTAATGATATGAAGTGCAAATATGAAATTAGTACAATTAACAATAAGCAAAATGTGTATTATTCTTTAATTAGATTGTTCTTTCATGTAAGATGGATGCCAAATATTATGACGTGTTATGTGAACGTTTATTAGTTATAGTATTTGCAACTTTATTGTTTTGATCAAATAAGAAACCAAAGCGTGAGGATATTTTAATCTAATTGAAAGTTAAAAAAGAAATAGACAAGGCACAAACTTACTTTCAACTAGCTGTTTCACATTGGTCAAATCAAATTAACAGAGATCTTGAAGGATTGAAATTTTATTTTATTTTCATTTTAATTAGTTAGCTTGATTTTTTTTATTTTCAAATTGCTCAAATCAAATTTTTACAAAAGGGGTAAAAATAGGGTGCCAAAAGAAAAGGATAACTTACTTTCCGCTTCTTGTTGATAAGCAAGAACATGAGGCTTCTCAGCCAGAAGCGGGTTGGTCACCGCAGGAGGCTTCACAGCAAGAAGCGGGTCGGTTGTCATAGGACGGTTCTTGACATGGAACAGTTTAGTCATCACAAAAGGTTCTCCTTCTATGCTCTCTATTTTTAACATCTTAGCAACTCCTATTTATGGTTTTGATTTGATAAGAAAGCAAACAATGAGAATTATTCAATATGGTAGAAAGTTAGAAAAGAAAAAGACAAGCCACAAACTTACTTTCCACTTCTTTTAGAAACATGTCGTTCGTCTCAAAAGGCTTCTGAACAAGAAGTGCGCCGGTCATCACAAATGGCTCTCTATTTTTAGCATCTTAGCAAGTCCTATTTATTGTTTTGATTAGATAAGAAATAAAGCAAAGAATTAGAGTATTTTAATATGGTTGAAAGAATGAGAGTACAAACTAACTTTCCACTTCTTGCTGATATAAGCAAGAAACAAGTTTAAAAACATGTTGGTCGTCACAGGAGCCTTCTCGGTAAGAAGCGGGTCATTCGTCACACGAGGCTTCTCAGCAATAAGCAGGTTGGCCAGCACAGGAAGCTTCTCAGTGTTAAGCGGGTCGGTCGTCTGTTTGGTCGTCACAAACCTACTATCCTCTTCTTTCTTCTTAGAAACTTTTGTTCATTGTTTTGATAGAAAAGGAAACCAAAGGGTTGAGATATTTGAATATGGTTGAAAGTTAAAAAAGAAATAGACGAGGCACAAACTTACCTTCATTTATCAACATGCTCCGAAACGGGTTTGTAGTCAAAGTATGATTCTCGACAAAGTTGGTCTTGAAAGGACGTTTATAACTACGAGTACGACATCGAGCTTAAAACTTACTTTTCCTATTCTTTCTTCATAGCAAGAAACCGATCGTAGTTTTCCTTGATAAGTGGAAACCCTTTGGAAATTTTCATCTTAGCAACTTCTGTTTATTAGATAATTGGGTCTTACTAACCATTGCTCTTGCCCTAAGGGCAATGGTTAAGTAATCAGAAAAGGAAATAATTGTGAAATTTCATGTAGAAAAAATTGTTTCTTACTATTTCAATAAGTTGAATGCATAATTTCCAAGATAAAATTACTACTTTACGTTTGTTATCGAGTGTCATTGGGGCAATGGTTAGCAAGACCCAATTGGATGATCCACTAATTCAACTGACGGAGAATTATAAATGGATCAATTTTTTTGATTTTTACTGGAGATTGGGAATAGATGGACTCTCTATAGGACCCATTTTACTGACGGGATTTATAACTACTTTAGCCACTTTAGCGGCTCAGCCGGTTACTCGAGAATACCCATTATTCTATTTCCTGATGTTAGCAATGTATAGCGGTCAAATCGGACCATTTTCTTCTCGAGACATTTTACTTTTTTTCATCATGTGGGAATTTGAATTAATTCCCGTTTATCTACTTTTAGCCATGTGGGGGGGAAAGAAACGTTTGTATTCAGCTACAAAGTTTATTTTGTACACTGCAGGAGGTTCTATTTTTTTATTAATGGGAATTCTGGGTATCGGTTTATATGGTTCGAATGAACCAACATTAAATTTTGAAACATTAACTAATCAATCCTATCCCGTGGCGCTAGAAATAATATTATATATGGCATTTCTTATTGCTTTTGCTGTCAAATCGCCGATTATACCCTTACATACATGGTTACCAGATACCCACGGAGAGGCACATTACAGCACTTGTATGCTTTTAGCCGGAATCTTATTAAAAATGGGAGCATATGGGTTGGTTCGAATTAATATGGAATTATTTTCCCATGCTCATTCAATATTTTGCCCCTGGTTAATGATATTAGGTTCTATTCAAATAATCTATGCCGCTTCAACATCTTTTGGTCAACGTAATTTAAAAAAAAGAATAGCTTATTCTTCGGTATCTCATATGGGTTTCATAATTCTAGGAATTGGTTCTATAAGTGATACTGGGCTCAACGGGGCCATTTTACAAATAATATCTCATGGATTTATTGGCGCTGCGCTTTTTTTCTTGGCAGGAACTAGTTATGATAGACTACGTCTTCTTTATCTTGACGAAATGGGCGGAATGGCTATCCCAATGCCAAAAATATTCACGATTTTCACTATCTTATCAATGGCTTCTCTTGCATTGCCGGGCATGAGCGGTTTTGTTGCCGAATTGATAGTTTTTTTTGGAATAATTACTAGTCAAAAATATCTTTTCATGATGAAAATACTAATTACTTTTGTAACCGCAATTGGAATGATATTAACTCCTATTTATTTATTATCTATCTTACGGCAGATGTTCTATGGATACAAGTTTTTTAATACACCAAACTCTTATTTTTTTGATTCTGGGCCGAGAGAATTATTTATTTCGATTTCTATCCTTATCCCCATAATAGGTATTGGTATTTATCCGGATTTCATTTTTTCATTCTCGGTTGACAAGGTTGAAGCTATTCTAGCTAATTTTTGATAGAGCATTTTGATGAATAAATGAATCAAAAAGAGAAAAAAACCTTATGAAAAAGAATATTTTTCTGTTAGATTCACTTCAAAAAATTGAAATTATAATCCAATATGTTTGTTGTTTGTGAGAACCCCTTGAATCATTACATTACTTGATTGAAAGGGTTCTCCACGATTTATGGAAAGTATATATTTATATGCTTTCCATATTTTTATTTCTCAGGTTCTTTACTCATTGAAATTTAATTAGATGTAAATGAACCATAACTATGTAGTCCTATTCCTAATAGATTGATCCCCAAATAACAGATCCAAATTATAAGAAATCCGATAGAGGCCACTATTGAAGAATTTACACCTTCCAATTTTTTATTTTTTCTAGTATGTAAATAAATCGCGAATATGGTCCAAGTAATAAAGGCCCAAGTTTCCTTTGGATCCCAATTCCAATAGGACCCCCATGCCTCGTTAGCCCATACTGCCCCTGAAAGAATACCTATCGTTAAAAACAGAAAACCCAAACTAATAATACGATAACCCCAACGATCCAATTGTTGAATAAATTGAGACCTATAATAATTTCGAGAAGAAGAAAAAGATGTTTTTCGTAAAACATTGTTTCTTTCATTCATATTCATGTATTTTATTTCGACAAAATCAACTGATTTATTTAAAAAATCCAAATTCTTGGTAAAAGCAAGAATTTGGATGGCTTCTTGAAACGTAATGACTAAAATAGCTACTGATAATAATGATCCACATAAAAGAGCTGCATAGCCCAATATCATCATACTTACGTGCATCATTAGCCAATGGGATTGTAGAGCGGGTACTAATATTACAGATTGATGCATTTTGGTTAAAAGACCCGAAGTCGCAAAGCCTTGGGTAAAAATAACACTTGGTGCGATTATTGTACTTAAAAGGTTTTTCTCCTTTTTAAAAAACGGAACCATATGAAAAATGGAAAAACCCCATGAAAGAAAGATTAGTGATTCATATAAATCACTAAATGGTAAATGGCCCGAAAAAAACCAACGAGTAATTAACAATCCCGTTACGCAGAAAAAAGTTATTATCATGGAAATATGCGTACCCATATTTGCCCACCTCGGCGAACATTTCGTGACATTGCCCGCCGCCCTGCTTCTATTTGTCTAGATGTGATCCAAGCGGGCTCAAGTGCCTGAAGAGCATATTTTCCAAAGGAAATTTTATTACCTCGATAGGCTTTTCCTTTCATTCTTCCTCGATGTTGTTTACGGAATCTGGTTCTTTTGGGGTTATAGTTGATGGTTATTTCTCAATTCCATCTCTATTACAGAACCGTACATGAGATTTTCACCTCATACGGCTCCTCGCGAATAAATCGATTCACAAATATTTAACCAAAAAAATTTAATTTTCAATTACAATATTAAATTAAATTTAAAATAGAATACAATCGCGGGATTTTTTGACATTTCTTTGTATATCTTGCTTTGATATAGAACGAAATATGGATTCTTATAGACCCTTTTTGCTATCCATATCTAACGAGATAATGTTGTTTTGATATAAGGTTCTAACGAATCCATATTTGTCTTTTTTTTTATTATCCTATTGGCAAAAATTTCTAAATTCAAAAAAATCCACATTTTCATCCACATTTTCGCGGGCGAATATTTACTCTTTCATTATAAATTGAAGATGTAATGTTGGGTTAGTCCACAACTCCTCAAAAAAGAATGAATTCTTAGTTCCGTCCGCCATCCCATCTAATGAATCAGTAAGATTATGAAATTTAATATAATCTTAGGTATTCACAGGTTCCATCGTTCCCATCGCTTTTCGATTTATGGTTAGGTCTAAATTCTACAATGGAGCCTTTTTAATATGAATAAGATTTTATTTTCATAAAATTTTCTTATTTATTTTATTCTTTTTTGTTGAATCAACCTTCTCAGTTTTATTGATTCGCAGCTCTTGATTTGTCTATTCTAGGAATATATTCATCCATATATAGATGAATTTAGAATATTGATGCTTTATTACACTACCTTTTATGAAATGACCCATAGACCTTTACATAGTAGAATTCTATATCATTGATATCTTTTTTTCTATCTTTCTTTCACCCCTTCATTTATCTGTATATTCTTATTGCTTTACAACTCATAATCAGATTCTTTTTTATTTCAGTTGCTATAATTATATCACCGCATAGATCTTTATTTTGATTTTCTATTTTCCGCGGTTCTTTAATATCCAGATAATGGTAAGCGATGAGTAGGTTATTAATTTTTTAGTATTAGTAATGAATTCTATTCTACGAATTCTTGTAGAAATTTAACCACTCTAAAAAAAACCAACGAGTCACACACTAAGCATAGCAACTCCTTCACTATAAAATGATTAATCAATTTTTTTATTCAATCGTATAAAATTTGTCATTTCTTTTTTGGGAATAAGAATTCGTCATTTTTTCTTTTATCAAAAGACGGAACGCTAAAAATAAGGAAAAGTAAATTTAGTCGTTGTTTAGAAATATCCAAACTTTGATTCCTAATACCCCATAAATAGTTCGAACTGGATAGGAACAATAATCAATTTTAGCTCGAATGGTTTGTAGAGGAACCCTACCTTCTCTAATCCATTCGACACGTGCAATTTCTTTTCCGTCGATCCGTCCCGCAATTTGTACTTGAACTCCTTTTGTACCTGCCTGTTCAGCTAATTCAATAGCTTTTTTGATTGCTTGCCTAAACGAAATTCTATTCTTTAATTGTCCGGCTATAAATTCTGCAAGAATATTAGGGTCGCTATAAGGATTTTGAATTCTTGTAATTGTAATGTTAATTTTTCGGGTCACACAATTAACTTTTTTTTCCACAGTAGTCTGTAATTCTTCGATTATTTGAGGCTTACTCTCCATTAATAACGTTGGAAATCCTATATCGATTATGACTTTAATCACATCGATTCTTTTTTTAATCTTTATTCGTCCAATTCCCTCGACACCAGACGTTTTTTGTATATAATTCTTGATACAATCCCGTATTATTTTATCTTCTTTTAGATTCTCGGAATAATCTCTTGGTTGTGCAAACCAAATAGAATCCTGATTTTGAGTTGTACCAAGTCTGAAACCAAGCGGATGTATTTTTTGTCCCATAATTCCTCACTACTCTATATAAAATAATACGTCTTATTTGTCTACTTTTTTATCTATATCTTTTTTTATATAAAATAAATATATTATATATCTTTATGACTCATTGACTTAGTTCGTTGAAATAGATATTGTGACTAGGATTTTCTCCTGCAGAATAAATCAATTCAAAAAAAAAAAAAGAATAATATGCTAAACTCCATAAAGCATAATTTCTATTATCATAACCCTTTCCATTTAAAAATAGAAATAATATGAATTACGATTCGCGCTTTGTCTTGTGAATAGACACAAATATTTTTTGACCAAAGCTTTCTACTTCTATGTATTGGTTCTTCTTTCTCCTAAGGTTCTATTTTCACGAAAAAATGAAATGAGTTTATTCATTAATATTTATTTATTAATGACTATTAGTATACTCGAAATAGCAATCCATAAAAAAACACCGATATTGAAATCAGATAAAACAAAGTGATAGCCAAAGGGAATTACTAAATAACTTATTAGAATTGATATCACTGATATGGATGGTCCGATACTGAATAAACGAATATCTCCCCTAGATGGAATAAGATTCTCTTTGAATAGTAGTTTTGTTCCGTCTGCTAGAGCTTGAAGAATTCCAAAAGGACCAGCGTATTCGGGTCCAATACGCTGTTGTATCCCTGCAGATATCTCTCTTTCTAACCATACAATTGCTAGTACACTTATTGTGATTCCCAATACAAGAATCAAAATAGGTCCAAGTATCCATAGAATTCCATAGACCTCTTTGAAAGATTCCAATCCGGAAAAAGAATTTATACTTGGACTTCCGTTGTATCAATTATCATTTCAACGATCAACTTCTCCCATAATGATATCTATGCTACCTAGTATTGTCATAATATCAGCCAATTTCATTCTTTTAACTAATTGAGGAAGAATTTGCAAATTGATAAAACCAGGTGGACGAATTTTCCATCTCCAAGGAAAACCATTCTGATCTCCTATTAGAAAAATTCCTAATTCCCCTTTGGGGGCCTCAACTCTCACATAAAGTTCTTGTTTCGGCAATTCAAAAGTCGGAGACGATTTTTTACCAATGAATCGATATTCAAAATCATTCCATTCTGGCTCCTTTTCTCTATCAAAGGAGCGAATTTCTAAATTTTCATATGGACCACCTGGAATTCCTTCCAAAGCCTGTTGAATAATTTTAATAGATTCCATCATTTCACCAATTCGAACTAAATAACGAGCTAATGAATCTCCTTCTTTTTGCCATTGAACTTCCCAATCAAATTCCTCGTAACACTCATAATTATCGACTTTACGTAGATCCCATTGTATTCCGGAAGCCCGAAGCATCGGTCCTGATAACCCCCAATTTATAACTTCCTCTCTACCAACAACACCTACGCCTTCAACTCGTTCTAAAAAAATTGGATTTCGCGTAATCAGTTTTTGATATTCAATAACCCTTGTTAAAAAATAATTGCAGAAATCAAAACATTTATCTATCCAACCATAAGGTAGATCAGCCGCTACTCCTCCAATACGAAAATAATTATGCATCATTCTCATACCTGTCGCAGCTTCAAATAGATCGTATATTAATTCTCTTTCTCTAAAAATATAGAAAAAGGGGGTTTGTGCACCAATATCTGCCATAAAAGGTCCCAGCCATAGTAGATGAGAAGCTATACGACTTAATTCCAACATAATTACTCGTATATAGCTGGCTCTTTTAGGTACTTGAATATTTCCCAATTGTTCCGGTCCATTTACGGTTATTGCTTCTGTGAACATAGTCGCTAAATAATCCCAACGTGTTACATAAGGCAGATATTGGATAATTGTTCGATTTTCCGCAATTTTTTCCATACCTCTGTGTAAATAACCCAATATTGGTTCACAATCAATAACATCTTCACCATCCAGAGTAACAATAAGTCTAAGAACACCATGCATTGATGGATGTTGAGGCCCCATATTGACTATCATGAGGTCTTTTCTTGTAGCTGGCACATTCATAGGTTTTTCCTCGATTCATTCTTCCATGAATCGTTAAAAAAAAAAGTTCATCAAAATTCAGGATCTAATAAATCGAATAATTGAAAATGATTCTTGAAATTAACGAATTTGTGAATCCCGAATACCCAACTGATTTATTAATTTTTTATAACGTATTTTATTTTTCGTTGACAAATAAGACAGTAGTCGTTGCCGTTTTCCTAGAATTATATGTAAACCCCTTTGAGATAAAAAGTCTTTTGGGTGTAATCCCAAATGTGAAGTAAGTCTTAGTACCTTATTATGGAAATTCAATACTTGAAATTCAACTGATCCGGGGTTTTCTTCTTCTTTTTTTTTTTGAATGTGAAATAACAGGTATAAATGAATTTTTTATCATACAATGAAAGCTTTTCTCTCCCCCTCGTTTTTGGTAGATATTTTTATTGATCAGTAATAGTAATGACACTCATTTTTAATTTTCAAATTATCTTCATTTACTTAACAATTCTTAATTTTTTTTTTTTCAAATCAATTATATTATTATATTATTAAGGAATGTAATTCAAATAGATACAAAAAGAAATACTATATTTATTAATTCAATAAATAAAAAATTCTATTGTCTTGTCTATTTCAAATCAAAATAAGACCCTTTTTTTGATTCATTTTTCTATTTATTTCTATCTAATGTATACATCATTGAATTCGTATCAATCCCACAATGCGCGTGCGCATTTATTTATTTTATTTAAATTGAATTATAATTTATATATATACTACATGAATATCATATCACTCACCATTTTCTATATAGAATATCATATAATATATTCTATATATTATATTCTATATATTATATATAGAAAAGACTAAAAGAAAAAATAAGAAAATGAAGAATATACTAATATAATATAACATATATAAAAGACCATATATCATATATGAATATCATATCACTCACCATTTACTATCTTCAAAACAGAAAGAAAGTCATGTTTTTCATGATTTATGACTATTCATTCAATATATTCATGATATTATAGAAATATATATATCTAAAAATATAGAGATATACAATGCGAATGGATAAGAGGCTGGTGTGGTTTACATAAAATAAGGTGGTATATACATAGATATGATAGATTAGTTTATATTAAGGCAGATATTGGAAAATTGTTCGAGTTATAAAATAGAGATATGATAGATTAGTTTATATTAAGGCAGATATTGGAAAATTGTTCGAGTTATACAAAATTGTTCGAGTTATAGAATAAAATTGTTCGAGTTATAGAATATAGATATGATAGATTAGTTTATATATAGAAATATATATAAAAGACTAGAACAGGTTTCAATGGAATTGAAGTATTAATTCAATTCCATTCCTATTAATTTAATATCCTATTAATTTAATAATAGGGTGAGACCAGAAATGGAATTGTAATAGAATACTTGGGCGGGTCAATAATATCATACAAGATATTTAAATGAAAAATGAAATACTGGACTGTGATTCGAAAGATAGTTCTAAATCATTGTATTACTGAATTATTACTGTACTATATAAAATGAATTGGAACAAAATCTTTCATAATTTGATTTTGAATTATCAACTTATACTTTTTTCGTTCCTTTTTTCTTCTTCGCTTCGAATCTTAAAATAGAAGATTTAAGTGAATCAAAAAAAAACCAAAGGAGGTTCATGGCCAAGGGTAAAGATATACGAATAACTGTTATTTTAAGATTACTCAAAAGAGTGTTCATAAGGAATCTAGGGGTATTTCTAGATATATTACTCAAAAGAATCGACACAATACACCTAGTCGATTGGAATTGAGAAAATTCTGTCCCTTTTGTTGCAAACATACGATTCACGTCGAGATAAAGAAATAGAGAAAATAGATTGCTTGTGTGTCACCCTTAGGAGGTAAATTCTATAAATTAGATTATATATATAACAATCTATAAATAGTATCTATTTCCTTATATAACAAATATAAATATATATTAAAAAAAAAATAAGAATATAAATCAAACAAATCCTTTTTTTATAAGAAATGGGATTTTCGGTATTCGGTATAGGAATAAACAAACCATGGATAAATCTAAGCTACTCTTTCTTAAATCTAAGCAATCTTTTCGTAGGAGTTTGTCCCCAATCCAATCGGGGGATCGAATTGATTATAAAAACATGAGTTTACTTTTTCGACTTATTAGTAAACAAGGAAAAATATTATCTAGACGCGTGAATAGATCAACCTTAAAACAACAACGATTAATTACGATTGCTATAAAACAAGCTCGTATTTTATCTTTGTTACCTTTTGTTAATTCGGTTAAGTCGTTCTCTTTTGTTAATAATGAAAAAAAAATATGAAAAAAGAGAGTCGATCGCTAGAACTGCTAATACTGTTTTAAAAAAAAAAAAATATGAAAAAAGCGAGTCGATCGCTAGAACTGCTAATACTGTTCTAAAAAAAAAAATAGAGTTATTCGTCAAGTCAATTAAGTCAATTTCATTTTGAATCGAAACTCAAATTCAATGCGGATTGATATTTTTTTTTTCGAAAAATACGACAATCCTATTGAGGATCTTGCGTTGTAAGAAAAAAGATAATAGGTGAAGAAGAATAATTTTTTTGAGCGTGGTTGTTTATTTATTTTGATAACTTTGTCATATGAATTCTAATTGACTAATTAGAGAGCAACGATAGGTGAAGACCCAATTGGAAATGATAACAAGATAAAATTACTACCTTACGTTGATTGAGGGTTTAATTCCATCAAAACAAACTGTTGTTTTGAAAATTACGACAGAGCTTTGAAACGATTACTGGGGCGAGTCACGACCAGGTCGCTTTCTTTAAGACGTTTCACGGTACTACCTGAAATGTGCAAGGTAGACTATCAACCGTGCGTCTCCAGGATAAAACAGCCCATATTCTTTTTCTGTACGATTAAAGGCTGCACTGCCCATAATCGGTCGAGAATAACACCTCTGAGAATATGGTTTTAGAAAAACCACTCGAGAAGACCAAGGAGGAAAAGAACGATTCGTCAACACAAATCGCGGGAGATGAGAAGGGGAGAAAACCAGAGAAGAGCGTTCGATTCTCGGTTTTGGTGTAAAGAATGAGGATCCCAAGCTCTCTATTTATAGAGGGGATTCGACCTCGCCGACCCGGTTCACGACCCGCTCGCGCAAGCCCACGCTCCAGTAACGGTAACCCACGAGGCGGAAACGTGCGGAAGTGTGCCGAAACGTGGATGTGCGTGTGGAGAACGTGGAGGCGTGTGGAAAGCGTGTGCTGGCGTGTGCTGGACCCGGTCTTTGCTTGCAGGATTCTCGGAGCAAAAAAGAAAAAATAATATTTATTTTCTGAGCACCAAAAAATATTCTTTTACGGCCCAGGCCCAAGCCCGGTCGGCGGCGTCGTCGCGCGCGCGCGTGTGTTATTATTTTTTTGGCATTAGCTCACTCCGTTCACAAAAGTGTGTACCCCAAGGGCACACCCTTGGAGGTGATATCCCACATATATAAACACTACTAGAGTGTGTGATCTACCCAATGTGGGACATAGAATTTTCAATTCACACTTGACACTAGTTTATCCACTTGTGTTTACATTTCAAACTTCACAAACTCACTAGTAAACTCACTAGTGTTCCAACAATCCCCCACTTGAATTCAAAATTGGTTTCTCAGATTACGTTTTAAACGTTTCCTAAAGATTGCTAGTAAACAAAGGTGTGTTTAACACTTGAACCTTTGCATAGTGAGTAGTATTCCGATTAACAAGAGTTGCTTACAGCATTGAACTCTATCTCAGACATAGGACTCACACACAACCTTTTCTTAGGTGTTTTCTAAAAGCCCGTGCGTTTAAGGCCTTGCACGTCTATCCCAGTTTTAACGAATGGTCTAGGAATTCTGCCTCGAAATTCCATAAGAACCGGCCTCAGTTCTACATACGTATAGGTGAGTCTATCAGAAGTACTCCTGTAGCTATGTACTCCACTCCATAAGGAGTATAGATCTCATTAAGAGTTTCTATTATCTCAACCTTCTGTCACTGCAGGATCATGCATTCTCATAGCATGTTCTATCACTTGTGACTTGTTGTTACCCATTGAACCTAGTTCTTGGGATCTCCAGTCATTTAGGTCGGGTTGCCATCACTTATGATCAATAGGCATTAGTTAGTCTCATCCTGATGGATGTATTTGCGACTTTCTCTCTGTTTAGTCCTTTCGTCAAAGGATCAGCTAAGTTTTCATTTGTTCGTACGAAATCTACTCTTACCGTTCCATTCGAAAGATATTCTCTTATCGTGCTGTGTTTTCGTCTTATCTGTCGTCTCTTACCATTGTAGTAACGATTCTCAATCTTTGCGATAGCCGCGGTACTATCACAATGAATCAACACAGCAGGTAACGGTCTTTCCCATAAAGGGATTTCAGATAGCAAGCATCTTAGCCAACTTGCTTCTTCACTAGCAGCAGCTAGTGCTATCATCTCAGATTCCATTGTGGATTGAGCCAGAATGGTCTGTTTCTTGGATTTCCAAGAAACAGCTCCTCCAGCAATGGTAAATATATACCCACTGGTCGCTTTGGAATCATCTGATAAGGTGTTCCAATCTGCGTCACTATATCCTTCAAGCACTGCAGGATATCTCTGATAATGCAGTCCTAGGGTCATGGTCTTCTTCAAGTATCTCATGACTCTTTCGATAGCTTGCCAATGCTCCATGCTTGGCCTGCTAGTAAACTTGCATAGTAATCCCACGGCGTAGCCGATGTCGGGTCTAGTACAATCAGTGGCATATCTGAGACTGCCAATGATGCTCGCATATTCAGATTGTCTTACACTGTCTCCAGTGTTCTTAAATAGCTTCACACTTGGGTCACAAGGTGTGCTCACAGGTTTACAATCGAAGTAATTATATTTCCTTAAGATCTTCTCAACGTAGTGAGATTGATTCAAGGAAATTCCATTATCAGTTCTAGTAATCTTGATTCCAAGAATTACATCTGCTTCACCTAGATCTTTCATATCAAAGTGGTTTCACAACAAAGTTTTCACTTCTTTAATGACGTTGAGGTTCGAACCAAATATGAGTAAGTCGTCTACGTATAGACATATGATCGTGCAAGTGTTATTTCCGTATTTGTAATAAATACACTTGTCGCTTTCATTCACCTTATACTCATTCTCAATCATTAGGTTGTCGAATTTCTCATGTCATTGTTTCGGTGCTTGTTTTAAACCATACAGAGATTTGTCCAACTTACAAACTTTGTTTTCCTGTCCATGGACTACAAAACCTTCTGGTTGATCCATGTAGATTTCTTCTTCTAATTCACCGTTTAAAAAAGCAGTTTTTACGTCCATTTGGTGTACTATCAAATTGTGGATGGCCGCCAAAGAGATTAGTACCCTAATGGACGTGATTCTAGTAACAGGTGAATAAGTATCAAAGAAATCTACATTTTCTCTTTGTCTAAAACCTTTGGCTACAAGGCGTGCCTTGTATTTGTCGATTGACCCGTCAGGTTTTAGTTTCTTTTTCAAAATCCACTTACACCCTATTGTCTTGCTTCCAGGAGGCAAGTCAGTTAGGTGCCAGGTTTCGTTGGACATTAGAGAATCCATTTCATCATTTATAGCTTCTTGCCATAAGTCAGCGTCAATTGAAGACAAAGCTTCCTTGATGCTTGATGGATCCTCCTCTATTGTATATGCCACATAGTCGGGGCCATAATCTTTAGCTATTCTTGCTCTCTTACCTCTACGAGGTTCTATAACATCTCTTTCGATGTTTTCGTTGCTTGTTCTGATTTCAGAAGGTTGATCAAGAGTTGAGTTAATGGTACCCCCACTATTACCCCCACTGTCTCCTGACTTAAAGGGAAATTTATTTTCAAAGAAGTCAGCATCATTTGATTCTATGATCATTTTAGATTTCAGGTCGTAAAACCTATAGGCTTTACTGTTTAAGGCATACCCAATGAATACACATTCATAGGCTCTACTTGCTAGTTTAACTCTTTTGGGGTCTGATTTTCTTACATAGGCAAGGCTGCCCCATGTTCTAAAATAAGACAAGTTTGGTTGTCTTTTCTTCAAAATTTCATAAGGAGAAGTTTTGTTCTTAGTTTTGGGTACTCTGTTTAGCACATAGCAAACAGTCAATAAAATTTCTCCCCACCAGTGAGGTGCTGCTCCGGAATTAAGCATGGTTGCAACTACTAATTCGGTAAGCGTTCTATTTTTTCTTTCCGCTTTACCGTTCATTTCTGGAGAATAAGGAGCAGTTGTTTCATGAATAATTCCGAGTTCTTTATAATACTCATTGAATGTATGTGATCTGTATTCAGTACCTCTGTCACTTCTAAAACGCTTGATTCTAATATTGAATTGATTTTCAATTTCTTTTACATACTGTTTAAACATTTCAAGCGCTTCATTTTTATTTCGCATTAAATACACATGTGTGTAGTCGGAGCAGTCATCTATAAAAGTGATGAAATATCTATATTTTTATTAATATCAATGTTTAACTTAAACATGCCATCAGTGGCGTACCCTTTCCCAACAAAAATACCATTCTTAGTGATGGTGTACAAATCAGCCCCAATGCTTTGGACAAACCCAGCCTTATTCAAAAGAAAACCTGAAACTAAGTTCTTCCTAATCTTAGGAGTGTGTAACACATCCTTCAGTATCAGAGTCTTTCCAGAGGTGAATTTCAGCTCTATATCTCCGATTCCAGCAACATCAGTGGAGTGAGAGTCTCCCAGCAACACCTTCTGATCATCACAAGAAATATATGTTTTAAACATATCTCTGTCATAGCAGACATGGCGAGAAGCACCAGTGTCCACCCACCAGCCATCAGAACCTGCAATCATGTTAATCTCAGTACTCATAGCCACGTAGGGCTCATCAGGCGCAGCAGCAATAGCCAAGTTAGCCTGTGCAGGTCGGTTGCTTCTGTTTCTGCACTTGCGTGCCATATGACCTGCCATCCCACAGTTGTAACAGTTGAAAGGAGGGGCACCGTCATTCTTGGGTGGCTGATGAATCTGGGGTCTTGGATTGTTCCCAGTCTTATTCCTGTTGGAATTCTTATTCATAGGGCGGTTCTGATTCTTAAATTGTTTGCCAGTAGGCTTCAGAACAACACCTACAGATTTCTTTTTAGTGTTGTTGTTAGAAACAGCATACACTTCTTCATTCTGGTCCTGCTTTCTCGCTTCTTCTTCAATACGAAGGCGAGTAATCAGACTTTCAAGAGAGAACTCCTTAGTTTTGTGTCTAAGTTGACTCTTGAAGTCCTTCCAAGCAGGAGGCAGCTTATCAATAATCACAGCAATTAGAAATTGTTCGGGGAGTTGCATCCCTTCAGCTATGATCTCGTGAGCAATTTGTTGCAGCTCATGTGATTGTGCCTCGACGGGCTTATCATCACTCATTTTAAAATTCAGATAGCGGCTCACCGCATATTTCTTAACACCAGCCTCTTCGGTGTCATATTTTTTCTGTAGTGCCTCCCATACTTGTTTGGCAGTATCACAGAGTCTATAGTAATCATACAGAGGGTCTATGAGTCGATTAAGAATATAATTCTTACAGAGGTAGTCAGTTTCTTTCCACAGAGCAATGTCTATGGACAGCTGTTTATCAGTTACAGCTTTCTCAGCAGAAGAAGCAGGGTCAATTGTTTTATCCTTGTCATTCGCTCCAGCAGGAGTCGAACTCGTCGGTGCCACAGGCAGGGGTTCGTTCAAAACGTAGGCAACCTTTTTAGTGGTTAAGAAAAACAGCATTTTTTGTTGCCAACGTTTGAAGTGGCTGCCTGAGAACAGAAACGGTTTATTAAAATCATCAGCAGCAGTAATTTTTTCAGAACTCATCGTATCGTATTTGAAACGTCTTAAAATTGTTGTTTTGAAAATTACGACAGAGCTTTGAAACGATTACTGGGGCGAGTCACGACCAGGTCGCTTTCTTTAAGACGTTTCACGGTACTACCTGAAATGTGCAAGGTAGACTATCAACCGTGCGTCTCCAGGATAAAACAGCTCAGATTCTTTTTCTGTACGATTAAAGGCTGCACTGCCCAGAATCGGTCGAGAATAACACCTCTGAGAATATGGTTTTAGAAAAACCACTCGAGAAGACCAAGGAGGAAAAGAACGATTCGTCAACACAAATCGCGGGAGATGAGAAGGGGAGAAAACCAGAGAAGAGCGTTCGATTCTCGGTTTTGGTGTAAAGAATGAGGATCCCGAGCTCTCTATTTATAGAGGGGATTCGACCTCGTCGACCCGGTTCACGACCCGCTCGCGCAAGCCCACGCTCCAGTAACGGTAACCCACGAGGCGGAAACGTGCCGAAACGTGGATGCGCGTGTGGAGAACGTGTGGAAAGCGTGTGCTGGACCCGGTCTTTGCTTGCAGGATTCTCGGAGCAAAAAAGAAAAAATAATATTTAGTTTCTGAGCACCAAAAAATATTCTTTTACGGCCCAGGCCCAAACCCGGTCCGGTCGGTCGGCGTCGCGCGTGTTATTATTTTTTTGGCATTTGCTCACTCCGTTCACAAAAGTGTGTACCCCAAGGGCACACCCTTGGAGGTGATATCCCACATATATAAACACTACTAGAGTGTGTGATCTACCCAATGTGGGACATAGAATTTTCAATTCACACTGGACACTAGTTTCTCCACTCATGTTTACATTTCAAACTTCACAAACTCACTAGTGTTCCAACAAAAACAAAGTTAATTTCTCAAATTATGAACAAGATTTGAAAAAGAATGATACCTGAAAGTGAACGAGGGAGAGAAAACGAAGCAGAAGAAAAGGAATGAGTGAGGGTTTTCTAATTTCAAGATTCAAATCAAATTCAAGACTTTTTATATAATACCTAAACGGGTTGCTTGGTTAGTTTTTTGGTTACCCGGCCCAATTCTTTTCTAATTTCCTAAGATATTATCAAGTTGAGCATTAATTTTCTCACCCAATCTTATTCTCGTCATCTATTTTTTTTGAAAAATATTATATATTTAGATTATATAATCCGAAATAAATTGATAGATATTTTCAAATTATATAATTCGAAACAAAGTAAATTATAAAGAAACTGTTGTATTTGATATCAAAGGTCGATATTGATCGACGCATAATCTATGTATAAACTGCAAGACAATTAAAGGGATTGTATGAGCGATCAACAATGATCATGATATCATAAACACTCTTATAAAAATGAAAGGGTTGAAGTGAAAGAAAAAATACATTATGTTTAAGAAAGCTAAAGTGATGATTGATTTTTTTTTATTAGTTCAATTTAATTTATCCTTAATTAGGTTAATGGAAAATTTATTTTAATAAATCGATTAAAATATAATAAAAAATGTGAATTAATATATAATTGTTGACTTATCTATTACTTGGATGCCATCTCAATTAAAATGTCCGCATGTGAATATCAAATCAACAATTTGGCATCCTTGTCAAGACACTTTTAACGGCAAGTACTAATGTTGAAAATGGCTAAAATATAGATGACTAAAATCTAGTTAAATTTCAATAAGAACCAACTTATAAGATTTTAATATTTTTTTTAATCAAGTAGTATAGTGGTTAGAATTCATTTTTTAAGGTGAATAAATGAGGTGTTTAAGGTTCGAATCTCGACCCGTATATATGTTACGCAATGCCTCTACCAACTCAGTTAAGGTAACGCGAGACATAAGATTTTAATTTTATAAAGGCTTAAAACTAAAAAAACAAAGTGAAACGACAAATAAATCAGACAATAAAGAACAAAATGGATCGGGGCGACTCATCGGCGCACATAGTTTATAGTGGTTAGACCGGACGTTATAAATAATTTATAGTTCAATACTAGGCGAATTGATCCGATCTAATCAACTTATACAACTATGAATGTTTATCCACAACAACATTCTTTTTTTTAAGAAGGCAAAATGGAATTAGATTAAACATCAGGAGTAATTCATCTCGCACAAGGTGTGCAGAAAGAATCACTCTTCAAAAAATACAAGAAGTGTATCAGTGCCGTAAAAAAAACAAAACAAAAAGAAGTAAGACACAAAGACTACTCCCTAACACTCATACAAATTAAAGGGTGTCGCCACCAGTCATTATAACTGAAAGCTGAAGTTAGCCTATTTGCCTGTAACTAAAAAAAAGATACAAACTTTACTTTGTCCGCTAATTGAGCCAAATCTAGTGCTTTGCTTTTGAAGATCCTATTGTTTCTTTCCTTCCAAACTATCCAAACGCATGCGTGCCAGATCACTTTGAAGAAAGAATGCGTAGATCGCGGTAACCCCGCCAATTGACCAAACTGAATTAGATGCTCACGTACAGAAGCTGGAGATATGAATGAGATGCAAAGCCACTGATAAATCTCGTGCCAAACACTGCCAAAAATGTCACATCTAAAGAGAAGATGACTTGTCGTTTCTGTACATCCACAACCACCTATGCAAAAAATGTCGTCACGATGAATAACTTATTGAAAATAATAATAACATACTAAGAAAAAACGCTGTGATTGATAACTGGTAAGAAATATTCAGTTTTTCGTACTGTTGCAACTAAGTGATACTTCAAATTGCCACAAAAGTTGGTTTAACTAGCTATTCATTTCATTACACCTATCACGTTGCACATTAAAAATACTCTCACTATCCCAAAATAATTGTAGTTTGAAGTAATAAAATATCTCAAATCAAGTGTCGTTATTTTCTTATAATAATGCTATCCCAAAATTAACAGTGTGTCACTCCCAACTCGTTATATTTTACAATTTATTTATGATGAAGAATAATATTCAATATATTCCAACCATGAAAATGCAGTAACATTTTTCCCTTCATAGTGGTCATATTTTGCTCGATCGATTAAATTTTGCAATTGCACGCGCAGAGAATAACATAACATATTCACATAAAAAATGTAAAATATATAATACTTGATAAAAATAATTTGATGAATCTATAATTTTATTCAATAATTTGTTGCCTTTTTAATATCCCTTAACATACGCTAAATGACTATTATTATTGGAAGAATAAGGTACATGGTGGTATTATTCATTTCACGTTTTTTGTTGGTACAAATTGATGAGTATTGGTATTTAAACATGCACGGACTGTATGCGCATAAATGTGTGACAGATAACTAATTCAATGTTACTACTCAAATACACGTAGTTGATAATTATAGGATTGAGTTTGGTGAATGAAGAAACGGTTCTATTTGGTGAAAAAATATATTAAAGGTTTGAAAATACAGAGAATCACCAAACAACCTTTTGAGCCTATAAAAAATATTAAAAAAAATAAAAACATATAACCTTTTGAAATTTGATCCTTAGCTATATTAAAGATCTGAATTTGCTACTGTAGTAAATTCACAGAGTTTCAGTTTGCCGCAGTAGTAAATCTCATCTATCAATCTTTGATCGATTTTAATTCTCAACACGGATTTCAACAATTTCACACAATGTCAAATTTTAACCGTTCATTTCAAACTAAACGGTGTATTGAATTTACAGTTTGATATCCATTAGTTGATGAAGTTTTTTTTTTTTTTTTTTAAGAGGATGGATAGAAAGTTGAAGAAGTTAAAAATTAAATAACTAAGATCTCTTAAATATATTCAAGAATTTGATATATAATATGAAAAAATGTATGTTTAAAAATATTTGGTTGCTTCCTTCAAAAAAATATATATTTGGTTGCTTGTTTCAAAAAAAATAATTTGGTCGCTTATATAAAATAAATTTCAAGATCTGACTCTTAACTTAAATAGAGTGATCGATCTTCTCTAAAATTATTAACTTTAGATAATAAAGTTCAAATATCAATTGTTGATAACATTAAGCACATGCATAACAAATTACGGTGGTTAAAATATCAATGTCTTTATTCATTTTAATTACTTCCAAGAACTACTCAACTTAGAGGAGGCAACTCCTTTGTATAAATTCCATGTAATGCTAAAAAAAAATTAAGGATCCGTTTGTTTCAGATTTTTTTTAAAAAAAAAATATTTTTTTTCTTTAAAAAAATAAATTTTTTCACTTTTAAATGTTTGTTTAGGATTTTTAGAAAAATCATTTTATCAAAAAAATCTATTTTGACCATAAAATAAAAAGCTATAAGGATTAACTTTTCTCAAAATCTATTTTTTTCAACAACAAAGAGATAACACATGTACATGTTAAAACTCATTTTTTAAAATGAATTTTTATGGATAGTAGGCAAACACAAATAACTTCATATTTTTTTAAAATCTCTAAAAAAATCTCTAGATTCTTTTGACACAAAATCTATTTTTTTTTTTAAGGGAAATGTTAACCGGGGGCACTGTTTAAGGATATGAAAAAGGAAATTATATAGTAGTTAATGCATTAAAATTGTGTAATTAATTTATAATAAAGTCACCTATTTCCTTTTATGGTAATAATTTCCTTTTACGATATGTTTGACCGGTGCTTCGGAAACACCAATTAGCATGACCCAAAAAGCCGAAAAGAACTCATCCTAAGACCTGGCTGCTCAAAAGTTGTGCTTCATTTATAAGTAGTCCCCAGCCTTAGCAATAGCTACTTATAGATGACCTAACTATAAATAAGCACTAGTATAATAGAACTCAAAATGTTCTATTCGATACTACATACATTTACAAGTTGAATCAATTACCCGCACATGCCAATAAATGATTATAAGAAGAATAATGTTAATAATACACTTCTTTGGGATGGAAAGTGAATTCTCTTTCTATGGCCGATTGTCTTACCCTTGCTTAAAATTATATTACGAGTCTTCCGAATTATTATGTCATGCAATCTACGGTCATACCTATATCCATATGTGATGAAGTAGAACGACTTTGCAGAAATTTTATTATTTGTGGATCCACTTCTAATGTTAGAAAATGTCATTTAATCTCTTGGAAAATGATTTGGGGTCTCATTAGAGATTTTAAGGGTGTGTTTGAATTGAGGGTTTAGGAGGGGAGGGTTTAATTTTCGTTTTTAAATTATGGACTATATATAACATGTTTTTCTAAAACAAATTAGGTGTGATTGAAGTATTATATGATTGTTTATCATGTTAATATGTTAACTTTTTATAAAACATTTCATAGTGTCCATAATTTAAAAATGAAAAGTAAATTTTCCCCTCCTTTCCCCTCCTAAACCCTCCATCCAAAACAAACACACCCTAAAGGAATTTATGTTAGTGGTTTTTCTTGCAACCTTGGTAAATCTACCTCTGTTTTGGCTGAGATTTGGGGCTCACTGGCTCAGTATATGGTTCGAGAATAGCAAGTAGATTGGGTTTCTCTAATTTGCTTATTGAGATGGATTCTCTTGTTGTGGTTAACATGACCATCTCTCGGAAGACTCATAATCTTCATTTACTTCCTCTTCTTCTTGAAGCATTGTCTCTCATGGAGCGGTCAAATTGGAAGTGTGAGAGATCAAGCATATTTATCGCGAGGCTAATCGGTGTGCATATCACCTTGCAAATATTGGTCACAAAAGAGAGCTTAGTTTGATAGAGTTCCCAACTCCTCATCCTTCCTTAGTTTTGATGTTATCCCATGATTGTCAAGGGATCTCTATCCCTCGTCTTGACCAAATCGTTTTTTAAAATTTCCCTTTTTATAAAAAAAGAAAAAGTTATACACTTTTTTAACGAACATTTTTTAACAGACTTTTTGATTAGTTAAAATTTACATACATCTCACCAAATTTAAAACGACTCACATAATTTAGTGAGACGTGTGTGAATTTTAACCTATCAAAAAATATGTGTTAAGAATAGTTTGTTAGAAATAAGTTATTTTGTCGGTGCTCCTCAAAAAGGATAATCGAGACACCTTTTGAACCAAAGTTATGGTAGTTAATTAATTGTCATTCTTACATTATTAATGTCAATCCAAATACACACAAAAATTGAAGTCTTGTACAAAAACTTAAACTTATTTTATAATGAGTATTACTTTTTCCACCCTGCTACCTTCTCACGCGCCCTGCAAAAATGCCGAAAACACCCCTGGTCTGGATTTTATTTTTCGAACCAGATTGTTAGTGTTTTCTGGATTTTAAAATCCGGACGAAGTCGATATGAATATTTTGTGTCTTTCTTTGATGTCAATGGTCTCTGTTGACCGTTATATAACCCCCGCATAAGTTGTTATGCAATTGCAGGGGTCGTATGAACGATCAACAATGACCATGACACCACAAACACTTTTACAAAACTTAAAAAAATGAAAGAAAAGAGATGAAGTGAAGAATGATGGGATTTGTTGAACATGCAAACCTATTTATAGCCTTAAATCATTCCTAGGTCATAAGTACAGTCAAATAAAACTTGTTACACACTCAAAATCGTCCGAAAATGCATTAAAACTCCACTAACCGGCCAAACCTTTGGTGAAATGACAAAAACATCTTAGATTAAATATCACAATTGAGTTGTACCCCATTCTTAAGAAAATAATTAGTTGAGTTGATTTCAATGGTAAAATTGATATCATTTATTAAAACATATTTCTTAATTGCAGTTAGTGAAGTAGTTAAGAGAAGTGAAATGAACTTCAATAGATAAGGGTGTTTTAGTGGAAAAAATAATAAATATTGCATTGTTATTCTAAAGTGACAATTATTTTGAAACAGAAAAATTACAATTGTGACATTTTTATGAGACGAAGAAGTATAAAAGGAGAAAATGTATATGTCTAGTTGTGAATTCCTACTTAAATCACACCAATAAACTGAGATGTCTTGAGCAAAAATCGACAGCAACCAATAGCTTAAAAGTCTCAAGCAACAACAACAACACACCTAATAACTTAGTTCAAAACAAATCAACAAACATAAATAAGAGATTAAAACAACAAAAGAGTGATGCAATATGACCTACGTCTAAATGAAGAGTAGTTCTTCAATCAACCATAAAAAGAGTGATGCAAAGAAATTAGATTAAAGAGCACAAAAAAAAAAAAACAACTCTTAATTTCTACCCATTTCAAAACCCATATAGAGATTCTAATAGAAAGCTTTGATCATTACTCTACTGAAATTTCACTACCAATGTGTTTGAAATATGTTTCTCGACCTAAAAATCTCACTTAAAAGACACTTAACCATTAGTCTCTAAATTTTCTAAAAGTTCACTTATGATGCATCTGCATCGCAAATCCTCCACATATGTGCCTCAAACAAAACTGGTCGTTATTAAACTGCCTCACACATCATGTCGTCTTCCTCGTACGTGCTCCATTCATCTTGCACACAGGCACATTAAATACCACATTTTCAATACGTTTTAAGCCAAAAATTTATTAAGAAAATATTTTTTTGATGTTTCATTTTTTTGACATATTAAATATTTTATTTTAGTTATATGTCTGAAAAAATTATTTTCTTCTTTGCAATTTTTCCCTTCCTTGGTAACAGAAACTATATACCTGGCATTATGTAACTAGCCTCATCCTCATAGGGAACAACCAATGTAAATTATTTATATTGCAGAACAACTACCATTGAAATATCTTAATCACTCTCACATTCTTTTTCTCCCTCATTTATGCTTTGACAAACCAAATGAAAAGACCCTTTATATTTATGTATCGAAAATCCTTCCTCTCCTGTCACATTTTGCCTAACATGAAGTCAATGAATATAATTAAAGAAGGGTACTTTTGTTTAAATACATTTTACTTTGGTATTGGATGAATGTAGATCCGGTTGGTAATGAATCAACTTATATATTTTATAAGAATGTACGATTGAATTTTGCTATAGTGATAATTTTGTTGGTGAAATATGCAAATTAAAGTGCATATGCGATTGTGAACACCATTTATGCTGAGGCTTTATCATATCCTAATAAGCCTTGTAGACGCAACTCATCCAAAGTTTTTACACCCAAAAAAAACCTTTGGCCCTATCATTATATAAGAAAAATTTGTCAATTTTTTTTATAGAAAAGATTGGAGTTTTTTTGTTCTAAATTTAAGGAAAAATTCACAAGTTTTAAGATGTAGTATTAATGATTGAAATTACTTTGATAGCTTTAGAAATGCATTTACTTGTCATAAGAGTAGGTGTTGAAATATTTAATGTCGGCGTAAACATAAGAAAAATAAACTTTTTTTTGAGAGGAAAAAAGTAAATAAATGAACAATATTTTATCTCCCATAGATTATCTCCAATATTTTGAGACAGGGTCGTATACTAAATGTGCGCAATTTTTTGGGTGGAGACTCGAACGTTGTTATTCTAGAGATACATTTTTTTAAAGTATTCTAGATATACATGTATTTATCATATGTTGTTTTTGTATAATATTTGTGTACCAGAAACTCTCAATTTTTGGGGTCAAATATCCTATTTGTTTGAAAATCACTCTTAAGATTATTAGCGCAACTTAGATTTCTTTACGCACAAGCAATCACACATTTTAGGTTTCTATGAAGAAGATGAAGGTTGTTATGATGGTTAGGGTTTGTTATAGATTAATAAATGAGAGAGTGTTGGAAAGTTGTTATTCACATTAATGATGAAAAATGTTACAAACAAGTATATATACACAATTACTTAGAGAGCAAGTCTCTTGTAACTACTTAACAAGCTTATCCAAAACAAATACACCCATCTTAATACATAATCCTAACATTCTATCAGACCTAACTTGTCCCTCAAGCAAGTGAACCTGTCAATCTTCAATGCTTTTGTGAAGCTATCTGCCAGTTGAACTTCAGTAGAATAATACTCCACTTCAATCATTCCTTTTGTTACTTGTTCTCTGATGAAGTGGAATCTGGTTTCTATGTGCTTGCTCCTGCCATGTGTTATTGGATTCCTGGCCAAATTTATAGATGATTTGTTGTCAATCTTAAGCTTTAGTGGCTTCTTTACTTCAAAGTTGAGTTCCTTCATCACATTATCAAGCCAACTTGCTTGACATGCTGCAAATGTGCCAGCAATGTACTCTGCCTCACATGAAGATAGAGCGGTAATTGGTTGTTTCTTAGTGCACCATGAGATTGCAACATCATCGAACTTGAATAGGTAGCCATAAGTGCTTCTCCTATCCAATCTATCTCCACACCAGTTTGAATCAGAGTATCCTTCTAGCTTAGTCTCTACTCCTTGTTTGTTGGAAACATCAGGCCAAGCTTTAAAGTACCTTTCACATATCTCAGTATTCTCTTAGCTGCAGTGAGATGAGATTTCCTTGGATCATTCATGAATCTACTGATGATACTAACTGCAAAGCATATATCTGGTCTTATATTGCATAAGTATCTCAGTGATCTCACTATCTGTTTGAATTCAGTAGGTTCCACTCTTTCCTCATCACTACACTAATCTAGCTTATCATTTGTTTTAGATGGATTTGATTTTAGATGGATTTGATGCAGTGTTGCAATCAATCATTTGAAACCTTTCAAGTAGTTCCCCAATGTACTTTTGTTGATGCATTATTATGCCTGCTTTGCTAGTTTTGAATTTCAATCCAAGGAAATATGATACTCTACCCAAATCAGTCATTTCAAATTCACACTGCATAGTGTGTTTGAACTTCTCAATCTCACTTTGATTACTTCAAGTTACTAGTAGGTCATCTACATATAAACATATTACAATTATGTTCTCTTCATTCAGTTTCTTAACATATATTTCATACTCAACTTTGCATTTCTTGAAACCAATTTGAAGTAGGAACTGATCAATCCTCTTGTTCCATGCTCTAGGTGCTTGTTTCAAGCCATAGAGTGTTTTGTATAACTTGTACACCATGTGCTTCTTCCCATGTACTTCAAATCCAGGTGGTTGTGTAACATACACATCTTCTTCTAATGGTCCATTCAGAAATACAGACTTCACTTCTAGATGAGATAATGACCAGATTTTGCTACTAGTCAGTGCCATCACCAGTCTTATAGTTTCAAGTCTAGCTACAGGGGCAAACACCTCATTATAGTCAAAACAGTATCTCTGCAAGAAACCTCTAGCAACCAGTCTGGCTTTATACTTAGAAATTGATCCATCATGATTCAATTTCACTTTGAAAATCCACTTAACATCAATGGTTTTCTTCTTATTAGGTAACTCAACAAGTTTCCATGTGTTATTTTTCTCAATGGCCTTGATTTATTCAATTATAGCTTTCTTCCAAACTTCAGTTTGAATTGCTTCATTGTGATTAAGAGGTTCTGCATCAGCTAGTAATGCAAAGTGAATGAGTTCACCTTGATCATTCATTGTACTGTCAGGCAACATCTCACAATCTTCTAATCTTATTGGAGCTTGCCTATTCCATTGTTGTCTTATAACTGGTTATACAACTTGTTCATATTCAGTGTCATTTTGAATTTCTTCCATATCTTCATCACATGATTCACTTTGATCTGATTTAGTGAAGATATGTGAGTTTACATTTCTTATTTCAGAGTTGGTCTCCCATTTCTATACTTCATTCTCATCTACTATCACATCTCTGCTAACGTGAACTTTCTTACTTATTGGATCATACAATTTGTATGCTCTAATTGAGTGATATCAATGCAAAATCATCTTCTCACTCTTGTCATCCAGTTTACTTCTCCTTGCATTTGGAATGTGTTTGTAGAAGATTGAGTCAAACACCTTCAAGTGTTTGACACTTGGTTTTCTTCCACTCCAAGCTTCTTCTGGAACTTTGTTCTTCAGTTTCTTGGTTAAACATTTGTTCATAATGTAGGTAGTAGTATTGACTGCTTCTCCCCAAAAGACATGTGGCATATTCTTCTGTTTTAACATGCTTATAGTCATATCAAGGATAGTTCTATTTCTAATTTTTGCTAAACCATTGTGTTGAGGAGTATAGGGAGATGTAACTTCATGAGATATACCTTCATCTCTGCAGAATTCTTCAAAACTCTTAGAGGTATACTCTCCACCACCATCAGTCCTCAAGATCTTAATTAATTTTTCACATTCTTTCTCAACTGAGGTTTTAAATCTCTTAAATACTTCTAAGGCTTCACTCTTTAGCTTGATGGTGTATAACCAAAACATCCTGGTATGCTCATCTACAAAAGTGATAAAGTACTTGCTTCCACCTAGTGTAGGTATCTCAAATGGACCACAAATGTCAGAGTGTATAACTTTTAGTGCAGCTTTTGATCTATTGGGCTTCTCAGACACAAAAGTAAGCCTACTTTGTTTACCATTCAAACATATCTCACATGTTTTCTTATGTGCATCTAAAACTGGTAAGCCAGATACTAAATTCTTAGTGCTTAGATAAGACAAGCTTCTAAAATTTAGATGACCATACCTCATATGCCATAACCATTTTGAGTGTTCATCAGTTGCAGTTGACATGCACACATCTCTAGCATTTTGAATGATGCACAAGAAAGTTCTATTCTTTGTCAGCTTTGACTTCAGTACCATATTGTCTTGTTTATCATATAGGGACAAGATATTGTCTTGCATATTGACTGAGAACCCCTTTTCAATCAATTGTCCAATACTCAATAGATGCATTTCATTCCTGGAACAAGTAGCACCTTCTCAATTAGTGCATTTCTTCCATCTTTCATTTTGATAGCTATGTCACCAATTCCTTCTGACACAAGGTTCCTGTTATCTGCAAGCCTAACATTTGTTTTCCTTGATGAATCAAGGTTAATCAACCATTCTCTATGTCCAGTCATATGATTAGAGCACCCTGAATCAAGATACCAATCTTCACATAGTGGATTTCCTTCACAAGTGGTGGTAATTAGTAAAACTACTTCAGAGTCTGAACCATCTTGTGCTATGTTAGCCTTCTCTTCACTTTTCTGATTCCTTTTTCCATCTTTCTTATGCCAACACTCATCAGCATAATGCCCAAACTTCTCACAGTTGTAGCACTGAATCTCTCGATGGTTTCTCTAAAAGGGGTCATCTTATGATGTCTGTTTTTTGGGGCTTCTACAGTTTGGACTATTCGGAAAGAACATAATGGTCGAATTTTCCAACAAAAGGTGGAGTCAATTCAAACTTTACTTGAAAGAATTAAGCTTCAAATGTATCGGTGGTTGAAATTAAACCACGCCACCTTTGATTTTGATTATCAGTTTTGGAGGTTGAATCCTCGTCTTTGTTTGATGTCTGTAATTTAGCTTTTGTTTGGCGCTTGGCGCTTTTTGTTGGCACACCTTGTGCTGGATAGATTATGGTTTCTTATTAATTCCATTTTGGCTTGTTCAAAAAAAGATGAGAGGAAATGATCAATGAATAATTAAAATAAATTATTTAAATGAGAGATAACAATTGGTTGAAACTTGTAAAAAAAAACAATGATTGGTTAAGCGATGGTAACAAAGACAACAATGACCAATGACACCCAAGTGAAATTTAAAGTCATATATATTTCATCCAACACTAGTTAGTACACTATATTATCACGAGCAATGATATTTGTACGATCATTATGTAACAATTTGTGACAACTATCTCTCATACTTACATTAAAATCTTGTCAAAAAGTTACCACCAAATGATTGTAGAAATATCATTACTCTATTATCACAAAATAAAACCAGCCTAAAACTCAAAGGAACTCAATGAGGACATGATTGAAGTGATTTGTCACCTTATTATCATACTATTGCCGAACCCACTAAGGGTAGCATGTTAGTGTTGGCATAGAACTTTCTTAAGGTTTTAGATTCGATCCTCTTAACGTCAATTTTAATGGGTTGGTTTAGCTTAAAAACAAAAAAAAAATCTTGCTCTTGCTAGAGGTGACGTTTACGATTTACAACTTAATGTTTTGAGATCCTTTTCAAGGGTTGGGTACCACGAAAACTAATGGAAAAGCACCTCAACCAGTCAACATCTAGAAGGTATTTGATGTGGGTTCAATTAGAGCATCTGCTGGCCCAAGGATTATGGTGAAAATAAGAGAAAATGCTGGTAAAATATGATATTGTGAAAATGACACAAGATCATCCTAATAACAATGATCAATCATTTGAGTACCAATGCAGCATATTTTCGTTGTGTACCTTATATTTGGTTTCTTGCTACATAAACAATTTCGTGAATAAAATTTACAAAAAAAAGACAACAAAATAAAATTTCAGTGTTTGGTTATTGGGACAGTGTTTTTCAAAACAACAAATGGTCCATTCAGTGCCCGTGAAGGAGATCTTGTAATGTCTGTCGGACGATGAACAATTCACACATGTTTTGTACTTCACAAACCAAATCAAAACTAAATAAATATTCCTCAAAAGAACATCAAAGACTCAGAACCATAAGAATTCCATTAACTAAAATAGTTGATTAGTTAAATCTAGTTACATTGTTAAAAGAAACCAAACACCAAATCCTTTCCTCAACACCTCAATCCAAAACCAAAAAAAATAAAAAAAATCCATATCTATTATAAAAATAATTGTATCTAAAACTTCTAATCAAATTAATACTGTCATAATTCACTCACTAGACTGTGGTACTTTTCTTGGAGACGATGTTTTGTTGGTGGTGACAAGATATATTTTGTGTGCAACTATAGAGACTAATCCTTCGAGTTAGAATTCATGATTTCTGGTTAAACTGAAAGAGACTCAAACCATCTCATCGAAATGTTGTTGGGTTGATGTTTGAATATTTAAATATGAGATTCTAGTATTATTAATAGACATGAATATTTGCATTGCATCTTTAAATTTTGTAGGTGGGTGATTTGAAATAGAGGATTAATTAGCTTTAAAAGCAATAGTGTGTTCTCCCATGCTACTATGCTGTATTGCTATTACAATTGCTCTGAAAGAGTCTTAAACACCGACTCACACCACTCACTCACTCTTGTATAAAGCAATGAATGAAAAGAAAGGCCCTCACACTGCAATTTGTAATTGCAATATTTACTCCAAATTTCCTCATTCTGCATACTTCTTGGGATTTTTCCAAACAATTAATACATTTCCTGGCCACAATTTACACTCTTCTTCTACCCAACAATTCAATTCAATTCAATTCAGCTCTATCACTTTCTTTCTCTCTCTCTCCTCTCTCTACCTCCACCTCTCTCCCTCAATTTAATTAAGCTTTAATTCACCCCCTTCAATTTTTCTTATATAAAATGGCCTACATGTTCCAACCACTTCACACAGTTCACTTTCTTGCTGCCGGAGCTTTTTCTAATCACCTTTAGCAACACTTTCCTCCTTCAACCTTCTTTTAAGGTACATAACAAATTATTATATTTTTTTCTATACATCATCAAATATTAGTAAATTGATAATTAGGTTAGTTTTCATAGTTTGAACTCGTAATTTGTTACTTAAAACTTCTTTTAACGTCTTTTACCTCACCAACCGAACTGCATGATTCAGACAAAAGAAGTTACATAACAAATAACTAAATTTTTTTCAAGGTTTGACCTCTGAACCTCTTACTTCTTTAGTGTCTCTGAACTCACCAACCGAGCTACATGATCGTGACAAAATTAGTGTTAGTGATTTTTTTTTTATTAGGATTCTTTTTGTGTTCCTTTTATGTTGTGCTTATTGGTTTGTGTCAAAACAGGTAACATACTTTTGCAGAAAGAAAAAGGGGCAAAAACAATGAGTCGAAGAAATGGAAGTGGTCCAAAACTTGACTTGAAACTTAACCTATCACCACCAAGGGTTGACCACAGAAGAGTTGAGTCATCACCAACAAGATCAGCAACAGTGTCACCTACATCCCCACCAAGCTCATGTGTGTCCACTGAGCTAAACCAAGAAGATGGAAACAACCAGCAGAGATACTCTAACAGTCCTGAAGCCACTTCCATGGTTTTGGTTGGTTGTCCTCGTTGTCTTATGTATGTCATGCTTTCTGAAGATGATCCAAAGTGCCCTAAATGCAAAAGCACTGTTTTACTTGATTTCCATCATGAAAACAACAACTCCAAAAGGAGGAATTGACTGCATGTTTGGAATTACAGTGAGTTTAACGAAATCACAGTAGCGCTGTCATTTGGTCGAAGCTTCAAAATGTAGTTTTTGCCAAAATTACGGTAGCACGCAGTGATTATAAAAAACTCACAATCAATCCAAACATGCATATTAAGTGTAGGTTACCCTATTGCCAGTTCTGCATTCTCTGTTGCTAGTAGGACATGTTAGCTTTTAACCTAGGAATCTCTATTTCAATATGTTTCATTTCTATTATTAGTTTTAATCCTTGTTTATGTGTCTTATTCTATGAATAGTGCTACTTGCACTCCACTTTTTGACTTTCCTACATCTACTTGTGAAGGGAAAATAATCACAAAATCTTGTTATAGCAAGAAAAGCAGATAGATATAAGAGTGGAGCGTAAATAGCACTATTCTTCAAGTTATTATATATAGAATCTAGAAGGGAAGATAGTCAGAAATTTGGGAATTGTAGGGAAGTCTATGTAGCTCTATTGGGATTGGGTTCAACTTTTCTGCTTTTTAGCAGCAAAGATGTAATAGGACTTAACCTCTTCAGGTGCCATCTTAGTATGTTTATTGAAATTTTAGATGAAAATTCAAACTTTGTATCATTATTTTTTTATCATAATTTTTTCTCATTGATATTTTACTGTTTCTTCCAACCAACCAAGAAAGCCTATTGTAAATTGCCTCAAAAAGTAAAAGATCTAATTTGAGATTAGAGTAGAGTATTTATGAATAATAGTCTGGTCAAAAGAGGTGTCAGCTCAGTTACTTGATACGTGTCTAAGACGTATCTAAATCAAAAAACATTTTTAATTGAACACTCTTTTTTGAAACGGCAATTGTTAGTTATTGAATCTTGACTTTCAAATGACTTCATTCTATAACTCTTTCATCTTAGTCACCAATCTTTCTTTATCATTCTTTAATTGAACACCCTTAAGAGATGTGGTAAATGTGTCCACAATATATTAGTGTCTGAAACATGTCAAATACATTGGTACAACACTTTAGAGAGGTGTCCATAATGTATCATAGGTTAAAAAGTTAGACAGATAAAATTAGCAGCTGCAAGAAAAGTTTATATTGTGTGACAGAGCATGTAGATCTAATGTACTTTGTAACCAGTTAAAATAGATTGTATGGCCCACATTTTGGTTGTTGTAAAATCTCACGAAGCATGATGGCTGGCTGGTAAACCAATCTAACCGATGTATACAGCTTAGGTCCACTACAAAATTGACCACCTGAGAAGCTAAATAGTGTGACTCAAGTAAACGTCAACAACTTTGACACGTAACTTTTCTGCAAGATTAACTAATAATATAAAAGTGTCTAAGTGAAATCCTAAACTTGATGGGACCCAAATATGAAAATAAGTTGAAGTCCTAAGGAATGGTTGACAACAAATGGCAGGAGAATACTCAGATGAATTTCTAGTATTGTAGTATGCCAGCTAACAATTTAATTGTAAAAAAAAAAAAATTATATAATTAAAATATAGATTAGAGTACATCCTATGCATAACCTATCAACAGAGATTTGGATATAAATCTCAATCACATTTAGTAAGATCTGAAAAGTCCAGCAATGACAATGATGGGCAGGGTTAAAAAAAATCACCATAGTAGGATCACCTTCATATTTTTTTAGAGTAATTGTTATAACACTTACAATCTAACTTATTTTTTTTACACATGCATTCAATCAAATTACGTTCAAAAAATGAAGTTGGTTCTCAAAACATCTCCACAAATTTTTACATGGTAGTACAAATTAAATTCATTGAATAACTATTGTATCTGATAATGAAATATAGACCAAATACATCAGGTAGTAGTATATCAGGTAGTAGTATGTAATTTGCTTTACCCTTGCCTACAAGGATTAACTCAAAACACAAAGATACAGTTTGAAGACCAAGCTGTTATAAGTTACAATCATGATACACAAGTATAATGAGAGGAAAGGCATGAAAGTCATAATATGTGCTGTGCTGTACGAAGTATAGTATAGAAAATGTCATTGAAGGATTGAATTGAAAGACAGGGATAATCAATTAGGTGAATTGAAGGATGGTAGAGGGTCGGTTGGGTAGTTCCAAGCATTGAAAAAAAAGGCGACTCTATTAAGACCATTTAAATCACATAAATGCAAGAGTAATTGAGACAGTTGAGAATAATGAAGGAGATATTTTGTTCCCTATGATAAATGCCCAACCTTTTTTTCCATCCATTTTCTCAACCTTACTTTGCTATGATCATCATCATTTTTTTTCTTTAGATTTTAACCACTTAAAAGTAAAAACTCATTGTCCACACTTGTCTACAAGCCTACATCCATTTTTATTTTCCTTCCATTAATCTGTTTCAATTTGGTTTTGCGTATCATCAACCCAAGTAATCATTTTGTGATTAACATCAATAAATGATGAGCAATTTGACAAAGGATCACAGCTAAGAGAAGTGAAGTAATGGGGTAGGTCATCAAGAGGAGGGTCCAGTGGCTCAACTGAAACTACATACAATTTAGGTCGATTTCATAAGGGAAATGAAAAGGAATTAAGAGAAGAAAGGGCCTTCCTCGTTCACTTTTGGGCATCAATACTAGAAAGGGTTTATTTAGCTAAAAACTAAAAAAAATATGGAACAAAAGATAAGCCTAAAAGATATGCTCCTTCCGATTCTATTTATAAGAGAAAGTGGATCAATAAAACTCGATGTATCTGAACCGAATTTTTATCTAGATACATAAACTTTTGTTGACCAAAATTTCTCTTATAAATAAGATTGGTGTAGTCGTGTTAGTTTGCAGGGTTTGAATCATGAACTTCCTAGTTAATACTACTAAGGCTCTGTTTGGTAAAAATAGCGGCTAGCTGATAAGTTAGCTGATGACTGATGACTGATGACTTATAGCTGATAAGCTAATTGAAGTGTTTGGTAAAATTAGCGGTTCAATTATCTAATAAATGTAAAATGACATAAAAAGACATTCTTAATTTATAATAAAATTAGCATCCATTAATATTTAAGTATTTAAAATTTGCTAATTTAAATTATTAATTTAATATATCTTTATTTTATATTTTAAATTTATTTTCATTTCAGTATACTTTGTAAAAAAATAAATATAATGATAAAATATAAAAAGTAAATTATAGAGTATAGACGTAAAAAATAACAATAAAACTATTTGTAAAAAGAAACAATTAAAATAGACATGAGTGTTTCTGAAAAAAAATAAAACTAGATGCGAGACAAGTTTAATATAATGGGCAAAGTTTTTTTTTTTTGGTAATAATGGGGGAAAAATTTAACCGAGAAAAAAAAACATCCTTTGAAAAAAAAATTAACTTAACTATATACAATAAAATGTCCTTAGAAAAATGTAAAATGAAATGTAACAGTAAAAACGAATATTTTTTTCAAAAATAAAAAAGATCTTTCATTTGTGAGCATTTAAAACATAGATATTTTATTTGAAATTATAAGGGTAGAATTGGTTTTTAGAGAAAATAGCAAGGGTAAAAATGGAAGAAAACATGATAAGCTATGAGCTCAATTGCTACTTGAAATAGCGTCTGAAAAATAGCTTATAAGCTCGTGAAATAAGTTATAAGCTCCTGGTAAAAGACCATTACCAAACAGAGCTTTTTTAATCAAACGAGCTTATAAGTTATACGCTATAAGCTATAAGCTTATTTAATGAGCTTACCAAACAGACCCTAACTTCTACATTAGTTTTAAAGGTTATCTCTTAACACACCAATCAGGTGGTCTATTTTAGCTTTGAAGGATATCAAATAATCTCTTCATTTTTTTTTAGCTATCGTTTTTAAGATTTTCTACACATATCAAGACAATCAATAAATTTTATTACTTTTGATATAACTATTTATTTGTCTTCTGTATAATTAAGAGTAAAATTGACAAAACAATAATAAATATTACATTGAACTTTGAAAATTATAAGTAAATAAAAGTTAAAAATTTCTGAAAATGCAACAATTAAAAAGTAACGATGGAGAGTATAAGTATTTGCAAATTTATATTTTATTTTCTTTATATTTTGTTAAAATCCTCAAGATAGCTTACATAATCAACTTAAACATTGAGCTTCTATCATCATTTAAAAAACAAACTATACTATACAAACAAAACTTCTATACTAGGAATAAATAGAATAATAGAAATAATTCTTTTTTTGACAAAATATAATAATACAAATAAATTATAAACAAATAATAATTCATTTAAAAAAAATTATCAAAAATTTATTTTCCGCCTCACTTTTCCTTAAGTGAGAAGAAATGAAAATAATACAAAGTTTAATGAGCACCGCAGAAAACTAATCCACCCGTCTCATTTCCTTGATATGATCATGATACCAAACAAAATGAAGTCAGCATCATAAAATCATAACCCTTCCCTACCTTCCTTTTCAAAACTACTATACCAAAACACAGGGTCGAAAAAAGGAACATCAATGCATTAAACCAGTCATCAATGCGAGTAAAGTCCTAGAATTGCAGGGTGATACTAGTCTTAGCCTCATAAATCATTACACAAGATAATGGTAATTGATGATATCAGCTGGTGTAATCTTCACCTTACCCTTTTTTTTTGGAAGATTAATCCTCGGCTTATTTTTTATTTTTATTTTTACCAAATAGTCTATTGGCTAAAAATTGACCTTTATGTTTGAAAAATTCATATAAACCCTCGCAAACCCCCCAAAGCTCCTCATTCCAATGTTCTATATTACTTCCACTTACTCCTTTTTATCCAAGTCTTTCATTCCCTTCACTTCAAACTCGCAAACAAAGTCTTAGGATGAATAAGTAGGATGTCTTTGATTCAAACTTTGACCCATGTATATATAATGCAATGTCTCTGGCAACTCAGGAGACAAACCTCACCCTTATATCATGCTCTATGCATATTTCAAACAAAAAAAAATTATCTATGCATATCTATTGCTTTGGCAAACCTTATCTATCAATCTATTTTCGTATAAGCATCAGTATCTATCTACTTAATTTTTTGTTCTTATTATTAATAATTGTTAATATTATATCATTTTTATTAGTGTTTTTTATCTTTCCCTAAACTCAAATTAAAAAAACACTTGAGGAAACAAAAATCGTCTGACTTTAGAGCTAAGTTTGCTATTTTGCACTTGTTCGAAAAAAAGTTTGCAATTTTGCATAGAGGAATAATATTTTGACAACTAATTTTAAACAACTTTGAGTGACACCCTTTTTCCTTCCTTCTTATTGGACAATAACAATAGAGAGAGAGAAATGAAGAGAGAGAATAAAAGTACAATGAGAGTATGAGAGAAAGTTGTCATCAAAGTTGTTAAAAATAGTTGTTCAAATATCATTTCTCTTTGCATACATGTTGTAGATGTAGATGCATAGGAGTACTATAGTAGTCCAAGAGGTGTCAGCAGTTTGACTTTGTAACCTCAAGTGACATAGTTCAAATCCCATTTTCGCCCTTGCATTTTGGTAACATTATCCAAACACATTGTCGCCCTTGCATTATCCATACCAATGTGTTTTCCATCTTCTATAATATATCATGTTAATCAAAATAACAAGTTAACCATTACGTAAATATCCTCCTTTCCGATTCCTACTTTTCCAAGGGGATGCCCGTAGACATGATTTATACTTGGCACATAGATTTGCTACTAATATTCAATCAAAAACCCACCCTCATAAAAGAAAGAAAACAGCTATAGTAATAGTATACCAGACAAGTGATCAAATTTGGATGATGAGCAGACCTCTTTCTCTCCATGAAACGCCCAACCTGCAAACATAAAAGCTCACTAAATGTCCCTTAATACTAACATAAATTCATATCCATAATTTGTAAAAGTACAAACAAGGCATCACTTCATTGATCAGATTACATGTCACAGCATATTTATTAAGGATGAAATAAGTTAAGTTTGATTTCTAAGGATGTTGAGATTGCATACAAGGCTTATCAATTAACATGCTTAGATTACAACATAAAATCATCAGGTAGTCGATAAGATGTCATGTCTTGGACACTGCTCTGACTCTGATGGAAAAGGATTTCATTTTTTTATAATAATATAGACTAATAAAATCTGAAGCCACATGAATACAAGCCCCCTGAATATAAGAAATCATAATTTGCTCCAAATAGGAAATACCTATCATATGTTCAGAGTATTCACTTGGACAATGACTTATGAAACCTCAGTGATCTATCTACTTGCAAAAGAAACCAATCAAATTCTTGGGAAATCCTTACCAAAATCAATGTTCTGCCTAGGCATCTGTTTTAACTCAAGAAGTTGAAGATTTATCACTTGGCCCTTTTTCTAAGAATTGGTTAAAATCAAATTTTTCAATAGTCCAACTACTCTCTGGCACTCCCTCTCTAACAATCTTTACAGCACAAATTTTAATTGTTGGATTAATCAAATGGTTGAGATATCAAAAGCGGAAAAAATATTCACAAAAACTACATTTGAACATAAAAGAGCACACCAAAATAATTGCTGTCCTGTTTGTTTTTGACAGGTTAGCTATAACAACTATAGCTGCTGCGTATATGACCTCTATCCATGATCTAATCTTAATTTCGTACTCTGAATTGAATAACAAATCTTAACAAAGTTACATTTGGTTAGGGTATTCTTAACAAGATAAAAAAAAAAAAAAAAAAAATTCACCCTCTGTTCCTTTTCTATAAGCATGCAATTTGTTTATGGAGAAGATGGCGGATTAGAGAATTAGGAGAGGTGTGGGGTTGTGGAAAGTGGTGGCAATAGATGAGACTCGTGACTAATAAGTATCCAAGTACGGGGGAACCCTCCCTTAAAAGCTACTCCATCCGTTCCTTTTTAATTGTTGCATTTTCGGAAGAGTTTTCCTCCTATTTACTACTCATTTTCAAAGTTCAAAGTAAAACTAATTATTGTTTTGTGAATAATACCCTTGGCTATTTATAGTTGAGAAAGAAATAGATGAAATGAAATAATATATTATTAAGGGTATCATAGAGAAAAGATTAATAATTTTATCAAAAGTAGCAAAACTATTAAGATTAATAATTTTACCAAAAGTGTTGTGGAGTGTTGAAAAAGTTCTAAAATGACAACTAAAAGGAGACGGGAGTAGCTAACAAGAGAGAGGAACCAAGCCACTTTGCATCCCATACTACACGATTTGAGACTTAGGCACCTCATAAACCACATCAATCACACACGACGATCAGAACCAAGTACTCAGGTGTAAATAGATACATTCAGTTTCTCTGTTTGAGGTGAATTGTGCCCAATAAAACAACAAAAATAATCACCGCGCCCGCCACCGTAAGTTCCCCAACCACATTCCCTCCAACTACCTAGCTTTGCCCTCGGAAGAGGCATATCATCCAACTAGTTGCACTGTGTATGTTATGGTAATAAAATTTCCTGCACCCATAACTTATTTAACCAATAATGCATTCCTCATTAACTACTTAAACTTACATAATCAATTTTCTTACCACAAATTCCTTGGCTATCATTATTCAAACGAATACAATCAATGACTGAAAAACAAAACAAAACAAAATGTAGCATAGATAAAATAAAAAGTCAAGACTAGAGAGCATAAATTAGTTTTTTAAATACTCCTAGTGTGTCAAGATGCATTTATGCTTTAAGCAAGCACAGAAAACAAACAGATGATGATAAAAATAGAATAGATTTCATGCTCTTCCAGAATCGGAACCATCATTCAAACATTCAGCATACTACCATTTGTTGCAAACATTAATTTAGTAGATACTATAAGTAGGCAAAGCAATTTGATGAGTTAAAGTATAATTTGCATAATTACCTGGGCAAACCATCTATGACAGTGTCGGTTATCAAGACTTCTCGAGACTGCATTCTCCCCATCCACTACTGCTTCTTACGTACTTATCAACAATGCCGAATTCCTGATTCTGAGCAACCCGCCTGGCATAGTTCTCTATTGAAATTGGACCCTTCTTCAACCTACGGTAATAAATAATATACCAAGGCCACAATCGAGCAGCACCAAAGAAGTCATCTGTTGTTAATTTTATTTCATGGCCTTCCGGAAGTTCCAAGCCACTTTTATTAAGAACCATGCACATTTCCTTTGTAGATACGATGGTTGAACAGCCAGAACGGGTAGTAATACGAGTTTCCAGAGTTGGCTTCGGAACTTCAGTTGGAATTTCATCCACCATCAGTGTTCTGGGATGCTGAAAGCCCTCTTCCCATTTTACCCATCTGGGAGACAAATTCTCTGCAATAACTGGTTTGGTTAAATTCTCATTATTGTCCTCCTGCACATGTTGGTCCTTTTCCATGGCATCCCCGGCTGCAGTGGACACTGCAGCTTGCCCATTTACAGCAATACCTGAGACCTTGGATTGTAAATTCCCCAATTCCGTTGTGCTGCTAATCTGTTGTCCCTGAGCAACCAAATGATCCACGGACTCAAGTGCAGTACCATTAGTGGATGAGCTTTTTGAATTAAACTGGACTTTATTTGGAGACGTCGGTAAAGACTGATTGAGTGATACAGACAAAGATGTAGGGGAGCTCGACCTCATCAAATGTAATTTTTTCCCTCTACAATTCTGAGATTTTGAGGAAGACACTGACTTTGATGATGAAGAATGTGCTCTAGAAGACACTGATCTTGATCTAGAATATGAAGTAGACCTAGGCAATGATTTAGGTGATTGAGAATGTGTCAGTGAGTGAAAAGCAGAGTGATCTGATAGCGAAGAAGATGAGACTGATCGCCTTAATTTCTTCTCCCTGGATCGTTTAGGTGATTCTGTTTCATTTCTGCTTTGCTTTTTTCCTTCATACTCCTTTCTTCGATATCTATCAGTGTCCTTTGTTACCGGGGATGATTCATTTCTCAATGGCGTACAATCACGCTGTGAACCAGACACCCTCCACTTATCACTTTGGTGGCTCATCAATAAAGCATCTCCATTTGACTGCGGATTGACCCAAGAACCCCGTCCAGACTCAATGCCATCTTCAACTCTACACTTTTTGTCTATTTTATCAGCATGCTCATCATCCAATCTGTTATATTTTCTCCGCAAAGAGTGTTCTTTCCTACAATTTTGCATCTTATGACCTGCTTCTCCACATCTATAACCAGTATGCTTTAATTTTGAACTGTTTGGGTGATTCAAGGTTTCCTCACCAATCCGTGCCCTGCCCACATTCTCTTGGGAATTTGCTAAAAGAGAACTGCTAGAGTAATCTTCTTTGTCATCCTTTCTTTCATAGTCACAGGAAGGTTTGTAGCGATCAAATTCCAAAGTATTCCCATTCCCACAGTCAGTTGCCTTGCCATGAGTTGGCTCGGCCCCTCTACCATTGTGATCCTGGTTAGGAACAACTCGGCCACCTTCATCTGGAAAGTCTCCTCGGCGATCTTTTTCTTCTCCATCACAATACTTAAAATCATCTCGACGATATTCGCCCTCTTCAACAGACGTACCCCTTTCAACAATATCCGTATCGTGATTCCTTTTCCCCCATTCATCAAAACCTTCTTTCTTTTCTCTGTCGCCTAGTCTGTCAAAAATCCTCCTACCTTGCAACTCAAAGGTATTTCTTTTTCTTTCACCATCCCTATCAAATTTTGCAAAATGTGACTCCGGCTGTTGTTTGGACCACATCAAAGTCAACAAGTCCCCACATATCTTTCTACCTTTCAATTCCCTCAAAGCTTTCTCCGCATCTGAACGGAAATCAAATACAACAAAACCATAACCTTCTTTTTTCACCTGAACGTTGCAACGCCCAAATCTACCAAAAACTCGCTCAAGTTCATCTCTCCGAACACTTTCCGACAATTTACCAATATACAGCGACATCTACAATAATAAACAAACACGTTTAATACAAAGAAAAAAATATCGAATTCCATATTATGAAGCACTGACACAGACATGACTGACAAATCGACACCGGTAAAAATATGAAAAGATAAATTATTTGAACGTAATCACATGTATGTCAATGTCGGTGTCATGTCAATGTCAGACAACAGAAACGCCTTTGATCAGAGGTGTCAGTACTACACCAACATGAAAGTAATTTCATTTACAATATAAAAATGTATGCATATACGAACTTAATAAAATATTTTCGTTTAGTTTTATAATGATAAAAAATGGAAGAGTAATTTTGATCGAACGGGTTGAAATGCATGAATAAAATAGCAAGAAAAGATAAACCCTAAAAATAAGGCATAAAAGTATCGAACATGTTTCGTTGAATGCGGTGATTAAAATTTAACAGAGCGAAAATGTAGCAAAAAGAGTGATGAAACGAACCTTCTAGTAGAAGCGTAAGAATGTGTTTGTTTGGTTGGTCCTATGCACTGATACTCAATTGAGGTTCCGAGTTAAGACAAGTGGACTCGGTTAAGCTGAGTTGGAAACGAGTGAGAGAAATGGTGTAGAACGAGTGGCGATGGAATCGTTAAAATGTGAATGGGGAATGAAGAGGCATTGGTGAAGTAATGGAATATGAGTGTTGCTTTTGTAGCTTGGAGGTGAAGTACACTGCGGCTTTTCGTTTTTTCCTTTTTTTTTTTATATATATTTTGGACAGTCAGCGATTCGTTTACTTGGTGTTGCATGATTTTATTTTTATTTTTCTATGGATGGATTAAACAAGTGTTGAGTACTTGTAAGAGAACGAAACACAAAAATTCAATAGGTAGTTTTAGTCTTTGTTAAATTAAAATTCGTTTGATTATATTTAAACTTTTAAAATTTTGAATTTTTTTTATAGACATATTAAGAATATTGTATGGATGTGTGAATCTCTCCTTTGATTGGTTCGTTGATGATGTTGTGAGGCTGTCGATGGATGACCTCTTGACCTCTTTCTAAGAAGATGTTTAGGTTGACGATGTCCCCCATGTTATTTATGGTCTCGGTTTAGCCTTTTGTGTCCGTTGGTGAGTTGGATGCTTAGGATTGATGGGTGTGGGAGTTTATATGGAGGTGTCGTTTGTTTGTCTGGGAACATGTTTTAGTGGTTGAGTTGTTAGTTGTCCTGGATGTGCATCTCATTTAGGGAGTTCATTGGAAAGCTTAACTTGATAGGATGTTGGCCTTTGGGAGCCACATGTCCGAGTTGTCACCTATTTGTTCTTCGGTCTGGAAGAGTTGGGGCTCCTCTAAAATCTAGGTGTTCTCTTGACTGCTTCTTCTTAATAAAATTCCGACTAAGACTAATTTGTTAAGGTGTGGTTTTTTTTACCAATAAGATCTCATTGTGCTTTATATTCTGTGTTAGAATATTATGTTGATAATCTTTATATCACTTGTAGATGGATTTTGAGGTTTGGTATAAGATTTTTTATTTTCTAGGTTGGGGGTAATATTAAACACGATTTTTTGTTAATTTAAAATATTATTTTCTAGTCCATTTTGACAACCCATGATGATCTTATATTTTTTTTTTATTGAGGCCTTAAATGAGGAGCAATTGGTTGACAAATCCAATTCCTCGAGGTATTGATTTTTTGGGAGGTACCACAAGTGAGTTCATCTTTGCTCAATTTACAAAGCCTCCATTTACCCCATTCCACTTCTTGGATGTGTGACATGTGGAAAAAATAAAATCAATGGCTGAGACTAAAAGGTTGGAAGAAACAATTCTTTAATGAAAAAAGAAACATACGTGCACGACCTTTCTTCTTCCTTTCACCTTCATTGTAGCACTGTTTCTCCCTCTCCTTATCGTCGGCGCTGCCGCCACTGACCTCCGTCTTCTTCCATCCACCGGTGGCGCCTTTCCCTTCTGCTCACCTCGCCCAACTCATCCTCAATCTCACAAGTCACGATCTTCATCGCCGTAACTTCAAACCGTTAAATTGCTACTGTTAATGTTTGTGTGAATCAATCAATTAATTCAATTGAGGCATCAACGATGGGATGGAGGGAGAGATGCGACGGTGGCAGCACCAGTGGGAGGGAGAGGGAAAAGGAGAGGAAGTTGCAGCTGTGAGACTATGAGAGAAGGAAGGAGAGTGTGTTTGTATCAGAGAGAAGAAAGAAGCGCGTATGTTTTTTTTCTTCTTTCCAAAATTGCTTTTTCCAACCTTTTAATCTCAACTATTGATTTTATTTTTTTCCCCATGTCATACATCCAAGAAGTGGAATGGGTAAATTGAGGCTTTGTAAATGGAGCAAAGATGCACTGACCACAAGTCCCCTTGTTTTCATCATAAGTGGATAGTAATACCTATTCTCTCTTGGAGTCGATAACCCCATTGTGTAGGGGCCTTGCAAGGGCGGGTTTGAGTGGGGTCTCGGGGGTATGTTTTTGTATGTTATGTCCTAGGTCCTTTGTAGAGTAGGTTTGGGTCATCTTCCATTTAGTTTGGTTTTTGGTGGCTTGTTGTATTTTAACAATAAATCTAGTTTCACATCACATTGCAAAGTGATATCTTTTTAAGTCTAAATTAGCCTTTAGTTCTTATAAATATATCATATTTTGTTGTTAATCCCTCTAAATAGTTTATTCAAAATAGTGGTTCTTTAAAAAAGTTATATCAACAATTTTTGTTCATATTTCTAACTCAACATACATATAACTTTCACATTTATGAAGGAATTTTTGCAAGCATGCATATAATATTATAAGAATATTTTCCACAAAAGTAGATAATTTTTTTAACTAACAAATGAATTAAATATGATTTTTTTAAAATTGTATTTAATCCAACCTTCGTTAAAAAATTCTAAAAGTTTGCAAGATAGATTTTTATAATCTACTAAACTTTACTACAGATATTGAAACAAAATTTACAGGACACACATGAGTTGACTTGAAAATAAGGTGATAAAAAATGGCAACTTAAAATAATGTGATAAGAACGCATAGATGAAATGGTAAGATATATCTTCCAATCTAATCAAGATTCTTGATTCAAATTCAACTTTAAGTAAGCATCAACTTGAATCTCTAAATAGAACTTCATCATTCATTAGAGTCATACCTAACTCGAACGTTGTAGATTTGGGTAAATGGTACCAATTTATAAAAAAAAATGGATAATGTGCACATGTGACCTCATCGTGTTGGGTGAGAATGTATATTTTTCGAAAATAGTGGGCCTAAAACAAAATGGGCCAATAAGTCCATAAAGAAAAGTAGAAAGGACCATTCCATATTTCAAGAAAATCTTAACCCGATCACCACTCCATTTTCTTTTTTCTATTTCAATCCTTTCTTTGTTTATTCTCCACAATTCGCGTTCTTCTTTTTTCTCTGTTCTGTCACAGATTCTCCGATCAGATCCACGACACTCACTTCATCAAAATCAAAATCCATCCATGACGCTTGGCTCAGCTGGATCCAGTGTCGTCGGTTAGTTACCAATACAACTCATCGCCGTTTGTCGTTTTCTTTTTTACTCAATTATGTTTTTTACTTTTTTGTTTCAATTTTCTTTTCTTGCTCCGTTGATTTTGATATGCGATTCTTTCCGTTGACCTAAATTAATCGATGTAGTTTTTTTTTTTAATTTATGTAATTGTTATTAATTTTGGGTTTTTTTTTTTGCTTGTTTTGTTTTTTCTCCGATTAAAAATTGGATCGATGATTGAGTTGATGAGATTACTGTGATAATTGTTTTGATTACTTTTTTTATTACAATTACTTTAATTGAAATGTTTGATCATTTTTCTTCGTTTTTGTTGATTTTTATGTGTTTGTGAATTGTGTAATATTTCATTGTTGCTCTTGTTTAGTGATACTGTTTTAGTAGTTTATTGTTGATGTGATTTTAATGTTTCTGTTCGAAGTTTAAGACACAGACATGTTTACGGCGATACAATTCAAAGAAATAGAAGTGAATGAATGTTACTGCATGTGTCGGTGTTGTAGGTGCTGCTTTTCGGATTTTGATGCATGTCAGAAACTGATGGATCATTAATTTGAAGTATCCATACTTCATAGAGTTTCTGGCTACGAGATAAGCGTGTTTAGGCATTTAAATGATACTTTAAAAAGAAATTTGTGGGATTGAATTACAAATGAATTACAATTCTGGTTGTTCTTGTTTCCAGCTAACATTTTGTACGTATATGTGTTTATCCTGAGGCAATACAAATTTGAAAATGTAAAAGGTTCTAACTGTTGTACGAGTTAACTATGTCTTCGTAATACTCAAATAAGGATTTTTAAACGTTTGAAGAACTTATTGAAGTGCGAGTGCACTTGTTCCGGCCCTTGAGTTTTAGGATTTCGAATTGGGTGTGGTTAAGATGTGGAGAAAGGATTATATTTCTGTTGTAGTCATTACTGACATGCATGTACAATGACTCTCCTATGCTTAAATTTGTAGTATATGATTTTTCTCTAATTAAAGATAAAGATGTTATATTTAGTTTGTTTCAAAGTTAAGTGTGTGCGTTTCAATGCAGTTCCAAGGAACTTCAGATTGTTAGAGGAGCTTGAACGAGGTGAAAAAGGTATTGGTGATGGCACTGTTAGCTATGGAATGGATGATGGTGATGACATTTACATGCGCTCTTGGACTGGCACCATCATTGGCCCCCATAATGTAAGTATTTCTCTGTAACTTCTCTGCATCCATTTTATTTTAGGTGAGCGTAATATCAGATTTTTTATTATGTCTGAACTTTGAACAAGTAAATTCAAATGCATCAATTTGCCTAATTTGTTAGAAGTTAGAACCAACCTATATGGAAGTTGGATATTCTCAAGTTCTTACTTCCAGCTAGAAGCAACACAGCATATGTTACAACATGTTTCCTTGAAAATTGTAGTTTATGCGAAGTGTTTACACTGACATGCATTTTGAGTTCTTGTTCTGATTTAGTCGTGTGTTTAGTTGCTTGTGAGCTTATACTTCTCTGTATTTGCACATAAACACTGGCAATCATTCTACAACTGCAGTGAGCATAATATCATAATTGAAAGTTTGATTACAATTCTGTAATATATCACTTCCTACTTATTGGGTTTATTTTTAATATACAATACATATGCCCTTCCTATGTTCTTGCGGGTCTTTCATTACTTCATTAAAGCAGCGCAGTAAAGAAATATGTAGTATGAATTATTGGTGTATCTTGAAATCTGAAAGTTTGGACAGTATTTATTTGTCTATCTATTGTATCTACTTTCATTTTGTGCGTACTTAATAGGTCATTTTCAGGTCATGTAATCATCTTTTCTTTTATCTTCACTTTCAGACTGTACATGAAGGCCGGATTTATCAACTGAAGCTGTTTTGTGACAAAGATTACCCAGAAAAGCCCCCAAGTGTTCGGTTTCATTCACGAATCAATATGACTTGTGTTAACCATGAAACTGGCGTGGTATCAGTTACAATTTCCACATGCTTTCATATCATCTTCTAAATATTTTTTTGTTCACGCTGTTGGTGTATATATGAAGTTGCAAACTGTGCTAACACAATCTCTTTGCTTTTTGGTAATAACCTTGAATCGATTGTTATCAGAGATGTAATCAAGATTTATATGAAACAGGTTGAACCAAAGAAATTTGGGCTTCTTGCAAATTGGCAAAGAGAGTACAGCATGGAGGATATACTGACCCAGCTGAAGAAAGAAATGGCAGCCCCTCATAACCGGAAGCTTGTCCAGCCTCCAGAAGGAACTTACTTTTAGCATCCAAGATCGTATAGTTGTTGGATCATATTGCATTTGCAGTATGCAATATATAATGTGTAATGCTTTGTGGATCCTTCTGAATTCAAGAACATGTTGGGGAATGCTCCTATTTCCATCTCTATGGCTTCAGAGTTGTTTTGTTGTCTTACTTTGTCAATCAACTGTGCTGAAGGGATGCTGTTTGATGAATTTATGTGTGTCAAATATTGAAAGCAACTATTTTAAGTAGTATTTTTCCTTCAGATTACATACAATGGTATTTTCAATTTTAGTATTTCTTCCTTTTGCTTTACTTTCTTCTGCCTTGTAAGTATGCTGGAGCTAAATGGAAAATTCGAAGTATCAATTTTTATGTTCGCCTTTATGTTTGCACAATTGGTTCTGGGGCTTGTTTATTGCGGATTCGGATTCCCTACACCTACAGCTTTAAGTGATTTAAGGGGTAGTCTTATTTGTTGGTTAAAATTGGATGGTTGTGACTGATTTGTTGAATATGAACATGTGGAAATAGTGCTGATTTGCTTGACTGCAGGGATTGTCATCAGAAGAATGTAAGATGATTTTCACTGGTGAGATTGCCATTATGGCAAAATCCCTTGTGCCTTCACTGTGATTGCTATTAGTGAACTCCTCGCGGAGATTAACTGAAGGCGTTGACCATGCCTTTGAAGTATTTCATTACTTGATTGATTAGAATTATCTGAATCTTTTATGTTCTTTTCATATCAAGATTTTCTGTAGTGCAATTGTACAAATGTCTGTAGAATTATAGGTTTTTATTTTTTGGAACAACAAAATGAGAATATATTGAAAGTAAAGATGGTACTATAACCACAAATTATGATAAAACTTGAAGAAAATAATATGTTATCATTTAGTTCATGGGAAATCATTAAGTGTTGTTCATTTGGGAGACAACTGAATCTTGTGAAGTTAATTGAGTATTAGTTTGAAAATAAGAGTTAAAAAGACCTAAATTGTGTTTATACGCTTTCAGGCACATACCGTAGGTCAAAACACTTGATTGTTAAAAAGACTTAAATTGTGTTTATACACATTCGGGCACATACCGAAGGTCAAGTGAGCCAAAAAATTAAGGCATTTAACAAGTTAGAATGAATGAATCGAAATTAACCATTTCAATATATTATATTGTTTTGTGCGATTTTATATAAGGGTAAGAAAACCAAGTGATTGAACTCAAGTGATTAATGAAATACACACAAAAACGAATTATTTGAACAAAAATTGTGTTTGATTTTTGGACATAAAAATTCTTCATTAAACTTTACTTATGTGTTTCAATCAATTATCATGATTCATTTTCTTGTGAACTAGGATTAAACAACAAAACAAGGGTAAAAAGGAAATATAAATGTCATAATCCATCTCGCATCGGTCTCTTCTCAATTGATGATATACAAATTTTATTACATTGCTTCACAGGAATTGTCAAAAACATTCAAATAAAAGCTTTGTTTAATTCCCCTCTGGTGGTCTGGTTCATAAAAATTAATCTCTTTAAATATCCAAACAATTTAAAGAGAATTATTTATCTCTTTTAAATTCACATGTTTCTTAACTACACAGCCCTTTAGAAACCACTAACCAGTTGATGCTTCAAATTTGAATAGGATGCTAATATTATAAAAGTCGTTTCTAGTTCTGATATTAATTTTGATGGGTTAATTTGCCGTCTTAAAAAAAATTATTCAAAATCGTTTCTAATAGACATATGGAAGCCGAGATATACCAGTAAAAGACGGAACAAACGTTTTTGAGATAAGCTGAGATTGACCCTCATGAGATGAATTAGATTCACCGTAGACAAGCAATGATCCCGCTCATGCACCCGTTAATGTATCAGTGAAATCCCTTATTCCCTAACACAGGAGATTTGAATTCCACTAAGGGAAAATAATTTTTTTTTCGCTAAACCATGAGAGAGGACAAACATCAAGGAGAAGCAACGACATCCCAATTAGGTTGACACCCCGATGAAATCCCATCCTATACCGCCAATCTCAAAATATTATTAAAAAAGGGGGAAAATACAAGAGGGGGGACTAGGCCAAAACCCTCAAAGAAAAAACAAAATAGCAAAAACAGAAAAAAGAGCAAAATAAATAATAAAACGGCCACCTACGGATATCTAAACCGAGGCATACCACAACGATCTGCATAAAAATCCTGCCGCAAATCAGAAGACAGCAACGGCAACCAAACTGCACCATCTACCGAATGGGTTTCATCCAACAGAAGACATAATAGTAAAAAAAAAAAAAAAAAAAAAGTAAACATCCATAAGTTATTGCATAGTTTATAAATTGTGACCAATAAATTTATAACTTGAGGTCTAGGTCCAACTTAGCACTAGGAGTGGCTTTGGTTGGACCAAGTCTTAACTCCAAATCTATTTCTTCTCCTCCTTGACTGGGATTGGTGACTTTTTGGTTCTTCACCTCATGTTGGTTGAGATTACTCATCATTTCTTTCATGGCCTTATTTTTCTCTTCTCTATGGACTCTCATGTGACCATTCAATGCATTAACTCTTGAAAAAGTTAGGTTGCAAAACTTACATGCATGAATTTCCCTATTATCCATAGAGAAAAAGCAAAATATGTGTGCTAGATGAATGAACTTGAATTTTTGCCCTAAGAACTGTAACTAGATGTATCTCACTAGGCACAAACAAACATAATTTATAGAATTTTGAATTCATAAACAATTGAAATTATTAAATTAATTTCTATAATACCTATTATATTTAATGAATATTTTCTATATTTGATTAATTGAAAATATATAAAATAATTCTTAAATTTCATTAATTATTTGTTTGACTCAAAATAATTAATTTCAAATGGTTTAATTGTTTAATAAAAAATTGATTGGCTCCTTTTTATATTTCCAGTTAAAAAATTATAATCAATATTCACTAAATTAGTCTTGATTTTTTTTTTTTGGTGTTAGATGAAGTCGTATACCACTGAAATTAAACTCACACAGAACTGTGAGATCGCGGGTTCGAACCCGAGTCACCACTTCAACAGTTGTGTGTGAGTTTAATTTCAGCGGTTTACCACTTCATCTAAGATAAAAAAAATAAAAAATATATTTCAAGACTAATTTAGTTAATATTGATTATAATTTTTTAATTGGAAATAGAAAAAGGAGCCAATCAATTTTTTATTAAACAATTAAACCATTTGAAATTAACTATTTTGAGTCAAACAAATAATTAATGAAATTCAAGAATTATTTTATATATTTTCAATTAATCAAATATAGAAAATATTCATTAAATATAATAGGTATTATAAAAATTCATTTAATAATTTCAATTTATTTTATATATAATAAATTAAATATAAATATTTGACCAAATTTTTTTTAAATATAAATATTTTTCTGATAATTTATTTAATATAATAAGCATTAATTAAATATTTTAATTTAATTAAGATAAAATTAATTAAATATTTTGTTATATTATATTTTAAATTAATATTAAATATTTCATTATATTTTAAATTGATTAATAATATAAATATGAAATTTGGTAAATTTAATTAAAATAGGATATTAGATATAAATTTAAATAGGATATACAATAGTCTTCGTGAGCTTGGGTCAGTTGGAAAATGTTGATACTGTTAACTTTTTATTCCGACGGTGGAGGTCAATCCCATTGACCTCCTTTTTTTCTCCGCCCTTGAGAGTGCCTTTCATATTAATTTACTTAATATTGATTATAACTATTTCCAATTAAACAAATTAATAAAAGAAAAGAAATTTTATAAAAATTAATTAAAGGAATCATTGAAAATAAAAGTATGTTGACTTTTTTTGAAGGAAAAGTATGTTGATTAAATTAAAATAATTATACTTTTTTAATATATATTATTCAAAACAAATTACAATTCAATTAATCAAATTCATCATATATGAAAATTAATATCTAAATTAATTTAGTAATTTTAAACTACAATATTAGTTCTATTTTAAATATATTATTTGATTTAAAATATAATAAAACATTTCATATCCGGGATTCAAACTTCGGCCACCACAAAAAAAATAGGACATTCGATAAACTTAATTAAAAATGATGAAATATTTTATTATATTTTAAACCAATTAATATATTTAAAATTGAACTAGTATGGTAGTTTAAAATTTAAATTTCTAAATTAATTTAGATATTAATTTTTATATATCATGAATTTGATTAATTGAATTGTAATTTGTTTTGAATAATTTATATTAAAAAAAGTATAATCATTTTAATTAAGTCAACATACTTTTTCATTCAAAAAAAGTCAACATACTTTTATTTTCAATGATTCCTTTAATTAATATATATAGAATTTATTTTCTTTTATTAATCTATTTAATTGAAATTATTTATAATCAATATTAAGTAAATTAATATGAAAGGCACTCGCAAGGGGGATTCATCGGCGAAAGAAAAAAGGACCTCAAGGGATTGATCTCCACCATCGGCATAAAAAATTAATAGTACCAACATTTTTGTTTAAAAAAGAATAAATGATTATGATAATATTAGCGTAAGAGATGTCAACTCGTTGTTAAGAGTTTGACTTTATAATTTTCAAGGAACTTTTTCTCAACATTTTTTAAAGTTATTATATTGTTTAATTTTGAAAGGATAAATAAATACTAAAATTTCATAGTATAAACGCATGCAAGGTACCAAAAAAAATTGTGGAAAAAAAATAATTTTTTTGGACATTAAGAAGGATTTTTTTTTTAACTGGTATGTATATATTTCAATAAACATTAATTATTTTTAGGGAAAGCTGTAGATAAATATTAAAATAAATATTCAAAAAATAAATAAATTATTGAAAGATACATAATACTAACCTTGATTTTTTTTCTTCCCAAAAACGTAGCAGCGGGTTTTCCTTTCCTTTCATCCTCCTTAAAAAAAAAAACGTAGTAGTGAAAATCAAATTAGTTTTTTTTTGGGGAGCAACGAAACTCAAACTAATAACTATGATTTTGTTTTTCCAAATAGTATAATCATGGTCTTAAATCCTTTTATTTTTCAAGGACGGTGCTAAATCTTTTTTTTTTTTTACAAAAGTAAAACGATATTAATTCATTTAAATTGATAGAATACATCAGATGTAATAACATAATCAACATCGCTAAAAACATAAAGGGAGAATATACAAACAAACTCACAGGACCCAAATTAATAGCATACAACGGCGGCAAAATGCCTACAAATAATATGATAAAATATAAATTACCAGAATACTCATGTTTCCAGATCTGCAACGTTGACACCCAAATCATTGATTGAATGTGTGATTGACTGAAGCTGATCTTTCAATAGAATCCAAACGAACACCATCACAAGACATAAAATCAAACAACACTGTACAAGACAACAAACAATATAACGTCACACTCGAATGACGAAATCACGAAAAAAGGAAAAAGAAAAAACTTGATATGTGAAAATAACTATCTAGAATGAAAGAAAGGTGGAAAATATGTAGAGAGGTGATTCTAGATAAAAAAAAATGACCTAAAACCATCCCTTCTCGATGAGTGAAGGAGAAAAAAGTTTAAAGAGAAGGTGAAGTTTCTCTCACCGGTACAAATCCTTTTCAAAGCTAATAATTTGATGGGCAAATATTACATGCTTGAAAATACTGACTCTAGCCACATTTATAAGAAGAAAAAAAAAACTTTTCAGATACATTGAATAATTAATGTATTTGACCTATATAAATGTGACCGAATACATTAATTATTCAATATACCTAAAAAATCGTTTTTTGCTTATAAATGTGACCAAAGGGAGTATTAATTTATGTTAATGTAAGTTCTTTTAGTTGGTAAGGATTTAACCCATATTTTGTAAGGACACGCGTTCAACTTCTGCTATCGACATGAGTATTTATTTAATGAGTGATCTGTAAGTACTTGTTTGTGCCTTGATGACCTTGACCTTGACGAGCCTCCAAAATTCAATTTACCTAAACTTTTTTTTTATCATAGAAAATGAATAATATATATAATTTTCTATTAAACTTTAAAAAAATCTATAAAACTTAAAGCTATACTAATGCATTTAATGATATACTTTGAGCGGGAATTTGAAATTCAAATTTCGACGTTACAAACCCTTAGAAACAAAATTTAGTCAAAACAAAACCCTTAAAAAATTGCTTATATAAAGTACCTCAGACAATCTTCTCCTTCTCTCTTTTCAATTTTCTCATCCTCTCCCAAATTTCATTCTTATTCTCGCAGTCATCTATGAGCACAAACCTGTCATTATATTATTCTATCTGACAATCGTTGTTGCTGAGTAATGTTTCGTTGGATCACCACTCTATATCGACGGTTAGTTAATTATATAAATTACTAATTTGTTGTTTTATTTTTGTTGGTATGAATATTAATACAAGCATGTGTTAGGGTACTTTTCTTATTATTGTATTTGTAGTTTGAATCTGGTATGCAATTGTTTATTGTTTGAATATGATGAACAAATGTATTGTATTTTTTAAAATATTTTAATATATTTTTATTAAGACATGTTTTCTGCTATTTGTTTTTATAAATGTAATGTTATTTTATTTTTTTTGTTAACGAGAAACTAGCCACCACCCTTCACCTTCCTCTACCCTTAATTTAAACCTTTTTGATTCGATGTAGATCCTATGGTGGTGGTGTAACCAACCCTCATGAGGCACCGATGTTAAAACTAATTGTGTGTCATAGATTGATTTAAATCCGCTCAAGTCTGTTATTGTTGGCGTGACCACCACAATTGTTCTATCTAATTGTCCTGCACATTCATATCTATGGTTTATATCTATCTCCCGCGCATCCTATTATTTGGTATGCGATGATTTTTTGGGTAGACACCTTTTGTCAGTTTTTCAATTAACTACGGTCAGACCTCTCTCTGATCTATTTGTAATTGGTTTGATTGTTTAAGTTTTGCTATCGTAGACGCCTTTGTCACGGTGGTGGTTGCACGAAGCTTGGTATGTCATTGCTTCTTTGATCCATTCATTGATGTTGTGGCTTGTTATGACGGGTTGTTGGCTAGATTTCGTTTTGCCGAAAATGGATGCACCTTCATTGTTGCTGGTATATATTACTAACTATTACTGCTAAATCGTTGTAGAATTAGATCAGACAAAATTAGGGTCATTGAGGTAAAGATGAAAATAGTAAAATTAAGTCATAAACACTTAAAAAAATGTTGTTGCTTTCTAAGAGATTACTTATAATTGGAGAAATCTCAAGCCAACAACACCTCCTCATCCATCACCAGTAACATTATGCACCAATACCTGAGAATCAACATGAAGCTTGACCATCTTGAAATTTTATCTCCTGCCAATATAAACCCCATAGTTTAACCACATAAGCACCATAAGTACCCAATACCTTACTGAAACCACCTATCCATTCTCCCTCATAATCTCTAAGGAGATCTCCACAATCCTCTCTCAACCATTACTAGCACCATATGTACTAAGACTAATACATCATTGAAGAGACGGATTCCTTGAAATGTTCACCAAAACTCTATCCAATGGAGAAACACAACCACCTTAGATACACATTGAGCTCGCGTACTGTTGCACATGATTCTCCTTAAGGCCAACTATGTGTCTTCCTTTGATACTTTTATACTCCATTGATTCATTGTTTCGTCCAAGTGTAGGCAACTAAAAAAAATCTAGTCTTTTAAAAACGTATAACCATAACTTCATCATTTGAGCTCACGTACATGGATCTTTTGTAGCGAATCTTGAGGCTTGTCATGTTTTTTGTTTTGTTTTTGCAAAGATTCGTTTAATTCTTCTAGGGAGCTAGAGAGTACCGTCAATTTTTGTTTTTTTTTATATGAATTATTAATTTATCTATCAAGAATTTATATTACTCACTGTAATCTCTAAAGTGAAATCATAAGTTTAAAGGATTAGTGCCTCGTTATAATAGCACCTAAGTTTAAATTTTCCAATAAAATAGTAACAAAAATGTTATGTTGACATATAAAATTGACATCATACATCTTATATTACACAATATTGATTTTTGATTTTATTATTTTTTCCCACCTTTACAATTAAATCATTAATTGAATTGAATGTATTTTTATATAATGTACACTATCAACTTTTTGTGTCTAAATATCATTCCTCAAATAATAAATACTTTTGTTTTTATATTTTTTTACACTGCTATCAAATAATGGATCATAAGGATATAATATAAATTGCTTATTTCTATGAATAAACATTTATACAATGATACCATACTTTATTCATCACTATTTTTTCACACCCTTTATGTTTATTTCTTAAGTATTTTCGTATGATTTTTCATTGAAAACACATTTTTTATGATTATAACAAACTCTTAAAAAAATTATGTATTTGAGAAAATCACAAGTAGTTATATTAAGAATCATGAAAAAACAACTAGTAAAATATATCTAATTATGTTCATGCCTAACTTCTTTTTTATGTTTTTGTGTATTTAGTATAATAGCATAGAGTAAATTCCGTCAAAAAAAATCATATAGAGTAAGTGGTTTTTAATTTTGACTGGATTTATTTTTCAAGGGGAGAATTTTGACCAGATTATTGAGGTAGTTGTTAATTCATATATATCATATGCCTTTTTTAAGGGATATATCAAATGCTTTATTCATCTAATTCCCCTTTTTCTTTAGGGTAACTTTATTCATGTCATAATTTCCGCCATTTTTTTATTCACACCTTTACCTTTTTCATTATATCAGTCAAATTACCAATTAGTTAGTATTATAAATTATTTTCTCCATTCATTAAAAACTTATTAATTACTTTTTTTGAACAAAGTAGAATATTATTTATAACATTTACCAATTAAAAAATTCAAATCAAATCATATCAAAGTGCCACTTCATATCTTAGTCGCTAATATATCTCTTCAAATATCGACATATTGTAAATAAAGTATATAAATTAATACACACCATTTTAATTTTTTGACTAAATAGTTTATAAAATGTAAACCTCTCATGTCTAAATCTTACAGTTGAATTTTCATTTTTCTTACAGTTTCACAAGAATGTTCACACAAAGCATGTTCATCGCAAAACCCTACGTTCCTCCATCAATCTCAATCCGACCGGTGTGGTCATTCAATCTTGAATCAGAGTTCAAACTCATCCGCTCATTCGTTGATTCTCATCCTGTCATCTCAATGGACACCGAATTTCCCGGCGTCGTCGTCCGCCCTGACGGCATCACCGACTTATCAACTTACCATCGAACACCTGCCACTCACTACTCCGTCCTCAAGGCGAATGTTGACGGCCTCAATCTTATCCAAGTCGGGCTTACTTTATCTGATGCTGAAGGAAACCTGCCAAAATTGAGAAATGGAGATGGAAACTCTAATGAGTTACTGATTTGGGAATTTAATTTCAGTGATTTTGATGTTGCGCGCGATATTCACGCGCACGAGTCAATTGAATTGCTGAAGAGTCAGGGGATTGATTTCGAGAAGAATAAGGAATTTGGGATTGACTCTAGGAAGTTTGCTGAATTGATGATGAGTTCTGGACTTGTGTGTAATGAGGAGGTTAGCTGGGTGACATTTCATAGCGGATATGATTTTGGATATTTGGTGAAGGCGTTGACGCAGAGAGCTTTGCCTGATGAGCTTGCTGAGTTTTTGGTGTTGGTTAGGGTTTTCTTTGGGGAGAGTGTTTATGATGTGAAGCATTTGGTGAAGTTTTGTGAAGGGTTGTATGGTGGTTTGGATAGAGTTGGGAAGACGCTGAATGTGGATCGTGTTGCTGGGAAGAGTCATCAGGCCGGGTCTGATAGTTTGCTGACTCTTCATGCTTTTAGGAAGGTTAAGGAAGTTCACTTTGGGAATGATGTTGATCGATTGATGAAGTATGCTGGTGTGTTGTATGGATTAGAAAATGTGGTTTAATCAATATGTTTGTTGTTGTAGATTGTTCTTATGTTTATTTTCTGACATAAAGTGAAAATTATATACATTTGTGGTTATTATTAATGAAATCGGATGGATTTTCACCTATTATGTGAATAATATTTATGTGTCTTTGCAACTTATCAATCTCCCGTACAAATTTATGTTATTAATGTTTTTGAATTTTGACTATGATGATCAAGATGCTAGCAATTGAGCTTTTAAAACTATTGTATGTTACACACTAATGTAGGATGAGTAGTGAATGTATCACTGCTAGTTAGAATATGGTAATGAATTGGGAATGCTTTAGATTGCTGATCAATTGTTAGTTCTTGATGCCCATTTTGTTTGAATTCAATTATAAAGTTTTGGATTCGGATGATAAATAGTAAATACATATATAAAATAGTTAGAATATGACAATGAATTGGAATGATTTTGGTTTTGCTTTTAATGTTCATGCCATGATCAATGGTAAGTTCTTGATGCCTTTCTGCTTGCAATCAACTAGAAAGTTTTGGATTTGACACATTGTTCTGTATCCGTTTACAAAATATAATTTTCATGTAGGAGACAAATTTCATCCTTTTTAAGGAAATGAATTTTGCTCCTGTGCAATTAGTAGTGAATCATTTGTTTGAATGGAAATATAGGATGGAAAAAAGATTCGCATCTTTGACATTCGTAATGAAGTTGTATGTTATGGTATGATATTTAACAAAACATTGTGTGGAATAATGAGTGATAGTATTAGAACTTGTATGCTATTTAATGTAATGCCCTAATGTAGAATGAGGAATGAACTATCTATGATTTGTCAATCTATCAAGTTAGAGTATAGTATTATGGTAAGTGATATTTTTCCGGCTCAGTTTGGGAATGCTTTTTAATATAACTTCTGAAGTTCTGATCAGTGCTACAGTCAGAACTGTCTGGATAATTACAGGCTTACTACATGTGAGAATGTCTCTATGTAGTCAAATTCAGGTTGTTGATGAAATCCTAGTGTTTACGAATTCGCGGTAAGTTTGAAAACTATGATGAAGTACCAATTTATTGTTTAAGAACTCTGCAAACTCGGCAAAACTTGTTTTAGTGGTTAAAGAGTGAAGGAAACAAATGGATAGAGCATGCCGGTGTGAACAAAACTCAGCCATGACAAAACTCAACAAATTATCAAAGCATAATTTTTTATGATTCAAAAGTCTCACCTATTCAGCAAGGACAACAGAAGCTGAAAACATTGAAGCGAACATACCAATCAACTCAGGGAAACATTATTTTTGTAACAAATGAAGATGAAAGACAATGGCAGAGCATAATACATTTTTCATTGCTCGAAACTGACTGCATGAGTATACTGTGTACGTACACAAACATAAGATAGTTCCAAATAGATGTAGATGGAATACAAAAGGAGCGAGTGATCAAATTATCAAACTTAATCAGCATGGATGATAGCGGAAAATGAAAGGAGGAAGCATAATCAGTAAACAAGAAGAATCGAAGGGAAGATGAAAGTTTTTTTCTTTTGAAGTGGGAAACTTGTATTGACCGGAGAGAGGAAGGCAAGTGTGTTCTACTACTACCTCAGATGAAAGGTTTACAAGTGTTTCAATATTTATTTTTTCCCTTACACTTCCAGCAGTTTATTGTAGCTCATGTTTTTGTTTTATAATTGATTTTCAATTGCTCTTTTTGCTAACAAATATATACATACACGGAATGATAATTTTTTTACTTTGAAGCCTTTAGTTTTGTTGTTTGTTATATGAAGAAATTCTCATGTAGATTATGTTCTTTTTAATATTCTAAACCAACTTTATTCGAAGATTACAAATTAGTATATTAAAATGTAAGGATACTTAGAAAGGCAGGCATATCAGAAAGTATTGTCAACCGGTAACCATCAATTAACAACAGTAGACAAAAACATTTGCTTTTTCTGCACATGGTGTGATATTTACCCAAAAACTGTTTTGTCGTGTATCCATTGCATGACCATTGATTCATAAATTTATTTCTACAGTTTATCAAACTCCATTGATCCATGGATAATATCATTCAATTGAACATGTATCTTGGATGACTTCTAGTTTTTGGGATGCAAAAGCTGAATAATAGAAGAAAGTAGCTTGGTAGTAGCTCCATTCAATTGCAACATGTTTCTAAGCTTTGGGATGACTTCATCGTGGAGCTGCGAAGAAGACTACATTTGGTTGTGCAGAGCATATATGGTAAGTCCAATTGCAACATTTAGTTATCTTATCTCTCTGTTGGACTATTTTTACTTTCACCTGTCTGTTTTGATTTATTTTTTCAATTTTTTTTTCTGCATAATCAAGTAGGTTGTTCGACCTTTATAGAATTAGATAAATGAGAAGTGAGCTAAAGAATTTCTGGTTATGTACTTTTGGTTATATATACGTGGAGACCAGCATCCAAAGCCTGAATTAATTAAACAAAATAACTGACATGTGAGAAGCTTACATAACAGTAGGAAAATATCTATGAAAGCTTTTTTGTTTTGTAGCTATCAATGTTATAGCCTTGCGAAAGATAGAGATGAAGTTTAGGCAAACGTTGACTAGTAAAGGAGTGAATTGTGATTCAAATTGTGTAGTTTGAAAAAATATTATATCAAAGTGTAATAATATTTTAAGGGGGAGCCTTGGTGCAATGGTAAAGTTGTTGTCACGTGACTGAAAGCTCACGGGTTTAAGTTCTGGAAACAACCTCTTGTGTAAAAACAGGGTATGGCTGCGTACAATACACCAAATAGTGAGACCCCTTCCCGAACCCCTGCGTATATGTGAGCATTAGTGCACCGGGCTTCCCTTTCAAAGTGTAATAATATTTTGACTGAATTGTCTAATAATATATTTATTCTTATTAAGATTATATACTCCTTCTGGTCACTGTTATAAGCAAAAAAAAACTTTTTAGGTTCATTAAATAACTGATGTATTTGGCCTATAGAATATATCACATACATAAGTTATTCAATGAATCCAAAAAGTTGTTTCTTGCTTATAATAGTATATATACCTTTTGACTGAAATTTTCTTAATATTATAGAAATAACAATTAAAAAGAAAATTTTAATTTTTTTTGTCTTTATGGATAATACTCTGCATTGACTAGAGGGAGTATTATTTATGAGATTCATTACTCTGCATTGATTATTTGAAACTTTTTCAAACATGTATAAAATCAAATCATATCAAAGCGCCACTTTATATATTAGTTCCTAAATATTTCTTTAGATACCGACAAATGTAAAAAAGTGTGTAAATTAATTCCTTACTTTTTCTTTTTTGACTAGATTATTATGTATAAAACGTAAGCCTTGTTGTCTAAATCTTACAGTTCATTTATTTTTCTTTTACAATTTTTCAAGAATGTTCTCACCAAACATGTTCTTTGCAAAACCCTCCACTTCCTCAATCTCAATCCGACCAGTGTGGTCATTCAATCTCGAATCAGAGTTCAAACTCATCCGTTCATTCGTGGAATCACATCCGATCATTTCAATGGACACCGAGTTTCCCGGCGTCGTCATCCTCCCTGACGGCATCACTGACATATCATCTTACCACCGAACCCCTGCTGCCCACTACTCTGTCCTCAGGGCAAATGTTGATAACCTTAATCTCATCCAAGTCGGTCTGACTTTATCTGATGTTGATGGTAATCTGCCGAAATTGAGAAATGGAAACTCTGACGAGTTTTTGATTTGGGAATTCAATTTCAGTGATTTTGACTTAGAGCGTGATATTCACGCGCATGAGTCTATTGAGTTGCTGAAGAGTCAGGGGATTGATTTTGAGAAAAATAAGGAATTTGGGATTGACTCTAGGAGATTTGCTGAATTGGTGATGAGTTCCGGACTTGTGTGTAATGAGGAGGTTAGCTGGGTGACATTTCATAGCGGTTATGATTTTGGATATTTGGTGAAGGCGTTGACTCAATGTTATTTGCCTGAAGAGCTTGCTGAGTTTCTGGTGCTGGTTCGGGTTTTCTTTGGGGAGAGTGTTTATGATGTGAAGCATTTGGCGAAGTTTTGTGAGGGGTTGTATGGTGGTTTGGATAAGGTTGGTAAGATGCTGAATGTGGATCGGGTTGTTGGGAAGACTCATGAGGCGGGTTCTGATAGTTTGCTGACTCTTCATGCTTTTAGGAAGATCAAGGAAGTTTACTTTGGGAATGATGATGGTCAACTGATGAAGTATGCTGGTGTGTTGTATGGATTAGAAAATATGGTTTGATGAATATGTTTGTTGTTGTAGTATGTGTGTTATGTTTATTTTCGACATAAAGTGAATATTATATGTTATTAATGAAATTGGATGGATTTTCATCTATTATGTGAATTATATATTATATATGTCTTTGCAACTGATCGATCTTCCGTGCGAATTTTTGGTACTAATGTTTTTGAATTTTGATTAAGATTATGAAATTGATAGGAATTGAGCTTTTAAAAACTATTGAGTGTTATGTACTAACGTAGCATAAGTGGTGCGAAACCAGTACTATATAAATATGATGATGAGTTGGAATGATTTAGATTTTGGTTTTAATGCTTTTGCAGATGGTAAATTCTTGATGCTTTTTTACTTGAAATTAATTAGAAAGATTTGGATTCGGGTGCTAAATAGTAAATAGATTGTTGCGATCCGTTTATAAAATAGAATTTTCATTGAGTAGACAAATTTCATCTTTTTAAGGAAATAAGTTTCGCTCCTGGGCAAGTAGTAGTTAATCATTTGCTTGAATGAAAGATATAGCACGACAAAAAAGATTTGCATCTTTCACAATTTCATAATAGAGTTGTTATGGTATGATATTTAACAAAACATTGTGTAGAATAACGAGGGATAGAATAAGAACCTTGATGATATTTAATGTAATGCCCTAATGTAGAATGTGGATTGAACTAACCATCTATTGATTTTTCGATCTATCAAGTTAGAGTATAGTATTCTGGTAAGTGATATTTTTGCGGCTCAGTTTGGGAATGCTTTTCGATTTTACCGTTACTTCTGAAGTTCTGATCAGTGCTGCGGATTTCAGTGAGAACTGTCCGGATAATTACAGGCTTACTACATGTGAGAATGTCTCTATGTAGTCAAATTCAGGTTGTTGATGAAATTCATAGTGTGTACAAGTTCGCGGTAAGTTTGAAAACTGCGACGCACTAGTTTGTTTAATTTTCAGAAAGCTGCAAATTAGGATAGGTAAAGAACACTTCAAACGCAGCAAAAAATGTTTGCAGCGGTTGAAGATGGAAGGAAAAAAATTGATAGAGCGCCATCATGAATAAAGCTTAGCAATAGCAAAACTTAACAAATTGACGAAGCATAATTTGTCGTAATTCAAAAGAGTCTCATCTTTTCAGCCAGGAAAAACAAAGCTGAAAATATTGAAGCGAACATGCCAACAAACTCAGGAAATGTTCTTTGTATCAAAAGAAGATGAAAGACAATGACATAGCATGATTCATTTTTCATTGTTCGAAACTGATGCTTGGGTATGCTGTTTATAGTATACATCAAACTCAGCGAACAAGGATGATTGCGGAATATGAAAGGAGGATGCATAATCAAAAAACAAGAAGAATGAAAAGGAAGATGAAAGTTTTTTTTGAAGGGAGAAAATTATATGCACAAGGAGAGGAAGACAATTGTGTTCTGCCGCTACATGGGATGAAAGGTTTACAAGTATTTCAATATTTTTCTATTCTTATAAACTAACAAGTTGTTACTTTGTTTCCTACATGTCCAACAGTTTAATCTTTATCGTGGCTCAATTTTTTGTTTTATAACTGACTATCAATCACTCTTCTTGAAGCCTTGTATTTTCATTGTGATATATGAAGAAATCCTCATGTAGATTGCGTTCTTTTTAATATTCTAACCCAACTTTATCTGAAGAGTACCCATTAGTATATTAAAACATAAGCATACTTAGAAAGGCAGGCATATCGAAACCATTGTGAACCCGGTAACCATCAATTAACAACCGTAGACAAACCATTTGCTTTTTCTGCACATGGTGTGACATTTACCCAAAAACTGTTGTGTTGTGTATCCAATGCATGTCCATTGATTCATAAATTTATTTCTACAGTATATCAAATGTACCAATTTAAGGTAGTATTTCAGTATTTTTTATTGTTTCTATCTTTAAGTTGCAATAATTGCTGCATTATTGAAAGAGCACAAATGGATAATGTCATTTAATTGCAGCGTACCTTGGATTTTGGATGACTTCTAGTTTTTGTGATACTAAAGCTGAATGATGGAAGAAAATAGCATGGTAGTAGCTCCATTCAATTGCAACATGTTTCTAAGCTTTGGGATGACTTCATCGTGGGGCGGCAAAGAAGACTGCATTTTGTTGTGTAGAGCATATATAGTAAGTCCAATTGCAACATTTTGTTATCTTATCTCGCTTTTTTACCGTTTTTACTTTTACCTGTCCGTTCTTATTGGTTCAACCTTTTTAGAAGCGAACTAAAGAATATCTGGTTATGTATACTTGGAGACCAGCATGCAAAGCCTCGATTAATTAAACAAAATAACTGACATGTGAGAAGCTTTTACATAACAGTAGGACAATATCTATGAAAGCTTTTCTGTTTTGTAGCTATCAATGTTATAGCCTTGCGGAAGATAGAGATGAAGTTTAGGCAAACGTTGACTAGTAAAACAGTGGACTGTGATTCAAATTGTGTAGTTTGCCAATTATATACTAAATAATCCGCACTTGTTCGTTTGTTTTGCGAATAACATCAATTGTTGGAGAAAGTTGAATTTACGGCCATTGCTTGAAAATCTTAGGGAGAATACCGAAAGTTTAAGTAACGTCTTTGTTCAATTGTGGCAGAAATTAAAACAATCTCAATCAGTTACCTTTGCTATGACATCTTAGAGCATATTGAAGAGGAACTTGAAATTATGCGAGGATAAAAATGATACGCCGGAGCAGGTCTTCCAACATGCGAGTGGAGTTTTTGAGCCGTGGCAGCATGCTCGGCGATCTGATTCTATTGCAGGTGTTGAAGGACAAATGTATGGTGCAGTTTGGCAGCCACCACCCTCCCGTTTCCTCAAATGCAATGTTGATGCCGATGAAAAAGTTACATGAGGGCATATTAGCGAGATGGAGTTGGATGCTTTCTAGGTGCAATGTCAGATGTGTACAGGGCTGCCATGACACCTTCTGAAAGTGAAGCCTGGGGACTTCTTCAAAGCCTCAAATGGACTATTTCATTAGGACACCATGATGTGATCTTTGAACTAGATTGCAAAATGGTCGTTGATGATATGCATTCGAACAAATTAAATCGCTCGGATCAATCTTGCAAACAGAATCAACAAAAGTGAGAGATACTGGTTCTCCCAACGGGCTTCTGGTGAAAAAACAATAGGAAAAAACTAGGAAATATGTTCTTTAGCCAACACAAAACGCTCGCGTCCAACTGAATTGACTATTATACCTCTGCGTAAGTTAACTCACGCACCTTATTATGCCTCAGCGTGACTTAAGTGTATATGACAGCAACACAGAAACATAACACTTCACTTTTTTTTCATCCGAAATACGAATTTCTCCCCTCCAAGTGCGAATTTCGCAAAACTCAAGAAAATCATCATCAAATCACGCAATTGAACAAGTAAGTGGTGCTTATTCTACTTCATTTATTTATTTATTTGTTGAAATTTTTGATTTTTTGAAGATATTAGACATTTTTAGGTTTTTAGAATTTTAGCTTGCATGTTAGTTTTTAGGATTGTTAGTGATGACTTAAGTTAGGAATTATAGTTTAGATGTTGTTTAGAGTACAATGTGGTAGTTTAGGGTTTAGAAATTGTTTGATTTCTTAGTTGTTTGAAAATTGCACTCTATGTGTTTGGTAAAATGCTCAATAATATTTTCTTGTTTTGTATTTTGGATTGCTAATGAAGAAATTAGTTAGAATATGGTTTGTTAATGTTGATTATAGTATGTTTGACTACAATGTGGTAGTTTACGGACTGAAATGACACTGCCAAAATTTAAGTGTCGTTGTTGAATTGTGAGAAATGACATAATATCCGTATGAAATAAATCATTGATTTTTTGCTCTTTAAAATGTTGTGCAGATATATCTTAGAGGGATATGTCTCAGAGGCCTGGCAGAGTTAGGTTAGGGAGACTGCAGTCCTTTACTAGTAGTGCACGAAGGGAGAAGCAAGCACTATGCCCTCCTTTGGCTGGTCGAGGGAGACGTGGAGCACGAGGCTAGGGGCTAGTTCATCATCGCGGAAGGATGGGTCGCAGGTAGTGGACCCGACGCAACATCAACATCAGCCTCATTGTGAGGAGTACCGGCGATGAGGAGTCTCAACAATATCATTTTGATGCGAATCAACAACATCAATATGAGGCGTATCACGAGTATCAGCCTGATATTGACCAGGAGCAACCTCATATGGAGCAGCCTCAGCAGCAGGAGGGTGAGGGTCAGGCTCAGGGGAGCCGGCTGTGGAGTACAAGGCCAGACCGGGGAGCTATGGAGGGGGGCCTTCTGGGGCCACGCTTTTACCTCACTTCGGTAGACACGTGGCATGTAGGCTATGAGTCGATGCCGATGTAGTATATTTAATGTTTATTTTACTTATTTTAATGTTTATTTAACTTATTTTAATGATTATTTTACTTATTTTATGTTAGAAGTGAATGGTTCCGGTCTTACCCCCTCTTAAATACCGGGAAGACAAGGTAGTGCTCATGTTAGTTTCACTAAACTAAAGAGGCGCTACAAGGAGCTCTTGCATAAGTGTAATCAGCTTATTGAGCCTGACACAGAGGAGGAGCATGCGGAGTAGGCTGAAGTTAGGATCGCTTGCATTAAGGCGTTTTTGTTGCTCTTGCTTGGCTACATCATTTTTGCTGGCAAGAACAGCAGAACCGTTAATCTGCTGTGGCTTCTTGCGCTACAGGATATGGTCGATTGGGCAGCTAGTCATGGGGCGAGATGTGACTTGCTTTCCTATATGAACAATTATCTCTTACCTTCAACTCATCTGTGAGCCCCTGTGGTGGTTACATGACCTTGCTTGTGGTAATAATTGTTTTTCTTATTTTTTACTTATTGGATCGTAAATGTATAGTTGTTTGTATAGTACTTGTGCTGATATAAATTTGTTTCTTTGTGTTTGCAGGGATGAGTTTTGGCGCACTTCAAGAACCTCATTCTGAGGAATCGTAATGATGAGTACGATCTTGATGTTGCTCCGCTTGTGGATAACTGGAAACCTCCCAGAGGATTTTATGATCCTGGAAACTATAGAGATGTCATTGATTCGTTGGAGATTCTCATGTCATCTGGAGGTCGTACGAGGGACGACGAGACGTGACGCCCTTTCAGGATATATGCTGGTACTCCAGATGGATCATGGCCGGCAATGACATGAGGGTCCGTCACATTCCAGAGCGGGTTTTTAGGCAATACAAGTATGTCCAGACTGTTTACAGATCTCCTTGCGCCAGGGGAGGTGGCTATGGCCTTCATGGAGTTTTCTGTACATGTCCTCAACCAGCAAGAGAGGGGTGATCTGGTTCCAAACGACGAGCCGTGAAGCCATTCTAGGGGGTACATGAGATGGTTCTATAGAGTATCACATCCTATTGTGAACCCACCAGCAGCCGTTCCTGACTACACAACTGTTGCCCCTCCTCGTCATGTCCCTCCCTACATGGAGGTTATTGTTGAGCAGCAGTGGGCCAGACATCCTCCAGACCCATACCAAATCATCAGCAACATCAGAGCCTGAGTGGACAGTGCAATTGGGCGTCTCGATGTGTTTGGTAATCCAGAGGTTCTTCGCATGATGCAGGGCATCCAATCCGAATGGAGCATGCTGAAGCAGATGCCGAATTTGCGGAGGAGGAGTAGAAGTCCATGAGAGTATGGTTTTGTCATTATGACTTTTGTACATTTCTAGTTTCTTTATGACATTTTGTCGGATTTGGATGTAATCCTATTACATTTGCGCTTTTTGGCGTTTTTATGACATTTTCCGTTATTTTATTCCTTTATTTTTCGTAATTTAATTATGCATGAATGCTTGAATGAATGATGAAAAATGTATGTAATTGACTGAATGAATGAAGGACTGGAAAAATTAAGGAAAATAGAGGTTTCTGCCTGTTCTGGCATGTTGCACATACTAGGTGTAAGTTAACTCACGCAGGTGTAAATTGCTTCGTGAGTTATATCTACACATGCCTGACTTAATTAACGCAACATGAGTTAACTAAGGCAGGATTAACACTTGCGTTAGTTAACTCACGCAGGGGTATTTTGTTCATTTTGGTTGGGTGGAAGCAAAACGTGGGAGAAGAGAAGAATTCAAAAACTAGTGGGATGGGTGTGAGAGTGATATCATGAGTAAATTGACACAATATCTTCTACATCATTTTTATTTGTGTAATGTTAAATTGTGCCTTAAAAGATAACTTATGATTTTACATCATATTCCTTCCAGTCACATTTATAATATTATTTTTTTTAGATTCATCGAATGATTAATGTATCTGACCTATTAATAGACTTCATACACTTGTTACTCAATGAATATAAAAAGTTTTTTTTTGACAAGAGGAAGTAATTTAAGAAACTAAAAAAGGAATCAAAAGTCCACTTTTGCATTGAAAAGATAAAATTTCAAACTTTTATACTAAATGCATCATTTCCAAGAATTTTTTTTAGTATGTTTAATTTATACTAACTTGTGCTCTTGGGAAATGACACAAGTTAGCATGTCCCTTTATATTTTTGAGATATAAATTGTCACAATTTCCAATACATGATTTTTGAGTTTATTTGTTAAGCTAAAAATAATTAATAAAAATATTTTTTAAATTTTTCATAAATAGATTGACACAATTTCCAATACGTAATTTATATTCTTGGTCACATTTCCCTTAAAAAAGTCGTTTTAAAATCATGAGTGACAACAAAAGCTACTGCACACATTACACTGCCTTAAATGGACAATGTCATACCCCATTTTTTTTTATCTAAATTTTCCAATTTTTACTCGTCTTTTAAAGCAGGGAATTTTCGTCTTTTCAGACGAAATTTCGGCAGAGATGTATTTTAAAATACCTCATTTTGGTTACGAAGGGACAATTTTAAGTTTTTATTATTATTACTTTTTATCTTTTTTATTTTATTTTATTTATTAGTGTTTATTTTATTTTAATTATTTTTTCTTTTTTTTTAAATCATTTTCGTTTTTATTTATTTAAATCAATATTCTGTTTTTTTAGTCCAATATCCCCTTTTTAGTCTAATGTCCAATTGTCCAAGCATAAGATACCTTTTGGGGGTATTTTTGTCCAGACCAATTATCATTCTCAACCCTAATTTGTCACTATAAATGCATTGTCCAATCATTGGGCAGAGGAGGCTGCACACATTCCAATACAAACCCTAATTCTTCTCACAATCACAACAATCCAGAATCAAAATTCTTCAACCCACAAGAACACGTTACATTTTTTTCCAGCAACCATACAACCAAATCATCAAATCACAAAAAAACTCATCAAATCCTCTTTGAAAACGAACATAGTTCATAAAAAGTTTTTTTTTAAAATTCTTAGATCTAGTTCGTTTTTCGAAAAACTAAGACTGAATTTGGACTCAGGACGAAAAAGGATATTGAAAACTGCTTTTTATTTTGAAAAAGGAGGAGAAGTTGTTTCTCCGGCGCGGTGGCGTCGACCACCACCGTGCCGCAATCTCGAAACGTTTGTGTTTTGAACGGAGAAGAAGAAGGCACTTAGAGAGAAGGCAGAGATTCTCTCTCTAAGTTCTTACTTAGAAAGAGAAGGGTTTTGTTTATTATGAGTTTTTTTTTGTTAGTTAAAATCCGTTTTTATACTACTCTTTTTTTTACGAATCCTGTGCTTGCAAGTTCATGGTGATCTCATACACCTTCAAATTTGGGTCGTCAGATCTCAAATCTAACGGTCCAGTGATGTTCCCTGTTGTTATTCATACGCGCCCCTCCTTTGATTTTATTGTGGTCCCTTTTCTTTTTAACCTTTAGATCTTGATCCAGTGGCTGAAAGCTTGCTTCCATGAGATCAGATCTGGACCTTCTGATTAATCAGACGGTCCATATCTACTCTGTTTGGACCAATACTGATTGATCCTTTGGGCTTTAGAGTCTCAACTGTTTTACTGCTTTACCCCCTTTTGATTCTGCACCCTCTTTTCTTTTAAAAAAATTTCTTCTCTTTTTTTTCAAAACTCTTTAATTAGTTTTAGTTGTTTTATTTATTTATTTTACTATTTTTTCTTCTCTTTTAAGCACACATACTTGTGGGCAACATTACTAGTTTTTTTTTAGTTTATTTTATTGCACTTTGTTTATTTTATTTAGTTTTTAGTTTATTTTACTTGCATTAGTTTAACTTATTTTATTGCATTTTTTTTGTTTATAGTTAGTTTACTTTGTTCTTTTATTTATTTTATGCTTATTAGGACCATAATCATATCATGCATTTTTTTTATTTATTCTATCATTTTATTTTATTGCTTTGTCATTTTCATTTTATTTAATTATTGTGGTTTAGAATGTATTTAGGACAATGTAAATATATAAATGAGAATCTTGCATTGCATCATATTTATATCATTTCATGCATTTTATATTTATTGTGATTTAGAATGTAATTAGGGACAATGTAAAAATATAAATGAGAAATTGCATTGCATGCATATTTATTTATTCCGCTTTATGTCAAGGACTTAACTCAAGAACAAAATCAATCAAGGACTATTAAAATCAAACAACTAGTAACTTAGCCAAATCCGAGGAAAAATGGACTTATTTTGGATCCAACATCCTAGTAAAATCCCTCTTGCTTTATTTCAAACTCTCACGCTTTATTTTATTCTGTCACCCTTAACATCTTAGAATTTAATTAGCTCACTTTAAAACCTCAAAAAACATTCAAATATGCAAAACCCAAAAATATCTTTTATTAACAAACCTTGGACTTTAAACCAAGTGTCTCCTCCATTTTTCAATCAACCTTCAAATCAATTTTAACCATATTTAGACTTGGTTTCTTCTTCAATTAAAATCAATCAAATCACATTATATTCTTCTATGCCATTTCGGCCTATTATCCTCTCAAAAACATTTTCAAAATCAATCGACTCATATTTTATTATTCTATGCCATTTCAGCCTCTTATCCTCTCAAAAACTTTTTTTCAAACTTTAAAATCAACCAAAACAAATCACTCGGCTTTTTACCCCGAACTGCATGATTTTGATCCCATTCGAGTATGTAGGCAAAAGACTTTGTTTTTCCAAATCAACAAAATAACAAGAATATTTTCTCTCTTTATTTTCACACTTAGACTTCTTAGGCCTTATTTACAAACAAGTAATATTTTAAGCAAAAGATAAATAAAAGCAAGAGGTTCCTATAGAGTACTATAGACCGTTTATGGTGCTTAAAACCTTCCCTTAACGTAACGAACCCTCAAACCTTTGATCTCTTAATTTTACGGTTTTCTTTTTGAACTTTTCCCTTTTCTCGGAAACAATAAAGATCGGTGGTGAACTTTGAATTTACGAGTCAATTCTAATCTAATAGTTTGATATCAAAAAAATCACCGCGACAAACAAGATTAAATATATACTTCCTTCAGTCATTATTATAAGCAAAACTTCACTTTTTAAATACATTAAATAATTAATGTACTTAAAAAATGAAATTTTGCTTATAATAATGACCGATAGAAATAGAAGAGAACATTTAAGTCTCCTTAAAAAAAGAGAGAACATTTAAGACATTAAACAAAAGAAGAGTGGAAACAAATATCCCAGTGAAAACAAATGACTCAACTGATCAAAGATATGAAAAATGACATATCTTATGGACACTAAAATATGTGAAAATAAAACTGACACACCGAAAATAATAAAAAATAATGAAGAGTAAGAGTGAAAGGTGTGTCCCATCACCATAGGCTCTTTCCTGAACATTTTTAATGGAAAAACTAATTTTGATGAAAATTGCTTTTCTAACTTTAAGAATATATTTTCTAATAATTCATGAAAATTTCTAAAATATCTTTGATGGCAGTTAATTACCGTTCACACTAGTAAAACAGACAGTGCAGTCAGCAATGCATTTTCCAGCCATTTTCGGCCTGCTTTTGACCTGTAATTTCAAACGGAAATTTCTCATGGAATAAAACCAATACAACAACATCCAGAAATCACAAACAACAACATTTATTAATTTAACAATGATTCGGTAACATTACACAAATACGACAATACGTTAATGTTACACAATTGTTTGAAATTCGCCAAATTTTCCACAATATGCACCACATTACACTAAAAGTACATAAGTTTATATTAAATTCGGAACTCGTTTATATATATATATATATATATATATATATATATAAAATTCATAAAAAGTTAGTTACATCTTGGCCACAAAAAATGGTCGTTACATTATACATCTCAAAAAATACGTCGGTGAATATCAACAAAAAAAAGATGAAAACCGACAAAAAAGTGTCATATTTCATCTAATGAAATTAAATCATCTTCATGTTTTGCAAGAACTTCAAATTCTTCATTTGCTTTAACATGAGTAAATTGGATTGTGTTGGTTTAAATCTTTTTTGGGTGATAACGGTCTCTCTCCTTTTTCAATATTCACGAGTGTTCGGAAACGATCGTGTTGATCCAAAAATTCATCTTCCCATGATGTCGCCTCTTCGCTCTTGTGATTATTCCACCCTGTAGATGATGGAGGTAGTGGGCAATCATCTTTCAACAAAAGAAGAAAAAAATGATTCAGGATTAAACCAATACACATGATATAGCTTTTCGGGTTAATCGGAGGCCTACCTCTAATTGGAAAAAAAAAGTCTCTGAAATTCCAACCTCAAGGCTAGTTATCTCCACCATCGGTCTATTGTAATAAGTTGCAACGATATGACCCATATCCGGCAATGTCAACAATTTATCTGGAGGTGCAAAACCACTACCACTATCGGGAGGACGCAATCCTTTCAAGATGTAGTTATAACGGCCCTCCCCCACATAAATCTTCATGTAGTCGTTCCTATATTCTTTCACCTCTTGAATAAGTGCTCTGCGCACCATAACATTACTTTTTTTCGTCAACCCAAGGACTCGGCTATAGCCCTAAACCCACAATTCCCACTGCCTATAACATCCACAATTTTCTCAATAAATGGTCTCATGAATTTTGACATGTAATATATAGGACTCGATGAATCATAAGTTGTAGGAACCAACATAGGCTTTGGAACCCGATTTGGTGTTGGAACCAGGTTTGGCGTTGGATTCGACGAACATGGAGAAATGCCAAGGCGAGCACCTTTTCTTTTAGGTTGTGAATATTTTTTTGGTGGTGAAGATTGACTATCCGAAAATTGAGAATCAATAGTCTCCCACAAAGATGGGATCCGATGTTTTGATGCCACTTTTGGTGAAAATTTGATTTTTTTTTCTTGGCTCCTTTGGTTGGTACCTTTCTTGGAGGTGGTGACATCATTGTGGACTCCAGATACGCTAACAACCGCAAACCCTCTTTGATTTCTAGTTTCATTTGGTATGAGACTCTTTGGAGACGTTCCTGAATACCACTTCACTTCTCCACGACCGAAAACAATTCTTCATTACTTTCTTCTTCACCCATATATATAACTTATGCCAATGTGGGTATATCTCATCCAATCGAATAGGCTTGTTGTGACGGATTTTCATAGTAATGAAGCATGCACAAAGTAGGCCATACGATGTCCTTTGAACACAACTGCAAGTTTTCTTGATCATGCACAAGGTTTTTCTAGCACACTCTTCTTCCAAAAAAATATTGTTCATGAGTTGTCTAGACACATTACCCCCCAACCCAGAGTACAAAATGACATCTTTGTATCTATGTTCCAAGACAGTAACACTTATACCAAATGATGATTGAATCTCCCCAAACTGGATTACCAACATCTCATCTATTTCTCCCAACAAGTACCCAAATCACCTTTGGAGGTGGTCAAATATTCCTTCACTCTAACATGAGCCCTTTCAAATCTGTTCGTGGTCTTGCACCCAAGATGTAACATAAGGTCTGTCCATGCCCTCACTATTTTGTCCTTAACGGTATCCAAAATGGTAGTTTGAACATAGTGGAGAAACTTTGGAAAATTCTTACAAGCATCTTGAAATTCCATTACAATACTTGCATATAACTCTTGAGTAGGAGATTCAACCACTTTTTTCCATGCATCAAATATGGTATCAACTATCTCACTAGGCTTCACCTCGTTGACAAGCTTCTTTTTCCCATCGACTATGACAAACTTTGGTTTCACTCTACAATCAATGATGATTTTTGCTATAACATTTTTTCCAACATGGAAATAACAAAGTTTTGCACTACTATCAGAGAGAACAGATGCTACGAAATTCATCAATGACGTACCCCTGTCAGTCACTACCACCTTAGACATATCACTGTTTGGTTTAAGAAGTTTAAGCAACATTTGTAAATCCCAAGTAAAGTTGTCATCCTTATCCGCCATCATAAATGTAAAACCAACCGAATATGTCATATCGGTTGAGGTGACTCTAACTATTTCAAACAATGGCATCATGTACAAGTTGGTTTTGTACGTAGAATCCATTATAAAACAGTCGGGAAATAGTTAGACAATTTTACCTGTTGTGGATGAGTCCAAAATATGTCTTGAATAGTATAACTATCACTTTTGAAATAAACATATTTATTCTCTTCCAACTTAGAGATTAGAAACTGCATCTCCGTCAAGTCACTCCTTTTTGCCTTTTTGAATTTATGACGTTCATTGTAGACTTGCTTGATATTTGTCATGGACTCTTGTCTTTTCTTTTTCAAATTTGTCAAAATATTTTTTGGTTTCACCGAACTATCGGTCAAGTCATGTACAATCGCCTTGTCGTCCTCCATTAATCTTCCAGCAAGAAGGTGCCCTGCTAAATATGGCAACATCTCATGGTTGTGAACACCTTTAAGAATAACCAATTTCCAAGCATTTTCTTCCTTAACAACATATCCACGCACCTTGAACAAACATCCACTTTTTCTTGATCTCGTTGCTTCATGCTTCATTTTTTCTTCGGTACTTTGTGTTCGCCAATCCTTTCACAAACCAACTCCAACATTGGGTTTCTTATTGCACAAGATCTTTTTATGATAACCGTAAATCCAGCCCTATTTTCTTGTCAACGTACCCAACTGAGCAATTCGTCTTTATCTTTCCATGTCTCTCGGCTCGAAAAGAAATGAGATGTGTCCATTTCGTTGTCACAAAGTTTAGACACATCGGAATTGGCGCTAAGAGACTGAACTTTAATGGGAGCTTCAACTTTCACTGAAGCTTCAACCTTAATGGGAGCTTCAACTTTCACTGAAGCTTCAATCTTTGACGGTTTGATCTCGACGAAAGAATCGACAACACTAGGTTTTCGATCAACCGGATCATCATCCGCATTCTCAACCATATCTATAAATAAACAACATATAATTTCAAAACTAATTAATTAACATGTATCTAATATAAAGTAATAACATAAATAAATAAAATAAAATAAAATATTTATTTTTAAATTTTTTCTAAGTCCCCAACGGTAGTTAACTGCAGTTGGTTCTTCATCCTCAACGGTAGTAAACTAACGCTCACGTGCATGTCAGAAGAAGAAAAAAAATGCAGGAAAATGGCTCAAATGGAAAGGAGTTTAACGTTGCAATACTTGTTTCTTGACGTCAAATGTGTGTAGAAACCTTCTACCAATCCATCTACAATGATTTGGAACCAAGATTTGAAGAATTATTTTTAGAGGGGGATTTTTTTTGAGGTAAGGTGATGAGTGAATAGGGGAGGTAGCCTGTACTGGTTTTTGGGGGGGGGGGGGGGGGGGGGAATCACGAAGTGAGTTAACTACCACCGAAGCTCAGCGGTAGTTAACTGATGCCGATTGCTTAGCGGTAGTTAACTATGGCTGGGGGTATTTTAGAGATTTTCATGTGTTTTTAGGAATTTCTTGAAGTCAGCAAAGCAATTTTCAATTTTGATTGCTTAACTAGTTAACTTATATTTCATGGGCCCAAATTATCACATTGAATCTTAGTAACTTTTAAGCAATCTTAATCAATTTTACGTCACAATGATGACAATAAGCAACCTATAATTAACTCCATAAATTTGTATTTTTTATCTTCATTTAATTTTAATTCAAATTTTAATTTTAATCAAATAGTTATTATTTCAATTAATAAATAATAAAAATAAATTCATTAAGAATTAATGGAACCAATTGGCACAATTTTGTTTTAAAAAATTATTAAAAAAAACATAAAAATAAAATAAAAATGGTTCGGTTGACTATTCAACCCACATACACTTTATTGTTTTCTCTAGAACTCGGATACGGATTCCACGCAGTTACCGTGTCACACAGTAATTGTTATAAACTGCCCGATAAAGAACGTATGACTGAGATCGAACTGTGTGAAAACTGACCAAACAAATATGAACAATTGGACCATTTTTTACGGCCTAGATCTACTAATGCGCGAAACAATTATAGCACGAGATCCAGGTCCCTAGAACTCTTCATTATCTGTTTTTCTTCTCCACTACCGTATAACTTCACATTCCAAACCCAATAATATCTTCATTTTATTTCTCTAAAACAATCACCGGTCATCCACTTTAAATCCAATCCATATCTTTCTCTAAAACAATCATAATTTTTTTTGTTCCGTTCAATCACCACCCAAACCATAGAACTTCATTGTTATGCTCAATCAATTTCTTTCCCCATTCGACCCACAAAACTCAACGCTTGAGATGAGATGAGACGCCGCCGGAGCTCAGACAACACGACGCGAGAGATGAGACAACCACACATTGCCTCATTTACTACGATCAAATGAGGCATAATCTGAGAAGGAGTTATAATATGAGAAAATATGATATTTAATTCCCTAATAGGCTCCTTTTCAATTAAAATGTCTATGGTTTTAACATTAAAAATACCCAAATTTCTAGGATCATAGATTTCTAAAGGAGGGATGAAGAGATCATCGATGCCTACATCAAGATTTGAAGCATCAAGAATGTTATCGTTGAGATTGTCATCATTCCAATTTTCACTAGACTAACTGTTCAAGATTATCTTCTTCTACGGCTAATCCATCATTATTCAAAGATTATGCCCCTTTTGTGATTCCGTTGCTCTTTTTTTCTTCTTTCTTTCTCTCACTACAAGATGCATGTTTTCGCGGCAATATTATACACGAAAATAATGAAACCAAACGAATACAATAATAACACTTTAATGATGCTCGTCGATGAATCTGCCGCTGAAACCATTTTCTTCTCTCGCTCTTTTAATTTGTTGTTGTAACTTTGTATTTCTCTCATGTGCCTTTCTATTTTGTTATACAATGCTACGCCGGCGTTGTTGCAAATTAGAGATTTGAACTCTCTTTAATAACATTACGTGATAAATTCTAAATGGACCAACAAAGAACTAAGTCTTTAAATATTTAATTTTTACTTAATGGACCACTAATATTTTATATTTTAGAACCCAAATTTTGAATTTATTATTTAGACTTAAGACGGTCGCCCTCCTCGTTCTACCTCAGATACAACCGTGCCACACGGGTCCTTGTACTTTCCTTAGAAGTAATTAATACTACGACAAACAATTACATTGCACTACTATTTCCTTAACAATGTCATCCGAACTGATTGGAAAATCAATTTTGAATTTATGATGAAACTTTACCTGTACATTTAACACACATAAGCACATAATCTCAACCGAGTTCATCACATATGGAATCATCTTAAACCCACATCACACTCTTAGAAATCGAATTTTGCGCTAGTTTTCTTTTTGCAAACACCTTTATAAAAATACTTGAAGATAATTCGCAAAGTTTCATATCATTTCGATTAAACCTTGACTTATTGTAATCTTTACATCAAAACATACAAAATCTCAATTTTCTTCTGGATATACGTATACTGAGTCAAGTTCGAGTAGAAAATAAAATTATTCATGTCAAACTCAAACCAACTTTTATAGAATTGTGTCAAACTAAACCTAAAATAACTCTACTCAACCTACTGTTTACCTCAGAAACAACGTCAACTAAATTAGTTTCTCATTTTATGACTCACCATTCAATAAGATTAGTAGAGATTTTCTTTAAGGAAAATAAGAGAAGTTGAGTTGGCTTGTGTTTTCCAAATCAAATTGTGGCTGATATAAACACAACTGTCAGGTTAGTGTCCTTAGTTTTGTAGATTGTCAGAGGTTAGTGCCCTTGATTTTGTAGATTATACGCACAACATCGTGTGGCTTATAATATAATTATTTTTGAGATTAGTTTCATATAGTTGAATTACAACTACTTGAATTTTTTTTCCAATTAATTTAGTGGGTAGAGAAATTCACCTTTAAGGTGAATAAGTGTGGTGTAACAACTTATATTTTCAAGACAAAACTTCTATTTATGGTTTCCTTAACTAATATCCTTAGAGCACCAGTTAGCAAGACCTAAGTTAATTAATTACATACCTTAAAAATTCAAAAATAATTATCTATACATTTCGAATGACTTGAAAGTGTGATATGAAACACATACTAAAGTGGAGAAGAGGGTGAACCACAATATAATTTTATTTAAAATTTAAAGATATTTTAGTAATTTTCTCTATAAAAAAATAGTTTTTTTACGGGGTGGGCTGTGGCACATCCGAGCTCAAGAGTGGGATCATGAGAGAGAATTTTGGAGGGTTTAGTCTATATTTAAAATACTATTGACATTTAAATAAATTTAAAGAAGAATATGATAAATGATCATATATAATATACTTCAATTATACTTAGTTGATTTTAAAAATATTTTATAGTTTCTATAATTTAAATGAGAAAAGTAAGTCCCCCTTCCAAAACTCTCCATTGAAACATATGATTATAAAATTAAACCACTAGAATTATTACATTATAAATATCAACCCTTAGACCTCTTAATTTCCCCAACCAAAATTCCTTTGTATATTGATAAAATAATTCTAGTTAATCAAGTTATACGGTATGAATTCTTCTGGAGCTTTAACAAACGGTTGCTTCAATCAAGATGCCAAACGGTTGTAAGGATTATTTCCTTCAATATGCTTCGGAATGTATGGTACACACCCATTGTTGTTTTCGTAATTCAAAAATCAGTTTTTACTACCAAAGAGATTATCGGGTTGAGTCACGACTATGTCGCTTTTTTTAAGACATTTCGCGGCACTACCCAAACTTGTGCAAGCTAGACTAACAACCGCGCCGCCTCCAAGATAAAACAACTCAAATCACTGTTCAATTACGCACTGCACAGTGTGTAATTGTTCGAGAGTATACACCTCAAATTATGGGTTAATCGTTCGATTAACACCGCTCGTTACGGTTCGTAGCCGTTCTGATCGAAACCAAAGAAAGGAGTAGAAGAGGAAGAATGACTCGTTAACATAAGTCGAATGGAGAAGAGAGGAAATGCACAAGAATCATCTACTGTGGATTTCGGTGTGAATAATGAGTGAGGCGAGCTCTCCTTTTATAGGAAGAGATCGTAACCTAAACCGTCAACTTGATCCGCAAGTTTAGGTTTCTCAGTTGGACATATCCGAATACGCGTTTTGGATCAGATCGGATCGTAACAAATTAATTTGTTACGTAGCACTTTTTCGAATAATGATTAATTAATTAATTAATTAATTCTTCATTTTCAAGTGATAAAAAATAAATATTTTTTGACCCAGGCCCAAGCCCAAGCCCGGTCCGATCCGACCCGCCAGCAGCGACGTCGCGCGCGCGTGTGATATATTATTTTTTTCTAAGCGCTCACCCGTTCACAAAAGTGGGTACCCCAAGGGCACACTCTTGGAGGTCCCTCCATCTCTATATAAACACTTGCTAGTTGGGGTGACTCTCCAATGTGAGACATTTTTAAGTCACACTCCCACACACTAGTTTTTCCACATTGTGTTTTTTCTATCCAACTTCTCACTAGAATTTAACTAGTTTTCCAACAATCCCCCACTTGACTTTAAAATGGTTTCGTAAAATGTTTCCTTAAGATTTGCTAATAAACAAAGGTGTCGCCAACAACTTGAACCTTTGCATAGTGGAAGGTATTCTGATTCAACAAGAGTTGCTTACAGTATTGAACTCTATCTCAGACATAGAATCCACACACAAACCTTTTCTTAGGTGTATTCTAAAAGCCTGTGCGTTTATGGCCATGCACGTGTATCCCAGTTTTAACGAACGCTCTAGGAATTCTGCCTCAAAATTCCATAGGACTGGCCTCAGTTCCACATTCGTATAGGTGAGTCTATCAAGGGTACTCCTGCAACTATGTATCCCACTCAATAAAAGAGTATAAATCTCATTAAGAGTTACTATTAACTCATCCTTCTTTCATTGCAGGATCATGCTTTCTATATCATTTTTCTCATAGCATGTCATATCACTTCATGACTTGTTATTACCCATTGAACCTAAGTCTTGGGATCTCCATTCATGTAGGTCGGGTTACCATCATTCAATGAGCTATAGACATTAGTCCCATCCTACTGGATGTTTCTCGGACTTTCTCTCTATTTAGTCCTTTTGTCAAAGGATCAGCTAAGTTTTCATTCGTACGTACAAAATAATCTCTAACCGCTCCATTAGAAATGCAATCTCTAATCGTGCTGTGTTTTCACCTTATCTGTCGTCTCTTTCCATTATAATAACGATTCTTAATCTTTGCAATAGCCGCGGTACTATCGCAATGAATTAACACAGTTGGTAATAGTTTTTCCCATAAAGGGATCTCAGCTAGCAAGGATCTTAGTCAACTTGCTTCTTCACTAGCAGTAGCTAGTGCTATCATCTCAGATTCCATTGTGGACTGAGCCAGAATGGTTTGTTTCTTAGATTTCCAAGAAACAGCTCCTCCAGCTATGCTGAAAATATAGCAACTGGTCGCTTTGGAATCATCTGATTAAGTGTTCCAATCTGCATCTGTGTACCCTTCCAGTACAGCTGGATATCTTTTATAATGCAGTCCTAAAGTCATGGTCCCTTTCAGTTATCTCATTACTCTCTCAATTGCATGCCAATGCTCTTTGCCTACTTATAAATCTGCATAAGAGTCCCACGACATAGGCGATGTCGGGTCTAGTACAATCAGTGGCATATCTGAGACTGCCAATGATGCTCGCATACTCAGTTTGTCTAACACCATCTCCAGTGTTCTTAAAGAGTTTTACACTTGGATCAAAATGTGTGCTTGCAGGTTTACAATCAAAGTAATTATATTTCCTTAAGATCTTCTCCACGTAGTGAGACTGATCTAAGGATATTCCTTTATCTAATCTAGTAATCTTGATGCCAAGAATTACATCAGCTACTCCAAGGTCTTTCATATCAAAGTTGTTACCCAACAATGATTTCACAGAATTTATGGCAGGAATGTTTGACCCAAAGATGAACAAGTCATCTACATAGAGACATATGATTGTGCGAATGTTTTTATCATGTTTGTAATAAATACATTTGTCACTTTCATTCACTTTGAACTCATTCGAAATCATTAAGTTGTCAAATTTTTCATGTCATTGCTTAGGGGCTTGTTTAAGACCATACAAAGATTTGTCTAATTTACAGACTTTGCTTTATTGTCCATGAACCACAAAGCCTTCAGGTTGTTCCATATAGATTTCTTCCTCTAGGTCATCATTCAAAAAAGCAGTTTTCACATCCATTTGGTGTACAATTAAGTTACAAACTGTTTCTATAGAAATTAGTACCCTTATGGATGTGATTTGAGTAACTGATGAGTAGGTATCGAAAAAATCTATATTTTCTCTTTGTCTGAAACCTTTGGCTACAAGGCGAGCCTTGTATTTATCAACAATACCATCAGGTTTCAGTTTCTTTTTCAGAATTCGTTTACAACCTATTGCTTTGCAGCCTGGAGGTAATTCAGTCAAATGTCAAGTTTCATTAGACTGTAGAGATTCCATTTCATCTTTTAAGGCTTCTTGCCATAAGTCAGCATCCAAGGAAGACACTGCTTCCTTGAGATTTGATGGATCCTCTTCTAATGTATTAACCACATATTCAGGTCCATACTCTTTAGCAGTTCTTGCTCTCTTATTTCTTCGAAGTTCTATAACATCTGTTATGATGTTATCATCACTATTTTTTATCACCGAAGTGTGATTAGTTGTAGTGTTCATATTTACGCCCCCACTATTGCCCCCACTATCTCTAGATAGAAAGGGAAATTTTGTTTCATAGAAATCGGCGTCATTTGATTCTATGATCACTTTAGCTTTAAGGTCATAAAACCTATATGCTTTACTGATTAAGGCATACCCTATGAATACACATTCATAGGCTTTACTGGTTAGTTTGACTCTCTTGGGGTTTGGTATCCTAACATAGGCTAAACAGCTCCATGTTCGAATATAAGACAAATTTGGTTGTCTTTTCTTCAAAATTTCATATGGAGAAATTTTGTTCTTAGTTTTTGGTACTCTGTTTAGCATATAACTAACAGTCAATAAAATTTCTCCCCACCAATGAGACACTGCACTAGAATTAAGCATGATAGCAACTACTAACTAGGTAAAGGTTCTATTTTTTCTTTCCGCTTTACCGTTCATTTCAGGAGAATAAGGTGCAGTAGTTTCATGAATTATTCCGAGCTCTTTATAATACTCATTGGATGTATGTGATAAATATTCGGTGCCTCTGTCACTACGATAACGCTTGATTCTCTTATTGAATTGATTTTCAATTTCTTTAATAAATATTTTAAACATATCAAGCGCATCACTTTTGTTTTTCATCAAATACACATAAGTGTAATCAGAGCAATCATCGATAAAGGTGATAAAATATCTTTGTCCATTTCTAGTTAAGTTACCATTAAGTTCGCATATATCAGAATGTATTAAGTCAAATGGTTCATTTTCTCTTGTCACTATTTTATGTGATTCTTTTGTTATTTTTGCTTGACTACAAAATTGACATTTTTCAAATTCGTTAGATGATAACTTTGGAATTAAACCAAGACCGCTCATATTAGAAATGATTCGTTTGTTAACGTGACAAAGTCGTGCATGCCAAATATTAAAATCACACAACATATAAGCAGAAGAAGAAATTTTATTCATAAGATTCAACTTAAACATGCCATCAGTGGCGTACCCTTTCCCAACAAAAATCTCATCCTTAGTAATAAAGTACATATCAGATGCTATAATCTGTTCAAAATCAGCCTTATTTAAAAGAAAACCAGAAACTAAATTCTTCCTAATTCTTGGAGTGTGCATCACATCCTTCAAAACGAGAGTCTTCCCAGAGGTGAACTTTAGTTCCACATCTCCTATTCCAGCAACTTCAGTGGTGTGAGAATCTCTCAGCAGCACCTTCTGATCTTCAGCGGTAGTGTATGTCTTAAACATAGCACGTTCAAAGCAGATATGGCGAGAGGGACCAGTGTTTATCCACCATCCATCAGATCCACCTACCATGTTGATTTTAGTTATCATAGTAGTATACAGCTGCTCCTCATTTGTTGTCAAGTGAGCTTGAGCTTGAGCCGGTCTAATAGATGGATTCCTGCACTTTCGTGCCATATGACCTGGTTGTCCACAATTGTAGCAATTGAATGGTTGAGCAGCGTCATTCTTTGGTGGTTGCTGTTTTGGGACCTTTTGAGGGTTCCCATTCTTATTCCGATTGGAATTCTTATTTGCAGGGCGGTTCTGATTCTGATTTTTAAATTGTTTTCCCTTAGGCTTCAGAACAACACCTACAAATTTCTTTTTAGTGTTGTTGTTCGAGACAGCAAACACCTCTTCATTTAGTTCTTGTTTCCTTGCCTCTTCTTCAATTCAAAGTCGAGTAATCAGACTTTCAAGAGAAAACTCCTTAGTTTTATGCCTATGGGTATTCTTGAAGTTCTTCTAGGCAGAGAGCCGTTTGTCAATCACAACAGCAATTTGAAACTGTTCGGGTAATAGAATCCCTTCAACAAAAATCTCATGAGCTATATTCTGAAGCTCCTGAGATTGTTCTTCGACAGACTTATCATCTGTCATCTTATAGTTCAGGTACCGGCTCACAGCAAATTTTTTCGAGCCAGCCTCTTCAGTATTATATTTATTCTGAAGAGCATCCCAAACTTTCTTAGCAGTATCGTGGATAAGGTACAGATCGTACAGATGATCCGCGAGACCGTTCAAAATGAAATTTTTGCATAAATAATCATTTTCTTTCCAGAGGAGTATGTCTATATTGGTCTGTTTCACCTTTTCAGTATGTTCAGCAGTAAGCCTTTCCAACTCAGCATTCTTAGTAGGATCAGAAGCATCTGTATCCGTTGCTGTCTTACCGCTACTATTCGATCCCGTAGGAATCGATATCTCTGGTATCACAGGTATGTCCTCCTTCAAGACGTAGGCAACTTTTTTCGTGGTTAAGAAAAAGAGCATCTTTGTTTTCCAACACTTGAAGTGACTACCGTGAAACTTAAACGATTTGTTGAAATCGAGAGTTGTTCCAGACACGGTAATTTCGTTGGTAGGCATGGTGTTTGTTATTAGAAAAGTCTTAAAATTGTTGTTTTCGTAATTCAAAAATCAGTTTTTACTACCAAAGGGATTACCAGGTTGAGTCACGACCAGGTCGCTCTCTTTAAGACGTTTCGCGGCACTACCCAAACTTGTGCAAGGTAGACTAATAACCGTGCCGCCTCCAGGATAAAACAACCCATATCACTATTCAATTATGCACTGCACAGTGTGTAATTGTTCGAGAGTATACACCTCAAATTATGGGTTAATCGTTCGATTAACACCACTCGTTACAGTTCGTAGTCGTTCTGATCGAAACCAAAGAAAGGAGTAGAAGAGGAAGAATGACTCGTTAACACAAGTCGAAGAGAGAAGAGAGGAAATGCACAAGAATCATCTACTGTGGATTTCAGTGTGAATAATGAGTGGGGCGAGCTCTTCTTTTATAGGAAGAGATCGTAACCTAAACCGTCAACTTGTCCAAATACGCGTTTTGGATCAGATCGGATCGTAACAAATTAATTTCTTCATTTTCAAGTGATAAAAAATAAATATCTTTTTGACCCAATCCCAAGCCTGGTCCGACAGACGGCGTCGTCGCGCGTGATATATTATTTTTTTTCTAAGCGCTCACCCGTTCACAAAAGTGGATGCCCCAAGGACACACCCTTGGAGGTCCCCCCATCTCTATATAAACACTTGCTAGTTGGGGTGACTCTCCAATGTGGGACATTTTTAAGTCACATTCCCACACACTAGTTTTTCCACATTGTGTTTTTTCTATCCAACTTCTCACTAGAATTTAACTAGTGTTCCAACACACATGAATATATTTATTTTCAAATTGATATTTTAATTTAGTTTTTTTTAATTCGATACTTTGTAGGAACTTGATCTAAATATTGATCCACAAACTGAATCACTAAAAGAGGAAGTGAGAAATATGCTTGATTGATTCAATATGTCGTTTAGGTGTGAACAATCATTTTCAACATGACATTGATGAAGTTTTGCAGCACATTCATGAGAACTATGTTGAAAATGGAGAATTAACTCTTGAAGATCACAATCTTCATTTTCTATATGTGCTATTTAGGTTATTGAGGCAGCAAGGATTTCATGTTTCACCAAGTACGTGTCTCACCTATCTCATTTTCATCTTTGTATTAAGCATAGCAACTTGTTAGGTTGGTCGTGTCCACAACACAATATGCACTCAAACAAATGAAACTAACGAATGTGATTTTTCAGGTGGGACATTAGCTGCTTAGAGGATCTTCCAGAGTACATGAAATTGGGTGACAAATAATCCAAAAAATTCTTTATGCTGCTTCTATTCGGTGTAGGTTAATGGATGACATTGTGTCTAACGAGGTATTTATAAATAAAATTTCTCTTCAAGACTATATACATGTTTGAATTGATGCTATATATATGGTGAAATGAAGTAGAACGCAATGAAATAATTTTTTTAATTTTTTTTTATTTTTTTAAAATAGATGTTATTCCATTTCACGAATCCAAACATATATATACCATACAATTCTAAGCAAATACGTACAAAAAACACAACTATTTGGTCTATGAGAGATAAAATATATTGATTTGATCCTTATGGATGTTATTCTAAGCACAACTATTCTAGGCATTGTCAACCTGTCACGTTTGTTGGATGTTATTTTATAAAGATAAATACAAATACACACATTCTGAAGGAGAAATGAAGACATACATTAAAGCATTGTTTGCTTGTATATCCAGTGTCAAATTGAGCATTATGTTAGCGTTTTCATGCTTTATATTTCTTGTTTGAATAAAGACATCATATCTCATGTGTGAGATATTTCTTTTGTTGAATAATGTTTGTACAAGTTTGAAAAAGTTTAATTTTAGTTAAGTTTTCAATTTTATATTTAGAGTTTAATTTTTATATGCATTGTTAGTGTAAAAAGTTTTATATTGGATTTTGGACGATTTTTAGCTTTTGGGATACAAAAACTGAATTATGGAACAAAATAGCTCCATTCCACCATGTTTCTTAACATATACGGTAAGTCCAATTGCAACATTAAGTTGTCCTTCCTCGCTGGTGTACCATTTTCACTTGAAATTTAATTGTCCATTATGATTTATTTGTTCAAAATTTCTTTCTCCATAATCAAGTAGCTTGTACAACCTTTATAGAATTAAACAAATGAAAAGTGAGCTAAAGAATTATTGGTTATTCACTTTTGGTTATGCACACTTGGAGACAAGCATTATGCTTAATTTGCAGAAAGCCTGAATTAGTTAAGCAGAAAGCCTGTGTCATTCTAGCAGAGGTGCGGTTATGTGTAGATGGGTGTGGTCATGTTGAAGATGCTCAACATATGTTTCTCACATGTACATCTTTGGCGATCATTTGGCCGTTGGTGCGAGTGCGGATTGGTTTTGATGAGGTCGATACTCAAGTTATTTCTGATCATTTCACCCAATTTACTTATTACACGGGTGGACCGAAAGCGCGACGCTCTTTCCTTCAACTCATTTGGCTCTTGTGTATTTGGGTTTTGTGGAACGAACGCAGTAATAGGTTATTCAAGAATTAGGAATGTTCTAGCTATCAATTACTTGACAAAATAAAGTCATACTCATTGTGGTGTCTGAAAGCTAAAAATGCTACTTTTGTTTTAGGCACAAATATGTGGTGGTCGAGCCCCCTAATGTGTTTTGGCATCGGCTAGCACTGTTATTATTTTTGTGACGGACTGCTTGTACTTTTGACAGTCTTTTTGGTACATCTTGTGCTGAGGAGATTGCTTTGTTAAGCAAAATAACTGACATGTGAGAAGCTTGCATTACTGTTGGAGAGGATCTACTAAAGCTTTTCTAGTAGTTACTTATGTTAATATTTATTGCCTTGTGAAAAAGAGAGATGAAGTTTGATAAACATTTTGACTATAGAGTCACTTGTTACTAAGTCAAAGTTTGTGCAAATCATCTTTTCTTCCTATTGCATAAAGTGCTTAAGCATGTGTGGAGTCAGACAAAAAGATATGTGATGATTGCCATTAAAATAAACTAAAATATATAAATAATATTGTATACAACACACATAATTAAGTTGTAATAAACATAAAACATCATAAAAAGTTTAAACTACATATACATAAAGTTTAAACAGAAATCAAACTACAACACAAATACTTAAAAGTGAAACTTTATACATCTCAAGTGACTTAAAACCATCAATAATTGACTTGGAATTAATACATGCACTAATTTTCCTTTCAATATAAATTGTCATGCTATTTGCTAAAAACCCAAGTCCCATCTTATATCTCAACTTAGATTTGATAATTTTTATTGCTGAAAAAGTTTTTCAATTGTGACTGTAAAAACTGAAAGAGTCGTAATAAGGCGCGACAATCTGTTAATCAAGAAGTAATTTTTGGTTTGTCCATTGACAACCAAACATAAATATAATTTTAGAATAGTTAATAAATCTTTAAATCTTCAAAGTTGATGATTAGTGAACATCAAAAAGGAAATGTTGAAGTTGAAATTGCAAATTACTTTTCTCTTGATCACTAAAATTCATGGGATAATATTTTTCAAGAAGAGTACATATAGTGTCAATGTTAATAGCTTTATATCTATCCTCAAGAGATAAAGCACAACTTAAAGTCAACAAATTCATTGCTTGCTCACTAAATATGCTATTCAACTCTTGTAATTATTTGTCAATGGCAGTAAAAAAAAAACCAACTCTAAATTCACGCTATATTGTGACCTAATTCTCTTCTAGGTGAGAGCACCTAAACCTTGTTGAATGACAATGATTGAAGTCAAGAATCTCAATACCATGTTTATCACAAAATGATACCACCCTAGAAAACGACTTCTCCAAACCATTTTCTCTCAAATTATTGAATAAGAGCTTTTGTTAAACAAACCAAAAGCAACATTAACATTATCCTCATATTGTTTTTGGAAGGTTTGACAAAGCACACATGTTATCCCTATAATTTCTTTCATCAAATGCAAAATATTAAATCAAAAGACTTCAAGTAATAGTAAAAACTATTAGCATCCACGTTGGGATAATTTTTATTTCTTTTTCAAGAAAAATTAAAACTACACAAGTTGCCTAATACACCAACGAGTATCTTCAGCTCTTTTCACTACACCAACTTGGTTTTTACCTTTACTAGTTACAATCTCCCTAATCCCTAACAAAATTGTGATTTCTTTTGATTGGGCTGCTTGTATCTCATCATGACGCTTAGTATAAGAACCAACAACACTGACAACAAAATCCATCTTCTCAAAGAATTGATGAATTGATATAACTTCTCTTGATGCACTAACTAAGACAAGTTGCAATTGATGAGCAAAATAGTGGACATAGTAAGCATAAAGACAATCTTTCAGAAAAAGTGCTTGTAAACCTTCCATTCTCCTCTCATATTACTAGCACCATCATACACTTGACCACAAATGTTAGAAACATCATGGTTATGTCTAGAAAGTATACCACATACCGCTTCTTTAAGATTTCAGGAAGAAATGTCATTAACACAAGATCCATTTGTTCCTTTTTTGACTCATCACGAGCTTCATCAACAACGATGCAAAGTTTTATAATCTCCAATTTCTTCATGAATATGCTTTTTAACCCTAGTAGAAAAAAATTTCAAGAACTATTTTTGAATTTGATGTGAAGTATGCTTTCATTTTTTTGGAGCATTTTCCAACACAACTTTTGCAACTTCATAATTGTAAGATTCTAAAAGTTTTAACAATTCAAGAAATTTATCTTGATTACTTGATTTCCTAGCTTCATTGTGACTCCTAAAAGCACAAGTTTGAAGTGATAACCAACGAAAAATGTCAATTGAAGTCATAGTCGATTATTCAGATTTTGACTCAGACTTTGTACTTGAATGACATTTCTAAGATGCCCATTTGATTCAAGAAGTCTTCACAAGTTTTCATTGCATTGTTGTAGGGTGAACAATGATCTTTCCCCATGTGTTTAAGAAAGGAACAAAGTTTTCCATTCCTAACTTTCTTCCAACCTTAAAAGCCCGTATAAATGAATACATGTAACCCCGAAAATCCACTTGGCTTTTTGCTAAAGTGTGTTGAAACCACCTTAGATGATCCTCGATGCCGGACAAAGGATAATTTTCTAATTTCATGATAAGGACCCAATTTTAGACACACTCTTCGTATTTCATCCTTTTGATTTGGTGGATATTTTCAAATTGAAATACGCTTTCCAAGATCCCGTTCTAAAAAATTCTCAATGTCATCCGGGTTAACTCTGTTAACCTTTGAAGGGTGGGGCTCATTTTCTTCAATTCTTGGATTCTCACGAACTTGTTCAAGTTCGGATGAAGAAATTATAACTTCTTTATAACTTTCAATGTCAATGGTCTTCCTCTCGAAAAACTAATCGATTTTTGAACTCTTTATCTTTGTTTTTTTTGCTGCAAAGAAACAAATTTATCAATATGATATAATCATAGTGTTAAGAATCTTTGATGGACAATTTCGGAAAGTGTACCAAATTATTCACAAGTAATAAAGTGATAAGTAAGATCATCTCCAGAGGGATTGTCGTTTCAACTCAGCAACCAGCGTTAATTATTAGAATAGAAAGAGAAAAAAAAGCGAGAAAATTAAGGGGGTTTCACAAGTTTGATTTGATTGCACAAAGCAGTAGTGAGTTAGTAACCTGTTTTGATTGCAAAATATTATCGGCGGTTAGAGTTCTTCTAATTCCTTGTATTTACTTGTTGGATTTAAAAGGCAAATCTTCATTCAGTTACATGACAAGGGTTCTATTTATGTTATGAGTTTGTAGGGCAGTATGTCCCGGTAGATGTAAAGTTACACTTACTTATCACTATAAGGTTTTACACGATACTAAATGGTGTATGTTCGTCAATCCTACATTGGTCAATAGGTTAACGTATGGAATGTTCGAGTGGGGTGTTACTCTCTCAGAGATGATTAAAACGTAAATGAATTGGGATTTCTAAATTCTCATCTAAAAGCTCTAACTTCGTCTATGAATCTTAAAATTTCATAACAGACTCTCTCTTACCTTAGTAGTTTTACCAACAGACAACCTTACCTCGTCTACCTTACCAAGAGGAGAAAGAATAAGATTCATATGCAACGTTCGGAAAAGTGTGTTTTCTTGGCTTCTATGTTCAGTCATAGCCCTAAGTATGTCACACCCCCTAGTTCAGTGAAAGCATTAAGACTTTTGTATAAGAAACTTAAATTGAAATTATAAAATAACTGGATAAAAGAATTGAATTACAAAGATCCAACAATAAAATAGAGGTTCATCTTAGAATCATATGTAATTAGGATTGTTCGGAAAAATGATTATTTGGATTGTATTGCAAACACTTGAAAACAAATAATAATGAAATCTTGTTTATTTATTATATTTACTTTTTTTTGTTGTGAAGTAGTCTAGTTGGTAGAATTCACTTTTTAAAATGAATAAGTGGATTGTCCGGGATTCGAATCCCGTTCTCTGCATATAACAATGCATTGTCCCTATCAACTGAGCTTTAACCAAGTGATTTAACTCAAATAGTTAATGAGCTCCATTAAAGGAAGTATCGTCTGAGAGGACCCAAATTCGATTTCTAGATGGAACAATTCTTGACCAAATTACATTTAACTCACAATCGAACTCTGGATTACAAGAGCTCAATTCTTCTGAAAATTGAAGGGTTAAACACCAAAAATAAAAAACCTGGAGGGTTAATATTAATGTTATATTCTTTGGATTTCATTAATCTATACAATATATAAAGAAAATAGAGTTAAAACACATGAGTTTGGGCTGACTTTTTCATTACCTATTTTACCCTTCATTTGAACTATTTTACTTATTATTTTATCCTTTAATAATATTATATTAAATTTTAATTAAAAAATTGAAATCCCATTAAAATAGGAAATATCTCATTACAATAGGATCAATATCATCAATATTATAACCCCCTTGGGTTGGCCTAGTGGTATTTGCTTGAGACCTGAGAGTGTGCTCATCCTCAAAGTCTCAGGTTCGATTCCCTCTTATATATAGGAAGGGATGTATATTTTGTGCTTTTTGGTCTCTGCAAATATGTCTCGTTTTGGTTTTGGTCCATGACCCCACTTTTGTGATGATTTGCACACGTGGCACATGATGACTGAACCCATTTATTAGATAAATAGTCTCTGCAAAATCTTTTGATTTTAAAAAAGGTCTCAGCAAAATATTTTACTTTTGAAAATTTACAGGGACTAAAACCAAAACCAAACATATTTGCAAGGACCAAAATCATATTTTAGCCTATGCTTATTAAACTACTGTTGTTAATTTTTTATTTGACTGAAAACTACTGTTGTTATTGAAAAAGATAAACACTAACTTTTGAGTTTGTTACAATTTGAAAGTCACAAATATTTGTACTTATAATTTTAATCAATTTTTTTTTATCCAAAATATCGTTTATAATTTACATGAGTTAGTACAATAAAAAGAACAGAAAGACCGACACGTCTTTTGAATGCCCGCCCTTTCGCTTTTATTAATAAATATTGAAAAGGAAGGGAGTAGTTTAGTCAAAGGTAATAAAAAAAAAGTTAAGTCAAAAAAAGGTGGACAAAGTAATATTGTTATTAATTGCATTCAACGATCTTTTGAAAAAATTAATTGCATTCAAAGATAAGATTCAAATTGGATAAGATCATAAGAACACATTAGCAACATTTTTTTTAAGGAGCAACAATTTTTTTTTTGTTGATAAGAAAAAATTAAATATCACAAAAACTTATTGTACCCCCTCTCAATGGTTAGTAGGAGTAATTTAGAAAAGTTATAATTCTGTCTCATAAGTCCTGACTCAACCGATAAAAAATGTCGAAATTGTTAGGCGGACGTCATGATCAGGCTTAAACCCTGTTATCTCTACTTTATATGTGTGAGTTTATAATAGTTTTGTCATCTCTTCTATCTAAAAAAAAGTTATCATTCTCTCCGCTTTATTATTATTATTTATTATTTGTTTTTCTTCATAATTTGTGTGAAATTTTCAAACGCTGCAACTATTGTGGGAGGCCCTTTACACACACACACACATATATATATATTATGGGAGGAAGCACTAATTTAGCAAAAAATAATAATATTGTACTACTATATCAATTAAAATTAGTTTTTTTTGGGGGAATATCAATTAAAATTAGTATACGCCATTAGTCTTATCAAAACCAAAAAAATAATAAAAATACAATGTTCGTCTTAAACTCACTTTGAACCCATCTATTTTAACTTAAACATTATTTTATAACCCTATATCTAAGTTTATGATTATTTTAACAAGCCAAAATTGGATATATTAATAACCGCTAGTGATTCATCTCACACAAGACGTGCAAAGAGAATCACAAAAAATACAAAGCAATGTCAAGTCACTAGTGCATCATCAATGCACACTGTAATAAAGAAAACGAAATAACAAGAAGATTATATCATAAAAGCCATACAATACAAAAGGTAGCATCCACCAGTCATGATAACTAAAAACAAAAGTGACCATGTTAGGCTTTAGCCACCGGAAAGATAACAGTTTAACACGGTCTGCTATGTTGTGAGGATCTGCAACCTTCTGATGAAATACTCGATTATTTTGATCCTTCCAAATAACCCAGACATAAGCCAACCATATTATCCGTACGAACGAATGAGAACAATGTGGTAACCCATCCAAGTGGTCGAACTAAAGTAAATGATCACGACTCCCACAGGGAGCGACAAAATGCAAGCCAAGCCACTGCAATACCAAGAACCACACACTGCTAAAGATGTCGTAGCTAAAGAGAAGGTGGTCTGAGGTCTTCACAAAGCAGCATCCTCCCACGCACACATTATCATCATTATGGAGGATATGTCGCCGAACTAAGCTGTCTTTGGTTGGAAGCCGATTATGAAGAAGTCTCCAAGAAAATAGAGATACCTTTAATGGAACTTGCTTATGCTACACATCATCAAACAAACCCTGTTCAGGAGGTGCATTTATCGAGGTAAAAAATCATAAGTTCCCTTAACAGAGTAACCATGAATGGTATCGAGGAGCCACCTCTACCTGTCAAGAATATGATCCTACAAAACAATATTATGTAGCATAACAATGCATTCCGTAACAGACTCCTCCTCCCAAGCTAGAAGGCGTCTCCTTCACACCCATGTGCCACCCCCATCCTCTCACCCTCTCCTCTCCATGTCATCCACTATCGCCCACCTATCATCAGCCAAATCAAAAAGGCGAGCGAATCTGACCCGTAAGGGAACTCCGCCCACCCAGTTGTCCGACCAAAAATAGGCACCCCTTCCGACACCAACTACCCTCCAAACATTATCCTCATACCAAACCCCCGCCCCCATCCCGACACCACCACAAATACCATTCATTGTCCGCCACCAAAGAGAACTATATCTCCCCCTTCCTTAAACCAGCCCCCTTCCTCCCCGTACCTAGCCTTCAAGACTTGATACCATAAACCCTCATTGTCTACTAACATTCTCCAACACCACTTCCCTAACAAAGATATATTAAACTCCCACACACCTAACCCTCCATCCTCATTTAGTAAACAAACTGAGTCTCAATCAACCCTAAATATTTTCCTCAAATCCTCACCCCCCCCCCCCCCCCCCCCCCAAATATTCTTTTAAATAAAGATTCAATAGAAGAAATTATACTTGTGGGTGCCTTGAAGAAGGAAAGAAATTAGATCGGATGAGAGGACATGACAGATTTCATAAGAATCAAACGATCCCCCAACGAAAGAAATTTGTTTTCCAATTTGACAGTTTGTTAACAATCTGATCAACCACCGGTTTTCAAAACTCCAATCTCCTAGCATCTCCACCAATAGGCAGCCCCAAGTACAACGGGGGTAGTGATCCTACACAACAATGCATCACCCTGGAAGCCGTATTCAACTAGGAATCGGAAACGTTTACCCTCGTTATCATACTTTTGTTGAAATTGACTTTCAACCCCAAACCTGTTTAAAAATAGTCAACACCGCCCTCATGGACCGCACATTAGCCCAACTTTTTTCACCAAGTAACAACGTGTCATCTGCGAACTGAAGATGAGAAATGGAAACACCTTCAGTTCAGCCAACATGGTAACCGTGGTACAACCCCGCCGCCACTAATGACTTCATCAGCACATTACAACCTTCTGCTGCTAACAAAAATAGAAACAGCGAAAGAGGGTCTCCTTGCCGAAGCCCCCTTTCCATAGGAAATTCTTCCGTCGGACTCCTGTTCACCAAAACTGAAGTCGCGGATGAACCGACACACTCAGAGATCCACTTCCTTCAAAGAGTCGGAAAATTCATTTTTAGCAAAACTGCATCCAAATAGTGTAATCACCGAATAATATGACTTTTTAAAATCCACTTTGAATAACAAAATTTCTTTATTTAACTGACGCGTTTCATTAACTGCCTCATTAGCAACAAGAATGCCATCCAAAATCTGCTTCCCTTTAACAAAGGCTAACTGTGAATCTGAGACAACACTGGCAATGATTGCGCAGAGTCTATTAGCAAGGACCTTCACCAAAACCTTATACATACACCCCACTAAGCATATAGGCCGAAAGTTATTCAAGCGTTGTGGACTGACCACCTCTAGAATAAGAGCAATGAACATGGAATTAACCCCCTTTGTCAACTTTCCATTGTGATGAAATTCAACCATAAACCTCATAAAATCATCTTTTACTTCGACCCTAAACTGTTTAATAAAACCAAAGCTAATACCATTCGGCCCTGGGCTCTTGAAACTATCACAATCCCAAATCGCCTATTTGACTTTCTCCAAGGTGAAAGGCTGAATTAGAGCACTAGATTCCGCAATAGGCAACCTGCGAAATTCTAAGTCCTCCACCCCTGACCTATCAGCGATAAACGCTTTGAAATGAGATAAAAAATGATTAAAGGCAACCTCTCTGATATTTTGAACTCCCTCAACCTAGGTATCATTAATCTGAATAGTCTGAATAGAATTGCACCGCCGCCTAGAGGACATTAAATTATGGAATTTTTTTTATTTGCATCTCCTTCCTGTAACCAATTCAATATCGCCCTCTGCCAACACATACTCGACTGAACACACGACAATGAATGCAAATTATCTGATAATTCGTGAAGCTCCACCAATTCGGCCTCCACAAGATCAGATGTCTCCCCCTTAGTGTCTAGGGTCGCATCCGATCCTTCACCACACGAAGTTTCCCCTCCATATTTTGAGCATGTCGCTGGTGCCACTCCTTCAAGCTAATTTTAATCAACATGAGCTTATGTTATAGTACAAAAAACCCCACCCATGAACATCAAAGGAGCATCACTGTTCGCGAACAAATTGAGCATAACCAGGAAAGCCCGCCTAACATTTCACCATCCGAAGGGGTCATGGTCCCCAATTCTCCTCATCCACTTGTAACACCACTGGAACATGATATGAAAGACCACGTTGAAAATTTGAGAAGAACATGCCAAAAAAATCAATTGTGTCATTAAACACATGCAATATATCATCTTGGTTACTACCATGAAGAAATACTTTGTCCCTCCATTGGTGTCACCACTACATGTTGAAACCCCGCATCCTCCACAAGTTGTTGAATCGACAACATGGATTCACCTGTCACTACCGTAGCCACAACTCCCAATTTTGCCCACGATCTATCTTTCGGAACCGATATATACATTAGTATATGGTTCCCAACCGGCCTAACCACCGCATCATGCGATGGCTCTCTCACAACCCTTGCATCCTTCACAGACAGATTCCCACCAACAATTATCACAACATCCTCACCTCCCACCGTCTCCTCCACCTTCGAACGCCCCTTCCCCTTCTCCTTCATCATGACCTTCCTCACCTCCGAGTCCCTTGCAGCCCCCTTATTATTTACTCCCTCACCAGTGACTCGAACATCTACTTGTCCCACCCTTACGCTTTTTTCTCCCTCCCCTCTACTTTCCATGCTCCCCACGTTCACTCCTCCCTTTTCCACCTCACTTATTTTTTCTCCCTCACCTATGAGCCTCACCTTCTCCTTCTTCCCCTTACCCTCTTTTGAATGCCTACCATTTCTTGTAACAACCACTCGTTTATTAGCATGCTGAGCAAAACGATCAAAAGAGCCTCACGTGCCCAAACCCTTAGGTGCCTGAACCAAACATTGTTCAAAGCGTGCAACAACTTCTCAACATTCTTCACATTTGAAAATCTAACAAAACCATAGACTTATGATATTATCCCTCATTCACATGTTTCATGATTTTTATTCCATAACTCAATTTAAGAATTATTTTTCATGACATATCATATTAATTAATGACGTGAAATTACATTTAATAGCAAAATATTGGTTTTTCGTTATCATGTTATAGGTATAAAGTTTTCATCGTTGTTTAACCGTGATTAATCTCCGTCAAAGAACTTCTATGAAACACAAAATGGATTCTTCCATTTAAACCAAATTTTCTCCACACGTAAAACCCAAAGTTCAGATCCCTAACCATTTACTTAAGGACCCAAATCTCTTAACACTTGGATCAATTCATTGTTAGTTATGGCGAGATAGCGTGATATTGTTGAATTTGGCTAAAAACCATAGATTTTAGAAGAATAGGTTTACATCTAATGAATGAAAAAAATGTACAAGAAAATACTTTTGATTCAATTAAATATAATTTTATATCGTTTAATTTTATTATTTTTAGAATCAATTTGGTCTCATTTGGAAGGAAAGAAATGGTTGGATTTTTCAACAGAAGACTGATCATATTTAGGCCTTGAGTGAAAAGGTCAAGCTACAAACTTATTGGTGATTAAAAGTGTTTTATGTTTTATTTGGTTATGATTATCTCCTACGGTGGCAGAATTCGTTGTTCTGTGTAAAGCAATGTTGTGATTTTTTTTTTTTGAATTGTTCGGATTGTGCTAGAGGAGCTTATTTTGGTTTTTAATATAATTTCTTTAGCCTTTTAAAAAAAAGCATAAGTGAATTTTTTTTGTATATCATGTACAAATTAGTTTCCACCATTGTATCAATTAATCTCACAATTAAATTAAATAATATGTGATTTATTGATTCAACGATGAAAAAATATTTGTGCATGGTACAAGATTATTTTGCTTGTGCATGTTAAATAAAGCTATTCCCTCCAATCTAAAATATCAGAAAGAAAAAAATTGTCAAACATATATTTGGTTCAAGTTTTTAACAAGAAACAATAATTTTGGTTGACCTTTTTTTTCTTTTCTTTTTTCTTTTATATATTTGAGACTGAATTATTAACTTTTAGAATCTCAAAGTATGGAGTTACTATCATCTATACTTTATGTAAAGAAAGTACATATATTTGAACTGACTTTTCCATTTTAATTTTACTCTTCATTTAATTTTTTTTTATACTATTTTACTCTCTTTTTTAATAATATTACTTAAATAAATTTTCAATTATAACCTTAAACAAATTTTCATATAATAATGTTATATTGTTAATGTCATTGAAAAAGATAAAATTTTATATTATATTTATTATATTGTTGATGTATTTAAAAAGATAAGCATGCTCTTATAATTTAAATCACAAACATCTATATACAATTTTAATAAAAAAAACTAACTAATTTCATAAAAATATTTTTCATAATTTATATGCGCATCCTTTTTCTCTCTCTTGTGAGTCGTCACCAAAATCTTAGTTTTTTCTCCTTCCTCCATCAAAGAGGGGTGATTTAGGGTCAATTTTTGACCCAAAATCACCCCTTTAACTCGTTTTTCTCTTTCCTTTTATTGAAATAAGTGATTTTCACATTTATTTTGTTTTTTATTTTATGATTTCGTAGTCTTCGTGCGACATTGGTTTGTTCGTCGTCTTTGTGCGACGTTGTTTGTTTTTCTTGTTTATCTCAGATATTTGATCGGTTCAGATTGTGAGATCAGCTTCGATCCAGTGCAGATCCAATCAATGACTTTGACGTCATCCACGTTGCAGATCCGGAGACATGGTTATTCCGAAGATTTAAATATAATCATATGTGTAGGCATTTGTACTTTGCCGTTTTATGCTATTAACTTGGATAATGTGAGTCTGTTCATAGATTCATCATTTTTATTTTTAGCGAATTTGCATTATATCAATGTACTTTATCAGCATTATATCAATGTACTTTATCAATTTGAATGAATGAATATTTTTATTTTGTCAAAAAAATAAAATAATTTATATACTTTAACATGATAAAAAAAATGTGAACAGATATACACACGTACACTCTCAATGCAATAATGATAATAAATAGGACTGAATTACATTTATTTCTATAAACCGTAAGAATTTAATAGAAGTCTAAGTTGATTTGACCCTACAAATAAAAACCACATCAAGAGTGGTAATCTAATCTGGTTTTTCTTCTCCCACCGCTCTTTTAAATTGTTCCCCCCAAACCCCATTTCTTACACACTCACTCAGTCCCCATTAATACTTTCCTAAAACCTCAACAACTCATCTTGTTTTTCTTTTATTTCTTTGTTTTTTTAAGAAGCTAACACCATAATGGTGAAAAAAATGAAGTTTCTTTCTCTTTTTAAAAACAAAGATGGAAAATCCTCTTCTTCATGGTCTTGGCCATCTTGTAACCAACCAAAAACACTTTCTTTTAGAGCCAACAAAAACGACACCGTATTCAAATCCATCAACCCAACTTTTGTAGGTTCCAACAACAAGGAGATCCTAGAAACTTCTGACTCCATATTAACTGAAAATTCAATCGAGACAATGATTTGTGGTTTGTGTTCAGATAGACTTTTCTTCGATCCGAACGAAACAAGCTCAATATTAAAGACCAAAGAAATAATTAATGTTTCATCGAATGAAATAATTAGCAATAGTGATAACAACTTATTTTTACCATTCGAGAACACCCTTGAATTTTCAATGGATTCGCGAAATCCTTGCAAAGATTTCAAAGAATCCATTGTGGAAATGGTGGAGGTTCATGGCATTAACGATTGGGAAACCCTAGAAAAGCTTTTGAGTTGGTACTTGGAAGTCAATGAGAAAAGAAATCATGGATTTATTATTGATGCTTTTTTTGATTTATTTGTTAGATTTGATCATAGTTCACCAGATTGTTCTCCTTTATCTATTCATAGTTGTTCTTCTCTTGATTCATTATGGAGCACACCTTGTATTTCATCTTATAGTTCACCTTTGTAAGTTAAGGATTAAAAGGAGGAGATTGGTATTGAAGACTATATTTTGTTGATAAAACGGTCCAAATCATTGAGTAGTGAATTGTATATGTAATAAAATAGAAGTAGTGCAAAAATAGCACAAGTAAACATTTATTTTTTATGATGTACTAGTTATATGAAATTATGAATAGTGAAGACTTACAAATTCTTCCAATGGTTTTGTTTTATTTTCTCTTACCCTCTTGTACAATTTGTATGTCCTTGAATGTGTTTAAGTGTGTTCAACCCGTAACTTCTTAGTGTATGTTCGGTTCCACTTCTAGAGTGACCAAAATTGATTCTAAAAGTGTGGAATTGATTCTGACATGTTTGGTTGTTGTCAAGTAGAATTGATTCTGCCTCCAAATTTGTTCATACCTGAAGCTAAGATTTTTAGCTTTTAATTCTAGAATTGATTTTCACACACAAATTTTTAGTTAAACTCACTTTTACATCAATGTGTTCAAACACATATCACTTTTAGTAAGAATTATTACTTTCAATCAAAATCAATTCTACATGATCAATTATATCAAAATCAATTATCTCCACCGCACAACCAAACACACGCTCAGAAAGTGGAGATAATTGATTTTGATAGAATTGATCATGTAGAACTGAACACCGACCACCACAAAACACTCGATAGAATCCATTAACGGCAATCAGACAGCAACGAAACCTAGTATCACAAATCAAACACAAACAAAAACAAAACCATCACCATAAGCACATATGCAAGGTGTTGTGTGCCGTCGGAAAACTGCACACCGTAGTTTAAGAGACTGTGACCGACGAACCAAGATTAAAACAATATTTCATAATAGAGTCATGTTAATCTTCTTAGAGAGGTAAATATAAATTCTTCTTTGAATGCTTTTTGAGTTTTAAAGTCTTTTTTTTTTACCTTATATTGAGGCATTATGATGTTATCCCATCGTACTAAAATTATTACGTATATAAAAAAGTCCCGTTGACCACTATGATTATTTTCTTTTAGAAATGTTAACGAGCCTCTCCGAACATTTTTTAAAGACCATAAATAATAAGTATTTATGAAAATGCATTGTAATTAATACATCGTAAATCGAAATATTTGAATTTTTTAAAAACATTTTTTGGTTTTAGTCCCAATATCTTTTTTTTGTTACAAAACAACCCATGCATTTACTTAACCTTTTGACATTCATCCCTGCCGTCCGTTTTCGTAAAAAAAATGCTTAGTTGGCTAACAGACCAATACATGGCACTTGATGAGTTGGCAATTGGTTAGTAGAGGGACTAACACCAAAAACGCAAATCTACATAGGGACGAAATTAAAAAAACATAATCATCAAAATTTGAAATTTAAAACATATATTTCCACCTTCTTCCTCACTATGTTCTTTCTCTCTTCTTCATTTCTGCCATTCCCACCCTCTCAAAGTTGTGCCCTAACACCAAAAACTCATTTCCTTCAACAATGTCTTCTCATTCCATTTGTCAATCATCATCAAATGAGTTGCTTATATGTGGTTGCAAAAAAATTATGAGGATGTTCATCTCCAATTCACATGACAACCCTAAAAGGAGATATTGGAAATCCCCAACCTTTATGGTGTGTGTGTTATTATAATAGTTTGTTTTTTGTTTATTTTCCCACTCTATAATTTAATTAATAGCTTCATATGTTTGATTTTCTTTTAGAGTGGTAGTAGTTATAAGTTGTTCATATGAGACGATGAAATTGAAGAACATCCTTCATATGTCCGTCCAATAGCATCAACTGAAGCATCACAATTATATTTAATACAAAAATAAGATAAACTAGCTAACAACTAGCTAAGTGCTTCTCCAACATCAACCGTCGAGAGTGGTTGCAACAACATTGTTTTCACGCCCATGAACATTTCGAATTCATCTGGCAAACACATTTATATACCCACAATATTATGGTACTCTGAGAACGCATCATTGGCATTGAACATGATAAAAACATGTGGTAGACGTTACCATTTAAGCATTACATGCAGAATTTCGCTTGTTCTGCTTAAGGGGTGTTGGTTCCATCTGGATTTTACTTGGTAGTCTAATTTGTTTGCAAAAGCATGAAATTGCATTCACTTGCTCTATCGCAAATTCACAAATTTACGGCAGAACCAAATACATACTTAATGAGTTTTTATACAAAGATGAAGATGTGATTGTAATTTCTTAAAAAACAAATAAATGAACATTTTATTACAAGAATAAAATTTACTAATGTGTAATTTTTTTATAGAAAAACAACTCTAAATTCAATTAATTATACTATAGAACGTCTAAATATAGAACATTTTTTTGGCGAGGGTCTAAATAAAGAACATCTAATCTAAATCTAAATCGAAATATATTAAAATCAAGTGGCTTAGACCGTGACTTGTACATGAGACCCTCACTACCAACCTAAATCAACTTCCCACAAGGTCATAATTCATAAGTGTAATTTTTTTTTTCTAATAAAATTAAGTGTAGTTGAAATGGTAAAGGTGTGTTAAAATAATTCAAGAAAGGTTAGGAATACTTTCTTTCAACTAGTAGCGAAGCTAGCAATATTTTTATGACGTGGCCATATATAAAGAAAAAAAAACAATTAAACTAATCTAATCTAGCAGGAAAAAAAACTCACAATAACTATTACTTATATAAATATTCTTCATTTTCTTTGAGAAAAAAATATAAGAACGAGTTAGCCATAGATATACACTTGGGTAGCTAAATATATATTAGTAGGGGTAGTATTATTTTTTTTTAATGAATTATTAGGGGTAGCTAAATATAAAAAGGAAAATGTTAACGAGTGTCCCCAAGACATTCTTTAAGGACCATAAGTAGTAAGTATTTATGAAAATGTGTGTAATCAATGTATTAGAAATCGAAATATTTGATTTTTTTTTAAAGAGTTCCCTGAAGATACTTGTTAACGAAACCCAAATAAAAATATACCTACTCATTCAAAAAAAAAAAAAATTGGGTAGTCATAGCTACCTCTCTCCTATAGAAGCATCCACCTTTGTTTCTAACACACTCTCTAACCATTGCATCATGATAAAGAAGATGTCAACAAAACAGTTGACTGAACTTACTTGTTCCCCAAGTAACTAAAGAGTAGCATAGTTAGCCTAGTTTTGATTAATCTATTGTATGCTAGCTCATAGATGCTTAATGTATAATAACAATTGTCTATAAATACCTCATGTAAACACTGATTCGTAAATGAAATATCACATTTTATTCATTTCATAATATGGTATCATATTTTTCCACACGGGAATGTTTGTTATGATCCTTCATGGTTTGTTGAAACTGTTTTTCATTGTGCATTCTTCGATTGGATGAAGATTTTGCTTGATTCTTCGTCAATATTCATCATTCTTCACTCTTTGATCGCAATCATAACTTGATTTCGCGATTCATCTTGTGTTTTTATGAAGATTTGATTCGTTTTCTCTGGTTTCTTTATGCGGTAATTTTATGGTTCTACTTCTTCATTGAATTGATCATTTTCTGTGTGATTCTTCGTGTTTTTTGTGCTTGATTGATTCATTTTTCATCAAATTTTCTCATTGATTGTTCATCATCATACCCCCTCGTCTTATTCCACCTCATATTTAGCAACAAAATCTTGATCATGGATCTACATTTTTTGTTTATCCTAGTGAAGGTTCAAATCTTGTTATCGTTTCTCCAAAACTCAATGGTTCAAACTATCTTTGTTAGAGAAGATCGATGAAACATGAATTAGGAGATAAGAACAAATCACCTTTCATCAATGAATTTATACCAGTTCCTTCTAGTGATGATCTTAATCGTAATGCTTGGGAAAGGTGTAATCATCTCATTTAGTCTTGGCTATATAACTTTGTATTTTATTCAATTGCTCAAATCATTGTCTTTCATGATAATGCATTTGATGTTTGGGGAGATCTAAACAAGCGTTCTTCTAAAGCTAATTGTATTCGCATAGCTACCTTACGTTCGTCAATCAACAATCTCAGGCAAGGTACCAAATCTGCTTTGGATTATTTCACTGAGATGAAGGCGTTATGGGAAGAATTGTACTCGCATAGTTCTATTCCTAATTGTATCTATGTTCGTCCATGTAGATGTGATGTTATTCATGCTACCCAAAATTACAGGATTGATAAGCAAATTATTCAGTTTTTGACTGGTTTGAATGACCAATTCTTTGTGGTTAATACACAAGTTTTACTTATGGATCCTATCCCTTCTTTCAACAAAGTGAATTTTTTAGTGATTTAGGAAGAAAGTAACAATGTTCATATTCCCTCTTTAGAAACTGTGAAGAAATTAATATTTGGTCAATGCTTCTTGTCGCACCCTGATTTTCGCTATGATTATTTATTTATTATATTTATTAATTTAACTGTTTGATGTGTTTTAATTGTTGGGTTAATTGGATTTTATTAGATATAGATGAATTAAGGGTATTTTGGTAATTTGAGGAGTAAGGATATTTTGGTCATTTTAAGATAAAGAGTATTTTGGTAATTTTAGAATGATGGGTATTTTGGTAATCTGGGCGTGTAAGATTATTATTGAGGTTAGTAGTAACTTGGTAGAATTACTAGAATAGAGGTAAATAGTAAAAAGGGATAATCAAGTGAATTAAATAGAGGAAAGTTATTTGGTAGTAAGAATAAATTGAGTCCAATAGATAGTAAGTGAGTTAAGCCTAATAGGATGTGTGAATATATCGCTAGTTTTAGTCATAACCCTAGTTTTGAGATTTGATTGGTAAGTTCATAAGAAAGAGGCAAAGTGAGAATAGATATAAAATTGAGAGAGAATAAAGAAGAAAGAGACCAATGAGGAGAAAGAGGTAGAACAAGTTTGAAGATCAAAGTAGCGGGGAAGTTGAAGCTTAGAATTTAGCTTTTGGAAGTTTAAGGTAAGATGGAATATATCTTCACCATTTAGAGATTATGAGTGATTGGGTGGTTGCGATTCATGTTTGTTTTTATGATTTCATGAAATTGATGTTGATTTAAGTTGATTTTCGTGCTCCATTAATTAAGCTAATTTTGAATATGATGAAAGTTTTGAAATGTTGGTGTTGTTGTGTTAAAACTCATGTTTGAATATGTGGAATAAGTGTTTTTGAGATTTTAGCTTAATTATGTGAAATTCATGATATTGTTGATGATTATTGTTCAAACCATGTTCTAATTACTTGTCATGTTATTGGGTATGTGTATATGTTGAAATTCATGAAAGTAATTATGTTAAATGTGATGTTTGGATTAAGTTGTGGTTTGTTGTGAATTGTGTGAGAAATGAGTCATAATCATGAAAGTTGTTGTTTAATTGTGGATTGAGTTTTCATCTATGTAACCGAAACAAAAATAAAAACTGAGACTTTTTTGTTCTGAATTGGACTTCATGAAAGTTGTAACCGTGAATGTTAGCCTTCTTTGGCCTTTTTTTTTTTTTTTTACTTTATTCCAACATCTAGAACTCAAGATATGATCAAAGAGGAATGCTAACAACACACATTATAACACACACTTTTCAACACACTCTCTTTGATTGGTTGAAATTCACATGGGTCCTACCAAATCATGTGGGTCCCATATAAATTTGGTGGGTCCCATATGAATTTTAATCAATCAAAAAGAGTGTGTTGAAAAGTGTGTGTTAGAATGTGTGTTGCTAGCATTTCTCTATGATCAAAATACTACATAATGCTCAACAGGGTCATGCTCTTTTCCAGACTTAGGAAAACCAATGTTTCAACTATTTTCTGTTATGACCTGGGTTTTTGTGAAATATGAAATTTGTATCTATAGATGTTAACTTTCTTTGGGCTTTGATTTGATTCTATTATCAGTTTTAGAACTTGAGTTATGGTCAAATTACTACACATGGGTTATGTGATATTCTTCATGAAACACTATCATAACTTTTTCAATGAACCATGAAACATACTCAAAATTAATATCGAGTTTAAGGAAGTCTTTAGAGTGAATAAATGAAAATGTGATCACAAATTTGTGATATTTATGATGTGAAGATAATGTAAAAATTAAAGATATGAGTACTTGATTTACCCATGATGTTGAACTCTTGATTTTGAAGAAATGATGTTGCAATGCTTGAACTATTATGATGTTAGACATAGTGATAATATATATGAGTGATAAGGAATGCGTATGAGCATGAAACTTGATTTTGGTGAAATATGTGAAAATTGACGAACTTTGGAAAATAGACAAACTTTGGAAAAAAAAGACGGACTTTGAATAAATGATGAATCATTTTATGATAACTTGTGAGTGAATATGTGATAATAGTAATAAGTTGATGAAATATAGTTGAATTGGTGGTTGATATATGCATGATACATTGATTAACTAGGTGTAAATGATTAATCGTCTAAAATGCTATTTTTGCTAAATGAAGTGATGTTACTTCCTTGATTTGGTAAAGGTTTTAATGATGATCTTTGATGATGATTTTTTATGATGATTATGATGTTGATGTAATAATCATGATGAATATGATGTTATGGTTACTTTGATGACGATGAATTGATGATGTATGAATGTATTGATTTGATAATGCAATGATGTGATGATGGTGTGATACTATATAATGGTGCAAATTATATAATGATGAGTCTTGGTGATGTAAATTGTCAAGTCTATGCTTGAATTCCATGCATTCATGAGTCTATTTGAAGATGAGTTATTGAATAGATGATGATTAATCTGGAAACGGGTTATGATTTAAAGATGACGTTATTCTAAAGATGAATGATCACTCGGTAATAGACCTCTAACATCTAAAACATGATACCACATGCAAGTAGAGTTGTGTCTAGAACATTACATGGATTGAGTCTATGTGAAATATCTCATACTTAACTATGTGGATTATGTGAATTATGTGTATTCTTATGGTGATTGTTATTTTGGTGATGGTGATGAAGTGTGAACAATATGTACTTGACTATGCGAACCTATGAGAATATATGTGATTGGTGATTGGTGAATATGGTGTGAATATTGAGTGTTCTTGGTGAACTCTTAAATAATGAATATGTTTGAATGATGTGCTTTCAAATTGGTGATTTCTTAGATGATGTTGTTTTTCTTGTCTATACTCTTGAGATGATGACTACATTTATTTGAATAATTAGATAAGAATATATGCGAATATTGTAGGTTTGTGATAAACATGTGTAATTGATGATGTAAAAGGTGATGATATGTTATTTGATGAGAAGAGATGTGATGGTGTATTTATGTAGTAATACGTCTAATTGAAGTTGTGATATTTGAAGATGAGTTTTGTTAAGTTAATATATGAATGATATTTATTTTGATTATATGTCAATTTGAAGTTGTTAATTGTTGTTGAAATGAATATGTGTTTATGAAATGTTAGTGGAAACTTGTTGACTTTATAACATGAAGATATAAGTGTATGCGGAATATGATTTGATGCTTATCCATGATGAAGTATGAATACTAGGAGTTTAATTGTTGTTGAAGTGATGACTTTAATACTTGTTATATTCCTAAGACTATATCCTAGCGTTGATAATTTGAAAATTATTGCATCTACATGATATATTGAATGAGATTACTTTGTTAGGAAAGTGATTTATATGTATGATGTGAAATCCTAATATACTCTGCCTGAGTTCGTAGTTTCTTAATGTTGAATGTAATATTACCCTCGAGTGGCTTTTTGGTCGCCTCACCATTGTAAAATGGTGTAGACGTGCATGTTGAGGATGCGCGATCGGCGCGAGTACCAGAGGTTTAGCTAGAGGCTTCATCATTTTCTTATTGCTTTTGGAGTCTAGTGGTAGGCTCTGATTAGGACCTTGGTCAGAAGTTTTTTTTTGGTTATATGTTGGATTATGTTTTTGGATCTTGAGTTTTATTTGATGTATTATGAGATTGAGATATGTTGTTGAGACTAAAAATTATTTGGAAACTTTGTTATTATTCCGTTGCGAAATTTTTATGAACACTGAACTATGCATGATTTTTGAGTTATTGAAGGCGTAGCACCTTGAACCTTGTATTTATCTGTTAATTTATTATTAAATATTGCATGTGGGGTTTGAGGGTGTTACACTTCTGATGCAAGAAAAGCCTCAGGGTCATGGTAAATGCTCTTTTCATAAACCTAGTTCAATGTTTTGGACTTTTTGCAACAGTCGCAATCATATTGTTTACTACGTTATCAAAAACATGGATACCCTAATGTCAATAAACAAGCTACACTTATCACTGCTTCTTCTTGTGAAATTTCTGAAGCGAGTAACTCATCTAGTACCGTTGGTTTAACTTAAGCCAAATATGATCAACTTGTATCTTTGTTGGAGCAACCAAATTTGTTTACCTCAACACTTCCTTCCATTGGCCCTTCTACTAATCATATCAATGTTTTTCCTTAGATTTCTTCTAGCAATTCTGCTCCTGAATAAACATTCATGCTTGTTCTCTCTCCCCCCCCCCCCCCCCCCCCCCCCCCCATATTGGTTACGTGATTATGGTGCCAAAGACCATATATTTTTAAATATTACTTGTTTTAGCCCCTTTTACCAAATCAAACCTATCAGCGTTACCTTACCAAATGGTACTCATGTTATTATGCATTATGCCGGTAATATCTCTTTCACTTTAGAATTATAGCTCACCAATGTATTATATTCTCTTACCTTTAAATTGAACCTCATATATGTTGCTAAATTGTCTTAATCTTTGTCTTGAATTGTTCAATTTAATAAATGCATGATGCATGACCAAATCTCCATGAAGATGATTATTTTGGTTAATCAAGTGGATGGCCTATACAAATTTAATGTTGATTATGTTAATTTTGTTGATGTACTTATTAGTCATACAAATAAATCTTGTCATTTTGTTAATCAACTTGTTTGTAATTCCAGGATTCTGATTTCTAATAAAGCCTTATGGCATTTCAAATTGGGTCACTTATCTCATTAGAAAATGAATAAGATATCCCTTATGTATTCCAATATTAGCAGTGATAATAAATCAGTTTGTGATATTTTTCATTATGCAAAACAAAAACATTTACCTTTTACTTATAGTCTTTCTCATGCATCTGTCAATTTTGAACTTCTTCATTTTGACATTTGGGGTCCCTTATCCATTCCTTATGTGCATGGTCATATAAATTTATTACTATTGTAGATGACCACAATAGATTTTGAAAAAATGAAGAAAAAAAAATGAAAAGATATAGTGAACTCACAGGACATGTGACAAATGATGTCATCATAACATCAAACGACTCATATTTATTGTTTATATGGCTATTGAACTTACAAGCAAATAACTGAGAAAATCATTTTATAAAGATTTTATTTAGTTAAATATTATCTTCACTTTGGTAATTTCTTATAAATAAAAGAAAAGAGTAAGGTTGTTATAAATTTTGTATTTTGGAGAAAGTTGTAAAACAAATATAATAATGAACGCATGAATAACATGTGATTCCTCTATTTTTAATTAAATAAAAAAGGAAAATGTTAATCGGTGTCATCAGGACAATGGTTAAGGAAATAAATATAGTAATATCGCATTGAAACTTGTGCATTCAACTCCTTAAAAGTCTAAAAAAATGGTATTTTCAACTTAAAATTTTCTTTTTTTAGTTTCCTTAACCATTGCCCTAAGGGCACTGATTAGCATGACCCTAAAATAAAATAGAAAACTAGAAATCATACATTTTACTCAAACATTTTTATTCTCCTAGACACATACAAAATTTGATATTTTAATGTGTGTGCAGTTTTAGTGAAAATTATCATAATAAAATCATAATTATATTTAAAATTTAATTTTTATGTACCGAAAGTGCATAGCGTTTTATAAAAACTTTTATTTTTGTTGGTGTAACCCAGATGTTCTTTATGATCACACTATTGCATTTTTATGCTTGATCTAAATTCAGAACCTCTGATCGACCTGAAAATATTATTTTATTTTTACAAAAACAAAATGATATCTGAAAATATCTTTGATCGATCTTCTAATCTAAATGCTCTAGAATATAAACATTTAAATTTATTTTACTTTAAGATATACTATGTAATAATATCATTATCTAAAATATTTATATAATAAATTAATTGGTGAAGTATAATTAGATTAATGCATATTGATTGTTTTTTTTGCGTGTAATCCTTATAAATACATCTGAAAGAAAATCTCTTTTGTCAGATTGTCCAAAACAAGATAAAGTGTTAATCGTAAGGCAGTACAACAACAATCAAGTTTTTTCAGTTTATATGAACACTTTGCTAATATATATATATATATATATATATATATATATATATATATATATATATATATGAGTTTTGCTAAAAGAAACCCTTTAGTTTTTATGAAGGTGTCTTTTAGAAATCCACACCTTAAGATGTGGTTATCCACTTTTTAGTTATAATTTACGAAAAGACACCTTCATAAAAATTAGTTGGTGTCTTTCAACAAATGCCTAGAGGATAATTTGCTAAAAGACACCTTCATATATATATATATATATATATATATATATATATATATATATATATATATATGGTCGTGCTAACTTGTATCTTTAGGTACATGTTAAGAAACACAAAAGTAGAAATATTTTCTAAAATTTTGTTCATTCAATTTATTACAAATTCAAAAATTAAATTTAATGCACACATTCCAACAAAAAAATATTATATTTAATTTATTAAGTTGTGTTTAGTTACCTTTTCCTATATAATATATACTAATAATAAAAAGTGCAAAACTTTTCTACATTTTATTTAAAATTATAAGTGTCAAATTTTGAAACTTTTTTTAACAGTTTCTTATTAGAAAGACTCGACAATGAGACAATATTAATCTGAACGATTATATATATATATATATATATATATATATATATATATATATATATTAAGGGATTATGCATATATATTTTGGCAGTAAAAAATAAATAATGTATATATTTTTTTCCCTCATATTCTGCATTCTTTTAAAAGCTTGCTTGCTTCTGCAAACCACGTTTTCCACAAAACCACGGCAACTCACCTCGTTAACCCAAAAACTTCAAATGCTAGCTTTTAGAATCAAGGCAGTTTTGCTTTCAAAATCCCACAGATGTGTGTTTGTGGTTGCAAACTCCAAACCAAACAAGCACTACTAAGTCTATATTTGGCTGTGAAATTCATGTCTTCTTTTCTTCACGTTTTCAGTACTTTTTTGTCCTTTTTTTTTCCTTCTTCTTTTCATCATTCTACTCGTATGAAAAGCTAAAAGGTTGGATCACAATTCTAATGCTCCAATCTGAAGCAATCTAATTGGATTTTTTGTTTTATTCCTTTAAATCAAGTGTGTAAGAGAATATATTTTTTACTTGTTATTCAATTAACTTTTATATATTATTTTCCTTATATTTAAATTTTTAACTGTTTTTCCATATTTATAGTTGTAAATATGAACGTTGCACAAAATTTTCATCATCTTTTTAGTCATGCATGTTTTGTAGTTTTTGTTTCTTCTTGAATTTAATATTGAGGAATGATCATGAGAGAAAATTTATAAATGTTTGTAGCTTAAATACCAAAACTCTAAGCGCTAAACATACCAAATGAATTTCAATACATTCTTAACAACTAAACCCAACATGCTAACAAACCAACAATGATATACATATACTAGAATTTCATGCTTGATGCTAAAATTTGATTTCCCTTCAAAACATAGACAATAATAATACAAACTGATGAATTCATCCATTAATACAAAGCAGACCTAGTCAAAGAAAAACAATTTCCACCAGAGAAAAAATTCAATTTCTCATAGCCCAAGACAATAATAGGAATAATTTTTTCTTTTCATTTGTATTTGAAAAGGAGTTTCTATAGATCATTAACATGAGAAAAAAACTCCATTTGATACAATCCAATATCATGACCCATTGTTCCAGAGCCACTTGCCATTCCATCATCACCATTCAGCATCATTGTCACATTGCCACCAAGTTCTTTCATTGAAGTAACCAAACCTTCAAAGTTAACACCCCACTCTGAAATTTCATATCCAACATGACTAAGACCAGGGTTGGTATTGATATTGTCGAAATTTGTCTGATACCCAATGTTCATCATGTTGGTGGATTTTTTTGGCACCTTATGAACATCCTTAGAGTTAGTGATTTCGTTGACGTATTTATAAAGTAGTGTTCCTTTCCAACTATTTCGCCGGTTCGGCTTCTTTGTAGCGTTCAGGCTGCGCTTAGCGGAGTTCCAACGGTTCTTGACGGAGTTCTCTGTACGTCCAGTAAGTCTCTTTGCAATTTCAGCAAACTTGTTCCCAACTATCTTGTGAGCTTCGATCAATATTATGTCTTCCTCTTCACTCCATGACGCTTTCTACATTAATACCAAACAATATATGTCTGAATTAGATATATGATTAATTATAATTAAAAGAACATATATGAAAAGAGAAGCGTAAAACGGAGACACATAATTCATACAATATCAAATTTGTTCAAAATTAACCAAAATAAGAAGTTGGTAAGGAAGCACTTTTATAAACAAAACTTATCGAAATATTGTTTCAAAAAAAAAAAAATCACTGAAGATACTTATGGATAAAACATAGATTCATATGGACATCGTTTCTTTTGTTTCCACTAATAAATAGGTGCGAAAAATGTGTTTTAAAATAAATTATCTCTTAGTAAGACAAACAACAGAATCGATACTTAGAACACTCTTAGTTTACAATTATTTTTACTTACAACACTTTTTATAATATTATTTCAATACTTACTCAGAAAAATAGACAACTAAACTAATGTTGAAGTATCATAAAAAATTCACTTAAATCAAATAGAATATGATAATTAAACTTTTATGTTGTATATTGTACGAATTTCAAGAACATGTATCATATCGTAATAAAATAAATGATAGTTACGAGAATTCCGCAAGTCGTTATAAAACTATATACATGTAATAATTTATCTACATTTAATTGATATGCATTATTAATTTTTTTATTTGTTTGATGAATCTATATGCACATGAAAAAGCATAGAAGACAAGAGCATTATAAGTGTATGTGTAAGATAAAAACCAAAAAGGATTGAGAAAAAAAAGACACCTTAATGTCTGGTTGAAGATGGTTATGCCATCTCTCCCGGCATTGTTTTCCGCTCCTACCATTTATAAACTTAGCAATTTGAGACCAGTTATTAAACCCAGAGTTGTCCAGCAATTTGACAAGAATCCTACAAAAATATAAAACATTATTAATTGTTCATCATATGTTAACAATCATTTACAAAAAAAACAACATAGTCAAGATAAGATGAATCAAATCGCCATATAAAACCATTAAACAAAACCATCAAATTGAACCAATAGAGTATATGATAAAGCCACCCTAAAAACCTAAAAACATTTTATAGTGCTGAAAATACAATTTTTAGATGATTTAATATACCCATCCTCATCACAAGTCCATTGGCCTTTTCTTGTATTGGATTCTTTTTCTTGAATTTCACTATCTTTGTGAACCTTCTTTTGCCGCTTCTAGTCACTGAGAATGTTACCTTGATCATGGTCTTCGGGTTGGTTTTCATAAACTAGTGATGGTGGTGGAGAGGAAATTATCCGAGATTGTGAAGTTTCACCGTATTGAAAGAAATTTTGTTTGGACATATCTGAAATTCCTTTGCCTGTGTTAAGGAGGTCATGCATGGCTTCCATTTCGTTATAGTTTGGTGTATATGTCATTGAATTTTGAATTTCACAATCTTTGTGAACCTTCTTTTGTCGCTTCTGGTCACTGAGAATGTTACCTTGATCATGGTCTTCGGGTTGGTTTTCATAAACTAGTGATGGTGGTGGAGAGTAAATTACCCGAGATTGTGAAGTTTCACCGTATTGAAAGAAATTTTGTTTGGACATATCCAAAATTCGTTTGTCTGTGTTAAGGAGGTCATGTATGGCTTCCATTTCGTTATAGTTTGGTGTAAATGTCAATGGATTTTGAATTTCACTATCTTTGTGAACCTTCTTTTGTTGCTTCTGGTCACTGAGAATGTTACCTTGATCATGGTCTTCAGGTTGGTTTTCATAAACTAGTGATGGTGGTGGAGAGTAAATTACCCGAGATTGTGAAGTTTCACCGTATTGAAAGAAATTTTGTTTGGACATATCCAAAATTCCTTTGTCTGTGTTGAGGAGGTCATGCATCGCTTCAATTTCGTTATAGTTTGGTGTAAATGTTATTGGATTTTGATCGATGAAAAATTCACTCTGGGATCCATTGGTGTTTGCAGTCGTGTACAAAGGGGTTTGGTTCATTGAAAATGGTTTGATGGAGGAAGGAACTACCATAGAAAAACTAGTGTGATGGTTCACCCTATTTGGAAGATGTTCATTATATTGGTTGCATTTATTGTACAAAAAACCAGTGTAATTTGATGGTGCAGGTGTAAGAGTAGAACTTGGTTGCAAGAGAACCATAGCGGGGATCTCTGGTTTTTCTAAAGGAATTTTAGGAAAATTTTCAAAAAGATAAGGATTTTTTTCTGAAAAACTTGGATCTAATTCCATTATTCAGATTGAGAAAAAGAACCAATACAAAGATATTCAAATTTTCTGTATAAGATTGAAGAAAAGGGAGTTGGGGTTCAAGACCTCTTATAAGCTTTATTGTTAGATCTTGAAAATTGAACAGAAAAATAAAGAGATAATGAACTCATAAAACATGTGATAATTGATGTCATCTTAACATCAAATGGCCGAGATTCATTACTTCTATGAATATTAAGCTTCCAAGCCAATAACTAAGAATATTACTTTACAAGTTTTGTTAATTTTGATATTTTCTTCACTTTCGTAATACTTTATAAATAAAAAGAAATGATGAGGTTGTTACGAGTTTTGTATTTTAGAGAAAGCTTTAAGAAAATATAATGATCGCATGAGTAACATGTGGTTCTTCATATTCAGGGGTCTTGGTTTGAACCTCGGACGCCTCACTTATTTAACCTAATAAGTGAATTTCTAGCTACTACGCTACTCAACAAAAAAAAACATGTTGTTGTTGTTGTTGTTCTTATTCTTATTATTATTATTATTATTATTATTATTATTATTATTATTATTATTAAAAATAAGAAATCATTTTTATCAAAACAATTTTAACATAAATTAACCCACACATATACAAAATTTGTGTTTTCTACGTGTGTGTAGTTTTAGTTAAAATTGTCATAGTAAAAACTTAGTGATGTTTCAAATTTAATTTATATGTATCGAAAAAGAAAAAAGTTAATTTGATTTTTCCATTAAGATATATTTAATGATATTACTGTCTAAAATATTTATATAAATAATTCAAATGGTGAAATATAATTAGATTTAAGTATAAGTATTTTTCTTTTGTGTAAAGTATTAATTATCGGTCGATACAAATAAATTAAATTTATATATTTAGTATTTTCTTACGGAAAATATTTTTAACGTAAATATGAACACTTTGCTTCCCATAAAAAAATATATATGAACACTTTGCTTAAACAACATATATAATAAAATAGGGAAATGCTATTCAACATTTTATTTTAAAATTTATTCAAAATGATAAGGGTCCATTTTTACATCCTATTTAATAGGTTCTGAATACTTAATAGAAAAGTCGGACAATATAATGAGACAATAACAAACTTAACAATAATATATATATATATATATATATATATATATATATATATTGATAGTACAAAATACATAATGAATGTATTTTGTAAAAAAAAAAAAAAAGGATAATCCATATATAAAACTTTATATGGCATACATTCAAGAATGTTAGTTTTTTTAAAGAAGAATATAATTTAACTTATAAGTAAAATAAACATTCTCTATTTCTACTTAACCTTGAAATGCCTTTATTATTTTATCTTGGATGTAAGTTTTGATGTATAAAAAATAAATAGAATTTTCATGTTCTACTTTGTAATTATCAACTAATATAAGACTAATATAATGACTTTTTGACTAAAACATATTTAACTAATAATCCATTTGACCACTCAAATATCAATTTAAAATGTTTAAAAATTGAATGGAGTTAAACCATTATGACACCTCTTCTGTAGTTTTAAAATAGAAAAATCATCGACTACATTCTAAAATTAATTTTAAATGATGTTTTGAAACAAAAATATCATATAGTTTATGGACAACTTTCATAAAATACTATTTAACCTTTTTTTAATAGACTATTTTATCATTTGCTATGTTCATTTTTTGGACTTTTATTATTTCTCTTTTTGTGTATTTCTTCAACTACGAAAACTGTTTATTCGTTGTTTTATCTGTATATCAAACTTTTTTCCAATTGTTTTTACTTTTATTTTCCTTGTTTTTCTCTACGTTTGCCTTTTTTAGTTTATAATTTTGGCAATGAATTCACACTTTTAATGCCTTCTACATCCTCCTTTCTCCATTTACGTCACAATACCCAAAAGAAAAGGTAAAAGTTCATCTCACAATTATAATGCTCCTCTATGATGCAATATAATTGTTTTGTTTTTGTTTAATTCCTTAAATTCACGTGAGTATGTGTGAAAGTAAATTCTGTATTTTTTCATGCAATTAACTTATGTAGTATTTTGCGTATATTTGAACTTTTAATTGTTTTCCATATGTAGTGTTGTAATTGATGATGCACAAAACTTTCATAATCTTCTTGGGTAGAGGATTTATCATATTTTTGCCATGCAAGTAAGGGATAGATAAACGGGTGGGTATGAGACTAAAAGGTTCAACCCAATTATTAATTAGAGTCCATCAACCTAGGTCCGTCGAGAATAACACAAGAAGACCCATTAGTATAAAGGATAGAAGACTTGAAGAAGTGTTGGATTCTACAACTTAGAAAAACTGCATTGCGCTGCTTTCGTATTCAACTGAGTCTTAACAAAAGCACATCATTAACTTAGATTCTTACAAACTGAGTATTCTAGAATTTCTAAGTTTCACAGAAAAACAGAGTCTGTCTTTTGTGTAAAACAGAGTCTGTCTTTGTTGTAATTGAAACACATTTTGATTGTTATCAAGTGTTTCAACTGTATTCAATTTTCTGTAATTATGTAAAAGTCTCTTGCTTTTGTGCTTGAGCAAAGGAAGTCTCTTGGCTGCGTCCTTGAGCAAAGGAAGTCTCTTAGTTGTGTCTTTGAGCAAGGAAGTCTCTCGCCTGTGTGCTTGAGCAAGGAAGTCTCATACTGTGTGTTTGAGCAACTTGTAATTTGATATTACATTTTAGTGAACTCTCCTTGGAAGTACAAGGGGGACAGGACTACTTCCGGTTTGTGGAAGGAACCTGTATAATTGCTTGTGTTCTCTCTTCTCTCTTTATCTCTTGATTATTCCGCTGCAATCAGAACCTAATCTCCTATCAGACTATGATCTCATTCAGACTCTGAGTTTAAAGAAATTAGATTCTCACTCTTCAAGAGTTGCAAAAAGAAAACACAATTCAACCCCCCCCCCTCGTTCTTGTGTTTTTCTCACCTTCAAATGGTTGTTGATAGAAAGAGATTGTTTGATGCTTAGAGAAAGACCTATATAAAGCATCATAAAGTTCGTGGAATTTTGCTTGAAGCTCTGCCTCACTCAGAGTATACCAAAATTGTTGATAAGTCTACCATCGGTGTGAACTATTTAAAATGAAGGAAGAAGAAGCTATTGAAACCATGTTCTCAAGGTTTCAAACTCTTGTATCTGGTCTTCAAGTTTTAAACAAGAGTTATATAACACCATATCATGTGAAGAAGAATTGGAGGAGTCTTCCTGCCAAGTGGAGACTAAAGGCTACTGCTATTCAAGAAACTAAGGAATTGAACAAGCTTAGATTGGAGAACCTGATAAGCTCTCTTAAGAGTCATGAGATAAAGCTTATATGTGATGAACCAACTAAGAAGTTTAAGTTCATAGCTTTGAAGTCTAAGGGTAAAGTTGCTAAAACACTTCAAGCTATAAAATCTAAGAAGAAGCTCCAAAGGGAGATTTTGAAGATGATTCTATTAATGAAGAAATGACATTTCTGATCAAAAGGCTTCACTATTTGAACAATAAGAAGAAAAAAATTCCTTGGATAAGTAGTTGATCCAGAGTGTCAAGCTACAAAGAAAAAAATAATGAACCAAAGACTTACTTCAACTACAAGAAACCAGGTCACTCTGTCGTTGATTGTCTTGGATCTTCAAAAGGACAAGCAGTGGTGAAGCCACACACAAGGTTGTGTGATCTCCTTCTTGTACAAACATACTCTAACACCCCCCACCACACTTGTAATATACTTGTATTATATTTTGCACACAAATTAAATACATGAATTGGAATATATGTATGTATGGATTTCTATTTAATTAATTTAATAAGGTTAAATATGTGGAGTCTCAATGATTATTATGATGATGATGTATTGTGCTTGATATTATATTATTTACGATAAAAATAGAGTTTTGATGATTAATGATGTGATATGAGAATTATTATGATGAGAAGAAGAATTAAATAAAATAATATAGAGGTGGGAGGTATGAAATAGAAGTATTAATTAAGTGGGGAGGAGGAAGTAAAATTATAGTAAGTAGAAGAGAGAAATATGATATTAAGTGAATGACCAAAATTCCCTAGTATAAATAGAAAGTTATAAGTCAGAAAAACACTTTTTGCTGAATGTAGAAACTAGAGAAAAGAAAAGAGGGGAAGAAGGAAATTGTAGCCGAAGAGAAGAGCGCCAAAAGTTGTATTCCCGAAGAATTCGAGGTAAGGGGGGAGCATCCTTTCATCTTAGGGTGTCTTAATTGTAATGGTGGGGTTGTTTAATTCTTAAGAATCTAAATGATGTTATGATGAAAGAATGATAATGAACGTATGTAACTAGAGTTAATGTTGTTGTTGAATGATTAAAATTGAAGGAACCAAAACTGTAACACCCCAAATTTCCAACATAAAAATTCATACATAATTATCAGAGTATAACACAAATGGGATGTCACACATCATAAAAATCCTTAAAATAAAAAGAATAATAATTCTTTATCCTTCAAAATTCATTAACATAAATCTTTTCAAAAACTTTGCAGCGGAATCATAATTTCAAAATCCTTAAAATAATTAGTTCTTGGCACAAGGCCTCAAAAGCATCTCAAAAATTCAAAGATAGATCGTAAACATCATAATTAGTTCAACATGATACATAAAGGAATAGAATTCAATAAAACCCCATCCCGTTACATATCAGAGCATTTCCTACGACACCACAAGGACCTCTCACATCGTCGTACCTAAGCTTGATCACCTGCACTTGCCCACAAGGCGGCAATTCCAACAGAAGGGATGAAATTTCACAAACAATAATAATAAGCATATAATTCATCAAATGCATTTAACAACATGAACATCATCAATTAATCTTAATAAGTCTTCATATAATACTTCTTTAACAACTCATAAGCTACATTAAGTAATCATCATAACAACATCAATTAGTAATACAAATAACCACATAGTTCATCTTTAATAATACTTCATATAACAATATAAACAACATAAACAACAATCAACTTCAAATCATCTTTAATGATACTTTGTATAAACAATATAAACAACATAAGCAACAATCAACTTCAAATCATCTTTAACGATAATTCACATAAACAACATAAACAACAACATATAACTCTTCATTAACGATTCATTGATAATTATCAACTCGATAACTTAGACAACTTGACAACTTTAGACAACTCGGCAACTTCGACATCGACTACGCAACTTCAACTCGACAATGCAACTTAGACATCTTATTCATGCAAGTGGTACCAATCCAGGGCATCAAGCCCTCAACGTAATAAGTATTAATATACTTCCAGGGCGTAAAGCCCTCATCGCAAATGAGCTAAAGCTCCAGGGCATCAAGCCCTCAACGTGTAGAGTAAAAACTAACAGGGCACCAAGCCCCCAACTGAAATGAGTATGCATGGACTCAACAACTTACAACATAGACAACGTCAACAACTTATAAGACTCCAATACTTTGGAACCACCACTTACAACTCAAACAACTTAGACCAACACTTGCAACTTTAACGACATTGACGACAACAGTGGCAATGACAACGACAATGACTTCGCATCATAATATCATAATTCATCAGTCATAACAATATCATATAACATCGTATTAACAACAACAATTCATCAATTATGAACAACGTCATGAAACAACATATTCATCAACATATACACTCATGTAATAATTCATCAATCAGGAAAAACATCATATATTATCATCAACATATACATTCATATAATAATTCACTAAAGCCTCCTTGGAGTATTTTCATCATAACTCAAACACCAAAAATCATTTTCAAGTCAAACCAAAGCCAACGGACAGTTAACACAATTATCTACAACTTTCATGTTTACACCAAAGGCCAATTCAGTACCTATCAATACTAGCTTTCATTTTAAATTCGGAGAAAGTTGTGCTGAAATTCATAAATATTCACTGTGACCTACGTGAAGTAATATGATCATAACTCAAGTTCTATAAATAATTTAGAAGTCAAACCAACGGCATTAAAAAGCTAACATCCATACCTACAACTTTTGTGTTTACACCTAAGACCAATTCTGTACCTATCAATACCAGTTTTCATTTCAAATTCGAGAAAGGTTGTGCTGAAATTCATAAATAGTCACTGTGACCTACGTGCAGTAATTTGACCATAATTAAAGTTTTATAAATCATTTAGAAGTCAGTCCAACGGAACTAAAAAGCTAACATCCATACCTACAACTTTCGTGTTTACACCGAAAGCTAATTCAAAACAGAAACGGATGAAAAGTGAGTGTTTTTTCAGTTTTGGCTTTCAGAAAATCGGTGGCCGAATTCGTTTACGGGAAAGAACAGTTTTCACTCCAAAAACCCAATTTTTGATCCCTTAATCACCCAAAATGATTTACAATGATGTTTACAGGTCAAGTAGGCAATATAGAAATCAAAACAACATAGGAACATGCATCAAACAACACAATTCATCTCATTTTATCAATTAACATAAACTTTCTAACCCTAATTCAAGAACACAACAATTCATCAAATTTCAGAATTATATTCTATGATTATTGAAGGAAATCCCACCCTTACCTTAACAAAATTGGAGCAGCAGCCTCTTGGTTCTCCACTTCTAGTTTTCTCCCTTTTTCTCCCAAAACTGATTGTACGTACTGTCTGTTCCTAAACCTAGGTTTTACCTTTTATACCTCTTCTATTTGTTTTATCTTATTCCACTTATTCCCTCATAATTCTAACTAATTCAAAAACAGCCCCACAACTTAATATTCTATTTAAAAATATATATAAATTACTTCCATAACAAATATCAAATATATTTCTAAACAAAATAACAAACATATTTATAACAAATATATTTCTAAACAAAATAACAAACATATTATCACTTATAAAATATAAAATCATGTAAAAGTATTCAAATATTAACTAAAAATAATTAAATAAAAAGGGGGCGTTACAAAAACTAGGATGAATCAATTTAAATTTGACCGTAAAACTAGTGTGTAATTGGATAGGTTAAAAGGAAATTAGTGTTTGAATGATAGGGTGACCTGAGGGTGAAGTTTATGGACGATTGGGTGAGTTAAGGGTTCAAAATCGGATATTTTTTTGACAATTTATAGGTAATCCCGAAGCTAAAACTCTGTTTTCCAGGTCATTTATTTGAATTAAATATCTTCGATTCATATCAATCTTCATATGAATTTTTTTGAATCGAATCATAGATCCTTGATTCATATCATTATTTGATTATGGTAATTTTTTTGTTTTTGAATCGAATCAAGAATCAAAGATCTCTTATTCGTATCAAATTTGATAGCATCAGATTTCATCCTTCCCAAGCCTAGAAAACTCAACTTAACTCCCCCAATTGATTTCCTAAAGTGAGGGTTGGAGTCATAAACCAATGTACCTAATTGAGAGGATGTGTTTAGGTGTATTTAGAAGTAATATTCATAAATATGTGGCGAGTATAAGACGTGATTTAGTTAAGGGAGCCTAAGGTAAAGTCAAGAGGTGTATAAAGAGATGGTTCAAGAATAAATGATGATGCCAAGAGTAGTTCCTTATGGTAATGAATAGTCTAAATACATAAATGAATTAAAAAGGTATAAACTAGGTACATAAAGAATACGGTGATGGCGACTTACAATAAAATGAAGATATTTAAGAATATTGGATAAGTGAAGATAAGGACCTAAAGCACGATGAACTAGACATAGAAAATAGAAAGCATTATAAGTAAAGATAATGGTGATGCAGAGTGTAACACCATAAAATCCACATATTATTTGCTAATAAAAATACAATAATTAATTAAGCATGCAAGGGTGTCACACATCTTCTTCAATTCAAAAGTACTTTATTTAAATTAAAAACATCACAGTGGAATAATTTTCAAAACATCAAAGTAATTGTTACATCATTGTATCACATCAAAACTGAATTTGAAGACTAATTATGAATACAAAGTCAGAGATAAAATGAATCTCTAAACCCTAGTGTTACTGATTAGAGAATCGACTCGATAAAGACTTCCCAAAATGATAAACAAAAAAATGAGAGGGCTTCAACGCCATCCTGTGAGACTCACTGCGACTAAGTTTATTCTCCTGTGAATCTGTACCAAGCGGGAATACAGTCTAATAGAGGGTGATAATATATCCCACATAATAGATGCATACACACATGTATAGATTCAGATAAAATAAACACATCAATTACATCTTAATATTCATATTTAAACACATACATTCATTTAATAAAATTATTAGGCATCAGTTAATATATTATAATAATATATAAACATCAACAAGATTTAATAATATCAAGTAGATATTTAGTAAAGTACATGTCATTCTCACATAATCATATAGAAACATATCATTGAATATCACATCTTTAAGTAATTATACATCTTTAAATAACACATCTTTTAATTACACATCTTTAGATAGACTTGCAGTTATGAATGCAATTTCCGTAACTCGACTCTATATGCATGGGGTATCATTTTTTGGACATTAGAGGTATGTTACTAACTTATTACCCATCTTTAAATCAGACTGATCATGAATCTATAAAACATCAAGTAATGATTCAACAATACATATCTTTATATGACTCGATAATTACACATCTTTAGATAACATGTCTTTGAAGCCTCTAGCTAGTTTTTGATGATGTTGGCTTGTTTATCATTTTATGTTTTAAGTCGAGGATAGTTGGTTTGTTGCTATCTTAGAATATGTTAAAGCACCCAAGCTTACGTGTGTCTCAAGCTTTCCTTTTCTTCACATATAATTTGTCAAAAATTCCATGTTTTACTGCATGAATTGATTCATGCATATTTGAATCGTATCACAAAAGTCTCTGACTTTGTGTGAATCGATTCATGACATGTGTGAATCGATTCACTCTGATTTATCTAAAAAATGAGTGAATCATATCATCATATGTCTCTGACTTATCTTGAGTCGATTCACACTGTTTTGAATCGTATCAACATTCATCCTGGGCAGTCTGAATCGACTCAAAAATATTTTGATGCGTATCAATTTTCAGAGCATTCTCTCTTTCTCGGATTGTCATATTGTGGTATGAATCGATCCACTCATTTAGTGAATTGATTCATTTAGTTGTTTTGGCTCGAAATTTTGCTCTTCCTTGCCTTTACTATATAAACTCTTCTCCTCATAACTTGCAAACCAATGAATCATTTGCATCTATTCTCTCTAGGTCTCAAAAACTCATTGTTCATACATTCTTCAAGATTAAACACTTTTTATTAGAATCACTTTGTACATTGAGTCACATTGATTTTCTAAGGTGCTAGTAGGGATTGTACGTTGGTTCTTTCAAGAAAATTTATTGGGCTTAATCAAGGTTCTAAAGTGAATTGAATAATCTCATTCCACCTCCAAAGGACCATGTGGGTCTTTCTAACTGTTCTTGAAGTTGAAGGGGATTCGTCGGACGTAGCATCAAAGACATGAGTGAAGAGTTTGAAGGGGTGCACGGGTAATCTAGGATTCAAAGATTCAAGGAGCACCAAATTCAAAGGTTATTTGAAGTTTGGGGGAGTTTTTGCATAGGGGTTGAAGAATTAGGTTTAATTTCAAGGAACTCTTGTAAACACATTGTATTCAAAATTTGTTAATTAGTGGATGACCTTGGTGAAGGAGTACTTCATCAAGAAGAGTAGACATAGCTCTAGCGAGGACGAGAAAGAGCGAACTACTATAAAAATATCAGTGTTATCTCTCTTTCCCTATCCTTTTTACTTTTCATTATTGCATGTGATTAATTGAATAATTGTTAGGATAATTGCTTTTTTTTTATCTAAGTTGTTTTTCATCAAAAGTTAATCTAATTCGTTGGATTAGGTTTATATAATTTGGTTAGATCAATTGAGTGCAAGTTCTATTCAATTACTCAATTCCATATGCATCGTGTTTTCAATTGATAGCTTAGTGATTTTTGTTTATATATGTTTGGTTTGAAATTGTCTAAAAGTTTTGTAAATTGTTCAAGGTTCATTAAAGTTGGATTGAATATAAGATTTTTATCATGAATCTCTTAATTCTAGTTTGAATCTTATTGCACATAGGTTTAACCTTTTGTTTATTGTTGTGATTGTTCGCGCACGATTCCAAAAGTCGATTTCGTTAAACTCACTTTTTATCAACTCCGGAAAAACTTTTCAAAAAGCTATTCACCTCCTCTAGTTTACAATCTTATTGGCCATATAGACCAATAGTCTTTATATGGAACATCTTTCTATAATACATCTTTATATTCAACACACCTTCAAATAATATATTTAGTTATACATCTTAAAATAATGCTTCGATTACACATCATCAAATAATTCATCAAATTCACCTCATGAAACAACCTATCTTTGCTTCTTATTTATTATTTCATTAATTCAATTTATCATCTAACACATCCTATCTTAAACATGTCATATTAGTTTTATTTTATCATGGGAAACCGTTTTTCAATTGTTAGAAATAAGTCCATATTCATTCTATAAAGTTTGGAATCAGTTGGGATGGATTAAAAGGCACTTTTAAGGTGTCTAGAAGTGGGTAGTTAATTACCTGGCCTGGGTAATCGATTACGTTAAAAAAAATCTATTTTCTAGGGCCAAACAGCTCAGGTAATCAATTACCCTATATTGGTAATCGATTACCAGAATATCTTTAAAAAAATACTTAAATGGAATGGTAATCAATTACCAAAAGGGGTAATTAATTACCAAAATGAAGAAGTAAAAAAAAACAGCTTTTCAAATATGATTTTCACCATTACAACTTCCCTAAGGCTTCTAAATTAACCCAAATATGCTCAAATTGACCAGAAACATTATATTAGGTTATCTACTTCGTTATAAACACTTATTATGCCTAAATCATTAGTTATGCTTCCAATTCCATGGTTTTTGCTATCTTTCACTTACATATTCTCAAAACAAATTATAACCACAACTTAATGAAGAGTTCAACCGGGAAACATTGCAATTCAATAGCAAACATCAACATATAGTCTCAAAATCATAAGGAAACATGAACTTAATAGGAATCATCAAACCATTAATTAACCATCATATTTTATGTCTTTTTCAAACTTTGACACATAAAAAATCGAAACAGAACATAACCATGAATCAATTACGAATTTAGCACATCCAATTAATAAATTCAGAGACAGGAATATACCCAAAATCACAGCAGCAAATTAGAGCACAAATTTAACATGAATTCATTAAAAGATCATGAAAGTCAACGAAAATGGTCCAGGAAGTTTTACCATTAGCGAAGTTTTGGCGAGATTAAAGAAGTTCAAACAAGATAAGGGCCACGTGGAGCAATCCCATAGGTGCAGAGGCAAATTTCATGTATTTCGCTAATAACGAAATATTTGGCTATTAGCGAAATTGTGCAGACTTGATCCATATAAATAGATTTCTCTTCTCTTTCCATTCATTCTTGTACTGTTTTATTCACATTTTTGGTTTTAGAGAGAGAAACTAGGGCATTTCTAGAGAGAGAAACACAAAGCAAGGGTGTTAGGAGTAGATTCCTCCAAAGATCTGTTGAGACATCATGAATCTTAGCATGTAATCTTCATCTCTCTTTCATATTTTGCCAAGCTTTGATAGAAATATGTAGCTACATCTACCCTTGTGGGTTTTGAGGTATTCAAACAAGCTACTATGTAAACTCTTGATTATTTAATATATGGTTCTAGTTTATTTATTCAATATTGTTATTATTCTTGCATTTAATGTTTTATTTAAGATTTGAAATGTTATTGACAAATACTTTTGAATCTAGGGTTAGAATAATAATCTATCAAAAAAATTGTTCTAGACATAGAGTTTAAGTTTTGATATTCACTTGTAATCAAGAACTTAATGCTTTTGGATTATTTAATAGGTTGAGAAATCATCGATTAAACGATCCGATTGAACTCATGAAATTATTTAGACATAAATAATTATTGAAATCATGACATTATTTAGACATGAATAATGTTGTTGAGTGATTATGATAATATCGTTTAAAAAGCTAGAATCTGTTATTTGATCGAGAGATTGCGGTTGTTACGCTTGGTTGAGTATCTCTGAACTCAAGCGAAATGGCTCTATCTCATCTCTATTTATTTTTATGTTGAATAGTTAAATTAGTTTTAAACAAACAAACATTTATACCCTAACACTTAAGATGGTAAATGTCGTTAAAATGCTTATGATATACGTTAGTCTCTGCGGAAACGATCCTATTATACTCACGTGTAAATAGTTATATGACATGTAAAAAGCTTATATCAATACAATGTTTCAACATCTGGGTACGATTCAGTGTGCCCTGATTGTGTGTCATGTCTTACACGCGCTTTATCTTTTCAGGAATCCACGCCTAGTTGCATGTTGGGCAAGACACGTGTTTTTTGTCCAATATCATATGTGTGATTATTTCCTAAAGTAGTGACAATATTTTAGAAAACTTTGGATATGTATTTGTTGTTCCTAAAGATGTTATGATATTTTAGGAAAATATGTGTTTGTTACTGATTCTTGTGAAGTAGATAAGCTCTTGGATCTGCATTGTTTCTGAAGCCCAACAAGATTATTCAGCCCGTACTGCTTCAATATTTATACAAGGATGAAAAACCTAATTATTCATTCAAGTAGTCATATTCAGAATAGAGTTTCAGGGTTTTGAGACATTGTTTTGTGAGCATGTCTTGTATCACCTTGATGCAAGTATAGGAATGTGTTATTGAGTTGTAAGTTTGTATACTACTCCTAAGCTTTGAAACACGAAGGTAGTTTGTGTTTGAAGGTGTCTTCATCATATTGTTTGTAATCATATAATCACAAGATGTATGATCGAGTGGAATGAGATGGGATCTCAGATCTAGGAGTTCCTAGGTTGAAGTCAGTACGGGTAGGTCTTATGTCTTAAGTTGTAAACTTGGAGTTTGCTGAGAACTTATAATAAGGACTACACTAGTGGATTTTCTTCCTGGCTGGGTAGCCCCAAGAGTAGGTGTGTTTGTCACCGAACTGGGTTAACAATTCACTTGTGCCATTTACGTTTCTATCATTTAGTTTTACCTTGTTCTATTTGTTTTCGCTAGTTAAATGTTTAAACATTAATCTAAACATTCTCGGTGTTGGAACATTGCATAAAACATTATTATACTAGCGTTCCAGAATTTCAAGGAAGTATCAATTCCATTATTTTTTATTATGAAGTCTTTTGCCTGTTTCTACACTTAGTTAGAAGAAGACAAAACTATGCTCAGATCCTTTGATGTGGACAGCTACAAAAGACAACAAAGGTGGGGTGGAGTCTGGGTCTCTCAGGTACTTCTGCAGTCTGAAGGTCTTCTGATTCTGATGGGGTCTTATGTCTTCTGCTAATACATTTGAGTCTGATGATCTCTTCAACTTATGAAGAGGTGTCCTTGTCTTCTGATTCAATGTGTTGACTTCAAGTTGACCTTTCTTCATATTTTTTACCAAAGTATTTAAGCTTCTCTTGTGTTTATGATACTTTCATACTTGTTCAATACTTGATGGATATTCTATGATACTGCACACTTGAACAAATATTAGTATATCCAATTGTTCTTCAATACTTTGTTATCATCAAAACCTTAGAGGAATTGTACAAGACCCTTCTTGTTCCAACAATCTCCCCCTTTTTTATGATGATAAACACAAGTATTTGAAATAATTGTTGTTAATTGATGATAGGTCATCTTACGTTATTCTTAGCATGTTTTTCAGTCATTTTCAATAGGTTTTAGCAGCAAAAAGGATAAGTATTAGGACAATTGTCGATGATTTAGGGACTTTTGTAATGTTTTCTATATTTGAGTCTGTAAATCTAGTTTTTCTGAAACATAGCAATTCTAGGGTTTTTTTTGAAGTAATTCACGAAAAAATCATGCAAATCAGCAAATCAAGAACATTCGAAGACTTGTGAAGATGTTGGGAAGAACAAGAATGAAGATTCAAGATGCCTAATGAGACTTTACAATGGGAGTAATGGAGCTTGCAGACTTTTCTATTCCCAAGTTCTGGGACAAGTTATTTGAAAACGAAGACCTAAAACGACGGAAAATCAGAGAAACTAGGTCCGAAAGGCTGCACCATGCGCCTAGAGCACATGCCATGTGCCTAGAGCATGGAAAAAACTTGTCATGCGCCTAGATCATGGTTCCAGGTGCACACTCATGCACCCCGAGCATGGTGTAGGCGCCCCGAGCATCCAAAAACTCGGGGCGCCAGCGTCTTTTCCTGGTTTTTTGTGGGTAAAGCTCACGTTTTTAGCCCAAACCCAGTTATAAACTCTCACTAAAAATACTAGCCTTCCTCATTCAGAATTTCACGTTCAGAATTGGAGCAGTTCAAGAGGAAGGCATTTCTGGAGCTTTAGAAGGGTTTTTATCTTTAGTAATTTGTTTTTAGCTACCATGTGTAACTAAATATTTTTAGGTTAGAGTTCTAAGATGAACCTCAATTTATTTATGTTGGATATTTATTTAATTTAATGTCGCTTTTATTTTATTTATTTTTTGTTCGCTATTTAGTTTTATTAGGAATTATTTATTTCTAAGGATCATAACCCTAGATTAGATACTTAGGTTGTGATAGGGCTTAATATTGATATTATTATCTTGATGCTTATATCTTGATATTTATATCTTGTATATTAATATCTACCTGTCTAGGAAGTAATCAGTTATAACTAGCGAAAGATACCGAAAGTGAGTTGACCCTAGTATAAAGTACTTATGAGGTGACATAACTAATACTAAGTAAAACCTGCCGAACCTACGATATAACTAGTTAAAATTAAGGAAACAACCGACTCCAGGGAGTAAATCTAATAGAACCATTCTCTTAATCCCTTGCCTAATCCGCACATCATTAACCTAATTAATAGGTAGACTTTAGGGTCTAAGGTTTGCAAGCTTCCTCTGAGTCTGACAGTCACTGGGTCTGAGGTTTGTAAGATCCCCTGAGTCTGTGATGGTCCAATAAGGTGAGGTTTTCAAGCTCCTCTTAAATTCCATCTAATAGTTCCTAAATTGAGGTTTGTAAAATCCCCATAAGCTCTATCCTAATTAATTAAATCCATTGACAGTTAAAACTAAACACATTAGAGCACTTAAAAATAACACATCAGAACTTCCAAGTGTATCAGGTCTTTAAACATATCAGAGTTGTTAAGGTATGTGTTGTTTACCCAGGTCGGATACTACTTTCTTGAAGTTTGATGAATTCTCAAGTTAATATAAAATTTAAACTTATCAGATTTTTAGCTCGTATCAGAACATCATAAGTCTAACAATTTCTCTAGATTATGATATATTTATTTCTTAGTGCATATTAACTTGAATTAAGTTAGGTTCCTTTTAGCTTTTTCAATTAGGCTCGGAACTCAGATACTTTATTCTTCTCCCCCTTCTGTTATCATCAAAAATAAATAAATGCAAAAACATTGTAAAACCTCGATTAAGTAAAGATGCAATAAGAGATTTGATAAACAAACTTCGTTAATCAGAAAAATTACAATTGAAAAAATAGAAAAACAAAACAAGCAAACAAAGACTTAAAAAAAATTCTCCAATCTAATGTAATGAGAGTTCTAAATGTCTCTTATGGGAGAACCTACGTTTTCTCTTACAGATAAGACAAGCTAAAGAATGGGCTTTTATTAGACAAACAAAATATACATTGTCGCTGCTCAAGAAATTTGAAATGCAAGATAGCAAGCTCATTTCAACTCTCATGGCCTCAACATTATCAATTGATAAGGATGAACACACAAATGAAAAAATAAAAATAAAAATAAAAGAGTATAGGTTAAATGTTATGGCCATTTTAAAATAAAATAAAAAATCGTCTGTATCTGTGTGTATCCAAACATTTTTTGTTTGAGGTTGTGTCCTAGTAAGAGTTTCTCAACGGCAAAAGCAACAATTTCACCCTAAACCAATGTTATTTCTATGGTGCACAAGTAAAGTAATGTTGTACTATTTTCATGTTTTTTCCCACATTTAGATCAATATGTGTCATCATGTCTCATATTTCAAAAAAAAAAAAAGCTTAATAGCAGTTTTAACTCCTTAACTTTCTCAAAGGTGCGATTATGGCCCCCTAAGAAAAAAAACTACAAAACCACCCCTTAAGTTTTGCAACTGCAGCAGTTTTGGCCCTCCAAGGCAAAAAAAAATTAAAAAAATAACACGTGGCACCCACTTAGGGTGCCACGTTAGTGTAGACCGAGTCAAAATTGGCCTTGGGGGTCAAAACTGCCACAGGTGCAAAACTTAGGGGGCGGTTTTGTAGTTTTTTTTTCTTAATGGGCCAAAATCGTAACTTTAAGAAAATTATGGGCTAAAACTACTATTAAGCCAAAAAAAATGTGCCATCATGCCTCATGTTATGAAACATGACATCCAAGGAAGGAAAGAGATAAAAACTATGAAATTATTGTATTGATAAGAATGAGTAGTATTAGAAATGAGCAAATTAGTTACAACTTTACTACTTTCTATTTAAAGGTATTGTTGTGAAAGTGACTCAAAATTGAAAAAATTGAAGTTTGTTGAATCTGTCAAAATCGAGGCCCGATTGGTTCTGTCCGGGGTCCAAATTTTGCATGTTTTTGAAGACATTTGATTCGACATTTTTCGGGGCCCGAATGGTCAAAATAGACCTTGTATCAATTTTATGAGGGATGCTTTTACTATAAATATAGACATTGTATCAGATGTAAACCTTGATATAGAGGGGGCTGAAAACAAAGGTTTAGAAACAAATAACAAATTAGGGTTTGTATAGAGTTTGCTCTTAGTAACAAACACTAGGGTTGAGATTGATTCACCTTGAGAAACACTATTAAGATTGAGTCTCTTGGTCACGGGAAGAGATTGAGACTTTGGATAGAATTAGGCGGGAAACTTATTCTTGTAACTCATTGATATCGCTTTTGTAAAGTTACTCATCATTATAGTGGAACGGATGGTTGCTCTCTCCCCCAGGCTAGGTCAGTTTTGAACCGAACTGGCTAAACAAATTCTTTTGTGCTCTCTCGTTGTTTCCTACTTTTGCTTGTGATTATAACTGTTACTCACTTGTATTGGTTGCTTGATTATTACTTGTTCCACACATCAAGTATTTTATTGGTGTAATTTTTCAACGAATTCACAGCAGATATTAACTAACTGGTTACTGTATGACTAACTTATATCTCCAGTTTCCCCTTGCAAGTTGGAAGATGTGCATAACACTTCCAGCTAGTGAAGGCCAATGACATCAATATAACATCAAATCGGAAGAAAATACAATGAAGGCCAATGAAGACAGCAATGTCAGTGAAGGCATCATAATGAATGTATGAAGATCTGATAGCTACGAAGTGAAGTAACAAATCTTAGGTTGTGCTAAAGGTTTGCTTAGCAAACAAGAGGACTAACAATTCAAACTAGAACACGATAATACCATCTCTTTAAGATCTCACTTTGCTCTAATGATGAGATTTATCTATTTAATAGTACAAAAAATTGTGTATGATACAATATTTATATCACTTACCCACCATAAAAGTAGTTGCGACCCAAAAGAATAAAAGAAAATAGAACATAAAAAGTGTTTATTCACTCACGTAAAACGACACATGATATATAAACGTGATCTAACTATATATTTATACATGGTATAGTACGCATTTGATCCAACTATTAATTAATAAAGATTATAGTTCCATCTCTATGACATTGCCCTCACTATTTTTATTTTATTTGTGTCAAAATCCTAAAGACAATATTATTGCAAACATAGATATTTGTCTAGACAAGACCAATTTCTTTCTGTATAACTTTTTTTCAGCTCTATGTTGATGATAGGTCATAACACAAACTTTAATTTCAGTTTAGAAAACAAATCATGTTAACTCATGGCCTACACGAGTACAAAGATGTTCCCCAATATAGTAAAAAGGTTACCAAATAAAGATTGTTTTTATGTCTATTCCCATTGCTTCATGTTCCAAATTATTCAATTCAGTTCACACTTTTAATCAAGTTCCTGTTGTATAGAACCTACATGTTTATTGGAATATATTTAAGTGCAATTATTCACAAGTGTGATAAACACTTCTGTCGGAAGTAATCAACACATTTCTCCGCTAAACAAATACTATTCTGTTTCAATTCCTTTTAGCACATTTTAACGCATATTTTAACAAACATTTTTTAGCACACTCTTTTTCATTGAATAAAAAATTCACATGAGTCTCACCAAATCATGCGGGTCATATTAAATTTAATCAATCAAAGAGAGTGTGTTTAAAAGTGTGTTGTTAATATTTTTCTAAAACTTTTGTTTTTGAAAAGGCAAATATTATTAGACAGAGTTGTCGCAAGAAGCAAACAAAAACTCGCATAAAAAAGAGCTACAATAGGCATCGGATATAGGCGGAGACGTAAAAAAGAAAACACAAAAAAAAAACAGCTAAAAACACCCTCCAACCGAGACTCCTGCAGCCAGAACAAAACAAGAGAAGAACCTCCTGCTGCCCAGCGAACAGCAGCGCAGGAAAACAACACAGCAGCCACAGGAAAAAAAACCAGAGGTAAAAACCTCCCACCAGCTCCTAGACAGCCGCGCAAACAGCACCCAACCCAAAGGCCCCCACAGCACTGTATCTCGCAACACACGCCTTAGGATTCCAACACCATTCATAGAAAAAGCAAGCTGGAATTTTAATGCGCTTTCGACACCACCGCCAAGACAACACGACCTTCTCAACTATAGCCAACACCTCTAAACCCTTCGCATTAATTTTTTTGTCATTCATATCTTTCTAAATAATTCAAAATAATGTGATTTGATTGAATATGTACAAAAATTATACATTGTCGTCCTCGGTGTATACAACTTAAGGTTTGTTTGTTTAAAATTTCAAACATACCCTAAATATCATACTTTTCTTAAAATTGCCTAAAATGTATTCTAAATTATTTATATCAAAATAGTTTTATTTAAAACTTACGCACAATTTATCATTAATTATTTATATAAATTTTCATTTTCTGATATAATACACTTCAACGACAACAAACCCAAAATAAAACAAGAAAAATGATTATTTACTTAAAAAAACATTATATCCCACTAATTAGGATCGGCTAAATGAATGAAATAACGTTCTAATATTCTATCATAAACCATATTTCGATCAAACTTGTTCAGCTCTATATCTTAATAGTTTCTTATAGTTTTTTCATGTCTACATTTGCATGTAGTGATCTACGTATTCTTAATATAATCTACTCTTCTTACTACATGTCTCCTCTTTACATGCTCAAACCACTTAAGTCTAAGCCTAATTTACACCATCATTTCTACTACATGTTCTACTCCAACGCTCTTAAAATACACTCAAAATTAGGTTTTCAAAGTGCACTCTCTAGGTTGCATCAACCACTCATAAAATAAGCACCTTAGATTTTTAACACTCTCATCAGTTTGAAAAGGTTGTGTGGTTGTATCCACAATTTTTATTTTTATTTTTTTTCAGTTTTTTTGATTTTTTTTTCAGTTTGAGTCGACTCTTCTACTCTATTTACCGCCACTGCAACAGGTTGTAAACAAAGCAAAACAGAAGCTGACACGTGTCAACATGCATGGCGGCCATGTACATCTTGGAGCGTGATTCTAATTCCGTTTTGGGCAAAAAAAAAACTATTTTTCGCAATTTTTTCAGTTTTCAGTATTACATGGCCACCTTGCATGTTGACACATGTCAGTTTCTGTTTGGCTTTGTTTTGAACCTTGCAGTAGCTGTGTATATAGAGTAGAGAAGTCAAATCAAACCTAAAAAATAATAAAAAAAGCAACAATAAAAACTTTAAGAAAAACTTTTAAAACCGTGTATACAGCCACACTAAAAAAAATTGTTAAAATCTAACATGAAAGTTTTGAAAAAGGAGGGAATACTGTATTTGACAAAGCTGAGTTGGACAAGTTGCAAATTTAGTTCCATATCTTTATCAAGAATTGTGTTATTCGCCTGGATTTTGTTTTGAATTATATGGGCCACTATGTTTCCACTAACATGAATATGCCTGCTGCAGAGTTGACCATCCCTTAAAGATTGGTAGGCCACATTTTGATCCATCTATTGATCCTCAATCTGAGTACAAAGAGGATCAAACTCACTTTTTTGTGACTCTTCTTTTGTCATTTTAGGATTGAACTCTCTGAAACTGCTGCTACAAATATCTGCATCTATATTGCTTTTTTCACCCCTTTCGTTTTATTCATATGGATCATGCAAAAAAAAATTGGTTTTTCTCTTTGTCTCTTTTCTATCCATGTTAATCATATTCTATGTATATTCAGAACATGTCAGGAAGTAAACATGGCTCCCTAAAATCTGAATTGGATTCTTTGCAATAACTTTGTGACATAATTACAGCTCAGGACCATTTGATCTAAATAAACGAATGTGATTATTTCACTAAGTGAAGTTAATCGTATAATTTGGACCATCTGAATTCAAATCAATGGTCGAAATCAATTAATACATGAAATTGTGTGAACCTACAGCTACGAGAAACCCAATTTCCCTGAAAACGGACCTTGATTCACTGGTGTCAATAATCGTTCAATTAAGATCGGATGGTCAACACTTAATTTTGGTATTTTTAATTTTAAAATAAAAAGTAAATTTGCCTCTACTATAACCATCAGATCGAGATCAGACGGTCACTGATATTCCAATTGTGTAACCAGAGAAAATCGGTGATTGCATTAAATCATATTTTCCTAAAAACTTCTTTGCAATACAATTTTACTTTGTTCAATTATTCTAGTACCTATTATGGTCATGCTAGTTGATAAGAATACAATTCATGTCTACTTGGTGTGAGCCCAAATTTCGATAACTTCATCCATAGTAAGTTGAGACTCAACTCACATAATTTTTTTTAAAACAACGAAAAACAATTTTATGAAAGTGAATAATAGACTAATTTGTAAAGACGTGTGACTTATAACAAACAAAGACATGCATTCTTTTTTGGTTGAGAAAAGTCATGACAAACAAAGATATGTAAATTGAGAATTCACGTTTATTTTGATCTAAATGAACTTCAGAATTCAACTCACCTAAATTAATATTTTTTAAGTAACAAAAGCTCTCTTATTTTAAGTTAGGATTGAGATATATTTTGATTAAACTGATTTAACGTTTAATGAATGATTTCAATCTTTGGTGTTAGATATAAATGCTTGCTGACCTTGATCCCATATTGAAACCTACCTCTCTTGAAGGGATTAAATTCAAATTTGCATGTGGTCATGATATCAATGCCTAATGCCTAATGCCCAAGTAAATACACACAGGAACCAAATTCATGTACTATAGAGTAATGAGTGTTGAAAGTACACATAAATAAAATGGAAATAAAATAAAATACAGGTACTTGAATATCAACCATCAAAATTCTAGTTTTGATATATATACATACTAGTACCAACCATAACTAGCAACAAATTATACTGAAATAGAGTACGGAATATAATGATATTATATATTGGGAAAATATTCACAAAAATATGTATTATAGTGTCATTAAAAATCATTATGGATATGTCTCTCATAAGTTGGACCATTCATATTATCATGATTCAAATCCCAATGCCTATATTTTCCCACCAGGCCACCACTGCATTACACTCAGTAATAAGATGCAGGTTGGCAACTATTTTTGACCAAATCCAAACCCATGGTTGCCAGAAAATATTGATTCACTGCTCCAAACTGACATATATATGATGAAATTACTGAGATACTGTATAAGAAAGTGATGGAAATCATGAGAAATAAAGGATGTTATGAAAAAATGTAAGTGTGAGTGAGTGAGTGTGTTTGATAGTTTTTGCACTAACACTTGAAATATTTTTCACTATGTTATGTCTGCTTAGTGAAATATGACGTGGGAAGATGATAAAATATAATCAGATGTCTTGCTAAATAGAATTCTCTTTTTTTTTAATTTTGTTTTAAAAAAACTCTGTATCTAACTGAATGACCGATTAATTTGAAGGATTGGAAGATCAATCACACTGTCTATTAGTGTTGACCTCGTTTAAAGTTAGAGTAAAAATTCATTATAAACTAGCTCATATAAATTTGCATCATGAGTATTCGAATTAAGATCTTGAGAGAAGCACACCTCAAGATCAATATAGTTCACTATTGGATCCAACTAAAGAGTTGGATTAATAAAAGATTGGAATAACCATCATACTATATAGTTCAATATTGTATCCACCTCCATAACCAAAACTAAGTACAAATACTTCCACTCTGAAAGTAATGTAACTATTACTTTGCTCTTGTAATATTTTTCTCACTCTAGTTGCTATCATATTGCTATTGTACCATGGACTTTGATGAAGAAACATTTTTGCCTATAAAAAAAACTAATATTTTCCTTACAACTACAATTTTTTAATAAACTCATATTTAATCTTGTAAACCAAACATAAACAAGCACTTGCATGTTTTTCAATTTGATTCAATAGCAAGTCTATGGTTACTCTTACATAAATAAGACAGAGTTTCCGATTCCATCATACATTTGGATAATCATAGTGAGTTTGATAAAGCACAGTGACACTATGATCCTGTTGAAGCTTCAAAACGCAATATTTAACAAACTTACGACAACACAGCCTAATTTTGTAAAATTCATCATCAATTTAAACGTAATACTACAACAAAGTTAGCAACTTCACATATATTTAGACCGACGATGAATTTGGTAAAATCACGGTAATAATGTGATTTTTTTTTAAGCCTAAACATACATACAACTTTTACCGACTTTTGGATAACGCACTGCGATTCTATCATACTCATCGTCGGTCCAAACATACACTTACCAGATACCAATTACATCTCATAGTCAAATACTACTAGAACTTATTTATACAACTAGTTAATATCCACGTGTTCATCTAGAACTAGACCTAGAAGTCACGTGAGTTACGGTTAAGATGTAACCTATAAAGCACGGATATGGACACGGACACCGAACATAATACAGACACTGACACGTCGACACGGTTAATAATTTGAAAAAATCACATAATTCAGTGTAATTACAAATGTCGGTGTTGTGTTAGTGTCGGACACCGGGACATGTCTAATTCGAGGAGTGTCCATGCTTCATAGGATGTAACCCAGATGAAAAACCAGACTTAACAGAGAAAACTCCATTCCATATCTCAGTAAAAGCTCTAATAATAATCCCATGATGTTCCTTTGAATTCAGCTGAAGAAAACAGTTCAAAAGCTCTCTAAGATCATCTTTTGAATATATCTCATTCTCCAATATCATCTGCAACATTGAATGTCGAAAATCAAGATAAGGATCATCAGAATCTTTCTCAACAGCTACTCCTTCATTTCCAACTCTTCCAAATCCTTTCAGTGATGATTTCTCTGAGCCGAATGATGTGTTTGTTGTTGTTGGTGTTGTGTTTGTTGAAGTTTCAATAGTGTCTCTGTGTTTTTGTTTCCAAATGGTTGAAGTTGAATTTGAAGATGAAGAATTGTTATGAAGGTGATGTTTTTTCTGGTTTTGGTAAGTGGGATTTTTGTGTTTTGGTTTTGTGTTGAATATGAAACCAAGTATTGGTCTTTTACATGTTCCACAACCAAGGTTTATGGAGACAGTGTTTAAGGTTAGTTTTTTTCTGGAGGTAGACATGTTTTGTTTTTGTTAAGGTTTCAGTGTTCTGTTTTGAAACAGAGGAGTGAAAAGGAAAAGAATGCAATGAAGTTTGTTGTGAAATGTAAGTGGATTTTGGGAAAGAGGGTTTTTGTTGGGATGAGAGAGTGAGATGTTAGGGGTCTTTGAGTGAGATAATGTTTAAAATTCACAACTTATTTTATTTAGATCGTGCTAACGAATGTCCTAAACACTCTTTTAAATATTTCATATTTAAATATTATTTTTGTAAAAAAATAAATATTACCAATTTCAATACATTCAATACACAGTTCTTCGAAAAAAATACATTTTCATATTAAATTTTTTTAAAGAGTACTTCAAAAATACTTTTCAAGAATACTTCCCTAATTATTTTTGCATGTTGAGGTAGTGACCAATGAGGGACCATGTTTGTTGAACTTTATGTGTGACAAGTGATCTGGACCGCAAATTTTTATCGGGAATGGGATGTATAATTAAATGTTTGTTAAGGTATTAACATGATGGCCATTGGATCACGTGTACATCAAGAATAATCAGCCTTTTGAGAGATTGGATTTTAACGTGTTAGGATATTTTCTTACTCGTGAGTCACACAAATTAATTTTGGGTTTCTCAAAGAATTTTGGGTGTAATTAAAGATGATTTTTGAAATTTATTTTAAGGTAAATGTTAACTAGTGTTTTTAGGATATTGGTTAAGTGTTTAAAAATAGTAATTTTTATATTAAAAATTGAGTTGTTAGAACTTTTACATGTCTTTGACATGTATTTTCAAGGATTTTAGGATACTTGTTAGCAATACTCGTTTCAAAAATGGGTCTTGAGGACACTTGCTAAAGATTAAGAAATGTAAATAATTGATAATTGATAATTTTTATGTAAAAAAACGTTGATTTTTAATGTTTCAATATGTTAAGTACACAAATCCCAAGATAAAACTTGTACTCCCTCTGTCTCACAATAATAGTCTCTTTAGTATTTTTTCTTTTTCTCAAAATAATTGTCACTTTAAAATATCAATGCAGCATTTATTATTTTTTTCCATTATTATACCCTTATTTATTGAATTTCATCCAACTTAACTACTCCACTAACTACAATTAATAAGGGTATTTTAGTAAATGATATTAATTTTACCATTGAAATCAACACAATCAATCATTTCCTTAATAATCGTGCGCAAACCTTAAACGACTATAATTTAGAGACGGAGGGAGTACTTTAAACTTTTTATCAAGTGTCTTTAAAGTACTTGTTGGTAATTTCGTTTAGAATTTCATTTGAATAGTAATGTTCATGGTATGAACAATGTATTTATCATTATGATCTCAAAGATTGAGAATCCAATAAAATTGAATGATTTTCGTCCATCTCTTTAATTGTGTGTTATCTAAAATATTTGAAAATAGATTAAAAGGGTGATCCAAAAAGTAATAGCATAAACTCAGTTTGCAAATGAACCAGTGGATGAGGCCAAAAGGAGGAAAAGGAAGCCTTGTTGTTCAAAGTCGATTTTCAAAAAGCATACGACTCGGTAGAGTGAAAATAACTTGACTGTGTGATGGAGAGAATGGGGTTCAATGTCAAATGGAGAAGTCGGATTGGATACAAGAATGCCTTCAATTGAGTCTCATGTCACTTCTGGTGAATGGTAGTCCTGCAAAAGAATTCGGCGTAGGGAGGGGTTTAAGGGAAGGTGATCATTTGTCGCCCTTCTTATTCTTATTGGCAGTCGAAGGTTTTAATGTAATGATGTCTAAAGCAATGCAACTAAACCTATTTGAGGAGTATCAGTTTGGATATGAAGGAATCAAAGTGTTGTATCTTCAATATGCATACGTAACTTTGATTATGGGTAGTTGGAAAAAATGTATCGGCTATTAAGTCAATTTTGCATTTTTTTTTTAAATTGGTGTTTCGTTTGAAGGTTAACTTAAACAAAATGTCTTTTAGTTGGAGTTAACATTCAATAATCTTGGATGGAGGAAGCAACTGGAGTTTTATATTGTAAAGTTGATGCTTAACCCTTAAAATATTTGAGTTTTCCCATTGGAGGTTATCATCATTGAGACAGGTTGTGGAAACCAAACCAGTTATCGATGCAGTGATGAATCGACTATCCAAATGGAATAATAGACACTTATCCTTTGGTAGTAGAATTGTCCCCCTAAAGTCTGTCTTGTATGCTTTACCTGTCTATTTTCTCTTTTTCCTTCGAGGCTCCCTCAAGTATAATATCTAAACTTGAATCTCTTCTTAAAAATAAAATTTGTGGGGTGGGAGAGCGGTATCTAGGAAAATTAATCGGGTCCACTTGGGAAAAAAGTGTGTAGAGAAAAGGAAGCGGTTTAGGAATTAAGAATTTGAAGGTGTTCAAATTAGCTTTATCAGGCAAGTGGGAGTGGAGAAAGTCGTAATGAAAAAAATAGTTTATGGATTAAAGTTTTGTCTCGTAAATACGGGGGAAATAAATGGTAGAGTAAATAAGGATGTGAGACGGTGCTCGATATGATGGAGAGATTTACAAATTATTGAGAGAGGAGTGTGGGGATTCAAACTAGGCTGGTTTGCTGAAAAGTTATCCAGAAAATTAGGTATGGACAAGAAACTCTTTTTTGGATAGATCCGTAGCTTGAGGGTAGAGCAATGGAGAATTTGTATCCGTATATCTTTTTGTTGGCTTGAAACAATGGTATCACAGTGAAATGTTTGATACAAGGGAATATGGAGAGTGGTCTAGATGTATTTAGACAGAGGATAAGTTCTACTAAAGAGGAAAAAAGACTAGAGCTAGAGACTAAACCTTCATTCAGTTTAAGGGGTTGATTGATAACGAAAGGGTGTTGATAGAACAGTCCAACACTATCTGATTTGCTTGCATTTGGATAATATGCAAAGGTCGTAAAGAGAAAATATTTAGAGACAAAAATAAATTGGTGGAAACATGGCTAAAAGATAAAAAAAATTGCTATCATGAAGATGGTTAAATAGCATATTACATGGGTTCATCTATACTTTCAATCAATGGTTATTAAATCAAATGGAATCACTTCTGAATCAAATGTTGATTGAAGACTTAGATTCAATAAATTCGTTTTACCACTCTTATCTTCCATTACTCGTCTCTCTTCTTCTTTTTGAATATATCTTGTCAAAGTTTTAAAAAAAAAAATTATGAGTACAATGAATTTTGAAATATTTTCAATTTGAAACTGATTTTGACGTGAAGTTTTGTGACCATGGATACAAAGAGTTATATTGGTGGTGCTAAGACAATCAAAAGATTGCTAACTTTTATTATGGTTGTTTCCAACATTTTTAATAGGGAAGGAATATGGTGAAAGAGGAATAAAAGATTATATTAAGAGAAAAAAAGTGCAGCAATGATAGGTTGATATTTTTAATGTGTACATCTTTTGTACTACTCCTCAAAATTTAAGTTAACCAAATATATGATCTGTGTAACCACATTTTTTTAGTTGTGTGACCACTATTTTTCCAAATTTATTTGGTTAACTAAGTGGAAAAATAGTGGTCACGTGCATTTTAGTTGTGTGACCACATTTTTTCTAAATAAATAGGGGTCATGCAACTGAAAAAATTATGGCCACACAAATCATATATTTGGTTATCTGAAATTTTTCAGAATAGTACAAATGAGTGACCACATTAAGAGTGTCAACCTATCTTTATTCAAAAAAGTGCACTAAGAGTGTCAACCTTTCTTCATTCAAAAAAGTGTAGCCGTAGAGAGAGTGGGTGGTATTGGGGATGAGAAGGCATTATCCTATGTGGTTTGTGACTAAAGATATCATGTATAGTTTTTTTTATCTAACGGATAATTTAAGCGGTACACCGGTGAGGGGCTTAATAGAGCCCTCACCTTAGAATCTACCGATAAACAAAGACTAAAAATGAATAAATTATTTTGAGGAATTAAACTTTAAAACTCGTGATTTTGAAGGAACTAAAAACATACTTATGAGTCTAAAAAATCATATTTAATTTAAAATTTACCATATATAATTATTCTATATTATAATAGGCATGTACTTTTCAATAATGAAAAGTAATGGTTTTTTCTTTCCTAAAAAAGAAAAAAGCAGTGGTTTTTCTTTATCAATTACTATATAGTCAAGTATGAATTTTCCAAATATATTATATACCTTAATTGGGGATGTGGTTTTTACTATGCTTTTTACTTGAAAGGATGGCTTTTTCTATGTTAGTTATTTTATTTTATTTTGAGAAAATTCTATGTTAGTTATTAATACTTACTACTTCAACCGAATATACTTCATTTTTAGTCAAAAAGAAAACCCGAATATACTTCATTTTTAGTCAAAAAGAAAACCCGAATATAATTGATGATATTAGTCGACCTTATTTAATATTATTCCTATATTAAAAAAAAATCTTTTTCTTTTTAAATTATCTTTTCTTTTAATTTAATTTTCATGAAAATTCATTGAGGTAGTCCTAACTATTAAAAGTGTCTTGGACATTAAATTTGAATATTTCTATAAGCCAGAATTTGGATATGCAAAATATTGTATAAGCCTTATCCATGATCATACCAATAGTTTAACCATATCAAAAGATGAACTTAACAAATAAATTCTAGGAATATATCTCATTTTGATTTGTTAAAAAAAACTTAACAAACAAATTTTAATTATCGAAAATAACGATTATATTGGTTTCAAATTGACCACAAACATACTAACAACGAAAGGACATTACTTTACCTGATTTATATGAGATACTAAATCTATAAATTGCATCGCATGACAAAAACTTTTGTTTATCGGTATTCAAGTGGTATACTTAACCAAAATAATTTCAAACATATGTTAAATATGGAGAATAAAAATATTGTAGGTTCCTGTTCACGCCCTAACACATCAAATGTTCCATCCTAGTCGCATATACATAACAGTATATAATAAACTCATAGTTCAACTGGTAAAATGTCGAAATTGTTAAACCGGACATCATGACCGAGGTTCGAACCCCGATACCTCCACTTTATGTGTATGAGTTTATGATGGTTTTGTCATCTCGTCTATCTAAAAAAACTCTAATATTTTCCTAACCAATTATGAGGCTGTTGACCTCTCCACCATTATAATTATATCATTATATTTATAATTAAGCTTTACCCAGCCAATCGGCCACAATCACAACGTGCTCTTCCACTAAATTTGTTCCCTTGTTAACAAAATTAAGTTAAATTAAATATTTCTATTAATATTAATCAAACAACCAAACACTTATCCACGTCCTATAAAATTCATAAAAAAAATCTCAAAAAGACCAAAATACCCTCGTACCATTTCATGTCCAACTACTAAACCGTGAAACCATCCATTTTCAAAGAAAAGTTACCCACAAATGTCTCAAATTCACAAACTAACACATGCAGTTACATACATTCTAAATTTAAAGAGAATCATACACACCCCTTCATTATTTTTCTCTCTCTTCTAATTTTCCATTTTCCTATTATTATAAATTAAAATTTTCATTATACTATTGTTACATTGTTGAGCATATTTTTTGTTGCCTCTGATCAAAGGCTTCTTTCTCATTTTGTTTCAAGAGAAAGAGAGAATCAGAGGCCATTCTTTCAAAAGAATAAACTTCTTTACCTTCTAAAGAATAAAAAAAAAACTCGAGTCCTTGATTTTCATTTGAAGTTTTGTTTGGGGGCACCCTAATTACCATACTATAGGTTTGATAATATTTGGGTGCCTCTTTTTCAATTGTGGGACTCAGAATCTAATTCTAAAACGACAGGTGATGTTATTCATGCAACTTTTTTCTCAACTTCTTGTTTTTTTCTTTGTGTGTAGAAAATGACATTTATTTTTTACAATAACATGCAACACGACAAATATTATATTTGTGACATTATTTTGGTTTATTTTTTGACATGTTTTATTCAGAATTGTTTGGTTTGATTTTCAGGTTTCCACAATTTGTATTTGTGTATATTATAGCGGTTGAAAATGTTGGGGGATTTCATTAACCGTTGCCTCATGTATGTTCATTTAATTCTGAGAAAAATAATGGATAAATATTTTCCTATTTATTTTTTTGGTCATTGTGATGTTATGTTACATTCTTATAATTCATTTTGAATTGCAGTCTTCTCCTTGGGTATGCATACCCTGGATTTGAATGCTATAAAACAGTGGAGAAAAATAGGGTTGATATTGAGGAACTTCGCTTTTGGTGCAAATATTGGTATCTAATCTATAATCTCATTTATTTATTTATTTTCAATCAAATTCTTCTGAAATGGATATGATGATGTTGAAGAATGATGACAAGATTGGACATAATTCTATAGGAATCCTTTCATTTTTTTTTTTAGGAAAGTAATCTTCCTTAAAATATCCAATTATGAAATGTGTTGAATTTTTATTTTTATAGACAACATTGCATGAAATAGTATATATAAGCTTTGTTGCATTTGAATCATGTTATGGTGTAATTTGTGTCTCATCTATTTGTAGGACTATTGTGGCACTCTTTACGGTATTGGAAAAGTTTTTGGATATATTTATTGCATGGTAAGTCTGGAACTTTTTAACAATAATTATATATATATATATATATATATATATATATATATATATATATATATAAATGCTTTTTTTTATTAATTCTATACATGTGTTGATTATTTAACTTCATCTATGAAGGCTTCCAATGTATGGAGAGATGAAGTTGGTGCTCTTTATCTACATGTGGTATCCTAAAACTAAAGTAAGCCCTTTCCATTTTAACATAGTCGTTTTTTCCTTGCACTTTATTGATTAATTTTAATGATATTTTTATTTTTTTGACTAAATTTTTAATGATATTTAATATAATACTTTGATATACATCTAGATTATAGAAGTGTTATTTGTTGTAAAATGCAGGGAACTGGCTTTATTTACGAGACAGTGTTGAGGCCATATGTATCAAAGCATGAAAATGACATTGATAGGACCATACAAGAGTGGAAGGCTAGGGGATGGGATTATGCCATATTTTATTGGCAATATTTAGCACAATTTGGACAAACTGCATTTGTACAAGCTCTTCAGCAATTGGCTTCTCAATCTTCTAAACTTGCCAAGCCCACTGCTCAGGTAAACTCTTCCTTCAAATAGGAACTACCTTGAGTGATGTTTACCTATGTCAGATTAGATGTGTTCCCGTGTCCGTTCCGGTGTTCGACACCGACACTTGTATTTATCTGAATGCTTCACAGATTTTACGTTTTTTATTAGTCTCTAAGGTTTCACAAAATCAATTTTATCAATAGTGACATCAATGTGAATTTTTAATATAAAGTACTAACAATTAAATAGGAAGTTATAGAATAGTTTGCTTGTATCAAATTGATTTAAACAATTTTTGAAACTTATGATAATGCTACATTAATCACTTGCAGAAAAGTGAGGAGCAAGGTGAAATATCAACAATGAAATCATCCTTCATGAAGCAAAATAGTTCACTAGCCAAAAGCAAGAAATGGCCAACAAGTCCACCATCGACACCAACTACAGCACAAGTTAACGTTGTTGATGCCAAAACCAAATATGTGGACGAGGAAGAAGATGAAGAATGGGAACCCGAACCTATCACGGCGGAAGAAGGGAAGGATGCACAACGCATAAGCGTGAAAGACAGAATCAACCGAGCGCGTGCACGGCTCAGAAAGTTAGACACACAAAACCCTCAAACCCCTAAGACCCCTCAACGACGACAATCGTAGAAATGTACATAACTACATACTATATAGTTGCTTTATTCCCCGTAAAAATCAAAATGATAGGGGAAATGAAATTTAAATAGACTCTGTTTCTCTTTCTTTCATATGTTAAAAAATTTGTCATTCATTGATGCATGTACTTTTATTCAAGATATATACATTGTGAATTTGGCATTATAATACTTGGTTTGGATTATTGAATTTTATAACAAACAAAAAGAATGGTATGGTTTGAGCCAAGAAAAATAAGAAACATGTGTTATTCTTCAATCACGCACTGAAGCAAAGAATTTGGTACTTCACCCCTTTTTGATTGCATGGAACAATTTATGGATCGATTCGATATACAACAATAATATTCCAAATAATAAAAGCCTATGATGTCCTTTCAAAATAAAGTAATATATTTGTCCAACAATTTTATGTCAATTTTAGAATAAAAAAATTTCACTTTTGTTTTAGGACAAAAACAATAGAGATTGAGGATAATGAGAGTAGAGAAATGTTATTTGAACAACCACTTTTGTTGATAAATATACAAAAAAATATGAGTATTGGCACAAAAACCAAAACAATAGAGAGAGAAATTAAAAATGCAAATTTCGTTTCTTTCGAAAAATATCATTTATCTGAAAGTATGAGATAGAGCTGTCTTAAAATGATTATACAAATTTCATTTCTTTGAAAAAATATAAATCTTATGTTTTTGTCATATTAATAACTCCAAAAATTACTCCCTCAAAAAACAAAAAAGAACTTCGAAAAATATCAACTAGTGTTTGGTCTAACTGAATAGACTAGATTACAAATTCATATTAGAAACCAGCCGAAAGAAGTGTTACATTTAGTTTCCGTAGGATTACCTTCTTGTGAGAGCCTTAAAAGAAATATAAAAATAAAATAAAAATTCCAACATTTATTTTAATAAGTAAGAAATAATATATTAAAAACTAAAAATAATCTCTCTACCATAAGATGTATCAAAAGAAACTACAAGTCCAAGATCTACAAAAACAATAACAACCAGCTGCGACAACTAATTAGGAGACTGCCTTTACACACATCAAAGGTTTCAGTCTCCATGTTAGTAATCAAAATCAAACAAAACATAAAAAGATTTTAAACACCAGAAAGTTTGAATCTTAATATTCTCCAATAAAGCAGTTATACTCTCAGCCTTATGGTGAAATATTCTTTTGTTCCAATCCTTCCAAATGACATACACCACAGAGGTCCAAATGATGTTGAAAGCTAAGCGAAATTTATTGGAGATGCCCCCTACCCGTCCGAATTGAATAAGATGATCTAGTAACTATCCTTGCGGTGCTGAAGCAAAACCTAACCAATCATAAACGAAATTCCACAAGCACCCATAAACAAGACATTGAAAGAATGGTCTCTATCTTCGACACAACCACAAGCTGAACAAAAAATATCATTAAAAGATAAAATATGCCTTATGGGCAAATTATCCTTCGTATGGATTTTATTTAGCAACATACGTCAAATAAAAACTTCCAACATTAACTATGAAAGACAAAGTCCGATAATATGGTAACCCAAAAAATAAATTGTTAATATTTAATATAGAATAACAATTGATTAAATAATATAACCTCAATAACTTGATCTAGTAGTTAAAGTTTAAATTTTGAATTTGGGAGGTGCCAAATTCGAGTCTCATTAATGTCCTTAAAATGAGGTAAATGTAAATATTTTTAAAGTGTTCTTTAAACTTAAAGATATAATCTATCTTGGCTATCTCCTTGCTCTAAATTTCTTTTTATCGAAAATAAAATAAAATTAGATAATATAATAAAATTTAACATCCGTACATAAAACAGTTTTACATTAATATCTAACGATAGATTCACCATATTTTCATGTCACACAAATAATTTTAAAATGAGTTTAATTTTTTACACGCACAGTCAGTTTAAAAACTTTATACAGTTAGTAAATTACAATCATGTATATGCGTGCTTTTAGAAATGGATATGATGATTGATTGATAGTTTAAAAAACATTTTAGATGTACATAAATTCGATGTATTACCTCTAAAAAAATGAAATTGCAGTATTATTTACCTTTTTGATTTTTTTTTACTTGATAAAAAGAAGTTTATAACTCATATGTTTCAAAGAAGAAGAGAGAATGAGAACATATTTGTTTTCTCTACTCGCGGCAACCCACAACAACAACCGACTACATAAGATGAGAGTTAGAAGAGTTGTCAATGGTTCGAGGAACATATTATATTATTTTTTCTCGAGTCAACAAAATAGATGTTTTAAGTGTTTTGTAGTGAAAAATCATGTAAATCGACAAATCAAGACATCACATGAAGGAGCAAGGATATGATGATTGAAGACCAATGGTTCTTAGAAGGTTTTTGAAGACAATATAAAGTGAAGAAAATTCATTTCAAGTTCCTAGAAGTATCTAGACGAAAGAACGATCGAAAATGGGAAGATAACGCAAAAATTTGCACACGGGGGCTGCCTCATGCGCACATGCCATGCGCCTTTGTGCTTTTCTGCGGGCAAAAGTTGTTTGTTGCTTGTTTTTTCAAGCTGAACCGGTGGAAAAAGCCTAGTTTTCTTCTCTTAAACCCCCAAGTAATCGTATGCTACAAATAGAGACTCTTGCACACATTCTCATTCATTCAGAAAGCTAACAGTTCAAGGCAAGGGTCAAGCATCAGAGTCCAAGGCAGAGGATCTCCATCCTTTACTTGTTCTCTATAGGGTATTTTTTTTATTTTGTTATGATGTTTGTAGTCATGTGCAACTAAACCTCTTTGATTAGGGTTATAAGATGAACCCCTTCTTATTTTTTGGATTCAATTAACAAAGTTTATATTCAGTTTTTCTTGTGTCCGATTTAATTTGTTCTTGTTTGCGCCTAATGCTTTTTCAATCGAAAATATGTACCGGTAATCTTGAAAATTGATCTGTTTAGAATTAATAGGATTGACAACCCAAAATTATTCTTTTGTGCATGACAGTTCTAATTGCTTATTTCTTAATTATAGTCAATGACGTATGAAACTTGATGATTTTTAATTCTTCCTTCCTGTAACGCCGTAACTTTAACTAGGTTACCTTACCGGACATGTTGTCTTTAGGGTAAATAAGGATTTATAAAATTATTTTCTTAAATCATAAGTAGACACCACATAACTGATGTTTTACTAACTTAATTCCAACAAAGACGAATGAGGATTCAAGTATTCCCTAGTCGCCATTAAATCTCTAAATCACAAACTTAATCTCACATTGGGCTGGGCAATTAAACCATGCAACTCTTTCTTAATCATCTTTAAATTTCACTATTTAAATAGGTTTTGCTAATTGCTAAGTTGAACGAGAATTCATGTGGAAACAATAAAATTACTACTTTATTACTTGTTACGTTCAATTTCGTCCATAAATGGATCATTGATGGATAAAAATACGAGGGAAGGAAATGAGATAAAAGAGATCCCGGTGGAATAAGGATATAAGAGGAGAAACCCCATGAGCATGAAGACTTTTGAAGCATGACAGAACACAATATGGAGGAAAAAGGTTATACAATTGATGTAGTATTTTTCCATCAAACAAAAGTAAGTATTTTATATCGTCTCCTCATGGACTAGTGCGATATCTTGGACCGTTCGACACCAAGTATCATTTTAAGTTAAAAGAGTAGTTTGTTGTTTGTTTAAGCTAAGTTAACTATTTTGCTAAAATAAAACATAAACAATAAAGTGCAAGAATAATATCAATATCAAATCAAATGCTAGAATCATATATTGAAGGATCAAAAGATTACATGTTTAACAAGATCAAGTACCTCTAATCCCAACAATGGAGATTTAGCTACTCATTGACATGGAAGCTTTGCAAGAATGAGTTGAAAGAGAAGGATTCATTACAACTTGTGATTTCTCAACAAAGGATGAATAATCCACCTTCCTATCACTCTCACTCTATGAAGAACAAGCCCTATTTCTCTCTCTAAGATATTACCGCAATGAAAATTGGAAGTAAAAAAGATTACCCAAAATGAACGGGTCAAGTGGCTTTTATAGACTTTTATGTTCTGCATCAACTCGCCTCGCGAGTAACATCACTCGCCATGGCGAGTTGAGGCTTCTTCATCAGTGGGTTTGTGTCACGTCACTTCTGAGAGTTTTGGCCGCCCTAACTCGCCTCACGAGTAAAATCACTCCCCATTGCGAGCTTCTTCTCGCCTTGTATTCGCCATGGCGAGTTGGAGGCGACAGATGATGAAATTTCTGCCAAGTGCTCGCCTTGATCTCGTCGTTGCGAGTTGGTGGCGAGTTTGTTGGCTACTTGCCTTTCACTGCTCGCCATTGCGAGTTGAGGGCGAGTGGCTTGATCTTTGCCTCTTGTATTTTTTTTCATGGTTTTCCTTCCTTGCTTGGTGTCTTGAGTTCAATTCCTACACAAAAGGGGTAGCGTAAGAGAAATAAAGTGTAATAGGGCAATAATCACTTATCTCTCGGCTTTCCCCTGAATAACTTGCAAAACAAGTAACAAAAGTGCCTAAATTATATCATTGAATTATTACTTTTTAGCACTTATCAAACTCTCCCCAACTTAACTCTTTGTTTGTCCTCAAACAAAAGATTGAAAACAAATTAGTTCAAGACAAGACACAATTACAAAAGGTTTTGAAAACTTTTTCAGATGAATGATTCAAAGTGAATGTGCGGGCAAGTCTGAAGTTCCCGACTAATCTGGAAATCCACTGCAAATATGAAATGAGTCCTATGCACAAAGTTCATGTCACACAGTTCAAGTCAATAACATACTTATTCACGAACCACACCTAACATACTTCTCTGTAAGTAAATGAAACAAAGTGATTCAATGAGTAAGGTTATGAACACACATCCGGCAATCAAGTTAACATCCAGATCAAGTTATGTGTCCATCCAAATATCATTTCAAAAAGCATAAAAGGATGGATTAAAAGGTCTTTTAGGGTAGTAACTTGGCTCGTCTACCAAAGAAATGACATTTGTGGGACAATTGAATTCAAATGGCCAAGCATAAGGGAACATTCCTTCTTTTTACATTCAAAAGATGACTTTACAAAACTTCCCTTAATTCTAAACAAACCCCTTTGATGATAAACAATACATAGCCTAATCTTGACAACTTATTCTATTTTTGAATTTTAACGGTTGTTCAAAACATATCACAATACAACAATACACAATACGAATACGATACAAAAATTAACCAAAAGTAATGAGTCATAAGTGCCAAAATAAAATAACAGAAGCGAACATTGTTTCAAAAGTAGCAGAAAGATAAAACAATTTCAAAGATGAAAGAGAAGGAAAGAAACGACTGAAAGCTTATAAATATGTCACTCAGTGAAAGGTGGGCTTTCAAGTCCTTTCTTTGTCTTCTTTAGTGCTGCATGACATCAGTATCCTCATTCCGATCCACTTTGTGTTGTGTTGGCACTATGAACTCTGTTTGGATCGTTTGGGACAAAGCTTTCATTGTACTCTCCACCTTCTTCATTTTGAGCCTGATTATCACCTTCAACACCAGCTCCAGCTCTGTAGACTCCACCCCCTCCATAAGGATTTGGCCTGACCTCAGGCCAAGCCACATAAGACTGGTATGCTTCCGGTGTCATGAATTGAGCCATCACCTCTGGCGGGTACCCTTCTTGCTGCTGCATCAGATACTGAGACTGCTGAAGATAGGAATTGGCCATGTTGTTGACCTCAAGAAGGTCCCATGTGTGTGTGTGTGTGGCATTGATATTGCCACTGAGCATATGTTGGGTCAGGAGCATAAGGTGGGTAACCATGTGGTTCAGGTTGTGGTTGAGGTGCATGAGAGGTGGAAGCACTCTTGCCCTTGCCTTTCTTCTTTACACCCATGATGTAAAGGGTAAGGTGTTTATCATCGATGGGGTTTTTTTATCTCTTCATGAACAGCTGTGGGCATTCTCTGGCGGGAATGCTCGTTATGAAATGAGTCTTTGACCAGCCCCATTATGAGGCCGGGAAATGAGAGGCGGGTTTTGGGTTCACCTTTTTCTTGAAGTGTCATCAGCTTCAGTTCCCAAGCAATGGTCCGGGCTATGTCAACCTTGATGCCCTTTAGAATGTAGTAAATCAAGGGGCATACATCTACTGTGCAATCGGACAAATGGCTATTGGGTTTGATGTTATAGAGGATTAACTTCAGGATGACTTTGGCAGTATTGTTCATGACAGCATATTGGGCTCTATATTATCTCCCGACATCAGTTCCATGTCTAGAATTTATGTTTTGATAGATGATTATTCTAAACCTAGATTCAAGAGTATTTTTCAATAGCAATGAAATCAAACATAAACAATGAAGTGCAAGAATAATATCAATATCAAATCAAATGCTAGAACATATATTGAAGGATCAAAAGATTACATGTTTAACAAGATCAAGTACCTCTAATCCCAACAATGGAGATTTAGCTACTCATTGTCATGGAAGCTTTGCAAGAATGAATTGAAAGAAAAGGATTCATTGCAACTTGTGATTTCTCAACAAAGGATGAAGAATCCACCTTCCTATCACTCTCACTCTATGAAGAACAAGCCCTATTTCTCTCTCTAAGATATTACAACAATGAAAATTGGAAGTAAAAAAGATTACCCAAAATGAATGGGTCAAGTGGCTTTTATAGACTTTCTGTTCTGCATCAACTCGCCTCGCGAGTAACATCACTCGCCATGACGAGTTGAGGTTTCTTCACCAGTGGGTTTGTGCCACGTCACTTCTGAGAGTTTTGACCGCCCTAACTCGCCTCACGAGTAAAATCACTCGCCATTGCGAGCTTCTTCTCGCCTTGTGTTCGCCATGGCGAGTTAGAGGCGACGGATGATGAACTTTCTGCCAAGTGCTCGCCTTGAGCTCGTCGTTGCGAGTTGGTGGCGAGTTTGTTGGCTTCTTGCCTTTCACTGCTCGCCATTGCGAGTTGAGGGCGAGTGGCTTGATCTTTGCCTTTTGTATTTTTTTTTCTTGGTTTTCCTTCCTTGCTTGGTGTCTTGAGTTCAATTCCTGCACAAAAGAGGTAGAGTAAGTGAAATAAAGCGTAATAGGGCAATAATCACTTATCTCTCGGCTTTTCCCTGAATAACTTGCAAAACAAGTAACAAAAGTGCATAAATTATATCATTGAATTATTACTTTTTAGCACTTATCAACAATGCACTAAAGATCGAATACTAATATAATAGAAAATGATCCCCGTGAGCTTAGCTCAATTGGTAGGGATATTGGATTTTATATGCAGGAGCCGGGGTTCGAACCCCGGACACTACACTCTTTCATAAAAAAAAAATAAGAAGAGCCGCAATGAATTACAATGTACTCATCTTTTTAAAAATTATTAAAATGATGCTAATTTGATTTCTTCAATAATATCAATATTATTTAAATGATATATATAATGCATTTAAGGATGGTATAGTCAATTTGATATGAAACTCTAAAAAACTCATGCATCGCAAATGTTAGAGTCTAGTTATAATAAAAAAATGTGGCCTATGCAGGTCTCAAACTTGCGACCTTCGCGTTATTAGCACGACGCTCTAACCAACTGAGCTAATAGGCCACATATCTACATTTTAAGTTTTTACAATTTAATTTAATATAGTTAAAATCTCTATCTTTGTTTTAATTAACTCCAAATTCAAAATAATGATTGAATTTAATTTGTTGCAAGATAACCCTATTTTATCTTCTTTTTTTTACAAATGGAAACTTATTGCATTTCATTCAAAACTAGAGTCTCAATACATGTGAAATAAAAAATCAACTATAATTTATATTTTTAAAAAAATAATTATGTATAGGACGATGTTGACAGACATTCCTTATGGTCACTTAAATGATTAAGGTCCATCCTATCATTAAAAACACTTTGTTCATGTGAATAAATTTCCTTTTGAGATAAACAATCTTCTCACTGAAATAATATACATGCAAATCCTTTCAATAGGGCCGGGAAAATAAGCAACCCATTTACGTGTTATATATAAGGCTGTCAATTTGATTTGAATCTTGCTTTCACCGTTCTTTCTGCACTCATTCTTGCTTTGCTCAAGGTAATTTTATTCCTTTTCAAATCTTGTTCATCATTTCAGAAATTGAACCTTCAATCAACCTAAATAAACATTCAAATATTCTCATATTCGGGAAGAACTATATAGGGTTTAAAACCTTTAATTAGGTTTTTTTTTTTTTTTAGAAATCGAGTGTGTTTTCATGAAATTAAAAATTTGTTGATTTCTGTGGCTTTTACTCTTTTTGTTCTTTAATATTTGTTGTAGTCTCTGTTGGAATGTTATGTGAATCTGTGCTTATTAGGGTTTAAAACCTTTGATATGAATTTCATATAATTAATTATCTTGCCTTATGAATAAATAGAAGTTGCTAAGATGGAAAACAACGACCTATCTCCTGCTAAGAAGCAAGAAGAGGAAAGTAAGAAGCCTCCTGTGACAACCGAAGTTGCTAAGATGGAATATGATGACTGGTATCCATTTTTGAAGGAAAACTGCGAAAGGTATATGGCTTGGAAGAAAGAAGAGGATCGTAAGTATTTATCTGAACATCTTTATAAACCTCCTGTTGTGAAGACCAACATTGCCGAGAATCATACTTTGACGACTACAAAACCATTTCCCAACCTGTTTCCAATGAAGGTAAGTTTGTGCCCTGTCTCTTTCTTTTTAACTTTCAACACTATTAAAATATCCTCACCCTGTGTTTTCTTATTTGATCTAAACGATGAACATGATTAAAAGTTGAATGCTTTGAAGGAGATCCTTTTGCTGAGGAGCGTCATGTGACATCCAACCCGCTTCTTCTTGCTGAGAAGCGTCTTGTGATGACTGACCCGTTTCTTGCTGAAAGTAAGTTTGTGCCTTTTTTTTTTTTAAACATTCAACCATATTAAAAAATGGTCACCCTTTGGTGTCTTATTTGATAAATGAACAGGAGTTGCTAAGAGGCGAAAAGTAGAGAGCTTAGAGGAACAACCTCTTGAGACGACCAATCCGGTTTGCAACCCTTTTCCTGCTAAGAAATAAAAGGAAAGTAAGTTCGTAATGACCAAACCGCTTGTTGCTGAGAAGCGTCCTGTGATGTCTGACCTTCTTCTTTCTGAGAAGCATCTTGTGACAACCCACACGCTTCTTGCTGAGAAGCCTCCTGTGACGACCGACCCACTTCTTGCTGAGAAGCCTCCTCACATGTTTCTTAACATTTTTTTTGCTTATCAGCAAAAAGTAGAAAGTAAGTTTGTGCCTTGTCCGTTTCCTTTTTACCTTTCTACCATATTAAAATATTTTTATCCTTTGCTTTCTTATCTAAACAGAACTTGCTGAGATGCTAAAAAATAGAGAGCATAGAGGGAGAGCCTCAAGTCACGACCGACCCTCTTGTTGCTAAGAAGCATCATGTGTCGACCATGTTTCTAACCTTTTTATTGCTTATAAACAAGAAGTGGAAAGTAAGTTTGTGCCATGTCAACCATATTAAAATTCATCCTTTGCTTTCGTATCTAATCAAAACAATAAACAGGAGTTGCTAAGATACTAAAAAGAGAGAGCATAGATGGAGAGCCTTTTTTGACGACTGACCCTATTCTTGCTGAGAAGCCTCCCGTTCTTGCTTATCAGCAGGAAGTGGAAAGTAAGTTTGAGTCTTGTCTTATTCCTTTTTGATCAAAAACATATTAAAATATCCTCACCGTTTGGGTTCTAATTTTATCAAAACAACGAACAAAAGGTTCTAAGAAGGAAGAAGAGGAAAGTAATACAACCAACATTGCCGAGAAGCATACTTTGACGACAAACCTGTTTCACAATCTGCATCTTCATGTGAAGCAGCTACATGAAGGTAAGTTTGAGTCATGCCCTTGTTCTTTTTTGATCAAAACAATAAACAGAACTTGCCAATGAGGGGCGCCTTTCAAACAACAAAGAGGACAATCCCTTGCACCATTTGGATGATGGGATCAAAAATTAAGTGTATATGTTGATTTTTGTTCTAAGTATCTATCCCTTTTGATGATTATATTTTAAAATTTCTGTGTAGACATTTGGAATATTGGGTTTGTAACAGATATCATAATTTTTTTTTTTAATTTACTTTTGACAAAACTTTTTCCGTTTTCTGTAAGACTGTATTGGATACCCTCTTCCCCCTTTTTATATCTCAATGTTGTATGTATTGTTTATTAATTCTTTGCTTTGGACACAAGTTACATTAATCACAATATGCAAAATATTGTTTGTTCCTAAACAAAAAATTGATAACTAAACTGCCTCAATTTTATCATAAAAGCTAATGTTTCTGAACTTTAAGCATGATTATTAGGCGGATTTTGATGAATAAAATTGGCAAGGTTAGTTGATTGTATGTTACTTAAGGTGATATTTTAATTGTCTGAGTGAGCTATTGTGTATGATGTCTTAAATACATATAATCATTTCACCTAATTAATTATACATCATAAAGTTTGCAGCTATAAAAGGTTCATCATAATCAGACAAGTTAACAGCCATAAAAATATTATATCCTTGTTAAAAAATAAAGATAATATATCATGTAAACCATGGTCATTGGATATAAAGGCAAATACTATAACTAATACACATTCACACACGCATCATAATATTTGACATCCATCTTAATTGCAATAGGACTAACCACATTGTGGTTACCTTCTTTAAGCATAGTTGTCCTCGAGGTTATAATGTTAGTTTTGAGCAATCCCCTGCTCCTGTTTCTGTCAATTCGGATTCCGGCACCATTGCTTCTCTGTTAAGCATCACTCCAGAACAATTGCAAGGACTTTTGATTCTTTTACATCCTACTGTTAATGCTATTTCCATTAATCTTGTTAGTTCTCATCACATCGATGTTGCATCTTCTTCTCAAGGTAAGGTTTCTACTAGCTGAATCGTCGATGCAAAAGTAAGCCACCGACCATATTATCTCTGTCCATTTTTTTACTATCAACAAACCAACCAAAACAACACATCGGTAACCGTTTGATCAAGATCGGAGGGTTAAGAGTTCAAGCTCGGTATTTTAAAGTTGAAAAAATAAAATAATGTTTCCCTTTTTCCTTCTGATATCGATCCAAGAACCAGTAATGGGCTGACTGCGTGAATGCATAAATTTGTGACTGCACTCGTGGAAGACATTCTATAATCACCCTTTGTTTGTGCCCTGCCTCTTTCTTTTTAACTTTCAACACTATTAAAATATCCTCACCCTTTGTTTTCTTATTTGATCTAAACGATGAACAAGATTAAAAGTTGAAAGCGTTGAGGGAGATCCTTTTGCGACGGTTTTTAACAATAAAGAAATGAAAAGAAAACTATGTTGTTGTCAGCCTTCTAACCTATCTCTCAATCTCAACTCGCTTCTTGATGCAAAGCAGCTAGTTGAAAGTTAGTTTATATCTTGTCTTTTTCTTTTTTAACTATCAACCATATTATAATATTCTCGTCCTTTGATTTCTTATTTATTCAAAACATTAAACAGGAGTTGCTAAGATGCTAAAAATAGAGAGCATAGAGGGAGAGCCTTTTGCGATGACCGATGGGCTTCTTGCTCAGAAGTCTCGTGAGACGAGCGACATGTTTCTAAACCTTTTTCTTGCTTATCAGCAAGAAGTGGAAAGTAAGTTTGTGGCTTTGTCTTTTTCTTTTTTAACTTTCAACCATATTAAATAACTCTCATTATTTGCTTTCTTACCTAATCAAAACCATAAATAGGAGTTGCTAAGATGTTAAAAATAGAGAGCATAGAAGGAGAACCTTTTGTGATGACTAAACTGTTCCATGTCAAGAACCGCCCTTTGACAACTGACCCGCTTCTTGATGTGAAGCCTCCTCTGGTGACCAACCCGCTTTTGGCTGAGAAGCCTCCCGTTCTTGCTTATCAACAAGAAGCGGAAAGTAAGTTGTCTTTTTCTTTTGGCTTAAATGTAATTTTGGCACCCTATTTTTACTCCTTTTGTAAAAAATTGATTTGACCAATTTGAAAATATAAAAAATCAAACTCACTAATTAAAATGAAAAAAATATTATTTTTGATCCTTCAAGATCTCTGTTAATTTGATTTGACCAATGTGAAACAGCTTTATGAAAGTAAGTTTGTGTCTTGTCTATTTCTTTTTTAACTTTCAACCATATTAAAATATCCTCGTCCTTTGGTTTCTTATTCGATCAAAACAATGAACAAAAGTCGCTAAGAAAGAAGAGGAAAGCAATACAACCAACATTCCGAAAAGCATACTTTGACAACAAACCCTTTTTGCAACCTGTATCTTGTTGTGAAGCAGCTAAATGAAGGTAATTTTGTGCCTTATCCTTTTATTTTTGAACTTTCAACCGTATTAAAATATCATCACCCTTTGGTTTTGTCAGAAACGATAGGATCAAAGAGATGAAGATGAAGTTCATAGGAGAAGTAGGCATTAGAGGTAGAAACAAAGGAATAATCCTTGTAATTCATATTGAAATAGATTGAAAAAGATAACAAGAGAGTACAATAGTGAGAGTTATTTATAGGGTGAGTTAGTCTAACTAACTCTTAACTACCTAACCAACCAACTAACTATAGTTTACATATTACCTAACTATGGTTTATTCACTATACTCTAATAGGTTTCTTATTTGATCAAAACAATAAACAGAACTTTCCAAAGAGTGCCTTTCAAACAACAAAGAGGAGAGTCCCTTTGCAAGATGCACTCACACAATATTTGGATGATGGGATCAGAAATTAAGTGTTTACTTTGATATCTGGTCATGAAAAAAGAAAAGAGTTTTAATTATATTCTGTTAAACATGTTGCTGAACTTTAAGCATATAATTATTAGGCGAACTTTGATGAATAAAATTGGCAGGGTTAGTTGATGGTTTGTGACTTAAGGTGCTATTTTAATTGTCTTTGAGTGAGCTATTGTGTATGAATGTCTTAAATACATCTAATCATTTCACCTAATTACTTATCTACATCATAATAAGACTTACCACATTGTGGTTACATTCTTCTTTAAGCATAGATGTCCTCCAGGTTACAAGTTCGGATTTCAGCAACAATGTTAGTTATGAGCAATCCCCCGCTCCTGTTTCTGTCAATTCGGATTTCAGCACCATTGCTTCTCTGATAAGCATCACTCCAGAACAATTGCAAGGACTTTTGATTCTTTTACCTCCTACTTTTAATGCATGAATTTGTGATTCCACTCGTAGCAGACAATATTCTCTAATCAAATCAATTACGTTAGCAAATCAAAGAGCATATTCCATCATTTTAATAAATTAACTCGTCTCATCATGCTATCAAAATAAATACATGTGTAAAGCATCCTATCGACGTAAATAAGCCCATAGGGTGAAATACAAATCCGAGACTCACTAGACATATTTTCCTTTTTGTCATGTTTCCTTTTAACCTTCTCAAGCATTGTAAAACTTAAACCTAGTTGAATGGCTGGTAAATACATTAAGATAGTAAGTAAATCTAACAACATAATCAGTTATGCCTGCATCATCACAGCCACTCAGACTACCTATTGCACCATAATCATCTTGCTCAAACTCTAAGGAAGTCGATATTTGTACCAATTCATTTTTGTATCAACAACGCCTGTTGGGATGTTTGCTGCTCTGTTCAAACCACGACAATTGTGGACTGTAGAGAGATGAGAAACTTCAATGTTAGCCTGACAAACAAAACAATAACTATTAAAAACTTCAATGGACATACAATGTTGATTACGAAGACATCATATAAGTCAAAATATTACATTTCAATTACCCTTATCAGAAAACACATCTGACTATGGAGAAACTGTTGAAACCACAACTTTTTTGTGAATATCAACTCGAAAATCTTTCTTAGAAACACTTGAAACACATTAGGATCAGCAGAATCCAACTGAATCACAAAAAATACATCATGATATAGCCACCCTTGACTGAATCCAACTGCAAATGTCTATCACTTTTTTTTGTCAATCGTAGATGATTCAGTTCCGATTAGCCTCATAACCAAGTCAATAGAATTGAAATGTCACGATGAATATTAATCATAAAATTTACCACTCCATCATTAGTTGAAGTTGTCCTCTAGTCCACTATTTTCTTTTTAATGAACATAAGAAGAACGTAGCCTAGTTATATTGCAATTTGAAATGGAGTAATTTTCATTTAAATGAAATTTTATGCTCACAATTTGAAGTTACTTAGTATGTTATAATCATTGATTACATATCCACAACCAATGAACTGATAAAATAGAAATAACATCGATGTAGCTATTCCAACTGAATCATAAATGTTCACTGCTTACAAAATTAAAATCCTAAATCAAAGACATCAAGTCTTGATTTGAGATGATGCAATTTGAAGCAGCATTGATATATAGATATACACAGATTTTGTGCAGATTTCAGACACAGTTTTGTTATGCTCATGTTGGTGTCCTTTTTGTTTCTTTACATATATTTATGTACGGTGCAGTAGGTTTGCAACGACGACTTATCACGGAAGCATCCTCTGATGTTCATACCATGTCACTTTTTCCCTCTTTGGTTGCCTCTATGAAGGGGCATTCTTAATCCTTTTGAAATGCTGCTGGATAAAAAGTTGAGCACTTTTCTGCTAGGAAACATATGTATTATTAAACAAGATAACATTGTCTAGGGAGTAAAATCAATTTGGAACGAAGAATTGATAATTGGTTTAACTTCAGATAGTTTGTGTGGTAATTTAAGTTAAGCCTATGTGTTGCTTATGCTTTTTTCACAATGACAACAGCAGAAGTTGGACAAAGGTAGATTTTCACATTCTTCATTGCTTTTATTTTATGCTTTTTGCTCAATCTGACTCTCATGGAACACCCATTAAAGTGCATCAAGTTTTCTTTAAAAAAATAAGTATTGTCATGAACTATGTAAATAAATTTTATTTCAAATCTTCTTCTTTCTTAGGTAGTGATGAAGAGCACATGAACATTTAAGTATGATGACAACCGATGGTTTACTTTTTTTTTTTTGAAACAACTAATTTTATTCGGAAGAACTAGGTGTGAGAAACACCTAAGCTCGCAGGGAAACAATACTAAAGGCGCCACAATAGTGGAACACCTTAAACTCAAAACACTAAAAACCAACAATCGAAAATGCTGTCTAGCAATCAAAACACCAGAAGTAAGCTTAAACGAGCACAGGAGGCAAACTGAAACACAGTAGAGCGCCAAGCCAAAGAAAACCTCACAGAAGACTCCCAAAAATCTACCATACTTGAGGCACAAATACATGCTATAGCAGCAAATAGCTGACAGTCTCAGTTGACTTCCAGGCAGAGCTCCCTGTACCGAAACCACCCCCTTACAACAACAAAACACAAACTCTGTAGCCGCCAAATCTTACCTACCTTCGGAAGCAATCGCTTGAGTTCCAATACCATTAGTAGTACAAACACGACGAAATCTTCAAACGAGTTAAACTCTACCACCATGATAAACATCACTATTTACGCCTTGCTGCACTTCACACCACATCTAAACAACCTCATGTGTTAATGGTTTAGTTTACTTGCTTCCTTGGATCAAATACCCTTCACCTTGAGATTTTCTATTACAGTTCTTCTTTGTTAATAAGGCTTTTGGACCATTAGAAAAGCATGTCGAATTGGGCCGGGTAAACAACCAACCAAGCACCCGTTTAGCTATTATATATAAAGTCGTCAATTTGATTTTGATTTCACCGTTCTGCTTCTGCACTCATTCGTTTTCTCTCCCTCCTTCTTCACTGTTTTTCCGTTCAGATTTTGAAAAATTGAGTGTGTGTGTGTGTGTGTTCATATTCATTCATAATTCTCTCGCCCAATCTTTTTCTTATTCTTCTTCTTTCTAAGTTTGCTTAAAGGTGTTTCTCGTGATATGAAGTGTTTGGTTAATGGATCGAATTTTGATGCAAAGTCAATTGTTCCTGAAGTTAACAAGATTCTGAGAGTTAATGGGATTATGAGGTAGCAAAATCGGTGCATTTGAAGATGAGTGTCGAGTTGAATTCGAGGAGTTAGCCTAGTGTGTGGATTGTGTTGATTCCTTTGGCAATGGCGTTGAGAGATTTGGGTGAGTGTAGTTTTTCTCGTGCACAGAGAAATTTGTCATCGATTGTTAGCGATGATTGGAAGTCGGGTCTAGGTGAAATCTTTGGCAAGGAGTGTCCAACTGATGCTAGTTTGGTTAAAAGTTATATTGAGTCGCTTAATTTGTGTTTTGGAAGGGTTTATGGTAAGGCATGTTATAGTTCTCTTAACTTTATTAACTTTTTCGTAGACAAATAGACACTTTGTTTGAACATTTTAATTGATGATATATGCATATCCAATGCATTTGAGCACTGTTATTCGCATGAAAAAACCATTCATCAAAAAGTCTGGTTATTTGTACAGTTGTTGAATAGGTGCATCCTTATACCGATCTATGACATAGTTAAGTTTGATTGATATAAAGCTTAAGCAGTCTTAATAGATCATGGAAGTTTTTATGTTTATTTATTTATTCCTGATTGGGATGTAATTATCGGTAATCTTACCCTGAGCATCACAATATGACAATATCAGGGGACACAAGATTTTGCTAAGGAAAAAATGGCAATCAGAAAGAAAGCATTTTCAATAATAGAAGAAGTTTTTGAGAGGCATGGCGCCACAGCCTTGGATACACCTGTGTTTGAATTGCGAGAAACTCTTATGGGAAAATATGGAGAAGACTCGAAGTTGTTTTATGATATTGCTTATCAGGTATTATTGCTTATTCATTTTATGACTATGTTTATTGCTTCTTCACATCTTGTCAAGTTGAGTTTATTTTATGACAACTTGTTCATTTTTCCAGATAAAATATTGTAAAAAAAATATACAGCATTTAAAATAGTGAACAAATTTGGATATTTTTGCTATGAAGAATTTTTCCTTTTCCTTCTGATATTTCCGATCATTTTCATGAATCTAGATTTCTGCTTTTCAAGCCAGACTGCCATTAAGGATTGCTTCCCACCAAATCCATAGATAAAGTTAAACTTCACTTCATGCTAACTAGTAATCTGGTTCATCTGCAAAAATGGCTCCAGATTTTGAGGTTGTTAGAATTTTGACTGAGTTGCTTGATGAGCTGAAAATTGGGGATTTTGAGGTAAATTTTTATAACTTTCCTGCTGCAAAATATATTGGTTTTCTGAATTTGTAGAACTACTTGGACTGCTTACCGAGTTCATGATTTGATATTTCTATAACCATTATCTTTTGTGGTCCGTCTATACATAGTTTGGTGAGCGGTTATTCATAGCACAATATCAGAATATGTATTACTATAACTGATGGGCTTATAAGTTTCAATGTTTATTTTCAAATACAACTTTTAATGCCATCTTTGTTGGCATTAGGTCTTAGACATGTGTTGCTATCAGACTACCTGCTGGTTAATGAGTTTTTGCGTGCTAAATCTGAATGATTTTAATCAACCCGAGTCATGTGATATCCCTGCTGGCTGATATGATCTTTGCAATGATTGATTTTACGGGAGCCCGTGATATTGTTAAATGTGACTAGTTTGCTCATCCCAGCTTATTTGCTATAATTTAACCTTATATTATCATTCATTTGAGTGTGTCCGGTGATTGACATTTTCCAACTTAGTGGTTAAATTTTGTACTCATTAATGTCTTCAAATTATATTATGTGTGTTTCCTTATGATCTTTCTGTCGTAATATTTTTTCCTTTCACAGGTAAAGTTGAACCATAGAAAGTTACTCGATGGCATGATGCAAATATGTGGAATACCTCCTGAAAAGTTTAGGACTATATGTTCAGACTATATGTTCATGGGTTACTTGTTGCACAAAAACTTTTTACATCCATTTTCTGTTCTGTTGTTACTAGTAAGCTGTATGATTTCAAATGTTGGACTCGATTAAATGAAAAGGGTTCATTGAATGCATTAGACTTAACGTTTATCTTTCAAAACTGGTATTACTGTTTTTACTTTTTTAAAATATATGATAGCACTCTTTTATTTTACTTGGAGGATGACTTACATTTCATCAGTCTGATGTGTGCTGGACGGAGTTGAACAAATATTGTCTGAGTTATGTGATTTAAATATACGATAGCATTCACAATTTTAATGTTTGTAGAACTATGCAAGTATATAAATGTAAATTGGCTTTGGATTCTGAGACATACAATAGTTGTTGCCTTTTAGAATATGTCTGGTCACAATTCTTTGCAACATTAATATTTTTCGCCAAACTGTTAAGTAATATGGTTTGTACTGACTTTCATGTTTTAGGTGGAAGAGAAAGGATTAACTGCTGAGACAGCTGACAGAATTGGAACTTTTAAACATAAGATGTAATGAAGGATTAACGGTTCTTTTCTGGGTTAAACAAATAATTTTGTTGGTTTCTATGTTTTTTAACATTTGCTTTTTGAAGAGGGGTATATTGTGCTCGGATATTCAAAGAAGTTGAAGTGTTTTAGAAATGATGGTTTTGTTTATTCTCGCATCTCTGTTCTATCTTTTGCTTCTGTAGGAGTATTTCTTACCCTTCAATGACGTATCCCTTTGGTGAAAAACAAAATTGAGTAATTGGATGATCACCTACTAAAAGAGAAACACATAGTCAAGATTGAGCAATGTTGTCGCAATACTCTTTTTTAGGCTAAAATATATTTTGTCCTTTATCTAGTAATTTTTTGTGTTAAGTCTGACCAAGAATTGTTCCATCCTGGAAGTGAACTCGGTTTTCCTAATATATATATATATATATTGAAAATACCTAATATTTGAAAGAGAAAGGGCGAAAAAGGTAAAGGATCTCAAAACGTTATTAAGTGAAAGAAAAAGGATGAAAAGTATATTTTTGCCTATTTTTTTACACAAGTTATTTTCTAATCCTAACTGCCATTACATAGTTGAGTCACTAGTTACTTCATAAACCAGACAGATACTCCTGCTGTTTCTTATGCTGTCCGATTCATCACCAAGGGTATATTTAGTCACTAGGGATGTTTGCAGCGGACTTTTACCTATTTTCTTTCTTTCTTCTTTTTGTTGTGCTGTTTTGGTGTGGAAATGATATAAAACTGATCTTAGTTGTTTGTCAAATTAGGAACTTCCTTGTTGTATTATTGCCTAGATAGATGAACCATTGTTTTCCTTTTTATATAATTTGTTGTTTTTGTTAGACGGCTCGACCAACCAAGACAGAAGTCCTGGTGGGCATATTGGGGAATGACATAACACTAGCTGCAAAGCCATCTAGTGAACTGTGGGATGCTGCGGTTAAAGCAGAATTCTTGGTCGACAAAAGAAGATCGAAGCACTTTGACTATGCAAAAGAATCGAAAATCCCTTGGATGGCACTTGTTGGTGAACGGGAAATAAAAGAAGGCACGGTGCAACTGAAAAGCCTCGAGTCAGATAATGATGTAAACATAAACATCCCTAGAGAAATTTTTGTACTTAGGCCAGCATTTGGATGAGCATATTTTGAATTTATGTGAGCTCATCTATTAATATAAGCCTTTGTAAATGTGTTTGGGTAAACTAATGGAAAGAGCTTATCATAATTTATGTTATATTTCAATAAGCACTCACTATTAGCTTACCCATGGGTTAACACGAGGGCTTTTGAAAATTAGAACCAATCCTTTTTCTTGAATTTATGGTCTTTATATTTATGCACTATATTTACTCAAAAAAAAAATTATTACAATATTTTTAATTAGGGTTTCATATTTTTTTAAACTATATTAACATTTTATAATTTTGCATATGTAATTACACGTCCAAATACTTCAATTTATGTAAGCACTTTTTAGTGTACATATTCAAATGTAAAGAGCTTGTTAAGCATTAGAGTTTATGATCATATTATAATCCGCTGTGCTATAAGCATTTATATTAGTTGTTTGTCCAAATGGGGTCTTAGCATAAAGTGTTTTCCCAGGGATATTCCGGCAGCCTAAATTACTCGAGAAAACTCCACAGTGGCAATGTTGTTTCACCACTCACAGCTACCAGCGCATATTCAAAAATGCACTTTGTATTTTAATGTTCAATGTATTTTAGAGTTGAAAGAGTCTGCAAGATACATGTTCCATTACTGGAATCAACTAAAGAGATAAACTAACAAGGGCTATGTCAAGAAACTGGTTTAATTTAAATGAAAACATATTAATGGTATGTGAAACAAATAACACCAACCTTCTGCATTAATTAAATTGAATGAAATGATTCATGAAGTAGATAAATTGCAGCTTGAATTCTATTCTCATCTAATGCTGCAAAATTGAAAAGATATTACAAGATAAGTCACACTACACGAAGATTTATGCGGATGCACAATCAGAATTGAAAATATTGCAAGCATATATGCGCAAATAAAGACCTTAAAGAAACACCTCAAAATCAAAATCCATCAAGAGATAGTAGGTTAAACTAAAACTTAGTATTAAAAAATCAGTATAAAACAACTCGAAACAAGAACACCCGGAATTCATTCATCTACTATATACATAAAGAGTGATGCTAAACATTGCGAAAATGCATTTCACGAAATTTTCACGACGCTGCATTAACATGCTTTTTCTTTTTTGATAAAATGTGGACCTCTTTTTATATTATCTAAACAATTAGTAAAAAGGAATAACCGAATTTGCCTTTTGACCAATTACACCTCTTCGCGAAGATTCGGGAAAAATTCTTTCGCTATACCTAGCATTTTCCATAAAATAAAATTCAAAATTCATTCATCTATATAAAATAAAATAAAACCGTTAGACAACTCAAATCTCTTGTTTTTTCATTAGTTTTGTCTATGTACAAATACATAAAAAATGAAAGAAAAAAGAAGAAGACAAAAACAACAAAATTCAAATGAAGGAAGCTAGAAAAATCAAAGTGATTGGAACACAGAGATTTCAGAAGCAACTCATAGTCTCTCGTTGAAAACACTTTAACTCTTTGCACTCTCTCTATTCACTATCTCTTTACTATATTATTCACTATATGGGTGGAGCCTTTCTTATATTTTTGTTTGCCAGTTGCCACCGTCAAAGAAGAAAAAGAGCAAAGGTGTCTGTATTTTTCTTTGCACATTAGAGAAAGGAGGGCAAACGTTTTTAGTTTTTTGTGGAGCATTGGAAATAAGAGTAACGTTAAAGGGATTGAAGGCAATAAAGTTAAATTGCCTAGGTATTTTAAGAAAAGAATGGAAACATTTCTTTATCTCTTACTCCTTAATCTAATATCTAATAATTATTAGGTTTGCAAACACTTAACCCTAGAAATTTCCCTCTAAATCTGATGCATTAATCCTTTACTCATTAATGTTATTAGGTTTGCAAACACTTAACCCTAAAAAATTCCCTCTATTTCTAATGCATTAATTACTAATGAGAGCAACCCTGAATTTTTCCCTCCCATCCTATTTGAAATTTGAATTTCGGTGGAACTTTGTGGAGTTTGTATGCTTTATGGTTTATATGCAGAGTTATTTTCAAATTTCCATGCTTGGTATACGTAAAACATTTAATTGTGGCTTTATGGTTTTTAATCATATTTTGTTTGGCTTTCCTTATTTTTAGGCTTACTAATTAATTCTGAGCTCTTACTTAGTTTTGTTGCTTACCATGTTAGTATATTAGACCTTTAGGTTTATCGGTCCTCTTATTTATAAGGCGTTCAACCTGTACTTTTCTATCCGATGTAGGACATATAACTCACACTTGCACACACAAAAAATTGCAAAATGAGCTTCTGGGCATGTCATTATATGTTTTCCCTATTACTGCTATTCCACTAAGTGACTAAGGCCTATTAAATTCGAAGTTCAGCCAAGCATCGGTGACCTACCTCAGCCTCCAAGCTGTAGTCATATAAAAAAATCTTATCATCAATATAAATTATAGAAAACTCACACAAGGCTAAGATAATAATGAAGTAGCAGTATTTCTTTACTGTCTAAAGTTGAAAATAGGCTGAAATGAGTAAAAAAATCATAAACAGGTTACACTTGTTTAAAAAAGTTTAAGTTGAAGTCCAATCTTTTGCTTGTTGAAATAGTAGTGTGAAGTTCAGTGGCGGAGCCAGGTAGAGACAAGGGAGGATTATGGCCTCCCCAAAGTCCCAAAAGTTTTTATTTATACCTAGAAGTCATTTCTAACATCCTATTTACCTAGAAGTGTAAGGTTTAGACAGCCTAAAACTCATGATGTTATATAGCGATAATTATGACTTTTTTTATAGAAGAATTATATGAATTATTTACAATCAATCAAAATTCAATGACTTATTTTGATATTTTTTATATAAATTATATGTGTACTTTCTGACTAGGAAAATTTGAACTAACATGTTTCAAAGAAAATAAAACGCGTGTCATGTAAACAATATATGTACCATCCCTAAGTTTAAGACATCCATAAGAGTTTAGAATGTAGCTGAGAGTGCTCTGAGCGATGAAGAGAGGGGTTGTGCGAGAGTATCGCGATAGTGGCACCGCCAGAGGCCACCGCGCCGGTACGTTTCTTCGGAAGTGAGGAACATTGGGGTGTAAGAGGTCCAAGCAAGGTGCCACAAAGGGGTGGGAATGAGGGGGAATGGATCGACGTGAGACCGCGACGGAGGAAAGCGCTGCGAATTCATGGTAAATTTATCCGGACAAATGAGGGGTTTTACTTGTTTAATATATATGCACCTTGTGAGCCTCGCGCAAAACAGTAATTATGGGTAGGTTAAAATATGGTTTTGGTCCCTGCAAATATGCCTAGTTTTGGTTTTAGTCCCTGTAAAAAAAAATTGTTTTTGGTCCCTGCAAATATGTCTCGTTTTGGTTTTGGTCCATGGCCCCACTTTTGTGATGATTTGCACACGTGACACATGATAACTGAACCCATTTATTAGATAAATAGTCCCTGCAAAATCTTTTGATTTAGAAAAAGGTCCTTGCAAAATATTTTACTTTTGAAAATAGTCCCTGGAGGGACTGTTTTCAAAAACAAAATATTTTGCAGGGATCAAAAACAATTTTTTTTACATGGACTAAAACCAAAACTAGGCATATTTGCAGGGACCAAAACCATATTTTAGCCTTATGAGTATCATTGTCAGCAAGATTTCAGTTGTTAGGGGGTGAGAAGGTGTGTGTGTGTGCGGCGATTTTAATGCGGTCCGTAGTGTGGAGGAAAGGTTGTCACATAGGGGAAGCACTTCAACACATGATATTCAACATTTCAGCATCTTTATTGATGACAATGGGTTGATCGATTTGCCATTGCGTGGTCGTCAATATATGTGGTTTAAGGGGGGTGGTACCTCTATGAGTAGGTTAGACCGTTTCTTGCTTTCAGAAGAATGGTGTCTTCCACGGCCCAATTGTTTTCAGGTAGCCCTTCCCCGGGGTCTCTCTGATCATTGTCCGCTTCAGTTGTCTGTGGATGAGGAAAACTGGGGTCCCCGTCCGTCTAGAATGTTGAAATGTTGGCAAGAAATGTCGGGGTATAAGCAGTTTGTGCAAGATAAATGACAGTCCTTTCAAATCGAGGGGTGGGGCGGCTATGTCCTTCGAGAAAAGTTAAAATTGATCAAGTACACATTGAAGGAGTGACATTCAGTTCATTCTAGAAATATTCCAGGAAAGATTGATGTTTTAAAACTTTGGCTCTTAGAGTTAGATGAAAAAGGGGAGGAAGGTGGGTTATCAGTGGGAGAAATAGAGGAGATGAGGGGCATAACGCATGATATTCACTCTTTGTCACATGTTAGTACCAGCATCAGTTGGCAACAAGCACGGATTCATTAGTTGAAGGATGGGGATGCTAATTATAAGTATTTCCATACAGTTCTTTCTAGTCGACGGAGGTGGAATGCCATTGTTTCGTTGTTGGTAAATGGCAATATTGTGGAAGGTGTTCAGCCCATTTGAAATGCAATTTTTTCTCATTTTAAAGGTCATTTTGCGGCACCAAATGCTTCAAGACTGGGGTTCGAAAATTTAATGTTCGAAAACTTATCTTATGCGGAAGGAAGTGGTTTGATAAAACCGTTTTCAAAAGGTGAAGTAAAAGCTACAATTTGGGATTGTGATAGTTTCAAAAGTCTCGGTCCGAATGGAGTGAATCTTGGTTTCATCAAGGATTTTTGGGAATATTTAAAAGGTGGTGTTATGTGATTTATATCAGATTTTCATCGGAACGAAAAATTGACAAGAGGTATAAACACTACATTTATAGCTCTTATTCCTAAGGTTGATAGCCCTCAGAGTTTAAATGACTTTCGACCTATTTCCTTGGTTGGGTGTTTGTATAAAATATTGTCGAAAGTGCTAGCTAATAGGTTGAGAATGATTATTGGTCGGGTAATATTAGAGACTCGGACAACTTTTGTGAAAGATAGGCAGATTCTTGATGGCATTCTAATCGCAAATGAGGTGGTAGATGAGGCCAAAAAGTCTAAAAAGGAGTTGATGCTTTTTAAAATTGATTTTGAAAAAGAACATGACTCGGTGGATTGGTGGTACCTGGATGCGGTAATGCATAAAAAGGCGTTTCCGGTGTTGTGGAGGAAATGGATTAAAGAATGCGTGAGTACAGCAACTGCGTCAATTCTAGTAAACAGAAGTCTTACATATAAGTTTCCTTTGCAAAGGGGATTGCGTCAAGGGGGTCCTCTTTCTCCTTTTCTATTTTTGTTAGCAAATGAGGGATTGAATGTAACGTTGAATTCGATGGTGGATAATAATTTGTATAAGGGTTACGGGGTTGGTACATCCAATTCGGTGGTGGTGTCTCATTTGCAGTTCACGGATGATACATTGTTACTAGGTGAAAAGAGTTAGGACAATGTGCGAGCTTTAAGGGCGGTGTTGACTTTGTTTGCGGAGATGTCTGGTCTAAAAGTGAACTTTCATAAGAGTTTGCTGGTTGGAGTTAATATTGGGGATTCATGGTTGACTGAGGCGGCATCTATTTTAAACTGTAAAGTGGGTAAAATTATGTTCTTATATCTTGGTCTCTTGATTGGAGGTGATCCTCGGAAGTTAGCATTTTGGGAAGCTGTGGTGTCTACTATTAAATCTAGATTGTCGGGGTGGCAAAGTCGCTTTCTATCTTCCGGGGACCGGTTGGTTCTTTTCAAGTCTGTCCTGACATCGCTTCCTGTCTATGCTTTTTCCTTTTTCAAAGCTCCGTCAGGTATAATCTCTCTCATTGAATCTATTTAAAAAATATATATTGGGGAGAGAGTGAGGATGACAGGAAAATTTCCTGGATTGCTTGGAGCTTTGTTTGTTTACAAAAGGAGTTTGGAGGATTAAGGGTGAGCCAGTTGAGGGAATTTAATTTTGCTTTGTTAGGTAAATGATGTTGGAGGTTGTTGGTGGATAGAGGCGGGTTTTGGTATGGAGTGTTGGTGGCAAGATATGGTGAGGAGGCAGGGAGGTTGGAGGTCGGGGGCCGGAGTGTTTCATCTTGGTGGAGGGAGATAGCGAAGATTAGGGATGGAGTAGGTGAAGATGATGAGGGCTGGTTTGTAGGGAGGGTTTCGAAGGTGCTAGGGGATGGATCGAACAATTTCTTCTGGTTTGAAAGATGGGTAGGAGATGTTCCTTTTTGTAGGAGGTTTGCCCTCTTATTTGATTTAACGATAAATAAGTTGAGTACGGTGGCCGACATGTGTGTGCTTGGTTGGGAGGAAGGTGGTGAGGCGTGGAGTTGGCGGAGAAGATTGTGGGCGTGGGAAGAAGATATGGTAGAGGAGTGTAGGCATTTACTTGACGTTGTTTTTGTGCAGTCTAATGTTTCTGACAGGTGACAGTGGGATCCGGACACTCATGATGGGTACATAGTGAGAGGTGTTTATCAGATTCTAACATCTACGGTCTCTCCCACAGTTGTTGCAACGGGCGAACTTGTCTGGCATAAGCAGGTCCCCCAGAAGCTGTCCATTGTTGCTTGGTGATTGCTAAAGGACAGGTTACCTACTAAAATCAACCTGCAAAGGCGTGGCTATCTACAGGTCGCAACTACTACGTGCGTTTCGGGGTGCGGCATGGCTGAGTTGGCATCCCATTTGTTTCTGCATTGCGAGGTTTTTAGTTCATTTTGGCAGCATATCAGGTCTTGGATTGGTGTGTCTGGAGCAGATCCTCAAAATATTAGTGAGCATGTCTATCAATTTACTCATTATACAAGTCATTCAAAGGCTCGACGGTCGTTCCTACAATTGATTTGGCTTCTTTGCGTTTGGCTGGTTTAGACTAAACGTAACAACAGACTATTTAATAACATTGAAACACCAATTGTTCAATTTTTAGAAAAAGCAAAATTCCATTCGTTTTGGTAACTTAAAGCACATAACACTACATTTGTGTACGGTTCTCAGAGATGGTGGTCGGACCCTTTACTTTGTTTGGGTATCGACTGACCTGTATTCTTGTAAATACTTTGTATGACTGTTTATTTTTCAGAGTGGCTCCTCTGGTACACCTTGTACTAAGGAGTTCTCACTGTCGTTGTTAATATATCCCATTTTAATTTTATTTTTAAAAAAAAATAATGTAGCCGTGGGGGTTATATTTTTCACCGTATAAGTCTTTATTTTTTATTTTTGAGAAAATCCATATAAGTCATTTGTGTTCTTTTACTGAATGATAATTTTCTTTTTAACTATTTTTGGACGAAAAATATTACTTATTTTATGCCGTTTTCAAATGTTAATTTTTTATTAAATTAAATTAACTAGAAATAAAGAACTGTCAAATTTATCATGAAAAAGAGAACAAAGCCCACTTCTCAAAGTAAAGTACTAATTGTTCGGTAAAAACTGCAAAGTCTAAACATAAGGGTTGGGTATATTGAAACAGGTTAGACTCTCGGAGCATAGAGAAATAAATTTGAATTTCAACAGGGAGAGATATCAAGTTGATGAAAAAGTATAAGAAAAAAATATAATTTATGTATGAATATTACTTTTTTCATTCTAAAAGTTTATCGCGCGCTCTATTTAGATTTTAAAATCTGAAACGTTTTAACGTATTTTTGGAGATTTTTATGGATTTTTATGTGGTCAGAATTCTATAATCAGAACTTGTTGGAACACTAGTCGAAAGTGGAAAGAATAAACACATATCTCTTAGGAAAGAACTAGTGTTTGTATGAATTGAAAAATGTCCCACGTTGAATAGGACATACCCACTAGTAGTGGTTATATAAGTGGGGGGTGACCTCCAAGGTGTGCCCTTGGGAAAAACACTTTTGTGAACGGATGAGCGCTTATATATATATATATATATATATATATATATATCACATGTGCGCCACCACCGTCCGGTCGGGCTTGGGTCAAAAAGAAATATATTTTATCATATGAAAATGTTAAATTAATTTTTTTGCTAATTTAATCATTTCGTTACAATCTGATCCAACAGAATATCCGAAAGGTTCCAGATATATTTACTTGCGTGAGAACCGATCCGCAAATTGCTTAAAGATTAAGTTTTCTGTAAGCTAACTTAAACCTTAAGTCACTCCATATTTGTTACGAACTCTTCCTATAAAAGGAGAGATTGCCTCACTCATTCTTCACATTGAAAAACATTGTCGATGCTTCTTGTGCTTTTCATATCTTCTCCCTCTTTTGGCTCTTCCTTTCTTCTACTCCTTCTTTGACGATGGAAGCAGATGGGTGGCTTAGGAAGGTATTCCATCAGTCCATAACTCAATCATATTAGGGAAAGGAAATGTTTGTGAATGCATCAATTGATGTGCCCGGTAAAATAATTGGAAAGATATGATTACTAAATTGATTAAAAAATAATCACAATAGAAGGGAAGAACATTCAATTCGGCACCATTAAATATGGAACAAATTGGGCAGGTTATGAATTTGGCAACTGCAACGGAAGAGAAAGGTAAACGTGTGGAGTCGGACAATAAAAGGCTACGTGATGGCAAGAATAAAGAGGAAGGAGAAAATGTATTACTCAATCATTACCTCGTGATCAGAAATTAATGCAAATTGAAGTCAGCCAGAATACTCTCCATTGCAAGGTTGACTCTCATGAAAAAGCAGTAGTACCAAAAAAATGATTAAAAAATGAATCATCGGGTATAGAGGTCACGCCTGCCATGAACAATGAGTTTTATGAGTTGGAATTGTTGAGGATTGAGCAACCCGAGCACATTTCTGACACTTAGAGACCTGGGCCACAAGTATCGCTTAGATGTTATTTTTCTTTGCAAGAATTTGGTTCATGCAGATAGATCTGGATCAAGTTAGGCTTTGATCCATCTTTTGTTGTCAACAAAATTAGAAAGAGTGGGGGTAGACGGTTCTTTGGAAACAACAATCTAGTCATTTATTCCTCAAATTTTATTAACATGGAATTTAGTCATCCACATTATCCCAAATCGAGGTTTACATGTTTTTATGGGTATCCACAAAATGAGAGAAGACGAACATCTTAGGACCTACATCAAACATTTTCACAAGATAATGCACTACTATGGTGCGTTATGGGAGACTTTAATAATTTATTATCAAATGAAGATAAAAGGAGCCGATTAGATAATCCATCATGTAGGATATTGGGTTTTTGGAATTGCGGTACATGACAGTGGTTTGATTTATCTTAGATTTTTTGAGTATCCACTTACATGGGTGAAAGGTACATGGGCAAAATAGGAAGAAATAATTCACATAGCAATGGCAACGCAAGCATGGTATGATAAATTCTCTTAATGTCAATTGCATAATATCATATCACCTTGATCAGATCATTATCCAATTTTACTTAATCTTCATGAGGATCAAAGACGAAGGTGAAATTCAGAAGTTTACGTTAAAGAATGCATGGCTAGTGGAAAAGATTTTTGATAACATGGTTGTTGTGGGTGGGAGAAAAATCCAAATGTGGACGTGTTATATGGGGTGAAAATTGTACGGAGGATATGAATAAGTGGGGTTGTAAGTTACAGAATAAGTATAGAACTACTAATAATGTAAAACTACGTAGACAAGCTCATAGACATCAAACGATAGAAAAGAAAAAAAATCAATGTATCCAAAATTTTGAAGGTTCATTCATTCACAACAATAAAAGAACTTTCAAATCAAAATACTACTAGCAATACAGAAAAGTTCAAGAACTCTTTGGATGTCTCTATTAGGATACGAAAACGAAATGATCCACATTCAACCAAAGATTACAACTCCTCAGCAAACAAAATATGTAATCAAAATGATAATAGAATCACTCTCAACCGAAAATTGATTATCCATTTCCTCATATTGTCTGGCAAAACTACATAATCATTAATAGAATTTAGAATATTGCTTCCAGGCCTCACTCTTAGGAGATTACAAAACTTAGAGATAGCATATGTTGTGTTGGAAGGGGTCTTCAATCCAACCAGCAAATTCATCATCATCACCAACATTAACAAAATCAAAATCAGGAAGCTCACTAGGTTCATTGTCATCAAAACCATGAACTTGAATATCCTCAAAGTCACCTAAGTCACCAAATTCTTCAAAATCTAATCCAAAATCATCAATGTTAAACCGAGCAAAATCAAATCCCAAACCAAGATTGGGATCAGACCCAATTGGATTCTCAACAGCAACTGGTTCAGGCAAGTTACAAACACTTTGATTTGGAATTTCAAGCTCTTGGAGTTGACAAGTCAGCATTTCACTCACTTCATCAACAACAACTACTACATTGTTTGATGGAACGTTAACCTTCTCAATTGGATTGGATGCTAAGGTATTCAACTCAAGCACAGAAGAAGGCGATATTTGTGAGAACAAGTTCTCAGAGTCTTTAGTAGTTGAACATTTCTCTAACACTAAAGCATTGGCAACATTAGCATCTACAGAAGAGTTCTTGTTCAATGTTGCAACTGGAGGGGTTGCAGAAGAACAGTTATTCGAGCATATTTTTGCTTTCTCTGCCTGATGTTCAAGTTCAAATTGAAGCATTTTAGATTCATAAGCTTGAGAAGCCTCTTCGGCGGTATCGTAAGTTCCCAACCAAATTCTAACATTTGTATAAGGATTACGAATCTCAGCAGCCCATTTTCCCCAACTCCTTAAACGAACGCCACGATATATGGATGAAGATCGTCTCCTTGTTTTTGGAGAAGTTATTATTGGAACAACTTTCTTCTTGGTTTGACGTTGTGTTGAAAGACATACCTTTCTCCTTGTTACAATCTTTGACTTCTCAGAGAAACTGTTTTGAGAAGCCAAAGAAACTGCAGATACATGAGGAGGGAGAGTGACTTCAACGAAGCTTATTTTTGCCAGTGTTCTTGCATGTTGTGACTCATCTTCAGATGAGTCGGTTGCCTCGGGATCATTATAAACAACTTGCAATTTCCTTGTGATCAATTTGGATTGTTTCAAAGGGTAAGGCCTTGGTCTAGCTCTAGATTTTTTAGAACCCCGCATGGTGGATTAAAATATATTTTAATTTTTTTTTAGTTTGAGAAAAACCCAACAGAAACCCCTTCGGTATGCCCAAAAAGTTTGTATGAAATTGAAATTTAAATATTAAAGAAAATGAATCAAACACAAAAAGGTTGACAAAATCTCTCAAAATCTCAAGTAATCTCTCTCAAGAACAAAAAGAGAATTGAAAATCTTTGTATGTGAAAGCCTCTGAATCACACAACTCTGCTACAAGTTCTGAAAAATTACAAAAACATCATTAAACTCAGAATCCATAAAACAATAACCAAAATTATAATAAAAAATAATATTACAAGACATAATAATATCTTATATTAAAGAAATTATTACGGTAACCGATAAATGAAAAAATTAAGGCAAAATTTATTTTTTAAAAAAACTTTTTGCCTCGATCACATTGAAACAGTTGGAATCATAAAAAAATTGCTCTTAATAACAAAGAGCAAATAGAGAGTGGAGCAGAAAACAAAAAGAGTCGGTAAAAGAGAAGGAATACAGAAAATCCTGAGGTTCCTCAACAGAACCCCAATCAGTGCTTTCAAAATAAACTAAGAAGACATAAATTTATTGTTCATCTTCTTTTAGAGATAAATTTCCTCCCAAAAAAACACTTCAACCATTTCTCGGTTCTCTTTAGACCAAGAAGAAAAAGAGTGTCAAATGGTGAGTGACACATGCTAATATCGAACGAAAGATAACACAAAAAGGACCGCAAATCTATGGTCAAGATTTTATGTTCGATTCTTTTAAAAAAAAAATTATGTTCTATAACCGTCAAATAAAAAACATAAATGTGTTAATTTTTTTATCGATCTGGAATTTTGTACTTGTGATATGGGGTGAAACAAAATCAATAAAAAAAAACAACAAGAAATAACCGACCGATACAACGCACACCAACGATTAAAACACATACAAAAATCTCAATGCAAACACCAATAGATGCAGTCCAAGACCAAGATTTTTTATTATTATTAAATTAATAATGTTACACGAACTTAGTATCAATAAATTAGTATTTTAATGAAAATGATTTTTTCATGGAAAAATAACACACACAATAAGCACGAAGAGTTAGACGGAGAGAGAGATAAAAGATTGAAACTTGACAATTCAGAGTGAAGTGGAAATTTTACCTTTTCGTTTGGTTTTCTCACCGAAGCGAAAGAGACTTTTGTGTCTTTGCTCCTGTATTTCTCTCTCCCATGTCACTATCTATCTCTCTATATGTTTGTGGTGTTTCTCTCACTCTGACTGGCCCCTTGTCTCTCCTCACACTTTATTATATACTACTAGGCCCTTCATCAATTTTCCATTTTTTAATGGTTGGTCAAAAAATAACCAAAAATTAATGTTTTTTTGGGTAGGTAAAACATAAAATATTATCATTCACACTGTTTATTAAATTTAAACATAGTGGTAACTTCGAAATTTTATAATTTTGACAGAACTTCTGAATTTTAATTGTGCATCGGAAATTGATTTTCAAATATAAATATAATATTTAAATAAATTGGATTTGATTTATGTATATATATATATATATATATATATATGGGTTAATTATTGAATTTGACGATGCAATATACATGAAGGCAGAAAAATGACCCCGTAAAATAAAAAACACATATTGACTCTATAATATACATGAAGTCCAAAAAAACAACTTAGAAATTAAATTTTTTCATATTTTTTAGAGTCATGTTAAGAACGTTAAATTTGTCTTTACACCAAAGATTATATTTTTCGGACCAAGGACATAGTAATTATGAATTTTTATTTCCCAAAATTAAGAATTTTTAAAAATTTATAATTAACTTGTCCTTCATTTAAAAACTGTAAATTTCATTGCTTAATATGAACACAATTTCAATTTTGTACGATTTGGTTGAAAAATAAAAATAAACTCAAACGTCTTCGAAATACTAAGAAACTTTGTAGATCCTTTTTATTTATTTTTATAGATGTCTCTGCAAACAATGAGCTCAAAATTTAATTTATAGGTCGAAATTTCCATTGTTTTTTTTTGTGTTTTTGACCTTTTAAAAATAATTCATAATTAATTTTTCGCTTGTTGAAAATTTCTAATTTTTAGTGTAAAGCCATATTTAACATTCTTAACATGTCTCTAAAAAGTCATGAAAAAAAATCAATCTATAGGTAGCTTTTTTTGGATTTAATGTATATTATAGGGTCATAATTAATAAGAATCTCGAATTACAAGGTTATAATATGTGTTTTTTTTTACAATGTCATTTTTTAGACTTCGAATTCATGTATATTACAGGGTCAATTTCAATAGTTAATCATATATATATATATATATATATATATATATATATATATATAAATCAACCATAATTGTCCGATCATTAAATATAGATTTGATTTATATATAAACATATTTGAAATGGTTAAACAATATTTTTTATATTTTTATATATCATATTTTGTGACTAAAAATATGTATATTTATATATAAACATATTTGATATTGTCAATCAATCGTATTTGTCATATTAATGTAGTTTTGATTTTATTAAGGTGATATTTGATTTATAAATAAATATATTTGATGGTGCGCAATAATATTTACTTATAATTTATATATTATATTCTTTGACTAATTTTGTACAAATGGAGTAGACGGTAGAGGATGAGAGTTCCAGTTGGGTGCCAACCTAGCTGGGATGTTTCTGGACTCCTTGTTGTTTTCCCTGCTTCTTGCCTTATAAAAAAATATATTCTTTGACTAAAAAGTTTATATATTATATTCTTTGACTAAAAATATGTAAATTAAATTAAATTTTACTATATAAATTGATAATATAATATAATTTTAGGCATAGTCTTAATCAAATTCTATTATTTAATATTTATGTAGATAATTTAAGAAATAGAATCATGACATATTTAAATGGTAAAATATAATCAAATATCTATAAAAATTGTACAATAAAAAAAATATTTTTTTTACTAGTTTTTGAAGAAAATTATTAAGTTCATGCTTAGTATGACGATTAGTTTGTCAAAATTACTATAAGTCCTCGTAATTTAAAAAAAAAAAACTATGTATCTTTTACGAAATCACAATGACCAACTAAAATTTTCAGAAACCAATACGTTAAGAGCACTCATTAGCGTTTTTGTCTTATTGCAAATTTAGGAAATAAGGTATTAGTTTTTTACTTAGTTTTTTTGAGAGGATGTATTAGTTTTTTTATAATGACTAGAAATAATATATTGGTTTTTGTTTTGACTGGAAATAAATGCATTGGTATTTTATATAAAATTAAACATATGAAACAAAAAATATAAAATAATTTTACACATAATTTAATATTTTTTTATAATCACATTGTTTTAGTAAAATTTATTGGTTTTAAAATAAAAATAAAAATGTACGTATTGTTATTAAAATGTTCGGTTGATTAACACACACAAAAGTCCATTCGAAAATCATTTTTAGGAAAACAATGTGTTTGGCGATTAATTGGGCTATTTTAGAGGCGATTTTCTACTATTCACTCGTAACCTTTCCTTCTCATTAAGAAACCTCCTTAGCCACCGTTTTCACCCTTTAACCATGACCACCGCTCCTCCAACTGCCACTCCTACCATCATTCTCTGGCCATGCCTTCATCATTCTCTAAACCTACCAAACCAACCACTAGCCCTTTACCCCAACAAAAAACCTTTGCGAAAGCTTTAAAGAATATATGCGATATTCCGGCGAGTCAATTCCCCAAACCATGTTTAAAAGGTGATCAATTAGCTATTGAGATACCTGATTATGAATATGAAGCTGGTTTAGTTGCATGCAAGCATAATCTTCAAGGCCGAATCATTTTGCCTAAAGGGTCATCACCAGTTTTCAGTTGATGACTTGAGAATGAAGCTAGCTAGCATCTGGAAATCCATTGGAAGATGGGGAATTACTTCTATTGGTAAAGGATTCTTTGAACTTTCGTTCTCTTCTATAGAAGATATGCGTAGAGTTAGGTCAGTGGGTTCTTGGAACTTGAATCCTGGTGTTTTAAAGTTGTTTGGTTGGACAAAGGATTTTAACCCTAGCAGTTAAACCCAATCATTTGTACAAGTATGGTTGCGTTTTACGGTTTATCCCAGGAGTACTGGAGGAAAAATATACTTTTTGCTAAAGCAAGCAGCGTGGGAACCCCCATATGCACAAACAACATATCAAGTAAACCCTTGGTGGAAAGATCTTTTGGCCATTTTGCTAGGGTTTTGGTGGATTTAGACTTGAAAGAACAACTCAGGTATGGTGTTTTGGTAGAAAGAAAGGGCTATGCCTTTTTTGTTGATTTTGAGTATGAAAATCTTCATGATTGTTGTTCTTTCTGCAAAAGTATTGGTCATCATGTTGACAACTGCAGAAGAAGGAAGGGGACAAATCAGGATATTGAAACTGTGGAACCAAAGAAAAATGAAACAGTGGAAGTGCTAAAGAAAGATGAAGTTGCAACAACAAAGCAAGTCTATGTGAAGAAGAAGAAAGCCCCAGAGATTGTTCCAGTTGAATCATCCAACAAATCAGGGGACACAGTTAGAAATCAAGAGGATATAGAGCTGGAGAATGATGTTAATGCTGAGTTGCATGAGATTCAAGCTCGAAAGGTAGGCAGTAGCAGCAGGGCAAACAATTCAGTAAATGTTCATGTTGAATCTTCTAGTTTAGATGAAACGAATTTTGTTGATGCCACTCATAAGCATCATGAAGAAGAGTATGAAGATAACTTGGTGGACGTGAATGCAGAGAAAATAATTACTCCTCGGAAACATGGTGAAGAAGAGTATGATGATAACTTGGTTGATTTGAATTTAGATAAAGCTAGCACTCCTGAAGCCGTTACCAAAGATGCACACTTCTTGAAGGAAGCATGGGCCAACCTTGCAGAACTTGATGAAGTGCAACAAAGAATATCACCTGTTAGAGATGGATCCTCCAAAAGTCCAAGGTCAGCTGCAAACTTAACAAATGTTCAAGAGGCCAGTCAAGAAGCAGATTCAACCAATCCTACTACATTTGACCAGGGCTTCCAACTGGTGTCCAGGAAAAATTAGAAAAAAGCTGATAAACCCAGGATCACTAAACAAGATAAATACTCTACCAGATCAAAGGTTGGTTATTCTAAACAACCTTTTAAATGAAATGTTTTCACTGGAACCTTAGAGGTTTGGCCAATTCCCCAACAAAATTGGCCCTGAAAAAACTAATAGTTAAATTCAAACCTGATATTTGTTTTTTGTCTGAACCTTGGATGCCTATCTCTAATCTATCTCATAGGTGGCTTAGAAACTTAGAGCTCAGGGTGTTTGCTGTAAATAATAGAAATCATCGTTTACCTAACCTTTGGTGTCTGTGTTCCATTAATCTTTCCCCAAACCTCCTTGACTTGAATGATCAACAAATTTCTATAAAAATAGAGGTGTCAGGCAAAGAGTTTGGTATAACAGTTGTTTATGCATCAACATGTTATATCAAGAGAAGAAGTTTATGGTCTTCAATTAACTCTATACATTCACTTCATGATATCCCTTGGAGCTGCATAGGAGATTTCAATGCTACAATGGGTTCACATGACCAAAGAATCCACTACTCTCCTGCAAGGTCAGCAATGGAAGAATTTCAACATTGGTCTGACTCTAACAATTACATACACCTCAATACCAGAGGTGCAACTTATACATGGTCCAATGGCAAAAGATGTAGGTTCAACATTCTAAGAAGACTTGACAGAGTAATGATGGATCAAAACTGGTTTACTGCTTGCTCATCTTCATCTGTCTGCACCTTAACAAAACTCAGGTATGATCATTACCCTTTACTTTTTGAATTTCACATCCAAAACACACATTTAACCTCAACCTTCAAATTCATGAAAGCCTGGACTAAACACCTTGACTGTATTAATGTTATTACCCAAACCTGGAACACACCTGTAGTAGGTTGCCCTATGTTTATACTCACCCAGAAATTGAAAAATCTCAAACAAAACCTTAAATCCTGGAACATCAACACTTTTGGTAACATACACTCTCAAGTTAACAATGCTACTCAACTAGTGAACAACATTCAGGAAGAAATTGATAGAACAGGTTACACTGACTCATTGTTAGAGCAAGAGAAGCATGCATAGTTAAACCTTGAAAATGCTCTTCATCTTGAAGAATTATTTTGGAAAGAGAAATCAAAAGTTAAATGGAATGTTGAAGGAGACAGAAACACATCCTATTTCCATAAACAAGCCAAAATCAAACAAGCCTCTAGCCACATCAATACCACGAGGAATGGTGAAATCACTCTAAATGAGCCCGATGAAGTCTCTGAACACACATTGTTAATCATTTCACAAACCTTGTCACACAAAATTCAAATGTTGTTGACAATGGTATGATGGAAGATGTCATTCCAAATTTAATCACTGATAGAATCAACAACATGCTTACAATGCTTCCTAGTCATGATGAAATTCATTCAGCAGTTTTTTCTTTAAACCATGATAGTGCCCCTGGACCAGATGGTTATGGAGCACTATTTTTTCAAAAATACTGGGCAATAATTAGACATGATGTGATAAAAGTTGTTTTGCAATTTTTTAACTCTGGTTGGTTATTGCTTAATTTCAGTTCTAATACTCTTGTACTTATTCCAAAGATTAACAATGCACATTCAGTTGATCAATATAGACCCATAGCAGTTGCCAATTTCAAATTCAAAATCATATCAAAATTTTTGGCAGATAGACTGGCTTCCATAATGCTTGCAATTGTTTCAACTCAACAGAGATGATTCTTTAGGGGAAGAAACATTAAAGATTGTATTTGTCTTGCTTCTGAAGTAATCAATGTGCTGCACAAGAAGTCATTTGGTGGAAATCTTGCTCTCAAAGTGGACATTGCCAAAGCATTTGATACCTTTGACTGGAATTTTCTTATCAGAGTACTTAAAGCTTATGGTTTCAGTGAATTATTTTGCAAATGGATTCTATCTATTCTTTCTTCTGCCAAAATTTCAATATCAATTAATGGAAAGCTTCATGGATTTTTTGGTTGTTCAAGAGGGGCTAGACAAGGTGACCCATTGTCTCCCCTTCTGTTTTGCCTTGCTGAGGAAGTTATCAGTATAAGTATAACAAAAATGGTTAGAGAAGGGAGTCTCACTCTCTTTATTGGCTCAAGAAACAATCATGTGCCATCCCACATACTCTATGCTGATGATATTATGTTATTTAGCAAAGCTTCTAATTCTAATATTCAAAATCTCACTGAGTTATTTCAACAGTATGCTCAAACTTCAGGTCAGTTTGTGAATCCCTCTAAATCCTTCATTTTTGGTGGTTCAATTAATCATCATAGGCTCACCAATATTGCAAACTCTACTGGTTTCAATGTTGGTTCCCTACCATTCACTTATCTAGGATTGCCTATATTCAAAGGGAAACCCAAAATAGTTCATTTGCAACCTTATGCTGACAAAGTGAAAATCAAATTATCTTCTTGGAAAGCATCATCATTGTCAATTACAGGGAGAGTCCAATTAGTTAAAAGTGTGGCCCAATCCATGTTGCTGCATTGCATATCCATTTACTCTAGGCCAGTTAGTTTAATCAAAGATGTTGAAAGGTGGATTAGAAATTTCATTTGGAGTGGGGATGTCAATCAAACAAAACTAGTGACTGTCTCATGGAATAAGGTTTGTCTTCCTTTGAAAGAGCAAATTTGAAGTTGTGCTGGGAGTTGCTTAATTTTAATCACCACTGGGCTCAATTTCTGAAATGTAGAGTTATTAGAGGCAGAAAACCTATAGCTTATCATGTCTTTTCCTCCATATGGAGCAGTATCAAACACAAATTTCCTGACATTCAAAACAACTCTTTTTGGAACCTTGGCAATGAAAAAGACATCAATTTCCGGTTGGATAATTTGTGTGGAGAACCATTGGTGGAAGCACTTCATATTCCTGCAAACATACATAACTCTCTTACTTCCACAATTAATATGTTCATACAAGACAGAACCTGATCTGTCCCGGATTGTGTTTCTGACATCTTCCCAAATATTTCCAATATCATCAGCAATGTCATTATTCCAGTCATAGAGAAATCATTCAGTCTCATTTGGAAAACAACTCAAAATGGAGAACTCGCCTTCAAGGATGCTTATCTTTTCCATTCTCCTAACAATCAAAATGTTTCATGGGCAAAACTAATATGGCATCAAAATATTCCTCCATCAAAAACAATGATGTTATCGAGATGCTTGCAGAACAAGCTACCTCTTGATGAGACACTTTCATCTAGAGGATGTCATTTTGCTTCAATGTGCAGTCTTTGTAATAAGTCTCAAGAATCTTTGCATCATTTGTTCATTGACTGTAGTTTTGCTAAAAGTATTTGGATTTGGCTAAGCTCGATTATCAAAATATCCTGCAACTTCAATTCAGTGCTGGATTTTGTTGAAGTTTGCAACAGAGGTTGGTTCCCACTTTGTAAATTAATCATTCTTGCAGCTGTGACTTACTATTTGAACTTGATCTGGTACAATAGGAATCAAAGGAGATTTGAAAACAAGACTGTGAATTTCAGAACTGCCATCAGTCTCATCATTGCAGGTACATCATTATCAGGAAATAGCTCACAACTTAAGGCAAACTCATCAATGATAGACTTTGTAATTTTCAGAGCTTTCTCAGTTAACATGAACTATGGAAATGCTCTTATAATCAAAGAAGTCATCTGGCATCCCCCCATTCTGAATTGGATAAAATGTAACATTGGTGGTGCCTCAAATGGCAACCCTGGACCTTCAGCTTGTGGGGGAATTTTCAGAAACTCCTCTGCTAATTTCTTAGGGGCTTTTGCTTTCAACTTGGGTATATCCAACTCATTGCTTGCTGAACTGCAGGGAGCCATGCTGGCGATAGAAACAGCTTCTCAGAAAGGTTGGCACAACATCTGGTTGGAAACAGATTCTATTATGGTCACTTCAGCATTCAAATCTTCCAAAATTGTTCCCTGGAGTGTTAGAAACAGGTGGGACAATTGTTTGGTGAAAACTTCTGCAATGAATTTCTTTGTGACTTATGTGTATAGGGAGGGAAACACTTGTGCAGATATCCCTAGTCAAATTGCTTCGGAATTCAATAGAAATAGACTAGGCATGACTAATTATAGATTTTCTTGATGTTTTGAGGGTTTTAGTTCATGTCCCCCCTCACTTTTTGGTTTAATATACTTTTATGGGGATTGCTGTTTTGGCAAGTTTCCTTTTCCTTAAAAAAAAAATTAACACACGAAAAAAAACGTTTGGTTGACAATATTTTCTTGCTAACCAAGTAATTGGACTAAAGTGATTAATGAGCTCCACCAAAAGACAAACCCTTCAGAACAAGAACTCGCGGACTGATTTCCTTCTTCTCTCTAAATTTTGATGCGCTCTCTGACCTCTCTTTACATTTTCATCGCCGCCGCCATCCTTTAGTTGTTTAAGATGTAGACGGTGGTTGGTGGTGGTGCGACGATGGGTTAGCCATCTGCACCGCCCCCGTTCTTGTTCTATCGGCGGTGGTTCGTCGAAAGATCAGGTTCTAAGGTGCATCATTTTTCAGTCCAGTGGCTGCGCCGGTGGTTTGAGTTTGCTCAGATCGCGCCACCGCGATTGGCTATTAATGATCTTATTTTGAGTTCTAGATTTCCAGATTTCAGGAGATATGGATCTTGGACTGGTATGCGACTGAGTTGTTATTTTGCTCTCCAAAAATTTGTCGCTGTCGTTGGCGGGTCAATCTTTGATGTTTCACATTTCGTCGAGACATAACCTGGCCGGGTTATGATTTTTGATCAAATCTTGTTTAGGATCTGGTATAGTATTGTCTCCTTTATGGCGACAGTAACTATTTGGTGATTCACAAATTTTATCCGTTTCATGGTGTTTCATATCACTTCTTTTATGGGATTACTTGTTATGAACAGGTTGCTTCTATCGTGCCTTGGATTTGGATTGCATAGACAAAAATGGCTTTTTAAACTTTTTGTACTTGTCCTGGTTAGTAGTTGGTTTAGGGGCTTCGTATCGTGTTGACGGTCGCGCTCACTACCGCCCTCAAAGGTTCGACTTAGTAGACTCGTCTCTGGTTCATGTTGGTGCTTGTTCGTGCTTGCCTAGGTTATGCTTGGATGATCGCTTGTTGTGGGCCAGAATGGTTGATTGAATTATTGTTGATCATTGCAGTAAACCGTTGGTGTGTGTGGGTTCACTAATTACCATGTTGGCGGTCGAATACACTCCACTTTCAAGCATCTATCAGTGATAATACAAAAAGGTACCATTTCTTTTTTTGTAGAAGTCAAACTATCACATCGAAAAAGATAATTATTTATAAAATACCTTATTAAATCCTTCAAAAAAAATATACTATTAATATTTATTAAAAAAATATTATTTATAGTATTTTTTTTCGAAGAGTGATAATACATTAGTAATTTTATACAATATTAGTAAAGTATTAAATAGAAAATAGTATTTGTAAAATATATAGTAAAATATTAGAACAAAAATAAAATAGTAAAATTAAAAATTATTATTTTGTCGGTAGACTGACCAACAAACACTACTGAAATTCGTCCATGTGAGTTTAACTCAGTTGGTAGAGACAAATGCATAATATATGCAGGGGTCGGGGTTCGAACCCTTGACACCCCACTTCTCCACATTTAAAATGTGTGAGCTATAGCCACTGAGCTACTTGACCAAAAATAAAAACACTACTAAAATTCAAACTCGAGCAACTTTGAGTCGTGGATTTGAACTCAAATGAAGATGTTCAACTTAACAATATTAACATTGCGAGTTATGTTACATCTTGCTAACTTATAAAACTTTTAAAAATAATTGTCATCATGTTATTTGTACGAAGTTTTTACCTTCGTTCATTCAAGTTGTTTTTTAGGTTACTATGTTATTGATATCAAGATTCTACTACCATTTAGCAATTCTTAATCTTTATCGAAAAATTTATAGGACACACAAAGTGGATGGTTATTTCCTCTAAACCGAATATGTTCTAACCATAACAGCAGAAGTTGAACTCATAATTTCACAGTTTAATCAATTTCTTATCAACTAAGTCGCATTCATTCATCTAGAGGTTTCAAATTTCTTACCATTTAAACAAATCTATCGTTAGTATAAGATTTATATTGTAACCTTATGAAAGAAATATTTTAATCTTATGTTGAATCATGTTATAAAATATTACCAAATTTAAAATCTTTTATTTAGGACATATAATTTATTCTTTAATGTATTTTCATTCTTAGATATTAGCTGTCATGGGAATGTATAACATCAAACATTGCACATTCATGAAATAAACTTGAAGATATTACTACATGCATATCATACCACTCATCCTCATTCTCGATGGAAACTACATTAGATGCACATCATAATCCTATGTTTCTCTTGGACACACACGAATCTGACCTGTCAAGTTGATCTGTTCATTCATTTTTATGTTCTCAGTCTATTTCGGTGACAATTTTGTATACATGGTCATGGTGACTTGAAGGAGAACAATCCAAACGAAATCGTATTGATTTGAGGGGGGAAACCAAACGAAATCAAGTTTTTCCCATCTGGTTATATTTGGATCTACTTTTTGGTTTTAAGAAATTCTTACATAGGTTGAATTTTTAATGATTTTGGGAGGAAATAACAGTGACCCACATGAAGAATTTGAATTGGTGTTTACAAGGAAAAGGATGTTGCAATTAAGCTTGTGAGTCAATTGTGACCCATTTACTGAAACTGAAGAGAGAAAAGGAGGGAACAATCTCTTCTGATGATGAACTTATGTTGGCATAGAAGAGAAGAGGAGGGAACAATTTGAGAAGATGAAAGAGAGGTATTTTGGTCATTTTGCATTTGTCTGGTAAGCCTATGGGTATTTTTGTCACTTCATGTGATTTTTCGGTGAGTTATACAGCAACTTGACCAATCAGGAGGAACACATCAGCAGTTTAGTGACATGGCAAGGATTAACTCGGTTGAGGAACTAAATTTTAAGTGATTAAATTTTGCAATGTCGATTTGAAATAATTAAGAAATACATGGACCAAAATTCAAACGCGCCCTATTTGCAGAGATTAAAAGGATAAATAAGCCAAATTAAATTATATAAAAATTATTATATACATCATAAACATATGCTAATATAATATTGAAACTATTTTTCTTATTGAAAACGCTGACCTTTTTGTTTTGAATGTGAAATAAGAAAACACTGACTTTGTCAATGTCGGAATCCCCTTACTGGTGTTGGAACCTGTTCATTAGAGACTTAAAGTTTCAGATGAAAGCTTTAGGAATGGAAGGATATGTCTCTATGTGTTCTCTTCTGTTTCAGAGAATCTGTGGGAAAGGGAGAGTGGAAATGTTATGTTTGAGAAAAGTGTGGGCTAGAAAAAAAATAGGTCAAAAAACATTGGCCCAGAAAAAATGGGATATTATCTAAAAAGGTAAAGAATCCTGCTCTCCCCCCTGCAAAATACGTTCCCCTCCTGCAAGCAGGACGATTTTATCCCTGCGCATGTTAACTAACGCACGTGTAAAACTGTGCGTTAGTTAACATGTGTTGCGTGACTTAAGCCACGCATGTGTTAACGCTGCGTGACTTAAGCCAGAGACTGCGCAAGTTAACTTGCGCACAGATTTAACACATGCACAAGTTAACTTGCGCAGTGTCTATGCAGCAAATATAACGTGCGCAAGTTAAGTCACTTGCGCAACTTATTTGAAACAGTTTACTTATACAAAACAGAGATCCTAATAAGTTGTTTTGCATAAAAAAGATGTTTTGAACAAGTTGTTTTGAAAACTGAGATCTTGATAAGCTGTTTTGCATAAATAAGCTAATTTGAATAAGTTATTTTGAAAAAAGAGATCCAAATAAGCTGTTTTGCATAAATAAGTTGTTTTGAGTAAGTTGTTTTGAAAAAAGAGATTCTAATAAGCTGTTTTGCATAAATAAGCTAATTTGAATAAGTTATTTTGAAAAAAGAGATCCAAATAAGCTGTTTTGCATAAATAAGCTGTTTTGAATAAGTTGTTTTGAAAAAAGAGATTCTAATAAGTTGTTTTGTATAAATAGACTGTTTTGAATAAGTTGTTTTTTAAAAAGAGATCCTAATAAGTTGTTTTGCATAAATAAGTTGTTTTGAATTAGTTATTTTGTAAAAAGAGATCCTAATTAGCTGTATTGCATAAAAAAGTTGTTATGGATAAGTTGTTTTGAAAAAAGATATCTTGATAAGCTGTTTTGCATAAATAAGTTGTTTTTGAATAAGCTGTTTTGAAAAAAGAGATCCTAATAAGTTGTTTTGCATAAAAAAGATGTTCTGAATAAGTTGTTTTGAAAAAAGAGATTCTAATAAGTTGTTTTGCATAAATAAGCTAATTTGAATAAGTTATTTTGAAAAAAGAGATCCAAATAAGCTGTTTTGCATAAATAAGTTGTTTTGAGTAAGTTGTTTTGAAAAAAGAGATTCTAATAAGCTGTTTTGCATAAATAAGCTAATTTGAATAAGTTATTTTGAAAAAAGAGATCCAAATAAGCTGTTTTGCATAAATAAGCTGTTTTGAATAAGTTGTTTTGAAAAAAGAGATTCTAATAAGCTGTTTTGTATAAATAAGCTGTTTTGAATAAGTTGTTTTTTAAAAAGAGATCCTAATAAGTTGTTTTGCATAAATAAGTTGTTTTGAATTAGTTATTTTGTAAAAAGAGATCCTAATTAGTTGTATTGCATAAAAAAGTTGTTATGGATAAGTTGTTTTGAAAAAAGATATCTTGATAAGCTGTTTTGCATAAATAAGTTGTTTTTTGAATAAGTTGTTTTGAAAAAAGAGATCCAAATAAGTTGTTTTGCATAAATAAGCTGTTTTGAATAAGTTGTTTTGAAAAAAGAGATTCTAATAAGTTGTTTTGCATAAATAAGCTAATTTGAATAAGTTATTTTGAAAAAAGAGATCATAATAAGCTGTATTGCATAAATAAGTTGTTTTGAATAAGTTATTTTGAAAAAAATGATCTTAATAAGTTGTTTTGCATAACTAACGCACGTGTAAAACTGTGCGTTAGTTAACATGCGTTGCGTGACTTAAGTCACACATGTGTTAATGCTGCGTGACTTAAGCCAGACCCTGCGCAAGTTAACTTGCGCACAGATTTAACACATGCGTGAGTTAACTTGCGCAGTGTCTGTGCAACAAATATAACGTGCGCAAGTTAAGTCATGCTGCGTGACTTAACTTGCGCAGGGGCATTTTAGTCATTTTGGCTGGGCGGGAGTGTATTTTGCTGGATGAAGAGTGGCATTCAAAGGTAAAATCATAGTATATTCATGTAAGCTTTGACGAGTCTGTACAATTTATTTTTGAGTTTACTACATTTTAACTCACATAAACTCGGTCCAGATTCTGATTTTACCTAAAAAAATGTTTTTACCTCCGATTTAACACTGATTTGACCCCTAAAAACATAAACTCGTATTAGTTTACAAATTAGTACTCGATTTGTAAAACACTAGACATTCATTTACAACAATGATGTCATATTATTAGATATGTCAGTAGTATTAGGAATACTTATTTTAACATTCCTTTTTTTAACATTTACTCTCTTATTTAGTTAAATTCACGCCGGTCTCACCATTTTAAAAATAGACCTTAAATAAAGTGGTGAGAGTCGTATAATTTAAATCAATAAGAGAATGATTGTTAAAAATAATGTTAAAGTTATTGTTCTTAACACTCCTTTAGATATATACTAAAACATATCATGTTAATTTTAGTTTATTAGACATTGTAACAATTTTTTTAGCTAAAATCAAACTCATTGGCCAGAAAATGTAACAATTATTATGATATATTTAAGATATTTTATTAATTAAATGAAGATATAATTTATCCCTCAAGTACAACTTAGATAGTAGCTTATCAACATTTGATATGTTGAGACAAAGTTCGAATACGCAGTTCATAACTTGTCAACAATTAGCATGTAAGTTTCGCTATTAGAATTTAAAAAAAAATGAAGATGTAAGTTTTTTTGGTAGAAATATATATTTTAGACTTAAATACATTTTGTTTCCCTAATTTCATTTTTTTTTTCTTTTGAATGTTCATCACTCATGTCACTTTTTCTGACGTGCCCTATTAATTAATCATGTAACAACATTTATGAGTCTTTTTTTGTTGACATGGATATTTATTGTGCCATATAAGTAGGCATGACAATAAGGTGGGATGGGGACAAGTTTCACCTTCCCTATCTTCGATTCTCATATATTTATATGTTAACCTATCTATACCAAACGAGGATGAGAAATTGAATCTCATCCCCGTTACCGACAGGCAAGGGCGGATCCAACATTAACTTATTGGCGGGGCTAAAATAATATTGTCAAAAAAATTTGCCTAATGAAATGAAAAACAATCTATTATTTCATCTAAAATAAAAGCTTAGTAGTTTTATGTTGGTTAGTTTGATTAAGCCAAGTCCAGTTGTAACCTCAACAATAGCTAATTAGAACAAAATAAGCCGTTGTTCTCCTCTAATATTTCATTCTTCCTATTGCTTTGAAAAAATGTTCATCATTCACTTATATTTTGTTTTATTCTAATCAATGTTTTCAAAATCGGATCAAAGTTGGAACCGAAAAGGCTTGAGGGTCAGGGTTTGACCGTTTGAACCATGCTTGAATCGATTAAATAATAAATCAAAAATAAATATACTCCTTTAAAATATGTATTATACATTTATACCCCAATATTATTATTTTTGTAAACATACTTATAAAAATACTGCCAATTACTCCTATGGAGGGTTTGAACCGATTAGTTACCAATTACAAATACTCGGCTTATTGTTGGGTCCAATAGCTTTTAAAGTCCAACACTAATTTACCTTTATAAAGTGTTTTAACCTTAATCCCTCACCAACACTCTTTCATGCACGTTTCCATAACTTCTTCCCTGATGATGTGTTTCTCTCCTATTTTTCTTCTTCTTCTTTCTGACCTTTTAATTTTCTTCACAAATTTAAACTGAGTTCGTTTTTCTATCTTCTCACTCCTGATTCAGCCCTATAACACAGTATTGCTCTCTCTCGATTCTGAGCATTCTCCATAAAAATTAATATCATCATATGAAGAAAAAAAATGGAAAAAAGCATGTGTGTATATAGCCATATCATGCTCTATGGTGGATCCTCTCCGCCGACGAGTTCGGCTATCTCCGCACTGAATACTTTTTTACTGAAAAAAAAAAGTTTTTCAGTCCCGAGTACAATGTTGTAATGCATTATCCAGCAAAGAGATGAATGTGATCCATGACTTTGGTGATGGAAATCAAGGGAGAGATCGAGGAGTGGGATGTTGAAGGACAAGAGAGAGAACTCGGAGAAGTGAGTGAGTGTTGCCTGGCAGACTAAGACTCTGACTACGTGAGTGAAATGTTTTAGGGTTTAGGTTTTTATTTATATAAAAGAGGTTATAAAGTAATTTTCTACATTTAGAACGGGTTTGGATAGTTATACCTCCATTACCCTCATTGTACCCGTATTCTGAAATCAGAGAAACCCGTCTGATGAGTGTCACAGAGCCGTCGAAAGAAAATTATGAATAATTTTGGTGGAAAAGACTCAAAAACTAAGAAATGGAATTGATAGACAGAGGCGCCACACTCTTCCTAATCCAAGAAAGATTGATAAGTCGGTGAATGCAATTATCGCCACAAGAAAAGAGTTTCTTGATAAGATCAATGCATGGTTCAATTCAGAATAAAAAAAAAATTACTCAACTATTTTACTCCGTCAAACTCAATGATGAAAATGATAAAGAGATGGCGCCACAATCATCTTGATTGATAAGCCAAAAAGAATCGCCACAATGAAACCAAAACCATCGATAAGATTCAATAATCAAGTTCTAATCCAAGAACTCTAAGAGGAGAAATCTCTTACTCAAAATACACATAGTATAATTTTCATTAAAATTCTACTTACTTTATTCATAATTTTCGTGATACATATAGGCAAGAAGACTAGAGCTTACCGGTTACACAAAGAAACATAAAATTACAATAACTGCCATTAATGTTGGTTTCAATTGTAACTCCTTATTTTAATTGCCTTTGTCCCCTCTTAGGGGTGTACATGGATCGATTTGGGTTGGGTTTGACCAAACCCAAACTCCGAACATAGGGTACTCCGGTTTGGGTGAGGTTAAATAACCATCTGTTATACCATTGGATGGGTTTGGGTAAACCCATTAATTTCTGGGTTGGATTGGGTAATGAGTTACCCAACTTATTTTTCTATTTTTTTAATATTAAATGATTGAATGACAAGTACTCGTAATTTTTTTAAAATATTAGTTTACTTTTTTATTTTTCTTAAAAATAATTGGTTTACTTATGGTTTACTTATTTTTACTATAATGTTATGCATCACAGAATAATAAATTATAATATCAAATAATAAGCTTCATCATAAAATATTTGTAACAAAGTAAAGTTGCATAACATAAAATTGCATTAGTATTAAAATAATCAAAAAGTGCAACATCTTGATTTGTAACTCCAACATATTTTTGATTTTCTTTATATGAGGTACAATGTGTATATTTTGAAAATATAACTTGGTTTAACACCATAACATTTAGTATTTTTCTTCTACCATATGAAAATACAAAAATAAAAATATTGACATTATTTGGTAAATGGGTTTTTTAGGTGTGGGTCTGGTTTTACCCGAAACCCATTTATTTTTTTGGGATTTTCATTTTTAGAAACCATAATCACCTAATTACCCGACTCAACCCATTTTTTTTAGGTTTTTTTTGTGGGTTCGACCGAATTTTTTGGATTGACCCAACCCATGAACACCCCTATCCCTCCTCGATGAATTATCTCCTCTTTATGACATGGAGGTTATGAAACCATGGAGTTCCCATCAGATCATCAAGCATCAAATTCTGATTGCTTATACACCAAATAAATTCTTTTGGACCCCATTTTAGCTTTCTTCAACCCACTTTATTTTATCATGTCCTCCCTTGCATCCCATTTTACGCCATGAAAGAATTCTAATTTTCTCGATGTCCTTCTCTGCATATCCTCTTTGTTTGATTTCCATTGTAAACTCAAACAAGAAACCACAAAGATAGGTGAATACAAATGGAAACTTTATCCATCAACATTGTCTTCCACACCTCTTCATTACTTTTGTCGAAAACTAACAAGTGCATTTTATCCATCACTCTTGCTTTCGAAATATCATTGCCTTTAATTTGTCCATCCTAAGCTAATATGATGTAAATTTTTCCGTTAATATTACATTAAATAATTTTAACAAATTATCCTTCTTCCTCGGAAGTCCTACCTTTTAAACATTTTGGTTTGTTTTGCCATTAAGCAAACGTTGTTCCACATCCTCATCAACTTATATGAATAAATTACAATTATACTTATGATCATACAAATATTTTAAAACACAAATTAAAGATACCCAAATTTGCACGGGAGCCCACCAATTAAAAAAACCTATGATGGGGGGAATCCCTAAAATTACATAAGGGCGAATAAAATTGGGGGAAACAAATTAAGGTTTCAATTACCTTTCGAAATAGACACGAGAAGAACTCTCTACCAAAGTTAGCATCAATTCGAGCAACTTGAACCAATCCAATCTTTTCACTATGGTATTTTAAAACATTGAGGTTCATATGCACTCACTCACCCATGTAATTATTTTAAATGTTTTCGTCAATTTGAAGAACCAATTCCACCGCACATCATTTTCATGTGATTTGAGTTGTTAATTTTGTAGGAAATGTATATTGAGGAAGAAGATTGAGTAAAATTTTAAGGGAACAAATGTTATCGTTGGGGAACAAATCCATATTTTGTTATTACAAATTCTCCCTACGACGTGACATGAATATCCATGATGCATTTGATATGTTAAAAAGCAAGTACTAGACAGAACAACACACGGTAGAACTACACAATACAAGATAAAACATCACTTAACAAATTTTGAAGGTATTGAACAACTTTTTGTCTTATACGATGTTTGAAGGACAAGAGTTTATTTTTGTATTTTAAATAAATTGGACTTGAGACCAAGTTATGTTGGAACAAAATGTGTTTAACATTGCCACCTTAAGTTTTGATGATAAAAAAGTATTAAAAGTTCAATTCAGATATGTTAATATTTGTTCAAGTGTGTAGGATGATAGACTAAAATCTATAAGTATTAAAACAAGTTATTGGTTATGGAAGAACAAATAAGAGCAGTGAAATTTACAATGGAAGCTTATGTTGCTAATCTGAGTCTGAAGACCATCAGAGTCTGAAGACAACGAGAGTCTGAAGTTCATCAGAGTTCGTAGTCAAGAACCTGAAGCTAGTTATATTTGGTTATTTGAAGACACAAGTTTACTGAAGGAATAGAAGCCTAGAGCAACGGCTATTTCAGAGAAATTAGAAGGCATTGGATGCTTATCCACTGAAGAGTGCAAAAAAAGGACAATAATATAATTGTACAACCACTACTCCACTACTTCACTCTTGTCTGCACATAGTACAAGCTACACTTGTGTCTACGCTAGTTAATTCTCCAAACAAGGAATGAATTTCAAATTATTCCCTCATAGGACATTAACAAAATCAAGCAACAGATCATTGATAATTTGATCAAGGTTCAACAACGACTCTTTGATGTGCTGGAAACTCTACAATGTCTCTTTCACATATTTATATAAAGGAGTGGAGACTTGAAGACTATGAGAGACTCTACAACGTTTTGATAGCGCCAAAACTCTGTTGAAATTGTTGTGCATCGTACACTTAGAATTTCTTATAAACTTTCATATCTTAGAAATTCTAGAGTCTTAAGAGTCTGATTTTAATTTATATTGTGAACACCACTGATAGTATATCAAGTGTTCAAACCAAACATCTTTATGTGTAATTTTGTTTGTTTAGAAGTCTCTTGCTTTTGTACTTGAGCATAAGAATTCTCTTGCTTGTGTGGTTGAGTATTTGAAGTCTCTTGCTTGTATGCTTGACCATTTGTAATCAAATATTCATTTTAGTGAACTCTCATTGGAAGTGCAAGGGGAACATGACTACTTTCGGATTGTGGAAGGGACATGTATAATTGTTTTGTGTCTTTATCTTCTCTCTCTTTATCTTTACTTTATCCACTGCATTAGACTCTGAACATTGCTTCAGAATCTGAACTCTATCAGACTCTAGACTATGGACTTAGTTCAAATAGAAGAAAAAAGTTAACACAATTCAACCCTCATTCTTGTATTTTTCTAACCTTCAAGTTATATTGTGGCTTAGTAGCAACAATTTTTTTAATTTTTATCCAGTCTCTTGCCCTCAAATTTGCCTTGTTCCTAAATAGTTTTAAAATTAAACACGTTACAATTGAAGTTATCATATTCAATCATTTATTTTTCAATTGATCAAACCCATTCTTAGAGAATCTGACATTGTTAGGCGAACATTTAACAATCATGTAATGTGAGTTTGGATCTGCTCCACTCCACATCTACTTGAGTTTCCCGATTAATTTAATTAATGCATGACACAATGCAAAATAAGTTTTAATGGTCAAGATTAAAAAAAGAAAATTAGTATTGAGTAAATGGTCACTTTAGTCCCTGACTCTGCACCTCGCTGTCACATAGGTCCTTGACCCATGATTAAATACAAATTAGTCCCTGAATGTGCACTTCTGTTATCAGTTTAGTCCCTGACATTAAACACTTTTGTTAACTGATGATGTGACAAATGTTTCGTGTTTATATGGTATATGACATGTCATAAGGACTAAAGTGAAAGTAGAAAATGGTCACTTTGGTCCTTGAACCAAAAATTAATATCTCCAAATTGAATCTCAAATCCCTATATCCCGAATTTAACCCCGAAATCTCTAGATCCATCAATCTCATCTAATTCCCTCTTTTGTTCAAAATCAAATCTTACATTAAACACCAAAACTGAGTCACATGATGATGAGTGTTGGTGCAAACTCGTCCCAACAAAGTGTTGCTCATTCGTCAAGAAATGGGTCATCTTCCTCAATGAAGTTGTCCTGAGCATATAGAATAAACAAGCATAAAACATTAAAATGGTCATTAAGGCCCCTAATTGTGCATACTTACTACCAGTTAGGTCCCTGACAGTAAACACTAACTGCACCAAAGTCCATGATGAACCATGATATTAATCATGAAGATAATGTTGTTGAGAATGATTTTCCTAACGACAATGACAGTTACCACTTTGAAGAACTAAGGAGCCCTATTAGAACCGATGATAAAAGTGATGGAAATGGAAGACAAGTTTTCCCTCGGTTTAAATCAAATGCAAAGTTTGTGTGGGGCTCTTCACGATCAACTACTTTTTCTGTGAAGAGTTCACCCCATTTCTTAAAGGCAAGGCGTGAAGCAGATTACTCACATAGCTCAATGCAAGACAATAATCACTAGGTATGGAAAAAATTATGGAAAATGAAAAGTATTCCAAGACACATCCACCTTTCTTGAAAGATTCCACATGAAAAACTACCGGTAAAAAACGAACGTTTTAAAAAAGGAATAAGTAGTGATCCATTGTGTGTTCTTTGTGGGTAACATAATGAAACAATTTCACGCCTCTTTATGGAGTGACATTCGTCAAAGCAGATATGATTTGCTTCATCTTTAGGTGTGATATTTAATTCACATGATTCCAGGTACGCACCTTTTCATAAGTGGTTGTAGGAAAATAATATGGATGTCGACGAGGATATTATAGTCCATGTTTTGGCCTTGTGTTATGAGATATAGTGTGCTAGAAATAAGAAATGTTTTTAGGGGACTGGTATTGATGTGGCTACCACTGTTCAAAAGGCACAAAAATCTATTGTGAATTTTAAGATTGCAAGTACAATGTTGATGGAGACACTAAGTGGAGGTCCAATTTTGCCGATATCTGATGTTCATTGGACACCTCTTTTTAGTGGTTTCTATAAGCTTAATTTTGATGCAGCAAGTCCGATAGAAGGTGATAAGTAGGGTATTGGTGTTGTTGTGAGAGATAATGAAGGTGTTGTTGTTGGTGCTAGTTCCTGACAAATCTTTTCATTACCATATTCAAAGGTTGCAGAAGCTTTAGCTATGCAGAAGAGTTTGGAATTTGCGAAAGACATGTCTTTTCTGAATCTTATAGCAGAATCAGATGCTTCTATTGTGGTTTTAGCGTTGAATGCTCACCAACAATCTCCTAACTATGGTGACTCTATTATTCGAGATTGTATTAGTTTGAAGGGTAATTTTCGTAGTTTAAATTTTTTGCATGTTAAGTGTGAAGCCAACCAAGCTGATCATTACTTATCTAAATATGCTCTTAAAATTTAGATTACACATGGATGGAAGAAACTCCACCTTGTATTTCTGCATTCTTGACTTTTGATTTATTGTCAGACTTTCGTTAATGAATTTGTCTTTAACGTAAAAAAAAATCGGAAAGACGTGCAATCACACGCTCATATTTTCTCCAGTACTAATAAAATCAATACTAATTTGAGATTAGACCGGACCAAATTGATGGTTTACTAGTTTATGGTAAGAAAGAAGGCTTAACAGCACTTGGATCAGGTTTTGCTGCTGTAAAACAACATGTTGTTCTTAATCTCAACCGTTCATCTTAAATCAAACGGTTGAAATTGAAAACTGTGTGTTTTCAAGTAAAATAATCTCTACCATCCAGCTATGGTTAGACGGCCATCACGGTTACAGCACCCTGCTGTAACAGCAGGGAATCTCATTCCAAGAAAGCACCCTGCATTTCTGAACTGAAGCCTAAACCCTGGTTTGTCTCACACACATCTTCTCGCAAAATGGAACTCTCCGCCGTAACACTCGGCGGCAAGGGTTCATCACTCTCTTCCCCTGCCGTCTACGCCACCGCCACCGGAAAATCTCAAATCAAAATCGATTCCTCCGCACTCGATCGATTAACCTCACCACCATCCTCAAAGCAGAAAATCACCATCCCCGAATTCCTAACCCTAGATGAAACTCGCGCTTTCCTCATCGTTCTTCTCAACAAACTCCTCCTCTGCAACTCATCCAAAAACGTTGCATTATCGATTTCAGAATCGCTCAATTCGAGTCAAACGAGTTTTCGATTCGATGAAGAGTTTGACGTAACCGAAGATGAACACTCGTTGTTGATGAACAATGAGTGTGCGGCGTTGCTTGGGGTTTCCGCGGTTTTGGATCATCAATCAGCGGGTTTGTTAGGGTTTGCTGATGTAGCGGCGGCGTTTTCGTGTGAGGCGTTGAAGGCTGATGTGACGGTTTTCAATTTGATGGATTCTGGTGATGGACATAGTTCTAAGGAGGAAGTTGGTGTTGCTGGTGATATGAGGATTTTGCTTAATGGATCTAAGTTTGTTGGAAAGGAAAGTGTTCCTGAGGTTGTGAAAATTGTTAAAGTTCACGGGGTTATGAGGGAGAAAGCGAAATCGGTGCATTCAAGGATGCGTGTGGAGTTGAATTCGGGACATAAGTTGGGGAAATTGGAGCTTGGGAGTGAGCATACTGTGTGTGATGTGCTGTTTCCTTTGGCAATGGCATTGAGGGAATTGGGTGAGTGTAGTTTTGCTCGTGCCAAAAGTAATTTGTTGTCGATTGGTAGCGATGATTTGAAATCGAGTCTCGGTGAAATCTTTGGGAAGCAGTGTCCAACTGATGCTAGTTTGGTTAGTAGTTTTAATGAGTCTTTTAAGTTGTATTCTGGTAGGGTTTATGATAATTTTGCGCATGAAATCAATGTGTTGTTTGGGCTTGTGTGGAAAATTGTGGCGTGGGAGCTTGCGACGGCGTATGCTGTACTTGAGGCTGCTGATTTGAGTGGAAAGATTGGAAATGTTGGGGAAAATGGAGAGAATTCCAAAGTAGAAAAGAAGAAGAAGAAAGCTGTTTTGGGGAAAGGAACTAGTTCGATTTTGGCGTTGATCAAGGAAAGGCTGTCGAGTGAAAAAAAGAGTGATGTAGAGAATTTGCGGAAATTGGAGAGTTGGGTGGCTGATTTTCTATCATTTTTGGATTTAGCTAAGCCTGAATTCAATGAATTTTTATTGAAAGTAAAGGATGTTGTCGAAAGCAATGAAAGCAGAAGATTGCCCAAGATTCCTAAGGTGATTTTATTGATTCTATTAGGGATAAGATCAAATGCGTTACTTACGCATGCTATAGTTCTCTTAACTTTATCACTTTTTTCTGTAGACAAATAGAAACCATGTTTGAACATTTTAATTGATTATATATCTACTCAATGGATTTGTGCACTGTAACGAGCTTTAAAAAACCATTCATTAAAAGGGTTGGTTATTCATATGGTTGTTGAATAGGTGCTTAGATTTTCCATTTTATGAAATAGTTAAGTTTGACTGATAAGCTTGTATCTTATTATTATGGTTTGTCTAGTTATAAAGTCAGAATGTAGAAAACAATCATGTTAGTGCTATTTATATATATTGTAATTGAATTTCATGATAGGTTGTTTTTAATATAACTGTGTATTAGTAGTCTCTTATGAGTCTAGCCTACAGATGCTCTAACAAATTATTTACGTATACTCTTTAGTTTGACAACCTTGGCGGAGTTATAATCTGATCTGGTATGACACGAGTGATAATTTTCATTGTTAAAATCATATTTCAAGGAATCTTGTACAAGGCGTTACTGTTAATCATGTATGTATGTGTGTGTGTGTGTGTATATATATTCTAACTTTTACCTAATGTAATGTGGAACTGGTGTTCCTTTTTGAACTTGCGTTTTAAGGCATTTAATTTAATGTGTTGTCTGTAGATGATTGAATTTTTTTATATGTTAGTTTCTACTCCTGGTTGGGATGCATTGTTGGTAGTCTTACATTGAGTCTCACAATATGAAAATATCAGGGAACACGTGATTTTGCTAAAGAACAAATGACAATTAGAAAGAAAGCTTTTTCAGTAATAGAAGAAGTTTTTGAGAGGCATGGTGCCACAGCCTTGGATACACCTGTCTTTGAATTACGAGAAACTCTTATGGGAAAATATGGAGAAGACTCAAAGTTGATTTATGATCTTGCTGATCAGGTATTATTGCTTATTCACTTCTTGACTAGTTGAGTTGATTTTAAGAATATTGGAAGAAAAAAAAAAACTCACAGCATTCAAATAAGTGAAAAAAAAAATTGTTACCAAAAAAAAAAAGTGAAAAATTTGAATATTTTTGCTCTGTATAATTTTTCCTTCTGATATTTCTGATCATGTTCATGAATCTAGATTTCTTATTTTAAACCAGACCGCCATTAAGGATTGGTTCAAACCAAATCCATAGTTATAGTTGAATTTCAGCTCATTCTAACTGGTAATCAACTTGTTTGACAGGGTGGAGAGCTATGTTCTTTGAGGTATGACTTGACAGTTCCATTTGCTAGATTTGTAGCTATGAATGGTCTGACATCTTTGAAAAGGTACCAAATAGCTAAAGTATACAGAAGGGACAACCCATCTAAAGGAAGATACCGTGAATTTTATCAATGTGACTTTGATATTGCTGGTCCAGCTGAAAAAATGGCTCCAGATTTTGAGGTTGTTAGAATTTTGACTGAATTGCTTGATGAGCTGAACATTGGGGATTTTGAGGTAAATGTTTATAACATCCCTGCTACAAAAAGTATTGGTTTTCTGAATTTGTAGAATTATTTAGACTTTTTACCGAGTTCATGATTTGATATTTCTATAATCGTTATTTTTCATGGTCTGTCTATATGTATTTTGATGAGCGGTTACTAACATAGCACAATATCAGAATATGTATTTAGTATATGTGCTGGGCTTATAGGTTTCATTATACATTTGAAGTTCAACCTGAAGTGCCATATTTATCGGCATCAGGTCATCAGAATACCTGCTGGCTGGTTGATGAGTTTTTGCAATGTCTTGCTAAATCTATTTGATTTTAATCAACCTGTCTCATGTGCTACAGTTTAACCTTGTTATCAAGTCTTTGTCATGTCAATTATCAGATTACCTGCTGGTGATGTGATCTTTCAGTGATATTGTTAAATGTTACTGGTTCACTCATCCCAGCTTATTTGCTATAATTTAACCTTTCAATGTCATTCATTTGGATGTGCCTGCTGATTGAGTTTTGCGGGCACCCATGATCTTGTTAAATGTGACTAGTTTACTCATTCAAACTTATCTGCTATAATTTAACCTTATAATATCATTCATTTCAATGTGTCTGGTGATTGACTATACTTTTCTGATTTAGCTGTTAAATTTCACATCCAATAATGTATTCAAATTATATTTTGTGTTTCATTACGATATTTCTGTTGTAATTTTTTTTGTTTCCCAGGTAAAGTTGAATCATAGAAAGTTACTGGATGGCATGATGCAAATATGTGGAGTACCTCCTGAGAAGTTTAGAACTATATGTTCAAGTATTGATAAGTTAGACAAACAATCATTTGAACAGATAAGAAAAGAAATGGTGAGGGCATACATTGTTTGTTTCTATTCCCTTTGTTATTAATTTTATTATGATTGAACGGACCAATTTTGTTGTGCTTAAGCTGTTCATTGTGTTTTACATTTTGAAAGATGTAGGCTTATATTTTTATACTCGTTTTCTAAATACTTATAATTTATGCTTTATCAATGGTAAATAGTTTGATTTAGGGATGAAATTTAAGTTGGTGCCTTAGCATTCTTTTGGTAAATATAGTTGCATGATTTGTTGCGGATGGAAACACCTTTTAGCTGGTTACTTACTTCACATATACATTTTCTATTGCCTTGTCTTCATTTTTGAGCAAATATCTGGAATCTGGATTGCATCACTTTGCTAATAACCTGTATGTTTTCAAATGTTGGACTGGATTAAATGGAAATGATTCATTGAATGCATCAGACTGAGTGTTTATCTTTCAAGTATATTGCATTACACTGGCTTATGATTTTGAGACATACGAAAGTTGTTGCCTTTTAGAATTCAGTTTTTCTATCATGTGCAAATTTTGCACATGTTAAGAAGTTCAGTAAGTTTGCATGGGAACCTGTGCATTTTATAGAAAATGTATAACTTTAATAATTGTTGTTTCTCAATAAAAAAGTTGCTACTTTTAGTTGCTTTAACATGTGCAATATTGCACATAACAAACCCTTTAGAATATGTCCGACACAATTCGCTGTAACATTATTACAATAAATTAACTCTTAACTGTTAATATTGGGAAGTTATATTTTGCAACACCGTGATTTCTTATCTTTAGTAATGTGGTTTTTACTGACTTTCATGCTGTAGGTGGAAGAGAAAGGATTAACTGCTGAGACAGCTGACAGAATTGGAACTTTTGTTAAAGAGAAAGGACATCCTTTAACATTGTTATCGAAACTTAAACAAGAAGGCAGTGCTTTCTTAGAAAATGCTGGATCTGTTGATGCATTGAATGACCTGGAAATTTTATTCAGAGCTCTGGATAAATCAAAACGCCTTGATAAGGTTGTATTTGACTTGAGTCTTGCCAGAGGTCTTGATTATTATACTGGAGTTATATTTGAAGCTGTTTTTAAAGGGGGTGCTCAGGTAATTCTCGTGTCTTTATGTTCTTTTCATTCTGAAATGTTTCTTGTTTAGTTCCTTCATTCTTTGAGGGGAAAAATTCATTATATCTGCCCGGATATAGTGGATGTTCACTGTCTTGTTAAACTCCAGATGCAACAAGCTAGACCCATTTTCACAAGTTGGTTTAAAACATGCTAGTCTAACACAAGATATAATGAAGGATTAACAGTTCTTTTTTGGATTAAACCAAAGGAGCTTTCACACTCAAAACAAGGTTGAAAAGAGATTAATTAAATTAATGGAAAGACCAATTTAAAATTTAAGTCATATCAGACAACAGAAGCTTTAGATTTTTTAGGCGGATATATTAACTTTAATCGGAAAGTTCTTGTATGAAAGATTGTGAATTTAAACATTGTTAATGGTTTGACCGGTCAAGATAAATAGGAGGTAAGAGAATGTGATTTAAGGTCCAATTCTTGGTTTTATAGGTTTTCTGTACAGATAAGCTCCTAAATTAGGATTTAGTTTTTAATGGATTTTGCGTAGAATTTAAGAGCTGACTTGGTTTTTATGCTGCAATATTTAACCATTGAAACAATTGAGACAATAATTATGCTGCCTATTCAACCATTGAAAGTCAGCATTTTTTCCTTTTCATATTGAACATGTGCCAAAATGACTAACATTTACCTATTTAAAAAAGATGAAGGACCAAAATAAATCTAGTAGAAATTAAATTCCATCTAATAGACATTGCAACAAAATTCTCATCTAAATCCAAATGAACACCAGTCTTTTATAATCATAATCTAAAAGTCCCTACCGCCTCTACTGCAACTTTATTGTCATCGCCCACATAGATGAATCTTTCAGTATCACTTGGCAGACGACTCCACATGCAACCCTTTCTTTTCATGCCATGGGGTGTATTTAGAACAGTCCTTCATGTGTCCTGTTTTCTTGCAGATGAACATGTGGACTCCTTTGGTTGTTCCTCTGCCTTCTCGTTTTGAGAAGAATTTCCGTCAGTCCTTTTCCTTTTCATTTTGTGAGCTGGTAGTCAAGTGAGCACTTTCAGTCTTTTCCCTCTTCAGCATCTCTTCCTCTTGCACACAGTGAGATATAAGCTCATTGAGGGGCCATTTGTCCTTCTGAGTATTGTAACTCACTTTGAATTGCCCAAAGTGTGCAGGAAGAGAAGTCAAAACCAAGTGCACAATCAACACGATTCCTTATTTTCACCGGCACATGCAACCCCTTCTTTTCACGTCTCCATTGGATTTATGGCAAAAAGCCTCTCGGCAATAATCTGAATCACAAGCATATTGTCTCTTATCTTCATCTGAAGAGTATTTGAAGCATTAGGAGTACCGGTTGATGAACAATCACACGCCACTAGTGCCCGTTACTCGTCTCTATATCTTTGTGTTTCAGATTACTACCAAAAGACTTTTAGCCATGGATCTAGTTGTTATACTACCGCTCCCAACTTTGCTGCTCAGATTAACAACATCCCTATGTTGATTGGGATGCAATTCAAGTTTATGAAGGAATCTGTTGATATTGTTCTTGGATGCATGGACTTAGATTTATCCCTGAGCAAAAATGCCTGACCGCCACTGCTTAGAACCCAAATGAAGCAAAATTGAAAAAATGGGACCGATTCAATTGTATGTGCTGCATGATTATCAAAAGGTTCATACCTGAAATGATTAAGGGCTCAATTACAGAGAATACAAGTGCCAAAAAATTCCTTGAAACCATAGCGCAATGAATTATAAAGGTAAAGGGAACATAAGGGAGTATAGTATGGAAATGGCCAATCTCGCCTCAAAACTCAAGGCAAAGAATTACTCTACGGTTTCAAAGAATTTCTTAGCACTTTCACTTTGTAATTGAGCCCCTAATCATTCCAAGTATGGATCTTTTGATAATCATGAGGCACATCCGATTGTATCGGTTTCACTTTTCCAATTTTGTTTCATTTGAGTTCTCAGCAGTTGCAGTGGGGAGTTTTTTTCCTCAGGGATAAATTCAAATCCATGCATCCAATAACTATCTCCACATATTACTTCCAAGACTTGAATTTCATCCCATTCGGCACAAGGTTATTGATAAATCCGGTCAGCAAAGCTGGGAGCCAGCAACAACTGGATCCATGGCGAAAGTCTCTTAGCAATAATTTAAAACACAGATATATGGATGAGTAACGAGCACTTGTTGGCCTGTAGTTCTTTCTCAATCAGTACTCTGTCATGGATCCAATGGAGTCGTGAAAGAAGGGGTTGCATGTGCCGGTGAAAATGAGTTGTTTGATTGTGCACTTGGGTTTTGGCTTCTCTCCCTGCACACTTTGGGCAATTCAAAGTGAGTTACAATACTCAGAAGGACCAATGGTTCCTTGACGAGCTTATGTCTCGTTGTGCAAGAGGAAGAGATGTTGACGAGGGAAAAGATTGAAAGTGCTCACTCGACTACTAGCTCTCAGAATAAAAGGAAAAGGAATGCGGAAAACTCTTCTCAAAACAAGAAGGCAAAGGAACAACCAATGGAATCCATATGTTTCTTCTGCAAGAAAACAAAACACATGAAGAACAATTGTTCCAAATACACTACATGGTGTGAAAGAAGGGGTTCCCTGTGGAGTTTTCTGCCAAGTGATGCTGAATGATTCATCTATGTGGGCGATGACAATAAAGTTACAGCAGCTGCTATAGGGACTTTTAGATTATTATTAAAGACTGGTCTTCGTTATTTAGTTGAGACTTTTGTTGCACTGTATATGAGACATAATTTAATTTCCTCTTTCGGACAAATCTGGTTATGCTTGTTCTTGTTCATTTAGAGATAGTAAAGTTAGTCTGTCCTGTTTTTTTGTTAAAGAGTCCCAAATTGGATAAGGTCTGAGCATGACTTTATAAGTGGGGGCAATCCTCACCTTACAAGCAGGTTTAGTTAGGCTCCTCCGAAATTCTAAGAAATCTTAAAAAAGGAACCAAACATATATAAGTGAAAGAGAAAGGATGAAAAATATATTTTAGCCTAATTTTTACTAATTCTTTGATAGCTCGACTTGTACTTCGAGATGGGATATAGTCAAACTTTGGTAAATTGGTTGTTCAAAGAAGAGGTCTAAGTTTAATAACCTACCTGCATTCCTAAAATTTCAATGACTTTTCTTTCTCTGTTGTGTGGCATATAAATTTTAAACTTCTAATGTAGCAAAACATGTTATGCAGGATAGTGGTTAAACTACTTTAGCACCTTTCCTCTATCTGATCAGTAAATGAGAAACATGATGCTAAGAATTTCTTTTTGTATGGTTGAAGTAGTGCATGTTCTGTGCATGCTATATTGTAGAAAAAGTTCAGTGATCAGCACTTATATTAACTTGAAATAGTAGATGGAGGGTAGTCAAATCACTACAGGTAGAGGAAGGCCTAGGATAATTATTAATAAAAATTAGAGATTAATGAGTTTGATAGAAATATGGTATTTGATAGAATATCATGGTGTCGGTTGATCCATATAGCCGACCCCTCTTAATGTGATAAGACATGGTTATTGTTGTTGTAGATTGGGATGGGTCTCAACACGATTTTCTGATCATTTTTCTGCAATTATGTCTTATTCAGAAAGCATATGATTATATGTATGAAGTAAATTCAAATCCTTGATTCTTGAGAGTGGCTGGCTTATGGCAGTCAAGTTTTTGCATTGCATATACCCTCCTCTCTTAGTTTCATTTACATAGTTTTTATTGAAATCTTTTGCTTATATGTAGTGATGGATTTATGGTTTTTACACAGGTTGGTTCAATTGCTGCTGGTGGTCGATATGATAACCTGATAGGGATGTTTGGTTCGAAGCAAGTTCCAGCAGTTGGTGTAAGTCTGGGAATCGAGAGAGTATTTGCCATAATGGAGCAACAGCAGAAAGATCAGAACCAGGTGATCATAATGCTTGATATCTAACTTTTGTAGTTTTTTTTATGTCAAAACAAAGAAATATCCCTTGATTATTCTGGGTATTGAATCCCATTTTAACACAATTTATTTTCTAATCCTAACTGCCATTACATAATTGTATCACTAGTTACTTCCTAAACCATATCCTCCATCAGACAGATACTCCTGCTGTTTCTTATACTGTCTGGTTGATGACTTGATTCATCACCAGGGATCTAATCAGGATGTTTGCAGTTGACTTTTGGCTATTTTCTTTCTTTCTTCTTTTTGTTGCGCTGTTTTAGTGTTGAAGTGATGATAAAACTGATCTTAGTTGTTTCCTTATTAATTTGGGAACGTCCTTGTTATATTATTGCCTAGACAGATGAACCAACTGTTTTCCTTTTTATAATCTGTTGTTTTTGTTAGATGGCTCGACCAACCAAGACCGAAGTCCTAGTGAGCATATTAGGGAATGATGTAACACTAGCTGGAGAGCTAGCTGGTGAACTGTGGGATGCTGGAGTAAAAGCAGAATTTTTGGTCAACAAAAGAAGACCAAAGCACTTTGACTATGCAAAAGAATCAAGAATCCCTTGGATGATACTTGTTGGTGAGCAGGAAATAAAAGAAGGCACGGTGCAACTGAAAAGCCTCGAGTCAGGTAATGATGTAAACATAAACATCCCTAGAGAAAATTTTGTTGAGGAACTTCGGAAACGGTTAAACCCATAAGCCACCGTGGTTCCTTTGTTTCTTGTACTCTAGTTGAAGGAGTATTGGTTTTGCTAACATTTGATGTTTCATATTCATTTATCAAATTTAGTTGAGAGAATAGCTTATGAAGATATTAAGTCTGTTTTTGTTGAAAAAGATATTTTGTTGTGGAGTAGACTAATTAAACTTTGGCTCCAACCTAAAACTGTTCCGTTGTGGTTTATATGTGTAAATTGTAGGGCGTGTCTCCTTTTTTTTATATTTTCCTCCAATATGCTTATGGTTTTATACCCCTCCATTTTTACAAATTACTTTGAATTCAAACAAATTTAAAATAAGTCGAATGAATATAATCACCGCGAGAGGGTAATTCCTGTGCTTATTGGCTTGCCAAGCAAGAGGCTGCTTCTGCCAATGGAGTCATTTAGTTGCTACTTTATAATTCAACATGATGTCCTAGCAACACACTCTTTAATACTCTTATTGGTTAAAATTTACCAGGATCCCGCCAAATCATGTCAGCCCTGTATAAATTTGGGAGGGCATATATGAATTTTAATCAATAAAAGTGAATGTTTAAAAGTGTGTGTTGCTAGTATAATACTTCAATATTTGTGTCATGTTGCTGTATCTTTGAGTTCACAAGTCGTTCGTGCACTTCAACATTTGTGTCATGTTTGCGTATCTGAGTTCCCGTGTCATTCGCGCTGTAAAAAGAGTAAATAAATTGGAAACAATTTAATTTAAAGTAACATTCGAATATGCAAATTATCATGACATAAAGATACAAACTTCCATGATTTTTAGTGAAGTTCTCATAATCATGTATAAACTAGGCCAAAACCCAAGGTTACAAAAGAATGCATGAACACTAACTGTCTCATTCAAAACCTTATTAAGAGATTTATTGGGATAAAATTATGGTGCAAGAGAAAAGAGTATAGTGCAAAACAACCAAAGCGACAAGAAAGTACATACACAGATTAATGAAATCTATATTGAGGAAGACTGTTAATTAACATCCCTAGTGATCTTTTTTTTTTTGGTCGAATCCCTATTGAACTTAGAAGGAATAGAAGAATGACACCATTGCATACCACTTATGTGAATTTCCTAAGAAACTATTTTATCAGCTCAATAGTTTTCTTCATTGAAAATGTGTGGGATAGTAATAGTAAAATTCATAATTACTGCAAGCAATTAAACCATCTAGTTCTTAATTTCCATAGAATGGTGCACTGATTTTGAAAAGTAGTAACAACAATTTGAGGATCAGATTCAATCCAAAGCATGTGCCAACATCTGTTGTAGGCAATCTCAATAGCATGCATAACATAAAATATTTCAGCATGAAGAGAGGTATTAATATCAAGGTTGACTCCCATAAAACAACAACAATGCTAGTGGGCAGACATCCCCTGCATATACGCCAAATCAGATGTTTGACCTTGGGCGGAACCTTAAGTCGCCAAATGTCTCGCCAATTATCCGGTCTGTGGAGGTGAGAAACATCAACCAGCTCTTGAACACACAGTCTGTAAGCACTTCACACTGTATAACAACCATTCTTCTCAGCTTTCCAAACAGGCGATCAGTACGAACTTGATCATACAAAGGCGTGTTCAAAATGGTAGCAGCAATGTCATTGTTAAAAACCTGTCTAATAATAGGCGCATTCCAAACCTTTCCATGCTCAGACATCAAACTTTGAACTTTAAGATCACGGATATGGGAGCCCCCCGCTATATTGTCGTCAATAGACTCACCATTAGACAGCTAGGGTGCATCAACAATTGTAATTGTCGCTCCGGAACCAATACTCCATCTCATTCCACCACGTACAATAAAACGGGCACGCATAATGCTACGCCACACATAACTCAGATTATGACCAATAGTGGCATTCAAATAGGATTTAGACGGAAAATACCGAGCTTTGAAAATACGAGAAACGAGAGATTGCAGTTATGTAATGAACTTCCAACCTTGTTTTCCCAACATCGCGAGGTTGAAAGAAGAAAGATCCTTGAAGCCAAGGCCACCATGATTTTTATGCATCGACAAATTTTTCTAATTTAACCAATTAATACCTTTGTGTCTAATTCGACCGTGACCCCACCAAAAAGAGTTCATCATTCTTTCGATAGTTGTAATCAACGTCGATATAGCAAATGAAAGAGACTCGTGACATAGGAAAGAATGGATTGGAGAATATACTTGATCATAACTTCCCGACCTGCTTTAGATAGACATTTATTACTCCAAGATTTGATTCTTTGCATCATGCGGTCCTTAATATAAGCAAAGGGGGTTGTCCTATCCCGTCCTATCATGGAAGGCATACCTAGATACTTACCGGTACCCAAAATAGCTCGGACCGCCAAAATGATTTGATTCTTTGCATCATGCGGTCCTTAATATAAGCAAAGGGGGTTGTCCTATCCCGTCCTATCATGGAAGGCATACCTAGATACTTACCGGTACCCAAAATAGCTCGGACCGCCAAAATGTTAGTGATGTTATTCTTCAAGTCATCTCTCACATTCCTACTATAGAAGATTTCAAACTTTGGTAGACTAATTGCTTAGCGAGACACCGCCTCATAAATATTTAGAATATTTTTTATAACATGAGCTTGACTCTCCTCCGCTTTGAAGAAAAGGAAGCAATCATCTACGAACAAATGATGAGAAATCGAGGGAGCCCGCGACAACTAGTCATTTGATTCTTGATTTTATGATTTTATTTAATTGTCGTTCAGATTTTTATGGCAGAATTTATCAATTATACACTTTTTCAATTACTTATAAAACTTTAAGTTTTTTTTTTTTTTTTTAAACAAACTTTTGTTGCCTATAATAATAGATTCATCCTCTCTATTTGTCTATTTGGAAAATTCAATTTTGTTTTTTTAAACAAACTTTTGTCACCTATAACAATGGATCTTTGATGAGTAGAAATTCTCAAGTATAGAAATAAACACCGATCATGTCAACTTTTTTCATGTACTGTATATCACACAAAGAACCCAGTTTATGAAATCAATCCAACACCAATGTTGAAGGGATAGAAATTAGAAGGTTACAAACTAAAGAAGAAAAATACAAATAATATAAATGAATTTTCTACAGGCTTTTAATCAAGACTCATAATATCATCCAAGGGCCACTACATTTTTTCTAATGATGATAATGATTCATGTGCAATATAAGTATAAATACAATTTCTATTCTTGCATATACTAGTGTATATGAAAATCTAGTTATATTCCCCGTCCCAAAAAAGTAATACTACAAATCAAATTATAACATTCATATTCCATCCGGTGGATTCGTGTCGATGACTTCTCGTGTTAATAGTTGCTAATTTTTAGACCGTTTCACTGCTACAACTTCATGTTCAAGACAAGTTCCTCTGACGCATTATAGCTTCTATCTTTTCAACATCTTCCGGGGCGTCGACACCATGGGCCTCATGGTCAACCTTTATTACCTGTAACACAACATCTTTACAAGTTAAAATCAAAAGTACACAACATTGATATGAATGGCCATGCTACATCAGAAGGTTACTTAAACTCGGTTATCAGCTATCTGACTATGATTTTATGAGTCTATAGTAGCAATAAGCTTGGTGTAAATTATACAAGACTATTTTATGAAATGTATCCTATGCTATGAAACACATAATCCAACATGAACACCGCGTCACAGTTAATGTTTTAAATCTAGGCACTGGAACCGTGATGACTGAGGATTAGGATTAATTCATTAACATTCTAAAAACAAAGTTATGGTTAGAATAATGACCCTGACAAAAACGAGTAGAATACTAAGAAGAATCAGTTACAATGCAATCTAACATAAATAATAAATAATCCTAATAAAAGAAGAATCATGTATTTTATAACTATCCTTCAAAAAAATATGTATTGTATAACAACTAATAAGTCAAATGATAATGAGCCTTACAAAAATTATAAGAGGCATCATTTTACCAATCGTATCAAAAAGTAAAAGATCTAATCTAGAGTTAGGAGTTAAAAATGTCCGGCCAAGAGCAGATGTCTGAACCAAAACTTCTTTTTTAATTGAACAACCTCAAGAGATGTATGACACGTATATAAGATGTGTCCAAGTGTCGGTGTTTGAAATGTGCCAGACACATCAACAACTATACTTTGGAGAGGTGTACGTGCTTCAAAGATGCCTAAGGAATCCTAAGACATTCATAAAGGGGAAGTTCTGCGATTTTCCGCCCCACATTTTCATGCAGATTCCTATCACTCAGAAAATTTGTAACTCTAATACAGTTGTGTAGAACACATCCAACTACACCTCAAAACAATATTTTTGGAAGCTTATAATTAGCCAAGTATTCCACTTGAGAAGGATTTCAAGATTTACTGCGGCATAAGCTGCAGAGAACATGATAGGGATGATAAAAAATCTAATCCACCAGAATAGACACTACATGTTCAGTTCTATAGGCAGATAATTTTTTTGGTTGGTATCATTGATTGCTAAAAGCTATAAAGCATTTAATTGACTATCAATGAACCAGAAGATGAATTGGCTTTGGATAAACCTAGGATTTGAATGATATTGATTTGACTAAGAAAAGGAGATTATATAAGGTCAACTGAAAGTATTCAAGTAAAAAACTGAAATATTTGACGAGGTATAAAAAACTCAGTACCTTCATCTTATAGCCGTTCTCAAGGACTTTAAGCTGCTCCAAATCCTCCTCAAGTTGCAATGGAGTAGGTTTAAGATCTGGGTATATCTTTAGAAACTTCGTATCAAAGCTCTGGCAGATCCGTAAACGAAGAACTATTAATACACAAAGCAACAGATAAACTTTGAGCAATAATTGTTATAACGGCCAATTAAAGGAATTTGACATTTGTACCTGAATCCCAAGATGAAGCAAATAAGGGAATTGTTGATTGACCTTTCCTGACCTGTTGCAAGTATGCAGACACTTATCCAGCTTTTTCAAATGTATACTTTAAATAAAATATTGAAAACAATTTCACAAGATGTCTGGTAAATGACAGAATAATTAAGGGTATGTATCGGAGCTGTATTTTGGATGTCTTAAATTTGAAAGAGCGTGATAAATGATCATATAATAATTAAAATACACTTAATTCATTTTTAAAAACATGTGTTTTCAATTTAAAAAAGAAAAGTAAGCCGTCCCCTCCAACATCATCCATCCAAACGTACCCAAAGACTCAAATTCAGAAGATTTAATTATTTCTAGCTTACTTATTGAATGGGATTAATCCTCGTGAAAAATAGATTGCATAACCACGATTATCAACCACACATTTGACTCTGTTTGTATCATGTGCATCTTCAGGCTTTAAAGCCGTAACTGCAGTGCTGAACACTGCATCTGGAGCTGCCTGTAAGGAGCAAGATAAATTACAGTATTAGTAGAATAATATACAACATTGAGATATGAATGATAATAATTCCTTTTGGCCATAACATGAGATATGAATGATAATAATTCCTTTTGGCCATAACATTATGACACTTGGATGAAAAGAACCTGATGCTATTTCAAATGAGCAGTTTAAAAAAGTTGATTAACCTGTTACTTAAGAGTGAAAGTGCACATAATAATTACAACTTAAAGCAAATAATCATTAATGTTTTGCTTGTAAACTTTTTTTTTGTGGTATGAAAAGAACTTATTTTATTTTATTTTATCAAATCTTACCTGCAAAGCTTTGACAACACCGTCTATTATTTCAGGTTCAATAAGTGGCTCGTCACCCTGTATGTTTACAACTATATCATATTTTCTCCCAAGCTTCTGTAGGGCTTCATTGCAGCGCTCAGTACCTAATATTCAAAACATAGTGTGTTAAAACATGCTGGAGAAAAGAAGTGAATAGCTAAAATGCTAATGATACGCTGACCATTTGGGCAAGACTCTGATGTCATTATGACATCTGCACCGAATTTCCGACAGCAGTCAGCAATCCTTTCATCGTCAGTTGCCACAACTAGAACCAAAGAAAATCACCAATTAGAGCTCAAAGAAGCAAGCCAGATATACACATGCCCATTAAGCAAATACTAAAATGTGAAACTGTATATTTTGTTGTTGAAAAAACAGTAGAATCCTAGTAGCTGTAACAATCAAAGGTAAATAGTAAATAGGCAAATATTCCAACAAATTTTATACATCAATCGGCGTGCGTACAGAACCACAGGCCAAACCAAATCAAGGTATTTTTTAATTGTAAAGAAAGTCAGACAGAAAATCAAAGCCGTTAGATCATGAAAATTTTGGGTATTTTTTGCCTTCAATAGCATAACAAGAGGTTTTACAAGCATGAACGAAGATGCCAACAGTATAAGCTGAAATGAAACGTAAGCAGTCTACTCATCCAGTTATAGTTATAAACGGGCACGTCTATAAAAAATTTCGCTCTGTTCAAATATGCCCCTCAGAAGCAACACATGTTGGACATGCATTTGAAAACAGATATTAAACTGTGGTTTACTCTTGAAGCAAAACTCTCCGTATATCATATTTAGGATTTTACAGCCAAGTGCATGAAATAGTGCTTGGTCCAAGATTCATATTTAGAGGCATGTATCCCTATGTCATGCTCAGAGATTATTCCAAGTCAAGTTTATATATTAAAGTTATTTAAGCCAGATTGAAGGAAGATCATACTGATAGACCTACCTAGATGATCCAATGAAGCTGCCAGCTTTGCGCTTTCCCATGTTCTCTGCAAAATTCAGCTCATTGTAGGTAAACCACAACATTGTTTTATCAAGTCATACTGAAAGTTTCTATTTCTAATCAACTGACAACTATAAAATGTAAAAACCAAGTATTTAGTAGTGTATGTTTGATTGAGATTCTGTTTTACATAGAAATGAAACAGATTGTCTAATCAGATTTTTATTGAGAAATACTGAAAGTTTCTATTTCTAATCAACTGACAACTATAAAATGTAAAAAACATCATATCTATGTAAAACAGAATCCCCCAACAATCATTTCATTTCAGTTCAATAGATATGATGAAAATCTGTTGCTACAATAACATATTGTTTGGTGACAAAATTTTGTGCAGCAAAATTGATTTTGATGTAAGCAACAATTTCTACCATTTCCTTTGTGTTTAGGACGACGATGAATCAAGTGTAGAGAATGCACAATGAATCACTCTTCAATGAAGAGCAACCAGATGCTAGAATTTTGTCAGAATAATGAAGAGTCCCTTATTCTGAGTGGGAGCACCTTTGCATATGGAAGATTCATATAGTACAGGGGAGATGACGGTTCGTCGGAAACCATCAAATCCTAGGGAAGTGACTCTTGAATTGTGATGGTGCAGCCTCAAATCATGGACACCATGCAGTATATAGGGGCATGGCATGATTAGAGATGACAAAGGTTATTTCGTTGTCGGGTTCACTACACAGTTAGCCAGTTTGGCAGTGTTGCATTATTTATGGACCACAATGTAACAGGTTCTCTCTAACTCCAAGATGACAGTATAGCTGATTACATAATGGGTTTTTTTTTTTTTGTCCAAGTCATTAATGAGGAGTTTAGTTTTTCCCATTACAAAACTGATTTATGGTATGAGGACTGCCCTGCCTCACTTATAAACACTTTTTCAAGCGTGGGGCTCTTAACTCAACTAACGAAACTGGTCTTAAAAGTGATGGGTGCCTTTCTTTATAAACTCTAATCATGTCTTATCTTTCAATGTGGGACTTGGTTCTTCCAAATTCCAATAGATACAGTTTCAAAATTTATGCAAATTACAGAAAAGGTCAATTCAGTTATAAAGTGGATCAAATTTTCGGACTAAAATGACAATTTATTCAAATTCAGAAACAAATCGAGAGAGGAGGAAGTGAGGGACCTGGATCATAGGCTTGCCAAGAATATGAACAAGAGGCTTTCCTTCAAACCTCGATGAAGCAAATCTCGCAGGTATAATGCCTACGACTCGGCTACGGAATTTATTGAATCGATTCAGATAAGCACGAGCACCAGCTGCAGCTGCAATTGAAACAACTCCAACCAAAATGCCATGGATGATCCATGTCTTCGAGTTGTTGGAAGAAGTCGAAGGTGAGGAACAAATTGCCATGGAGAGAATGTGAGAGTGGCAAAGTGGACAATGGATTCAGATCTGTTGTCTTCTGTTATATGAATTTCCCATGTTTTTGAGCCACACTATATTAGAACATGAACAAAACTGGATCCAGAGAAGAAAAAAATTAATTTAATAATAAAAAAACGCAGATGTCAATATTAACGAAATATTTTAACGTCGGATAATATTATAATGATATTCCTCAAAATACATATGTCAAAAAAGGTATTCTCAACTATACTCTCTGAAATGCTCATGTCACTTGAATGAATAATAAATGCTCATGTCAATATTTTGTAATCACAATCAAGCAACCATTCAATTCAAATCTTGTCGTTTATCTATATACAAAAACAAATGGCTGCCAAAAAAACGGACACTCCTGGGATTAGACGTGTCACCAACCTGTAATTACATTGAATTACATCATTTTTTTCAAATTATTAGCTGTGTCGGTGTGTAGTGTCAGTGTCATAGATAAAAACCTCAAAGAAAGATAACGATTACGGTAACCCAGAAAACAAACGCGTAAAAACCTCAATAAATGATCGATGACAGTAAAAGAAAAATCAAAAAACATTTTCAGCAAAGAAAGAAGGGTTCAGGTAATGCTTACCATTTGATTTGATGAGGGAACCGTTTTCCAGGAACAAAGTGAAAGCCTATTTTATGGGAAAGCTTATTTGACAGATCATAACAGGCTGTGTCCAGTTTTTTCCAAATTACGTAGATTTGGATATGACCTTAAATGCCCACTAATAATCTTTCTTTACTTCATATAGTTTTATCTTATATTATCTATTTCGTATTAAAATTCAAAAAGTTATATATGCTAGTCCATTTTTAAACGCAACTGTTTTTTTTTAAGTTGTATTCTGTTTTTTTTTTTTTTTAATAAGTGTTTTAAGTTGTACTCTGGACAACTAATATTTGCCATAATTAAATATGCAAAATAAATATTAAGTTGACAAGCATAGTTCACTTGACATGGATATCAATTGTTAATTGCAGAGGCTAAAGTTTGAATATTAGACATCTCATTTATTCATCTTAAAAAAGGTGAATTCTTACCACCACACTATTTAACAATGTTTTCGAATTATCTCCTCAAAAAATGTTTTCAAATTATCTCTTTCTAATTATTGACAAGATATAGTTGTTCATTTTTTACTTATGGTCAAATAACTAATTCTCTCCCCTTAGGAAAAAAACTTAATTCTCTATTTTCTTCAGGGGCTCTAATTTTAATTAATATTAGTGACTCAATATTGTCCTTTTTTATTTATTAATCAGAGACTCATATTACCTTAGTTAAATGCCCAAAACAATTTATAACTTAAACTCTAAGACAACTTTTATTATTATTTGGATTTCGGTCTTATTTGTTATACGGAAAGATCGCAACACGAGAATTTTTCAAAATCAATTCGATCAACTTGCAACTCTTCTTGAAAGGGTCAAACTCCAAACGTATTGGTGGTTGAAAGCGAACTTCATCACGTTCGATTTTGACTATCCCTTTTGGAGGTAGAACCTCTTATGCTGTTTACAGGCTGTTGTGTAATGTCTGTTTTTGTTTCCTTGGCTGTTTATAGCCTTACTGTATTGTAATTAACTCTTTTCATCTCCCTTCGGCACGTCTTGTGTTTGAGGGACTAATTGTTTTTCTATAATATATTTCACTTAGTTTCTTCAACAAAAATAAATGTCTACAAAAATCATAATTTTGCTTGGTCTTATCGAGTCGATAAATGCGCATGGACTCAATGTTTAAGATTTTTTTTTGTTGATAGTAATGTATAAAAATAGTTATATAACCGTATTTTTAAGGAGGCGTAAGTTGTTTGCGTAGGAAGATAAGTTGGTGGAGGATCTTAGGCTATTACTTCAAAATGCTACTTTGTAGGTTGATAGGGAAGATAAATGACTTTGGAGATTGGAGTCATCTTCCGTTTATACGGTTCGTAGTGCTTATAATTTTTTGAATAGGTTTAGTCTCCTATGGATCATGTGGTGCATGTGTCTTCTCTCTGGCATAAGGATGTTCCTTTGAAGGTTGTGTTGTTTTCTTGGTGTTTGATTCGTGATAGGCTAGCTACCTACTAAGGACAACCTTCATCGTCGACGTGTTATTGATATTGATGCTCAGATGTGCGTCAGAGGGTGCGGTGCGGTGGAAACTTCTTCTCACTTATTATTACATTGTAATTTTTTTGGATCTGTTTGATACTTTATTTTTCGGTGGCTCGACATATCTACGGTTTATGTCGTTTGATGTAGCATGTCATTTTAATCAATTCTGCTATACTGGTGGTGCTGCTAAGTCGCAACGTTCGATCTTACAGGTTATTTTGTTTGTAACCGTGTGGGAAATTTAGAAAGAAAGAAATAATAGAATTTTTAGTGACAAAGAATGCACGATTATGCAAGTGGTCGATAAGATTAAGTCTATAACATTCATGTGGTTGAAGGCGAAATTTGTTACACTATGTCTGGATTCTAGTGTTTCTTCCTTGGCACATCTTGTGCTAGAAAGACCTTTTTGTTGTGGTGATATATTTCATTTCAGCCACTTAAAAAAACCGTATTTTTAAGAGTAAATTACACTCTCCTCCCCTCAAAGATGCTTGAATTACACTCTCCTCCCATCTTATATTAAAATATACACTCCCCTCCTCTCTTAAGTTAAAATATACACTTTAATCCCTCAACAATTTTTTTTTTATAATAATCTAGCAAAAAAAAAAATCTAATACACTTCGAAAAAAAAAATATTGCGGGCATATTTTGATATAATGAAAACTTGAATACATTTTTTTTGCTATTTTTTATTCATAATTTCATCAACATATAGTTTTAAACCCTAATATAAAATATGAAACAACCCAGTATAAAATTAAAATATGTGAAAAATTACTAAAGACAATAAAATATGGTTATTTAAAAGTTAATTTTATACTCTAAAATATAAAATTAAAGCAAAATATTTAAATTTAATTATCATTGACATTTAAATTAAAAATAAATGAATTTATTTTTCTTAAATGGTGGTTCAAAAATAGTATATATCATAAAAATATTTATTTAAGTTGAAATAGATTAGAGTGTAGTGCATATTAATTATTAAAAGAGTGGGTTGTAATTCAAGCATCGTATAGGGGAGGGGAAGGGAGTATACATTTTTATTTCCAAGGGAGAGGAATGTATATTTTAACATAAGAGATGAGAGGAGTGTAATTTACTCTATTTTTAATTTAAAAATAATTTTACAATTGTTTTGGGCCATATTTATAAATAATTGTAAAATGAACATTGTGATGGTTACAACAAGTTGTCCACCTTAAATCTCAGCCGTAAAATATAAATATAGTATTTCAATGGAGGGATTGGAGGTTTCCCATGATGAGATTTTTTTTTTAAAACATAAAAATGAGATATATTTACAACGGCAGGGAAACCTCCTCAGTACAGGGCGTACTAAAGGGCGACCCCTAGAAACAATCAGTCGTACAATGTAATTACAAAACAAAGGTCAGTCAATACCCAAACATAACAAAGGGTCTGACCACCATCTATAAGAACCGTACACAAACATGGTATTATTAGCTTTAAGCCACCAAAACGAGTGAAATTTAACTTTTTCTATGAGATGTTCAATGGAGGTTTGGATGTTATTGAATAGCATGTTATTGCGCTCATTCCAAACCAGCCAGACACAAAATAACCAAATAAGTTAAAGAAAAGATCGACGCTTCTTCGAATGACCTGTATAGTGAGTAAACTGAATGAAATGCTCATAAATATTATGAGCATCAACACATGAGACGCCGATCCAAGATTTGATATGCTTCCACAAAGAACCAAAACTGTCACAATGAAGAAACAAGTGAGATGCTGATTCGTCATGACCGCATTCCGCCACACACCTAGCTGCCTCGAAATTGAGAAGGCCATACCTCAGAAGATTGTTCTTGGTTGGTAGCATGTCCCTCAACAATCGTCGAACAAAAATGGAGACTTTCAGCGGTACCTGCTTATGTTGGACAGAATCTCCCATACCAACAACAGGAGGATCAGCCTGAGTAGTCAGAATATGATAGACACCGCTCACAGTGTAACGACCATCAATGTTGGGGTCCCACTGCCACATGTCAGAAACATCAGGCTGCAAAACAACACCATTAAGTAAATGCCTACACTCCACTACCATCTCCTTCTCCCACGCCCACAACCTTCTCCTCCAACTCCACGCCTCACCCCCTTCCTCCCAACCAAGAGCGAACATATCAGCCACTGTACTCAACTTATTAGTCGTTAAATCAAATAAACGACTAAATCGCGTATGTAAAGGAACATCACCTAACTACCTATCAAACCAAAATAAAGTATTTGAACCATCCCCAACCCTTTTTGACACCATCTCTGCAAACCAACCCCCCTCTGCTTCGCCTACCCCGTCTCTAATCTTCGCTATCTCCCTCCACCAAGAAGATACACTCCGGCCCCCAACCTCCAACCTCCCTGCCTCCTCTCTATACCTCACCACCAATACCCTATACCAAAACCCGCCTCTATCCACCAACAACCGACAACACCGTTTACCTAACAAAGCACTATTAAACTCTCTCAACTGCCTCACCCCAACCCTCCATACTCCTTTTGTAAACAAATAGAACTCCAGGCAATCCAGGAAATTTTCTTGTTATCGTCACTCCGTCCCCAATTTTGTTTATTAAAAATATATTCAATGACAGAGATTATACCTGACGGAGCTTTGAAAAAGGAAAGAGCATAGACAGGTAGCGAGGTCATGATAGACTTGACAAGAACCAACCGTCCCCCAAAAGAGAGAAAGTGACTTTGCCACCCCGTTAGTTTAGACTTAATGGTATTCAACACAGGTTCCTGTAACTCTAACCTCCTCGGATCAACTCCAATTGAGAGGCCCGAATACAAGAACAGAACCTTACCCACTTTACAATTTAAAATAGAGGCCGCCTCATTTAACCAAGACTCCGCAATATTAATTCCAACTAGCAAACTCTTATGAAAATTCACTTTCAGACCAGACATCTTCGCGAACAAAGTCAACATTGCACGCAAGGCTCGCACGTTGGCCCAACTCTTTGCATATAATAACAATGTGTCATATGCAAATTGAAGGTGGGACACCACTACCAAATTTGAGTTACCAACCGTGTAGCCTGTGAACAAATTATTCTCCACCGCCGAAGTCATCATAACGTTCAATCCCTCGGCTGCTAGCAAAAACAGGAAAGGAGAAAGAGGATCCCCTTGACGCAGGCCCCTTTGCAAAGGAAACTCATCTGTAGGGCTGCATTTAATAGAATTGAAGCACTATTTGTTGTCACACATTCTTTAATCCATTTCATCCATAATACAGGGAACACCATTTTATGCATGACCACATCCAGATACCCCTAATCCACTGAGTCGTATGCTTTTTCAAAATCAACTTTAAAAAACATCAACTCCTGATTAGACTTGCGAGCCTCATCTACCACCTCATTAGCAATCAGGGTTACATCAAGAATCTGTCTATTTTTCACAAAAGCAGTATATGAATCCGATATAACCCTTCCCATGACCGTTTTCAGCCTATTAGCTAACACCTTAGACAAAATTTTGTAGAGAGAGCCAACCAAAGAAATAGGCCGAAAATCATTTAATCGCTGAGGATTGTCAATCTTAGGAATAAAAGCTATAAAAGTAGTGTTGATACCTCTAGTCAGTTTACCATTTCGGTGAAAATCTGAAATGAATCGCATAACATCATCCTTTAACTCTTCCTTAAATTCCTTGATGAATCCAAAATTAACCCCGTCAGGGTCGGAGCTCTTAAAACTATCACAATCCCAAATTGTTGCTTTAACTTCAGTAGCTGAGAACGACTTTATTAAACCACTTCCTTCCGCATAAGATAAATTTTTGAAAGGTAAATTTTCGACCCCCTGCCTGGTAGTGTTCTAAGCCGCAAAATGATCTCAGAAGTGGGAAAAAACTCCATTCTGAATAGGCTGAACCCCTTCCACGAGAATACCATTCACCAAAAGCGAAACAATGGAATTCCGTCTCCGATGACTAGAGAGAACCGAATGGAAATACCTAGAATTAGCATTTTCATCCTTCAACCAAAGTAACTGGGACTGTTGCTAAATAATACTTGTATTAACGCGTGACGGAGAGTGTAGATCATGTGTTATGCCCCTCCTCTCCTCTAATTCTTCGACAAACAACCCACCTTCATCCCCTTTATCTTCAAACTCCGACAGTCGATTTTTTAAGACTCAATCTTGCCAAGAATATTCTTAGCATGAACTGAATGTCACTCCTTCAAAGGAGCTTTAATCAATTTCAACTTTTCTTTGAGGACATAGCCTCCCCATCCCTCATTGTGAAAGGAATGCCATTTATCTTTCACAAACTGCTTGTACCCCGGCATATCTTGCCAACATTTTAGACGGACGAGGACCCCAATTTTCCTCATCAACTGAAAACTGAAGCCGACAATGATTAGAGAGACCCTGGAGAAGGGCTACCTGAAAACAATTAGGCCATTGCAAGCACCATTCTTCAGAGAGCAAAAATCGGTCTATCCTACTTATAAAAGTACCATCCCCTTTAAACCACTTATATCGACGACCACACAACGGCAAATCTATCAACCCGTTGTCATCAATAAAAAGGTTGAAGTGGTGGAAGTCATTCGCAACCTTATTTTAATACCTCTCCCACTATAATACCCCCCCCCCCCCCGGTGACATATTTTTTATCTTTGGCCCGTTAAAATAACATGTAGGCTCTCATTTTTTTTATAGTGTTTTGTTTTTTCTAATTTTATGTTTCTTTCAAGTAAATAAATAAACACACTTTAATAATAATAATAATTCTATCAAATAATTATAATAATCTATATAATATATATTTTGAGAGGAATCTATATCATCTATAATTAAAATACACATTAAATGATGAAAATACACTATTAACATAGTATTTTTTTTGTTGTTGAAGGAATTAACATAGTATTATATGTCATCGTGAGTTTAGTTTAGTTGGTAAGGACAATGGAATGCATAATATATGCAAGGTCTATGGTTCAAACTACGACCACTACCAAAAAAAAAAAAGTTTTTCCCTAAAAACAGTACTATATGTTTTTTTAATAAAAAATCTGATTTTTTTAGCCCATGTTTTTTGTTTATATTAATGCATAATATCTTTTTTCAACAATAAATACTAATTGATTGACTAAAATCAAATCAGTCCCTCACATTTTCATACTATAGACAAATTAGTCTCTGACTTATTGCATTAGAGTGACTAATATTTTCACAAAGGGCATTTTTTGAATATTTTAACTGTTTTTTGTATATAAAATAATCAAAGATTTTATAGAAATGCTTTGTACGCAATATTAAGTTAAGAAAATCTACCGGACAAAAACCTATGGGACATGGTACAAATATTTATCACTGATCAATATAATAAAAAATAAACGGGACACATATTTGTCATTGATGTGTATATATAAAAAATGAACGGGAAACGTATTTGTTATTGACACATAAAAAAGTATAAGATATATTTATCATTGATATATATATATATATATATATATATATATATATATATATATATATATATATATAAAACAACGGAACAAATATTTGATAACATATAACTTCGATCTTATTTTTATGCTATATGTTTCCCTTAACAAAATTAATATTTTTTTAAAGGTAATTTAAACTTATTATAAAACGCATGCATTGGACAAATATTTTCTACTAACTAATCAATTAATTTTAATGTCATTTTATGTTGTCAACATTAAAACATGAACAATATTGTGATGCACACAAATATAAAACATATAAGATTGACAATGAGTTTTCTAAAAAAGAAAATCATAATGGGAATAGTTCAAAGGATGGACCTACATAAAGGTTATGTGTGGCTAAAGCTCCACGTGCCTTTTTTCTAATTTTTTTTTATGATAGATATAACTTAAAAGAACAAGTTAGTATTCGGTACACTCCCATACTCTCCTCTCTTTTCATTATCCTCTCTCTCAAATTTCAATCTCTCTCAACTAACTGCATCAACTCTCCATGCTCCTCCTTCTCCACTCTAAGGTAAGCCATTGATTATTAAATTTCTCATTCCTTCTCCAATTGCTTGTTTTAGGGTTTTAAAATTGAGAATTTGAATATGAAGTTGATGCTTTCTGATTTTTTTTTTTTATGGTTTTTTTTCTTTGTTTTTTTATATATGATTTTAGCTTTTAGTGTGTTTTTTATCCTTGAAATCGGTGTGTTTGTATCCCTTTTTCCTAGTTCGAAATCATGTCCCAAGTGACATGAATGTAGATTATTTTTGTTGGGTATTTGTATTGGTTGCATTGTTGCTAAAACAAATTTTCATTTATTGTGTAGTTGGATACTATATTCCAACATGATTTAGACATCCATATGTCATGTTGAACAGAACGTTCCAACATTCTGGCACCGTTAGTGTGCCTAAGTACATGCCTATTTGTACGCGCGTCTTATCTTTAAAAGTAAACAACTTTTCCTTAACTTGATGTCCAAGCAACATACATATATGTCGGTTTGGTTTTATTCCCAAAGAAGCAAGAATATTAAAGGGAATATTTTAAGACGGTTTAAACGTTCCTAAAGATGTTCCTACATTTTAGGACTTTCCTTATTTGTCTATGATTCTGTTTTGTAGATCAAGTCGATATGCAATTTGTTACTGAAGCCCAACAAGGTTTGTTATCCCATATTGCTTCAGTATAAAAGGAAGACTTCAAGACCTAATTAGGTATTCAAGTTGTCATACTAAAAAGTTTAGCTTTTAGGGTTTTGAGTCTGTGTGTTCTACTCTTGTATCGTTTGATGCAAGTTTAGTTCCGTTTATTTGTGAGCCTTTCTTGTATCATCTTAATACTTGCTAAGGATTGTACGTGTTTGAGTTGTAAACTCGTTGTGCTACACCAAAGCTTTTAAGCAAGGTCGTAGTTGTTTGTGTTTGAAGGTAACTTCACCAATTGTTTTGTTTGAGGTCTGATAAGTCACATGGGCTAGGACTGACCATAGGATAGTGAGATGGGATCTCAGATCTAGGAGTTCCTAGGTTGAAGTCTAGATGGGTAGGTCCTAGCCTCCTAGGTCATAAAGTGTAAACGAGGAGTTTGCTGAGAGCTTTTGAATAAGGACTACATTAGTGAATTTCCTTCCTGGCTTGGTAGCCCCCAGAGTAGATGTGTTTGTCGCCGAACTGGGTCAACAAACTCATTGTGTCTTTTACTTTCTTGTCATTTATTTTCTTGTTTTTATTTCTATTTATGCTATGATGTTGGAACATTAATCAAAACATCGCAAAACGTTGAAACATCTTACAGAACATATTAAAACAAGTACGCTAGAATTTCAATTTTGCCTTTCCCATGGGCTGAAATTATTCAAAGCCCATATTTGTTCATCTACCTCGTACAAAATTTTGGAAAAATACTATTTTTTTCTTCTTAACAAGATTAGGAAAACGAGATTGAAAAACTATGAATTGTAGTATTTGACTTAAGGTCCTCGAAGATTCAATTTTTGTTAATTTGTTATGTTTTATAGGATGAAGAATTTTTTTCCCGTGCTTTCTAGAGACAGCTAGTTCTTTGGCTAATCAAGAACCATGGAATACTCGATATCCAAGTGAAGAGAATACTAGGTTTGGTGAAGAGAATACTTAACTTTTACAGGGTGTTTCATGTTCGAGTCCCGCAAAGTCATTTGTAGATTTTGATGTCAACAAATTATAGAGGATGCCTGAGTTTTATCCAAATGATTTTATAGATGTGCCGGAAGTGGTGTTACGCCATCAACTTAAAAATTATGTTACAAATGTTCGATCTGACCCAAAATTTGCTAAGTTGAAAGGGCTTTCAGAATTTTGTGAAAAGCTTGTGGAAACAAATATTCTACCTCCAAAACTTTTATATTTATGGCTCCATGAGTTTAACTTTCTACTTAAAATCTCCAACATCGGCTCCCATGTTGACACCCTTCTTAAACTCGCTCCAACCGGAAGACCAAAGTACTTAAAAGGAAGGCTTCATTCGGTACACTCCACGAAATCACAAACCATTGACAAAAACTATGTTGATACATTTACTCCGATCAAGGAGTTCTTAGTGAAATTAATTTTCAACCCCGACGCCATCTCAATACCCCTAAGTAATGCTATATTTATTTTTAAATTTTGTTGAATAAACTATGTGATGATTATTTTGTGAAAGAGGAGAAAAGGCCATGATACGACCCTAGAACACACTATAATGCTGCAGGCCGTCGGAACAAATATATTTCTGTTCTCTTTGACTTATACATGTTGAAGAATTTACTTGCCGTTCCAAAACAAAGCTTTTTTTTTTTCTTTTACAAAGAAACAAAGTTGTAAGCACATTTATTTAATTATCATTTATGGCCAAATTACTTTAAAGTTTAATTCAAGTTAGACTCACAGTACTTTTGTTTTTACAGATCATAATACTTACGATTGTCTACTTTTTGATTAATTGAGTTTTTTTACTTCAATTTCTTTTCATTTTAATCAATGTTGAGCAAAGATTCGATCCTAAGAAAAACATGTAGCATCCAATTCAGGGCCGTTTGATTAAGATAATTTGGAAACCATTTTCATCTTATAGTTATGTTTGTTTGTAAAATTTTCTAAAAAAAAAAAAAAACAGTTTGTTAAAAATGAAATAATTTTATAAAAAAAAACACTTTATTTGAAGAAAGAAAAAAGATATAGTTTATGGTTTCTATGTTTTTTCTTCCATACTAATAATAAACTATTTAATATGCATAGCTTTCAACTTGAATGCTTTTTCAACCATGATTTAGGTTTCTCTTAAAAATGAAATAACTATATTCATTAGTTTTTTTTGAAGAAATTCGTTTTCTATAGAAGAGAGATAAAAATATATTATACGGGATCTATAACCAGATTAATAAGAAGCTATTATAAGATGCATAATTTTTAACGTGAATACTTTTTCAAGCATGATTTATGATTTTCTTAAGATTGTCTAACAATATTTTCCAAAATATTTATATCAAAATCATTTTTATTTTAACCTATAACAAACGATTCTAGTATGTAGAAACAAAATCTATAAATAGTCTCTTAATATTAATATTAGTACACATTAATTATTACTCTTTTGTCCACAATAGCTATTACATTGGGACACATTAGGACAATATTTTTGTAAATGTAAAACTTATTTTAGGAGAGAGTGGTTTTTTAGTCTTTCTATGCATCATGAACTATTTTAATTGTTTAACTTTTTCTGCTAATTTAACTTAAAGAATTATATTTTTGAAAATCTAAATTAGATACCATTTTCTTATATCTAAAACAAGGATCAAACATTATTTACTTAGAACTTTTGAAATGTAGAAAATATAAGCCGACCTAATCCGGTACTTGTCCTATTGCCATTTGCAAGGCTTCATATATTTTAATTCTCGTTAAGATCAATATACAAAGACACTATAAATATACCAAGTTGAAACTTGAAATGCATAGTAGTGTGAGCTAACAATTCATCAAAGCAATAACACTTGCATATCTTATATTAGCAACTTCTGTATTTGATTGAGATTTTAGGAAAATACTTATTTTACACTCAAATTTCGATAAAAATGTCTTCTTCTCGAGCAATCTACCTTGCCATTTCCATGGTTTTGCTTTCCTCAGTAGCAATGGCAGCTGATTATGTTGTGGGTGATGAAAAGGGTTGGACCGTTGATTTCAACTACACTCAATGGGCTCAAGACAAAGTTTTTCGTGTTGGTGACAACCTTGGTAAAAATATGATTCACGCTCTCATTTAATTTAAATAAAAGTTTAATTTTTATGCACTGTCATTATAAAAAGAGTTTTATACAATCGGACCATCATAATCAATATATTTATATCCAACAACAATGATATTAATTATAATCTATCCTTCTAAAATACAAATTATAATCTACTTTTTTTAAAACAATATTAATTATAATAGCAAAATCGAAACCAATTTTTGTAGCATAAACCATACATGGCAAAATAGTATTTCATTCACACATTATATATATTGTCTTCACCATTTTTACATCAGTGTTCCATGTGTAATAGCTTTTCCAATAGTGTTATTTTTTTTTATATATAGAAAATTTGCAAATTTGAAATCAACTCTTTCTCTTTTATATCTTTTTATTACAGTGTTCAATTATGATAACACCAAGCACAATGTCTTCAAAGTGGATGGTAAACTCTTTCAAAGCTGCACTTTTCCATCAGAAAATGAAGCACTTTCCACCGGAAAAGACGTCATTGCACTGAAAACCGATGGAAGAAAGTGGTACGTTTGTGGAAAGGCAAATCATTGCGCTGCTCGTCAAATGAAGCTTGTCATCAATGTACTAGCAGAAGGTGCACCTTCACCTTCTTCGTCTGCTCACTCTATTGTATCATCCATCTTCGGAGTCATCATGGTTGCCACAATTGCCATTGCAACCATCTTCTAGTTAGAGCAAGTTCACTTCTTATGTCTTTGATTTGTTATTCAAATAAGAGTTTCTAGTGACCATTTGGCAAGTGTTTTTTTTTCTTTTTCTTCTTTATACTTTTGTTGAATGAACTACATGTGATGATTATTTTGGCCAAAATAAATTTTTAGTCATTTATCTTGATTTTGAATGTGCTCCTATATTTTTATAAGTTTCAATTTTAAACCTTAGCCATTGCGAGAACTAATTGATGGGAGGTACCATATAGTAATTGAAGAAAGGGTTAAATACATTTCTAACCTTTATACACAGTCTATCATTTATTCCAAATAACAATAGGTTTTAATAATATAATTCTTTATTTTAAAATAAGTGACTAACACTACTATATTTTAAAATCCTAACTTGAGCTTAGCTTTCTTATCTCAAGGTGTTGAGTTTGAATCCTTTTTAAGACGTTTGTAAAATGATGATTAGTATTACTTAATAAAAATTTACTCCTCCCCAATGCTTCTTTAAAAAAAATTATTGGCACACTAGAGCCACTTAATTAATAAAAACTTCTGCCTTTCCCAGTTAAAAACAAATTCTTTGCTTATTTAATAATTGAATTTAATGTAAGTATACATTTTTTTACAAGTAATACAACTCTAGTAATTTATTGGATAATTGAATTTAATGTAAGTATTCATGCTTGAGGTCCAAGTTAATTTATTGGATTCCTCTAAAGAGCGTCATGGTATGGGAACAAAAAGACGATCGCTTTGTTGATGATTAATCCTTTTTACTAAATGAATCATTCTTAACTGCTCAACACAAGGGGAGCATACATTTAAGACACTATGCTATTATAAGTAAATAACGTTTTAAACAAGACTTTAATATAAGATGCGAAGTTATCATACCTTGAGGCTACCTCTATTTATAGTAGTGAAAAGTACATCAACGTTAAGTGATGCCAAACTGGTTGTGTCTTTTCTGAGTCTGAACTGGAGGATGGCTGGCAAAAATTTCCTTTGGCCCTTGAAGCATTGAATGTTGGAAAATAAGTGGGTTTTGGCATGATTTGGAGATTATTATTCATGTGGCAGAGAACCTCAGACTTACTCTTATATGCTCTTGTTTCCATTCCAACATATAAGGCTCCTATGTAGCTTACCATTTAGTGGTCTTTGTGGAAGATTAGGAAAGCAAAGGTTTGGGATGGTTTAAAAGAATCCCCAATTTAGGCTGTGAGTTGAAGGATATCATTGCTTGCAGATTGGTCACTTCCTCAGCGTTTGGCTCATGAAGCTATAAGTGTAATAAGCATAATGTAGACGCCTCCTTCCCCTCCCAACGTGGTCGTGTTGGCGTTGGTAAGTGTACTAGAGATGATAAGGTAACCAAGATAGTCTGATAGTCTCCTTTATGTTCAATTGATGAAGGGGAAGCTTATAGTTTAATAGTAGCATTACATTGGATTATCATCTTCCGACTTAGTAACTTTGATTTGAGTTGGACGATAAGAGAGTGGTTGATGATTTTAAACACAATCCTAATGATGTCTCTAACTTCAGCACCATATTATCATACTATAGACACCGTGTCTTCTTTTCAAAACTTTGGTGTTGAATTTTTACTAAGACAAACCAATAGAACTGTCCATGCTTTAGCAAAAGTAGCCCCTAGACTAGCTAGTTCCAATACATCCTATGATATTTCAACATGCATCCACTCCTTATTATCCAATGAAAGACTTAACTTTGCTTGCTTCAATGAATTTACTACAATAGCACTCATTAACAACACCCTTCAATCGAATGTCCCTGACTACGCAACACAGCAGTGCATTGAAAAACAAACAAAATCCTTGTTCCCACTTCGATATGCTTGAAATCATATAGCACAATGGTCCCATCGCTAGATGCTTTCGAAACTATCATAAGCTCAAACATGTGTAAGCCTTCATGCAATTGGCATCCCAAAGATAGAACAAAATGATAGAAAAAACGGGAATAATTTGGGATAATAAATGACATAATTTTATCAGCAGACTGTTTATGAAATGTTTACAAGCATGAATGATAATTGAATAATAAGGCAGTCCTGTCCTAACAATACCTAGTGCACCCTTGAAGTTGTTTGGGGTCAGCATCTGCATAGCAGCTTCTCCTTTTCAAAAAGGAAAAAAAAAATGACCCACTATGCCACACTTCAAATATGGCTAATAACTTGTCCAGATACAAATACTGATCGTCGAGTCTACCTACCTTGCATTTCATGCAGTAGCAACATTTTCTGTAATAATACTCAATCGCAACTTCTCTAACTTCTAAGCTAAATTCTCCACAAGCTTAGTATGTCTACTATAACTTGTTTATGCCTAAGAGAGAGTCAGTGATTTACTTGAAGTGTAGTAAGAACTCTCAGCTTGAAACTCAACAGCTCCTGACAGCATCCTCAACATTCACAAGGCTAGCTAGCAATTACTCTATCGAAGTAGCTTCCCCTCAATACAGAGGATGATAACCATACTTTCTAACTTAGTGATAATAAACAAATCAAAATCATCTCTGATTAGGGTTAGCTACAGTCGATGGTGCTTCTGCAAGTCCCTGCGATGGAGTTTGTGGCCTCGAGAGCATTTCAAAGTCAGGATGAAGCATGTCCACTCCACTCCAATCAACATTAGCTGTTATGCTGGAGTTAAGGAACCATACATATTACTTCAAATAAGACATAAGACACATGAAGAAAAAAGAAAAAGCATTGCAGAAAAGCATTAAAACAAAAAGGATACAATCTGTTCTCCACATATCTGTTATGCTAACTTCAGCATCTGATAGAAGCCAATAATCAGCGTCATTCTACAAAAATGAACAAATATATCAGCAAAGAATCACACTTAAACAATCAATAAATACTAAAAAAATAAGTGCAGGACCACATCCGAAATGTTTAATCGATACGAAGGATTTAGACAAGTGCAGCCCAAAATCCCCAGAATGAAGTGGAGGGGGAACCCTCACAAGGCTGTGATATACTTACATCAGCATCTGAAGGGACAATCTTCATCATTCCCCCAGCAAACTCTTGTGAAACATTTAAATCAGAGTATGTCTGAGAAGAGAGCAGAGCTTGAGGTTCAAGTTCCTTTCCACTGCATTCAGCAAGTACCATTTCTGTCACTTGTTGCTCAGTAGACCCTGAACTTGAAGCAAGAGGGAAGCTTGCGGGAGGCTCAGCGCCATTAATCTCTTCAAATTTCTCTTCAAATTGACTGAAAACGGTTCAAAAATTCCAAAATTAACTGGAGAATGCATTATCAAAGAGATAAACTAGAAAAGTGTGTGTGTGTGTTACTAATATGTAGGAGTAATGAGCAAGTAGCTATACCTGATAAGATAGACATCAATTGGACCCATTGTGCTCCTTAGAATGATTCTATATCTCCGCTGTAGTTCGTCAACGGCCTAATGCATATGGAAGCATTAATTTTCCATCATATATCAGAAACATTAGTTTTACAAAGATCATGAACCTTTCATCAGTTGATTCCCTAAACTTACTTCCTCAGGATCAGGAACTTCCAAGGTGGTTCCATGCGGAGCTTTGATTGCTATCAAAGTTTCATTCTGCTACAAGAAATGCACTAGTATTAAATAAAAAGAAAAACCTCAATAACAGCATGAAAGGATAACACAACAATGGAAAAGATTGTTGTACAATGCAAAAACAAAGAACTCACCTGGAAGCAAGGTAGGCCCTTAATATCTTCCTCGGTCACAAAAAGGAACCTAAAAGGAATTGAAAATTGGTTTAAGTTTATCATTTATCAATAACAATATTTTTCCTTCTGGAAGGAGGACAAAGCAAAAATGAATCTAAGAACTAAATGGGAGATTACTTCTGGTTGTTTTCATCTTCGCTCAAACTTCTCAGTCTTTCTTGCATTTCCCTGTTAATAATGGATCAAAAGCATTAGACAACAGTATAGTAATATAAATTTATCCTTTTTGTAATGTAAAGCAACCATATAACCTTATCTGATCATCTAGTCTCTGCTCTTCCAGACAAAGGTTGTCAACTTCCGACTGCAAGACAAAGCCACAAGGCCAACAGCCAATTAACAACATGTTGCAAGGTAGCTTCTAAGTCAAAGCAACAAGGCTGACAACATAATTCATTATGTTATAACATGCTATGTCACTAAGTCATTCTAATTAATAAAATGCTATGCCACTAAGTTATAACATGCTATGCCACCAAGTTTTATCAAGTAACCTGATACTGATCTTCGGGTTAATGAACAAGAAACCTAGTTTGCGTTACAATATTCAACTAGTTGTGGAACATTCTCCTCTAACAAGATAATTAATCAACCAAGTGAGGACTTTAAATATCAAAGAACACACATAGCAGCGTTACAATGTCCACGTCATGGTTCTTGCATTAATTGGCTTAAAATATGCAGAGTATGTGATCTGTGGACACGTGATAGTAAGATAGATAAGGGGCCCTGTAAGTGTATGATAACATGAAGAATTTAAATAAAGAGGCCCCAAATCCAGTACTAGCTTATGGTATTCTATGTTGTTAATCTCAGATAGCAGCGCAGAGTGGCTGACCCTAAAACTGGGATAGCAATAGAGCAACAGTAGCGGGATAGCCTCTATTGCAAATAGGAGAAGAGGAGAGAAAAGGTGAGGTCAGAGGTATTTTAGTTTTGAATTTTTGAATGAACACTGGCAGTTGGTTAAAAGAATCCTTCACATTCTACGAGGTACTGACACATATGGGCTTCTGCTGCCGTCTCATTCTCCTCTGACCCGTTCACTTTACATGTCTTCTGTGATGCTGATTGGGCCTCAAACATTGATGACAGACGTTCTACTTCTGCGGCATGCATTTGTATTGACTTTAACTTGATTACTTTGTGATACAGCATTGGACAAAGTAGATGATGTTCTGAGTAAGCCTCTGTCTACTCAATGTTTCTGTTTACTTAGAAACAATCCCAGGATACGCATATGCCTCAACCACCCTGAGCTTGAGGAGGTAATGTAATGAGTATGTGTGAGTATCGTGAGTTGTAGAGTGAGTAACTCTCCATTGAGACAGAAAAGCCTTCAGCCTAGGTGAGCTAGTGGTGGGTTATTCAGTTACAGTTTAATATTCAGTTAATTTTCTCTCTTCTCTCAAACTTTCTCTCTCCTATGGAGTTTCTAGTGCTTCTTTAAACTCAAATCTCTACCCTTATCAATATGAGAAAACAACAGTGAAACATTATCTATATCCCCTATCACAAGATATTTATGCTATCCTTCATTACTAATCCTTTTTAATATTGATAGCATCAATATAAACATGGAACTTGACCAACAAGAGTCCGAGCCGTTAAATGTTGAGTGCAGCAAATCGACATTATGGATGGAAACGAATATGCGCCGTGTCACTGACACAGACAATTGTATAACAATTACTTCCATGTGTCAATAGGTCTCAAGAAAACAACATCTACATCACTTACCTTAAGCAAAGAGATATCACCATCCACATTACCAGGCGTAGAAGATTCAATTCCTCTGCATGGCACAAGGTTTGATGTAAGAATTTTGTTTAAACACGTACATCTAAACTTTAAGCTAAACGATAGGAAAGCCATAAATATTTTCGAAAAATTACAAAATGTGTCACATTACTTCCAATATATTCTGTTCTTGATATTCTTTTCGATGAGACCAATGCCTTCCAAAACATTAGTTATGTCATATATCCTCCTCTTTTGCACCTATAGTATAGGGGAATTTAAATTCATGTCGAATACAAAAAGAAAAAGTAACTGATATTTTGGTCAAAATCTTTTGTATAAAAAACGGACCTGCAAAGTTTCTGCTGCTTTATTTAAGTCAAGAATACCATCCTCAGCACGCTTGAGCAAATGGATGAACTTTTTTGTCAAGAGACCTGTGAAGTTCTTGTATAAGTTTCTCATGTTTATTCTTATAGAAATAAGTCAAATAACTACACTAATACATATCCAGAAGGTGAATGGGAAAAGCTTGTTGATTAATTGCTTCCAAAATTACCTAAGGAACTGTCATAACGACAGCTACCAGCAGGAGTATGCGGAGAAGGGGAACCTGCATGTCATAAGAAACTATAAGCTGGGGTACAACAAGGAAGAAGCAGATTACAATTTGAACATCACGTAGATAAATGGAAAGTTAATCGGGAAAATCTCTGACCAGCATTTGAGATAGGTGTTGGAGGACATGATTTGCCTTCTTTGGATGCCCTTGACTTGTTTGCCCTTCCCCCTTTTGCAGACAAAGGAGTTTTAAAGGGGCTGTTCATTGCATTAGTGTATCCAGGGCTGTTACTTGACTTTTGCGAGTCTCCTTCACTTTCATTCATTCCATTCTTCCGCTTTATGACCTAGGACCAGCATCATGTTCATAAACAATAAGATTAGCAAGAGAAAAGTGATGAGCAAAGATACACACACACACATCAATATATCCGTGAAATGGAAGTTATATATTTCAAACAACCAAGCAAAAGTAGCAATTAATCATAAAATTACAAGTTTATAACAATGCTAGCTATAAAAGTTAACAAGCAAACTAAGCAGTTCAATCTCATTACATTAAGACACACATGAAAAGAGTTCATAAGTGAGCATTACCAAGGCACTCAAACTTAATGAACTACACATAACAAAAACATCTATATCAGTTAACAAGAGTAAACATGCATTCAGAAGCAAGACTACAACCAATGTACATTAATCTTATCCGCCGAAAATCAACACGTTTTTGCACATAATCACCAAACATCTATGAAGCACTAACACAGTCACGTCGACACCGGTAATAATTTAAAAAGAAATGACATAATTGAATGTAATCACATGTTTCAGTGCCAGACACAAACGCGTGTCAAACACCAGACACGCCTTTGGTAAAAGTGTCAGGGCTACCGAGCCAAGCATTAGACTTAATGAACTACACCTATCAAACAAACACACTCACATGCACCTTAACATGAATAAGCATATGTTCAAGAGAAAAACTGCAAATGAACATACCAATGTACAACAATCGTATGCGCAGAAAATGTTTTCGACACAATTTTGCACAGAACTACCATACTAGTGAAATTTCAAAGCCTCAGAAAATCCCTCCAATTTTAATTAAAGCAAGTTGAATTCAGATCCAGTGTTAGGAAATAATTTTAACATTTCAAAGTGAAATTAATAATTAATAATAATAATAACAAAAAATTAACTAATAATAGAATCAAAACTTCACTCCAAAAAACCAAAATCATATAAAAAGCATATAAAACACGAATCCAACTATTTCCACAAAAATAAAAATAAAAAATCACAAAACAAACAACACAAAACACAAACTTCTAATTCCGAAGAAGCAAAATTAACGAAACAAAATTACAAAGCAAAATCGAAGAACAGAAAGACTAAAACGAAGAACACACCGGAGATCTAACAATAACGGCTTCATTGACATGATCGGCGACTTTCCTAGAATCAACAGAAGCGAAAGTATGATACTCATCAGTCGGTGCAAACGGTGGTTTCGTCGAAACAAACGCCAGATGACGCTTCAACGGCGGCCGAATCTGTGCTCCGGCAGGCATCGGCGAGCCACGGTCGGAAGCTCCAGCGTTAGCGGACATTACGGTTACGGCAGAGAATCGGAGTGGAAACGGAAATGGAAAATGATCGGAGAGAAATTGGGGTGAAGTAGGGTTTTAGAGAGAGAAAGTGGGGTTTAGAGAGAGAGAGAGAGAGAGAAGAAAGAAGAAAATGAGGAAGGGAGGGAAGGAGGGAGGGAATTTTGTTTCGGATAGATGTGGAGGGAAGAAACTTAATAATAACTACGTGACTACGTGAGTTAGTGTGTATGAGTGTGTGACCAAATAAGACAAAAATTAAAAACTAAATATTATTATTTTCTTTCTTTGGATTATTATTAATGTTAAATCATATGAATCAATGATTTCTTTCTTTCTTTTTTTCATTTTTTATTTTTAGAATATTTCTATTTATACATTTATTATTTCTTTTTTAATATAGTTTCTTTTATTTGTTATTAGTAGTAATAGATTCCGTGTAATGCACGACACAATGTTATTTTTAATCTTCGTTATTTAGCTATTAGTGTGATAAATGGTCGATGGTTTCACACGAGAATAGTTGGGTAAAGTATTTTCATAGAGTTTATTGGTGTAGACATAAATGCAAAGAGGATTACTCGAAATATATGGATCGTCCTTTAAGAATATGAATATCTTTTTCTCACAGAGTAATCGGCTTAGGTATTTTGATAGAGTTTATTAGTACAGACGTAAATGTAAAGTGGATTACTCGAAATATATGTGATCGTCTTTAAGAATGTGAACATTTTTTTTTACCGTTGATGCACCATAAAATCAACATATATGGCTAACATATTTTTAGTAGCATATGGCTAACTTTTATGACTTTGATGAGATACCTTTATATATTTCATGATCAGATTATTATCGATATAGTGTAGTTTTTTCTTTTTTTCAAGGCTTTCTCTTTTTTATACTCTTTTTATTTGTAAATTTATTATTTTCTTTATCATTTCATCTTTATTATTTGTAGTATTGATAGATCTGTTCAAGTCACGACACAATTATTTGAAGGTTATTTTTAATATTCGTTAGTTAGTCATGTGTGATTAATGGTAGATGGTGGTTTTACATGAGAAGTAGTCGCGTAAAATATGTTTTTATAGCTTTACGGTCCGTTTGTTATAGCTTTTTATAAAATAGATTCTTATAATGTAATATATTTTTGTTAAAAAAATTTAACAAAGAAATTTTTAAGGAAAACTTCAAATAAAAAATCGATTTGAATAGTTTATCTTAAAATGTCATTCTAGATATTTTATCATTTTGTTATAATTTTTTTGGATACTAAAAATTTGAAAAAATCTCTAAAAAAAAAAAAAGATATTTCAAATAGTTTTTCATAAAAATCATTTGTGAAATATATCATTTTGAAAAAATATGCGATTTTCACTATGTAAAATTTCGAACAATGAATATTTAGGTTAATGAATGTCAAAATATATTTTTTAACTTATAACAAATGAGTTTGAAATAACTTATATTATTTTCGAGTAAATTTCCAAAAAAATTATTTTTAAAAATATAAAGGAAAATCCATTTTTTTAGAATCTATAATAAACGGGCCCTTATTAGTGGAATTAAATGTAAATGTTTTCAGTAACAAATGAGAGGATTCGTCAATATATGGGATCATTGTCCGAAAATATGAACATCTTTTATCATTTACGTTTGTCAACTCTTATTACGTAGAAAAGTTAATGTAATTCATCGCACCTTAGAAGCAAACATATATGGCTAGTTTTTATGATTATGATTTTTATAATTATTTTTTATATTTATAAATCTATTATTTATTTATTTTTTGACAGAAATGTATTATTGTTTTTATCTTTTTGAACGTCTTCCCATGAGAACATTCGGCGTAAGTGAATTTGATGAAATATATAGATGTATATCAGGATTTAATTATTAATGATATATGGTGTGATCCTTCCTTTTCCAAAAAATATTTTACTTAATATAAAAACAGAACTTTTTTTATACATAAAAAATGATATGGTGTAATATTTCCTTTTTAAAAAAATGTTTTACTAATTACTATTCACTACCACTATTTTAGAGTCATTAATGTGATTAGTATTGTGCATGTCTTGATGGTATAATTTAATGCTTCTACATTTGTAGTATATGTATATTGCTGTTGCAAATCTTATTAGACGGTTACTTTTCTCACTCTATGTCATAATCACGCGCCCTGTAAAAATGACCAACATGCTCTCCGAATTACATAATCTGGAAATATATGAAACCGGAAATATATGAAATACATTCCGGATTACGTAATCCGGACAATTTCGAACTATAAAAGGAAGTCCACCTTCCCAAAATCTGAATTGCACGAATAGGTCTGAATTGTACGAATAGGTCCAGCTACAGCCAGATTGACCACGGTTTGATTTCTGCTTTTGCGGAGAGGTGGCACGAGGAGACTTTGAGCTTCCATCTTCCGTTTGGGGAGATGACAGTGACACTTGATGATGTGTCTTGTTTGTTGCACCTCCCCATTGATGACATGCTTCTATCCCACGAGTTAATATCAAGGCACGATGCGGTGGATTTGATGATCAGGTATTTGGAGTCTGATCCGAGAGATGCTCTTGACGAGGTGACTAGCATCAGAGGTGCACATGCTAGGTTTAGGTACTTGACGAAGATTTTCAAGCAGTGTATTTTGCTGCAGTTGTAGTTAAACATTAGGGGTGGTATGAATGAGGAGGTGCAGAGGTTGCGGGACCAGACTCTGCGCATATATTTGTTGTTCTTGGTGGGGATCACGTTCTTCATTGACAAGAGCGCCACCTATGTGGATGTTGTCTACCTGAGGTACTTCAAAGACCTCGAGGTTGTTGTTGGCTTTTCATGGGGAATTGCGTGCCTATCTCACTTGTATAGAGAGCTTAACCATGTTGCCCATTGGGCCTGCAGTTAGCTGTTAGGATACTTGATTTTGCTACAGGTATAAATTAATAATTATGTTTATTTTATCATCTGTAAGTTTTGATTGTTTGTATATTTATATGTGGTTGTCTTTGTTGCATGCTTGTATTTATCAGCACTTCAGGGGTATAGGCAGCAAGGATGCATGGGGTGGATATCAAGAGGATTATCTACGCGCCATGCTTTTTGCACCACAGATGAGTTTGTCTACACCAGACGAGTACAGAGCACACATGGATGTGCTGGATCTGTCGGCCGTTGTCATGACCCCATATGATGGGCACCGTGAGGCATGTTCTTTTGAGCGGGCCAACCTTTACTCTGGATGGCTCAGATACGGCAACCACATGGTGAGATATCTGCCGGAGCAGGTGCTTCGTTAGTTTGGGTACGTTCAGACCGACCTGAGACATTCACGTGAGAGTGCACCTCCTGACCTGACCTTAGGGGAAATCACCCTCCGCTTTCAGCGTGCTCTTGATTTTGCTCTGACACCTCAGCAGTTGGGTCACCGTGAATTGTATGGTGTGGAGGCAGCAGAGGGATACATCCATTGGTTTTATGACGTCTCTCATCCACACATGATTCTTCTAGACCGGAGGTTCTGGTGCCGACGCCACCAGAGCGAGAGGCCATTGATGAGATTGCTGCTTAAGAGGATGAAGAACATGGTTTTTTAGACATGGCCGGAAGGTTGGGTCGTATCAGAGACCATGTGTATGTTGTTATGACTAGTGATGTGGTGTCGCAAGGTATGAGGAATGGCAACATTTAGAGGAAGTGTTGAGAGAGGTGCATGGTGGGAAGGTTTACCACCGTAGGCACACTACTGAGGGTGGCAGAGGTGCCAGGGGTCCCAGTGGTGGCAGAGGTGGTGGGGGTGTTGTGATAAGGGGTTGATTGTAATTTTAATCATGTTATGTTATTGATGACAGTCAGTCATTCGCTATTTTAGAGTCTTTTTGTGATATTTTGAGTTCACAAGCCAGCTTAAGCAGCAAGAAAAGCAAGAAAAACTGAAGAAAGGGAATCGTGTCACGATTACTACAAAACGTGTCACGATTTGGAGCTCTCAAGAAACATGCATTCGACATTGGTGAAAACGTGTCACGATGGCAAAAACGTGACACAATTATGGAAACCCTAATTTTGGTGGTTTGTTACACAGGGCCGAAACGTGTCAAGATTTACTTAAATCGTGCCACGATTTTAGGAGTAGTTGTTGCCTATTTAAGCTTAATTGTTTTCATAAACAAGGGTGAAGAATCCTGGGGAGAAAAAGTGCGATTTTGAGACCTAAAGACGGTTGCAGGGGCGATTTCATCACCTTGTAACTCGTTCATGTATGTTTTAATTCTTTCATTGATTATGCTATTTGTAAACTCGACTATGAGTAGCTAAATCTCTTAGAGATTAGGTCTGAGATGATTCTGTGTAACCCTAATTGAAACATGTTGTTGTGAAACTCTATCTATTGTGAATGACAATCTAGTTTTTATTCAATTCAATTGTTCTTAATGCTTTTTATATATTGACACCATATAAACATGATTTAGTGAGAATGAATGACTACTAACCATAGCTTTCAACTTAGACCTAATTGAATTGTTCTAATAAACAGAGTTAGTCTAGGAATGGATAATCGTTTATTAGTGATAATAGGTTAACGTTCTTAAAACCTTCAAAGATTATTATACCACCTAAGGTATTATGGGCTGTAATTTGAGAAGAGGGTCCTAAGTCAAGGGATTGATTAGGGCTATTTTGTTAATCATCGTGAAACTAGTGAATCATTCATGAGAAATATGTGCAGTATACCAATTAGGAGAAACAGAGGATTTGAAAGACCAAGTCTCATCTCTCTTCATATTTTCTAACCAAATCTATATTTTCTAACATAATCTATATTTTGTGACTGAATCTATATTTTCTAACGAAATCTTTATTTTATGTTATTTAATTTTATGCAATCAAATCAAATCGACTGCCTAGGGCAAACAAAATAATTTATACATCATAAATATTTACTTTATTGCTAAATTGAGATTAACACAGTCCTCGTGGATACAAACTTATTTTATTACTTCGATAGCTTTTGGTACACTTGCCAAATATTTATCAGTTATGTTTGAATATTTTGGATGATTTTTAATTATGTAACACTTAGATAATTTTAATTTTTATGTTTTATTAATGTTCAAATGTTTGAAAATTATATTGTGTTGTTAATTTTTCTGTTATAAATTGAATTTTTTTTGTTTGCACATATGGTCAAATGCCAACATTTTTGACTAAATTCTCTAAAACAAAGGCTCAGCCAAAACAAATGGGTTCTGCCTATGTGCTGATGCAGCTCAGATTCTATAATACAACCCTATTTAACACTTTTCGGATTCTGTAATCCTTTTTCCACCCTAATGTTTTACTTTCTACGAGGTGATTGACACTCTTCAGATTACATTATCCGGAAAGTGTCGAACCTGTCTGGATTGTATAATTTGAATCCATCCATTGCACATTTGTATTAACATCCATCAGGGTTCTTCAACTTCAAAATCCACAAATTTTTCCGGGATTTCATTATCCTAAGATAGTTCGGATTATGTAATACTGACAAAGGGTATTTTTGAAGGAAAAAATAGGGCGCATGAGGAAATGAATAGGGTGAGAAAAGCAATAGTCATCTTATTATTATTGTCGGTTAATTTTAAGATATTGGTGTAAATTGTATTCAACAAGGTCTAAATGATTTTTGTTTTTGAAAGAAACAAAGTTTAAGTGATGAAATGCTATAATCCTTTTACTAAAAATAAATCATCACAATCTTTTATTTGATAATTTGATAATAGTATTACATTGTGCAACCGACGAAAGTTGGATCTAAACGAAGATGTTATACTCTCTTAAAATGATGAAACAATGTTCATATTTTGGCTTAGAAAAGAACCCATATTTTGTGTCTGATACACATGATTATGTCCCGTGGAAATCTATAAAAAAAAAAAAAGGAAAGAATTACTCCACATATGTTTTATCTTATTTATTTGTGATACCTGAGTCTTTTATCTTATTTTTTCAGCCGGTTTAGGTCGTTTATTTTTTTATAAATACACAAGGTTATCCCTATTTCTATTTTTTTTTCCAAAATCGTTGACATGGAGGCTGTGTCATTATTTAATTAACTAAAAAAAAAACTAAATAACATGAAAACAACAAAGAAAAAATAAATAATTTCACCTTCTTCTTTATACTCTTTCTTTTTTAGGGTTTTTCAAATCCAAAATAATCAACTTTTTTCATCATCTTCTTCCAAACTCATAATTGTAGAGGTGTATATGTCACGGTAATATATCTCCAAAAAAGTCGTAGCAATATACATTTTTGATACAACAACTTTTCTTTATACATATAAATTTTATTAGTTTTTTTTTTGACAAGATATAAATTTTATTATTAGTTGATTTTATTTATTTATTTATTTCTGGAAAGGTTATTGGATGATTTTATGACAAGGTACATTTTACCATTAAATTAATCTAGTATGGCGCTGGTATTAAACTCTTCTACATATAGTTGGAATTCACGTTCTTAAAAATAAAAACATAATCCAACATGCTTGGAACTAGTGTGAAGATGAAGAAACCTTCGAATAGCAACGCTATATCTTCCTCTTTTCTACACTCTCCTACAATTTAACTAGGGTGAGGTAAAAACAGAAGAACGCCGTAACAAAAAACCAGCGTCCAGACCATGTGTACAAAATTGTGCAGAAAACACTTGGCCACAACAAACCGACAGTCGACATCGCTATCTTTTCAAGCAATCACTCAGGTTTTGATACCATTCATAAACAAGGTGCAACATTCAGTCTACCACACACCCAACGCCACAAGGTTACTTTAATTTCCTCGACGACGTTTACCCCCACCCCCCACGAGGTTACTTTAATCTACCCCCTCCTTTTGGTTAAAAATCTTGTCACTCCTTGTTTTCCAAATCACCCATGTCGTTGTATGTCAAACCAATGCTAACCCTTTTTGGTTTTTTCCCATCTCACATCGCACGCATTACAAAGACCATGTGTACAAAACTGTCCAGAAAACACTTGGCCACAATAAACCAATAGTCGACATCGCTATCTTTTAAAGCAATAACTCAGGTTTCGATATCATTCATAAACAAGGTGCAACATTCAGTCTACCACACACCCAACGCCACGAGGGCACTTTAATTTCCCTGACGACATTGTTTACCCCCTTTCCTTTTGGTTAAAAATCTTGTCACTCCTTGTTTTCCAAATCACCCATGCCACTCTGTGCCAAACCAATGCTAACCCTTTTTGGGATTTTTTTAATCTCACATCGCACACATTACAAAGTCCAATAGGGAACAAAAATTATCAAGAATCAAGATTGCCACACCAAGCCAGCTGGGCACTTTAGCCATACCTCTCTGGCATAGCCGCACCATACGTAAAAATAAATGCAAGGCGATTTCTTCCCCAATATCACAATTAATACACCCCAAAGGTTCAGTAAGAGTCGGTCCCTCCGCCTTATTAAGTTAATTCTAGCAGAGACACGATCTAGTAACACCTTTTAAGAGAGTGCGATAACCTTCAAAGGAGCCAAACTCTTCCATAAGTATGGAAAAACCTTTTTCTCTAAATGTTGTACTTCATTTGTGGTAAGAAGTTTCTATTCCAACAATAAATAGGCTGAACTCACAGGAAAACTTCACAATCTTATGGCTTCCAGCACCATGAACCTATCAACATCCTCTCCTACTACCCATGAATCAACCACTTCCACCAAAAGACCCAATAAATCTTCATCCCATACAAATAATCTACGTCTCCACAACCACTTCCACACCCACACATTTCCCTCTCTCACCCTCAACTCCATCACCTTCACATCCTTATCATTTGCAATTGAAGATAAGCAGGGAAATTGCAAACATAAGGGGGAACCACCTGTAACACCCTATTTCTATTAAGCGGTAAAACGCGCGAACATACAATATATTCTAGAAACAGATGCTACGACAACAAACAATTTCATAATACTCAAGTATATATTATCATGGTTCATAAAATATAGCAGCGGAATATATCAAATCTAGAGACAACATCTCCAAGTCTCATGATAATAAATACATAAAACATCCTCAAGACATATGATATAGAATAATCATAACATAACTCTTCAAATCAACATATGATTAAATAAGTTTAACAATAAAACGCTATCCTAGATCAGAGCCCCTAATCTAGACGCGCGCAAAGGATAAGGAGGATTCCTACTCCTCAGCAACATCAATCGAACAAGCTACTTATCATGCACTCCATCTACCCGTCCGCACGGAAAGGTAGGTGGTAAACCACTGAGGGTTAGAATTACATCAACATAATCCACAATCAAGTATTCAAGAATATCATGTATAAAGATTACCAAATAATATAAACATCCTTATACATATATATCCATACGATAATCCAATATCAATTCAATTCACCAATCAAGTTCACATGAACCAAATGCATCAATCACACGTCACGACTCAATGCAATTCACCAAACAATATATGCAATGTTCTAGACTCATCTAGATGCATGTGGTACCAAATCACCTCAAGGTCCTCACATTCGATGCAACAAAAACATCGTTTGTAAGGTTTCACACCCTGCCTTACAATGAACATAAGTTCGTCACCAAACAATGAATGCATGAACATACGACTCGACTCAATGCATATGTTCATACCATGGTCACCTCAATAATCAACATGCATATATCATCATGCAATCATCACCAAAACAATGCATATACAATTATGCAATCATCACCATCATTCAACAAGTATGCACACACCGACATACAATCAACGTATATTATTCATTCACGAGTCTCCAATTAATCATGTAAGATCAGTCACAAAAGGTTGCTACACCATTGGTCTTTAAGTTAAGTTTTCACAAGTTTTACTTATAATTCACAACTTTGAAAAATATTGAAGTAATGAATCAAAACCAACCAAACAAGGTTAATCGCCTAAGCCATGTATACTATTAGGTCACAAATGTGTGCAGTAGAGATTACATAAGCCTTTCATCGGCCAATCATGACTAATTCACAAAAATCACAAAGTTCGTCCCACTTTGTCATATTGCAAAACCAATTCATTAAGAGAAGGAAACTAAGTTTGATTCAACAAGGCATAGATTAGATGCTATTAAACATCATAATTAAACTCATAATACTCATATTTGATGTTTGGAAGCAAACTAAAAGTTTTGGGTTGAGTTAGAAACGGTTATGCTGAATTTTTCGTAAAAGTCTTCCAAGACCCACTTGGAGTGTTTCTATCATATCTAAAAATCTACAAAACATTTTCAAGTGAAACCAACGCCATTGGAAATCTAACTCAATTATCTAAAACTTTCATGTTTACACCAAAGGCCAATTCAAAACAGAAATGATCGAAAAAGACACAAGAATGCAAAACAGGGACTACTGAAACTGCTTCTGAACATGCTTCTTAAGAAGCTCCTGTAGCAGCTTCTGGAGAAGCTCCTGAAGCAGCTTCTGAAGTGGTTATGAACACTACAGATTTCAACTCTTTTTCACCCAAAATTCCCAATTTTGATCTCCCAATGCCCAAATGTGTTTCCAAAGGTTGTGTATATTATTATGTACATAAAAGACACACAAAACCATATAGAACTTGAAATTAAAACATCATTTCAACACAACTCAACAATTCAATTATTCTTCACAAAACTCTCAACAACAACACAATTCACTCCACAATTCCATAATTATGAACACCCATGGCATCAATCATCAACAACAACATCTCAGAACAACAACAACAGCTATCAGTCATGAATTCCCCAACATTCCAACAACAACAACATTATTCTTCATCAATTTTTTCACATAAACCCAAATATTCATTTTCATACATTTTTGACATGTTAGTTCAACAACGATTACACAATCATCATATAATTCATGTTTACAAACATAATATCAACATCCAACCACGAATTTACAGAATTAATGCAATCAATCAAATTCATAGAAATGGGTAGAAATGAGAGATTTGAAGATTATGTGTGAAAACTATCCCTCTTACCTCTAACACCAAGAATCCTAGCTCAAGCTTCAATTTAGCTCCTAGATTCAACGTCCCCTTTAGCTTCAACTCTCTTCTCTTGTCTCTCTAACCTCTATTTCTCTACTCTTTGTGTTATGTGTGAATGACAAAGTCTAACCCTATTTTCTTAAAGTTATGGGTCAAATATTCACAACCCTAATGGGCCTAACCCATTCCAACTAATTGGCTCAAAACTAATCACACCACACCGCTAACTCTAACCACTAACAGTAATTAACTAGAAACCTCAGTCTTAATTGATTATATCGACAACTTAACTTCTTACAATTAATAACGGTTCTAACTAGAATGCTAAAATAATTATTGTCATAAGGTTACTAAATTACCCTTCCTCGCAGAAGACTGAAATACCCTTAAGTCTAAATTACCAAAATACTCTCCTAACACGAAAACTCATGAAAATGCACACAGACATGAATAAACACACATAAAACAATTAAAATCAAATAATCGTAAAATCGGGCTGTTACACCACCCACCCAACCATCTTTCCAAAAACTAGTTGTCTCACCATTACAGTCCCTCCATGATACCTTGTTATGGAATTGACGCGGTTCTAAGTCACGAAGGTCATCATATAGCCTTGTTTAGTGAAAATCCCAACAATGGTAAACTTAGATACTCAACTTATGATAAAAAAATTATGCCATTGTTTTGGAGTCATTACTTATTGCATAAATAATTTATTCTTTGTTCTGACCATGAATCCCTAACATTTGAATTCTCAACAAAAGATCAATCACATACATACCACTTGGAATGAGTTTTTACATCCTTACCCATTCTTACTTAAACATAAGGCGTGAGTTCAAAATGTTGTTGCAAATGCTCTTAGTAGGCGTCATACCCTACTTACCACTATGAAAAAGAGAGTAATTGGATTTGAGACAGAAAATGAGTTATATATAGATGATCCAGATTTTAAAAGGTGTTGGAATGCCAGTGATTTACAATCCTCTCAAGACTACTACAGACACCGGTGGGGGGTGGGGGGGGGGGGGGGGGTTGTTCAAGGAAAAGCCTTATGTATTTCTTAGTCCTCACTACGTGAAACAATTGTTTGGGGAGCCCGTGATGGAGGTTTAACATGTCATTTGTGAAAGGAAATTTATGTAGGCCAAGACTTGAAAGAGATGCATAGAAACATATTTAAAGATGTCGAGTCTGCCACTTGGCCAAGGCGAAAAGCCAAAAGACTGGTTTTTATATGCCACTCCCCGTTCTAGAAGCAACTTGGGAAAATGTTAGCATAAACTTTGTACTTGGATTGCCTCAGACTCAACGCCATACATATTATGTGATGGTAATTATGGACAAATTTTAAAAATGGCTCATTCCCACGACAGAAAACTAATGATGTTATTCAAGTTGCTGGCTTATATTTCAAGGAAATTGTTTGTCTTCATGGAATTCAAAAAACCATCAATTCTTATACAAATGTTACATTCTTAAATCATTTTTGGAGAATCCTATAGACGAAGATGGGCACCAAGCTTCGATTTAGTAGCGCTAGTAAAACCCCAAACAAATGGACAAACCAAAGTTATTAAAGATTTTGGAAAACCTATTCGAAGCTTTGTCGGTAAAAACCTAAAACAATGGGATCTTATATTGGCACAAGTTGAATATACTTACAATAATTTAATTAATCAAGCTAGAGGAAAATGCACTTTTAAAGTGGCATACATAACTCGACCACATAGTCCGTTAGACTTGACTCCGTCATCTGATAAAAACCAATTTATGGCAGATGTAGAAAGCAGAGCAAAAGAGATCAAGAAATTGCATGAACATGTTCAACGCTATGTAATTAAACAAAATTTAAGATACAAGACTAATCGTGACAAGAACAAAAGGAAATAAATCTTTAAATTTGAAGATTTGGTATGGATACATTTGTGGAAAGAACAATTTCCAAAATAACCAAATGCTAAGTTGCCACAAAGAGTTGATGGTCCCTTTAAAATAGTACAAAAATCAATGACAATTCTTACAAGGTAAGATTGTCAGGAACCTATGGTGTCTCAACAACCATCAATGTTGCTGACTTTTCACCAAGGGAGAGTTCAGTTCAACCCAAAGAGGATGATACAAATCAAGACATAGAACCTCTTAATTGCACCACCCCTAGTATGCATATGTTATCCTCACTTACACCATCCCTTTCCCTTACCTCATGCAAGTCACCATAGTTACATAAAATCACCTAATCTCTTATGTGATATTTTATTTCTTGCATTCTCATTACTTTTCATCATTTTTATTTTCGTTACGGTTGTATTCAAGGCCCTTAGGATTACTACAAATATATATTGTTATAATATTCTTAAAATTAAAAATGACTAATCATAAACATTAATTTATAATCCTCTAAAAAAGTACTCTTTAAACTAAGTGATTGAGCTCAAGGGTTAATGTGTTTCACCAAAGGACGAATCGTTCAGAAGAACTCGATCGATTCTATAGTGAAATAATTATTGACCAGACTTTACTTACCTTGCGACTGACCAGACTTTACTTACCTTGCGACTGAACTTCAAATTACTAGAGCCAATTCCCCTAGAAATCGAAGGATTAACACCAGCGAAAACTACTCTTTAAAAAATACGAAATATTTATCCATTTTCCTATTAATTTTCAACTCTCATAGCTTTCTAATCCTCTTCCCTTTAAACTTTTGAACAAAACCTAAGGCTTTACAACAATATTTATATATATATTTTTTTAACGAGAATTCAATCTCCGAATCTCCATGTCTAAAGCCTATCCTCTCACGACTAGACCAAACATTAGTTATAGAGAAGCATAAAGACACGTTAGTTTTGCCTGCAAGTGCAAATTTTTACCACTTGATGTATGTTTGCTATCATGTCGAGTATGCCAAAATCACAATGATTTAACAGTGATTTTGTCAAATATACACGTAACTTTTACAAAATTACGGTAGATCATCAGGTAACTTTTTCAAAATCTTGATAGTTTTGGTGGTCCCAAGTCCTATTGCTACTGTCCGTGACTGTGTCTCGTTGGCACTTCTGAATTCTCAACCAACTTAGTTTGCTTCACCACTTTTATCTTACCCCACAAAACCCAAACCATTTCATTTCAACCTCATAGCACTTCCCATCATCATCCACCACAATGGCATGCTCAGCTACTACTACCTCTGCTTCTTCCCTCTTCTCATCTCTAAACCCTAAATCCTCACTTTTCTCTCCCAAATTACCCTCTTCTTCTTCTCTTTCTATCCCCAATTCTCTTCCTAAACCATTCTCTCTACCTTCACTTTCCTTCACTCGCTCCAATCTTCAACGTTCTTCTCGCCGTAGTAGCTTCCTTGTTAAAGCCTCTGTAAGCATTTCCTCCAATTTTGATTTTGAAATTTTCTGCATTGTTGAAAATGTTACTGTTGTTTATTGATGTTTGTGTTTTTCTGTATCTTAATTACGTTAATTGATTATTGGGTTTGTTGATAATTTGACTATTTCAGCAACACTGTTTTAGTGCATTTGAGTATTTTTAAGCTTAAAGTATTGAAATTTGTATAATATTTTTAGTTTTTTTTTTTGTTGACAATTACAATATTTCTAGTTTGTGTGTATTTTTGGGATTTTTACATTTAATCTCTGAATTTTAGCATAAGCTTGGATTGACTTATATGAGCTTATCTACCTGTATTAGCATTTGTCAGTCGGTTTGGGAGAGCTTATGAAAACAACTTATGGCGTTTCTATAATAAGATTGTTTCCATAAGTTTTCCAGGATAGCTTATGAAAACAACTTCTAGCTTATATGAAAACAAGTTGACTTCATTTTGAGTATTAGAATGTCTACAATATTTCTAGTTCATATGCGTTTTTAAGTTTTTTGTCTTTAATCACTAAATCTTAGGGTCTGCTTGTATTGACTTATTTGAGCTAATATGTTGGCATACACATCTGTGAGTGTGTTTGAGAGAGATTATGAAAACAACTTACGGCATTCTTATAAGCTGTTTTCATCTTATTTCCAAATTCCATAAGATCTCCAAGATAGCTTATGAAAACAACTTATAGCTTATATAAAACAATTTGACTTTATTTTACCGTCTGTTATAGAAAACAATTTGACTATATATAAGCCAGTTGTTTATCCAAATTACGGCCTTGCTCTGAGCTAGAATGTTCAATGCATTTGGGTGTTTTTAAGTTTTAAGCATAAAGTATTGAAAATTTGAAATTTCTTCAATATTTCTAGTTCATGTGCGTTTTTGAGAAATTTTTCTTTAAAATGACCAAATCTTAATCTTTAAACTTCTTGTTTGACCTCACAGAGTGAGCTTCCATTGGTTGGAAATGCAGCACCTGATTTTGAAGCAGAGGCTGTTTTTGATCAGGAGTTTATCAACGTACGTGGCCACCAAACAAAGCGAATACGAATACCGATTCTTACTAGCTTGATTTTTTTTTTTTTTTTTTTTGCATTTTTATTATGTGGTTATTTGAGTAATTGCTGTTGGAAATTTTCATGTTTGATTGACTAAATGATTGTCATTCCAGGTCAAACTCTCTGACTACATTGGGAAGAAGTATGTTATCCTCTTTTTCTACCCATTGGACTTCACGTTTGTTTGTCCAACAGGTTGGTTAGTCCGGTCGATCTAGTTGTGCTTTTAAATTTCTTTCTTTAACTTCCTAATGATAATGTATGCTTCTTGACTGCAGAAATCACCGCTTTCAGTGACCGACATGCAGAGTTTGAGGCAATAAATACCGAGATTTTGGGTGTTTCAGTGGACAGTGTGGTACGTTGGTTTAGACTGTTTCTTTAATCATTACTGTTGACCTAGTTAACATTTGTGTGTCAATGTGCGTCTGCATAATTTCATGTTATACTTCACTATGACTTACCTGCTGTCTGTCTATTAGTTAGCAAGAAAAATGAATCAACTGCGAAGGATTATAGGGCATTTTAAAGATTCCATACTGTTTAAGGATTTATTTTGTAGAGATAAACTAGTTCTTACTATAAGGTTAACAGTTCATACATGTCGTATTTTTACGTCTCTGAATAATTGCTGAATTGAATAAGAGTATTGTCAGAGGGAATTACTTCATTTTTTTTTTGACAAGAGGGAATTACTTCCTAAATAAAGGAAAATGAAAAAATGTGAATGAACATTTGTTCAAACATAAATAATTGAAATATATCTTGTTAATCTACATATGTAATGAGATTCATAGCATTTGTAAACCAATGCACACAGTCTTTACATAGACTGCAAGGATACGCTCACATGCTGAGTGCTGACACATACCCTTGAAAAACAAGGCTTGTTGTCTTAGTATCTGATAGGTTCTTTATGTTCTTATGTATGTGGTATAACCTATGTAACAGAAATTCCAGCATCTGTTTCTTTTTTTTATTAGTGATGCCGTTGTTTCTATTGTGCAGTTCTCGCATCTTGCATGGGTTCAAACAGATAGAAAGTCAGGTGGCCTTGGCGACTTGAATTATCCTCTGGTTTCCGATGTCACCAAATCCATATCAAAATCTTACGGTGTTCTCATTCCTGATCAGGTATGTACTAACATATGAAAATAGTGTAACTTATGTATGGCTGGATTATAATAAAGCAACAGCCGTCTAGATTTTCTGTTGTATCATCTCTCCCTAAACGAACTTAGCAAGGGTATGCCGTATCTCCGGGGAACGCTCTCCCATTTGTAGATTTTCCCAAGTTATCAGACTTGCTATCTAATCAAAGCAAGTTTTTATTTGACTTTTCAAGGAATTGAACTAGGACATTGCTTTTCCTTCCCCAACAGTTGTCCTTTACGCGCATATTTCAATGTTCTTTTGGAATGAAATTTACGATGCTTAATAGCATTAACTGGTCAAAAGTTGGCATCTAAACTATTGTCTTCCATTCCACTATTTTGGACTTGTGTCATAATGTATCTAAAAATTCCCAATGTTGCAGGGAATTGCATTAAGAGGATTGTTCATTATTGACAAAGAAGGGGTTATTCAGCATTCTACCATCAACAACCTGGGAATTGGTAGAAGTGTTGATGAGACAAAGAGAACACTCCAGGTGATTATACAACTAATTAGGACCACATCATGATTGAACATTATTCTATTTAGAATATCACATTTTTATTTGCTTACTTCTATTACCGTTCTACTGTGTACATAATTTCGTTGCATTTGTTTTGCAGGCCCTCCAGTATGTGCAGGAGAACCCAGATGAAGTTTGCCCTGCTGGATGGAAGCCTGGGGAGAAGTCCATGAAACCAGACCCAAAACTTAGCAAAGATTACTTTGCCGCGGTGTAACGTGAATAACAATTAAGAGTAGCCATGCGCATCTGTATCAATTTGTGAGTTATAAAAGAGTATCATGTAATATTAGTCCTAAAATTTAAAACCTCAAGGTGGTAATAATTGCACACTGGTGTTTTGGATTTTGTATTGTACTATGTATTTATAATAAGTTGCAATTTCTTTTGATTATGGTGTCTGCATGATCATATTTGGGTGTGATGTAACCTTTTTGTCATTTCTAGAGTTCCAGATCGCTATAGATCCTGTGCTAATTGGGATAGAATTGGAATTTGGAAATTATCTCTTTGGTAAATTGAAATTTAGAACTAAATGCAGACTGAAAATTAAGTTTGCACACAAAAGAAATTAAGTTTGAACAATAATAAATAAAAAACCAAAAGAAAAGCAGAGTGTATAATCTCTCTAACTTTACATGTGTGTTCAAGTATAGAACTTGAATTATTTTTGGGCAAATAACCATATTGGTCCATAAATGTGTGAGATGTTGTTGCTATCTAAATGTGTTCAAATCCCAAAAACATCCCTAGTGTTTCTTTTATTGGTAATTTTATGGACTAATTTGATCAATGAAAAACACATTCGAGGAGTAAATTGATTATATGTGTTTGTAATTTTCATACAATCAAACACCAATGTGAGAATGAGTTACACTTCAGAAACCAAAACAGTGGTTAACCCAATTATTTTTTGTAGAATTTCCTTGTTGCTGAGTTTTGGTGTTCGAATAGTTTGTCCATGATGTTTATCCCTAGCAATTTTGACAAAATGATACGCACTACTTTCAAAATGAGTGTATCTTTAACTAAAAAAATCTGTTTTAAAATGAATGTCATTATCATTTTTCTTCCAATAGTATCCCGAATTTTTTACTATGCACACTATTCTCAAGCATCAAATTCTATTTTAATTTATAATGATAGGAGATGCACTATAGTTAACAAGGTTATTTTACTCAAAGTAGCGTGTCTTTAGACAACATTATTACATTGTTTAATATGTGTATAAAAACCTTAAATGACACTCATTTTAAAACGGAGGAAGTAAATCTTTTACCATCATTTTATCTACCGACTTCTTGTACACCTTACAACATTTCTGATTATATAATCCAAAAGGCGTAAAAACACGTTAAAACACCCTCCAACGCCCTATTGTTTTTCAGATTTCATAATCTGAAGGTGTGGAGGGTGGAAAAAGAAATTGTCTAAGCCTAAATCTACAACTGGGCTCAATCAGAACAAAGGAAAAAGAAAGCTCCCGCTTGGAATTTGGATTTCATTAGGAAGACAAAGAATTTCTGAAATTCACCCCCTCTCACGTGCCCTTCTCATTTTCAATATTACCCTTGTTTGGATCTTAGAATCCAATGCGTGTTTTTAGAATTTTGGATTCTAGAATCTAAAAGCAGTGGGAAGACAAAAAACCAATTTATATTTTTATTTTTTTACATCAAACTACAAAGACAACATAAAATCAACTCCAAGAACAATGACAACATAAATAAACACAAACAAAATCATAAAAGAGTCAAACTTATTTCTTTGTATGTCTTGGAACATATCAAACTTGCCTAAATAACAAGAACAACTTTCAACAATATAGTGTCTATATCTCGACAAAATAATATACAAAGAAAATAACGCTATCCATTTTGACTCATTTTCGGACTTTACTAACTTTCCAGCTAAACTCCAGTTTATTATGATCCCTTTCTCCTATGAAGTGGAGGGTTATAAAAAAAAAACTATTGATTTTCATTTTACATTTGATATTTCACTTCATAATTATCACATTCGATTGGATTTCTTTTATTTTACTGTAAGCAAGTCCATCCTTTTTCTTTTGAAAAAAAAAGTCTATTATATAATTCTTCCGTAAAAGAAAAAACATCATATTCCCTTGGGTCCAATGTTTTCATTCTTTGTCATTTTGTTTAGTTAATTTTTTTTAAGAAGCTAAATTGGAATTAATTAACCAAACATCTTAATCTTTCTAGCATAAGATGTGCTAGAAGAGAACTATGAAAGAATAAAAATTGTTATAACATTGAACCAAAGGAAAACAAAGAAAAAAGCCGCGTAGCAAGCAACATAAAACGAACAAAAAAGCTAATTGAAAACAAAAGAAGGGTGATTTGCCTATGGCCACAAGAAGGATTGCAACTTAATTCAGCCTAAAATATGATGAATATGGTCCCTTGTTGTTGAAAAATTCTGACATTTCTGTCACGCCAAACAATCCAAGTACAAGAGAGTCAATGGTTTACTTAAATATCATCAAGCAATTTAATAATATTTGATTTTTTATGTTTTTTTTTTTGAAAAAAAGCACTTAATAATTAAAGTAAAAACACATTTTTAGGAAAATTAAAGCAAAACATTTTCATACGACAAATTCATCAAGTATCCACTATTTCCATAATTTCACCTTGCAAAGTAAAACTTGAATATTATCTTAGGCTCCTAGTAGAAATTTGAGTTTTGCTTCTCTTTTAAATATTATCTTAGGCTCCAAAAGTTCACTACATGCCCTAACTACATATGTGTTTCATTTTATGTCAATATATAATGAACACACCATGCAATGTTGTATTGTGATATCCTACTCTTTGTAGAATATTTACTTAGTCAGCAGAATGTATGTACTTAATGACCTTTGCTTTTTGGCAGCTGATTACCACATGACCACTTCTTTAATGTAAATAGACAGTAAACTATACAATTAATTTCTAATTACGAACACTTTAGTATTACTGCGTATATACAGTAGAAACTCTTTAAATTAATACTCGGAAAATTAATAAACTCTCTAAAATAATAAATTTGTCCGGTCCCGACTTGGGCCAGTGTAAAAAATTGAATAATTCGATAAAATAATAAGATAATAATTTTTTGGGAGATCCCTTTATAATTTTCGGTCCCAAGAAAATCATAAATTAATAATTCATAGAAACTGAAAAAAAAATATATTACACTTTGTTGAAATATGATTTAATAGTTGTTTGTTTTCCTTTAAAGTTCAAGTCTGTTTGGAGCTCATCTCTAACTTTTCTTATTGCATCCAATAGCTGAGGTGTTGTATTTTTGTATTGTATCATAAAGTTGTGAAGAGTGTTTGACGCCATAAGTGCTTCCTTTCTCGTAACAGGCTCCAAAGACACCGTATCATCTTCGTCGTCATCCTCTGCATTGTTCTCAATGATAGTACGCACAATATCTTCTAAATTCTGAACCTCCGAACATGCTTCATTTTCACCTGGGTAGTTCATTAGATTGTCGATATCCATCTTATTACGATAGCCACATTGATTGATCATAGTCTGGAGGTCTTGAGTTTCTTCATCAAAAGCGGATTCATCCAAATTTCCTACAACGTCACTAGCTGAACGAATTTTACAGTGTCGGAAGCAATTCGCTATTGTTTCTTTTCGAACATCTATCGTCCAAGCTGGGATTGCCAAATTGATAGCATCAAGGACATTTATCTTCCCTGGATCAGATTGTCCCACCTCATAACCTTCCAATATTTTGCAGTAAAACCTTCTACTGTAATGCATCTTGAAAGCTCTTATTATCCCAGCATCGCAAGGTTGAATCTTTGATGTCATGTTGGGTGGCAAGAAGAACAACTCAACGTTTCTTAACCCTTCAATATTTCTTGGATGTGCTGGAAAATTATCCACCACAAGTAGAACTCTTCTACCATGCATCATTTGGTCAAATGAACGAACATATTCATCAAAAAGCACACTAGTCATCCATGCTTTTTTGTTAGCTCGATACTGACAATCCAAGCTATTCATGTTGACATTCTTGAAGCAACGAGGCTTTGCATATTTCCCAATAATCCATAGAGGGATTTTTTCAGAGCCATCTTCATTGCAACAAATAACTACCGTCAGCCTTTCTTTATTTTGTTTTCTTCCTTCAAGTTGTTTTGTTGCCAGTGATGATCAGCTTGTAGCCTATAAAACAACCTAGTTTCATCCATATTGAAAACATCTTTCATAGGGAACTGATCAATTTTCTCTCGAATCGATACCAATTTCTGCTCCATGTCTTGTACATCAACATACCCACTCTCGCCAAAACGACGAAATGACTTTATGCCATGTCGGTGCTTGAATTTCCCAAGCCATCCTGTAGAGAAGTTAAAATCTGAATCATCATGAGGGTACAAGAGTTTCATTGTATCTCTTGCCTACTGCAAAATTAATTCTCATGTGATATTCACACGTTCTTGATGCTATAGAAACCACTCATAAACAACCTTCTCCATGTCAGGATATTTTGCTGGTTTGTGTCTTTTGATCTCCGCTCTTCCCCTTTCTATTTCAGCAGAGAGATAATCATTTGACCGCTTAAGTGTGTTTGATATTGTTCCTTGACTAACTTTCAACTGAAATTTTCCCTCAAGCCATCTTTGCAAGTCTTTTTGTGTGTTTGCAGGATTATCTCTCTTGTACTCGCACAACTCCTTACGTATTTGATCTGACATAGTTGATTTTGCAACATCTTTTAGATGAGAAGCCATCTCGTGAGTGAGATATGATTTGAATACTTTTAACACATTCATGTAATTTATATATGCCAAACTGGCTTAAGAATACATTGAACATTCCACTTGTTTACATTTACTATACACTTCAAAAGTCAAAAGTCATATTTCCAATGGATATGAATACAATATTTATTAATTTACATTGAGTCCCAAGATTTGCTGCAACGTAATTCTAAGAGACATAGACTAATTTGCCTTTTTGTTTGGTATGTACAGTATAATTACTTAAAAACTCTTTAAATTAATAATTATTAATTTATCGATAAATTAATAACTCTCTAAATTAATAAATTTCTCCGGTCCCGACATTATTAATTTATAAAGTTTCTACCGTATATAATAACTACCGGACAATCTATTGTTTGACTTTGCTTATTAGGGTATATTCTTTGATCCCTTTAGCACACGTTAGTGGATAAATTATTATCTTAATATTGACGTTACCAAAACATGAAATGTTTAAATGATAACAGTAAAATAACATACTGTTTTTAGGATTGTGATTGACATCATAAACACAGTCTTTTCAACGTGTTTTGTCTTTCTTTACTAATACTTTTCAGAAGATCACTTATGTCAAAATTGCTCCAAGTCAAACACGCTTAACTGTTGAGTTCTTAGGGTTACTGAAAACTGTTTTCGGTAACCATTTCGTAAGAATTCCACAATTAAGTTGTTTGACTTGAAGCAATTTTGGGATTAGTGACCTTCTGGGAATAAAACACGCTAAAAAAATTTGTGTTGGTTTGCGCGGTCAGTCGACAATCCTGAAAGTTGTCTGAGATGTTACAAGTGGTATCAAAACAGACATCTCCCATTACGATGTGGTTTGGGGACAAACCAAGCAGAAGCTGGTGGGCATGTAACGAGGATGATAAGGGCGGGGAGTGGTCGCCGGTGCACAAGGCATGACAATGTGTGGCTCTTGACAACTTCTAGGCAAAACTGTACTATATTGGAATGAGAGGGATCCCGAAATCCTGCAGGTATGAGACCGCAGAGTTGAATTAAAGCTTATAAGAATTGTTTGATACTACCTATATTAACAAGATATATCTTCTTTCTTGTAGCCCATTCTGAAGAACTCCAAAGTTAAGCGTGTCTGACCTGAAGCAATTTTGGGATGTGTGATATTCTGGGCAGCTTCCCGAAAAGTTTGCGATCCAGAGAAGACCCGTGTTAATTTGTTGGGTCAGTCGACAATCCTGAAAAGCAGTATGAGATGTTACAATGATCAATAAAAAAATATACTTGAGCAATTTTCCTTTTCAATTTTCCTTAAAATAGAATTCCTTTTCTATTTAAAAGAAAAATAATTTGAAAAAATAATTTTTAAGGATAATTTGAACTTGTTGCATGGATAATTTGGTGGGTGGTTTAAATAGATAAACTTTGATAGTATATTAAGATTTTGTATTTATTTTCGCCTAAAAGTAATCTAAATTATTAGCGAAAACAACATACATCCAAATTTAGGACGAGCTTATGTCTAGATAATCAAACATATGATTTGTCAAAGTAAAAATAATCAAAGATGAGTTAACCAAATCTCTCCCGGTTTCCTTGGAAAAAAAACTTTCTCAGTTAAAGGTAACCAGCACCCAAAAAATGCCGCAAAACAATGGCAACAATGCAAAATGTGGGGCACCACGTACATGCGACAACGATCACATTCATACACATTACTCACGAGTTTAACCGAATATGAAATTAGAGCTTAGTCTTTGTAGGCAACATTCATGGCCAATATGATTACATGTTCTAAACCTTTGTTAAAAATATCACTTAAACATTTCAGATTAGAAAAACTTAATCATTCAACTTATTTTACTAGCAATTTTTCTATATTTTTATGTTTTCAGTTTTACTTATGTTTTTCCTAGCTTATTGGTTCTCAAAAATCATTATCCATACTTAATATTCTTCAGAGGAGTTAAGAAACTCACAACCGAAAGATGAAGTTTCTTCTTTGTTGTAATTGTTTGAAGAAAAAAAAAGCATCACTTTTGAAAGCTATTCGTCCAATTCTCGACTAATTTTCAAGGACAACAATACTTTATCTAAGTCATCCTTAATCAATTCACAAGACGTCATTATTTATAAACTCTTTTAAGTATATTCTCTTTTCAATATGAGATTTAAGATTTCCCAATACTTTGTAACCCTTTCGTTGGTATTTAGCTTCCAAATTCCCCAACTAAATAATAAAAAGGAATGGTTTAATAAGAACTAGAGACAATTTAGAGATTGACAATACATAAAAAAGAAATAAATAACAAAATAAAATCTCTGTATATCTATGATATCTCTATTAGATACAACACGATTTTAGGCACTGCTTTAGCCTTAGCCATTGGTCAAACTCACCAAACATGGTATCATAGCACTTGCTTCATATATACAAATTTCCTACAATGGGACAAAATCATTATTCATGTCATGTTACATAAGTTAATATATCATTATCCCTATAATTTGGTTTAGGCTATTGCGGCCTGCAGATTCAACAAAATCCAGTTTGGCTTTTTATTTTATTTTAAAATGTTGTTAGGTAAATAAAATGCAACAACACTTTGATTAAGATAGAAGTTATACCCTAGCTCACTATTTTATCCAGAAACCAATAGAATACTATATAATATATACTAATAAAACTGCAGCAAATATAATGTTCACATGTTAGTTGATCTTCGTTATGAATATCTTTTAGTTAATGATAGGATATCTCATATCTAATTATCTATGTTCAATATCTTTTTTAAGTTATTATATATAATTTTGGCCGTTCTCATTCTTGAAGTGAAATACTTCGGATTATATAATCTAAACATGGGTAAAATGAAAAAGTGAAGGGCACGCGAGAAGCAAGTAGGGTTGGAAAAATAAATTTTCTGTTTTTTTACTGAATTTCTCGATAATGATTTGTTTCGATTTCAAGTTAGTTGCACCACTTTTTTTAAGGTATTGTCCATTTTAGGTCTTTGTGTAAATTCTCAAAGGTTTATCCTTAGTTAAAGGGAGTCTTAGAGTGTTGATAAGGTGTTTATAAACCACCTTTTGATATCGATTCTTAAACAATGCGAAACTTTTTACTGTACAAAAACAATGCCCCCAATCAATATGCTAATTAAGGGGCATGTTAACCTTCATACCTGACTTATAAACAATCAATTAGTTAAAAATGTGTGTGTTTATAAACAATCATAGCGGTTTTAGATTAAGATTTCGATCAATCCAGATCATTTGGGGCCTCTGTAACTTTTTCAAACCTCTATTGTTGAGGTTTGGTTGAGGAGACCGAAGCAGATTCCAAATTTATTCGATGATATTTCAAACATAGCTAGGGATGTGAATAATTCATTAATTTCTTGCAAGTCTTTTGTCATGGTTTCTTGCAAGTCTTTCTTAAAAAGTATTAGATTATTATATTGTTTCACCAAAATAAAAAAAATTATATATATGTTTTTTTTTTGTTTTTTTTTAATTGAATCTATTTGATTATATTGCTGAAGTGACAGTACAGGGGATCATTGAATATTGAATGATACAAATATTGCTATAACAGCCAAACCAGATATAGACCTACTGCCAGAAGTTGGGAATTTTTTTTTAAGGGTGCCAGAAGTTGGGAATTCTTTAGGTTCTTGTTGAACGAGAACATTAGACCAATGAATTTGGTTAGCGTCATTAAGTTCATTATTATTTTTTTATCAAACATTTAGTTCATTAAAAATAGTCTATGATGGTCGGTTACTTGGAATTTTCCAAGCATATTGGATTAGATTTATATGATAATAACGATTAATAAAATCAAATGCATTTAGCAAGTAGATAATTGTATTGTAATTGTAATTTACTACATATCATGTGCCTCACATGTATTGCGTTACATCATTGTTCTCTTATTCTATATATGGTGGCACAATTCTGTTATTATATAACATGGCAAGTGACAATGTAGTAAAATTTTCGTAATATAATTTTAAATGAAGAAAACAATCCTCTTTGCCATTATGAATAAGATAATGATAAAATCATTTAAAGGAAGTGCATGGGCCAACAGGATTTTTAACAACATGGCCTGTAAAGCTTATAATTTTGTTTTCTTCTAAAACTATCCTATAGGTAAAATTTGTTTAATATTTAAATTTATTTTAAAATAAATTAATATAAAAATATGATATGTCATTGAATAATTGGATGATGAGAACATATTTAATCAAACTTAATGGATATCTTTGTGTTCACTAACATTTTACTTTTGTAGACTGAAATTTAAATGTTGACTTTTATTACGTGTAAAAGACTTTTCATGAATTTGACCACTCCATTTAAACTTTAGAGCAGGGAATTCAAAAAGGAAAGAGCACAATCCAATATCATGTTATCCACTCCATTTAGACTTGACCATGTTCCATTATAAAACGAGATAAAACATAATCAAGTTTGTCATGCAAGTATTAAATACTCCATCTATCCTGGAATTGACGACCTATTTGAAAATGTACAATTTTGACCAAATTTACTTTGATCATATTTTTCTACTAATATATAAAGATAAATAATATTATATAAGATGTCGTTAGATTCGTCTCAACGAGTATTTTCAAAATATCAAATTTTCTTAATTTTTTCTAATATATTATTTAAGATATTTAAGCTTAAAATTATACATTATCATGCGTAATAGAGTCAACTGTGTCATATAGTATAGGATGGAGGGAGTAGTAAAAGACTGTATGATTTAGGAAGCAATCAACATGGGACGATTAAAATTCGCTAACAAAAAACCATACATGAAGGTTGATATGAACCCTTTCCAGCAGGGTATCAACAACACATGAATATCATAATGATCAATGAATGTTATTATGGTGATTCCAGCAAGGACCTTCTCGACATTTATGTGAGGATCAATGAAACATATAACGACTTCATTTGTCAAAAAAACAACAGGGGTGGATTGAAGATGTGTCCATGTTGATATAAATACTTCGAAGAGAAAGTTGCTCAAACTGCTGGAACTGTGCAAAAGATTATATTCGGCTCATTTGACCCAATTCTCCTCGAATTCTGGAAAAGAGACGAAGTTGGTCATTTGTTGGACGAACAAAAAGAGTTCGGAAACTAAATTGGACATGACTAGAAGGCTACCCACAAGTAGGGGGGCATGGTTCAGTTCGAGATGAAAACTGAACCGAACTGATGAAAACTGAACCGAACTGAATTGAATTGTTTCGAATCGAATTGAACTGTTTTGAATTAAACTGAACTGTTTCAGTTCAGTTTCAGAACTATTAGTAATGATTCAGTTTTTTTTTTTGGTTTAGTTTAGTTCAATTCAACAATTCAGTTCAGATTTTGGTTTTTTTGCCCACCCCTACCCACAAGCGATATCTTCAATATATGGAAATATAATGTAGTTATGAGAAAAATCACTCTAACTTTCGATAGTCTTCTTCAAGCCTTGAATGACATAGATGATTCGATGGGATTGCATGAGGAATAAGACATCGACTTTAATAATTATTTTGATGATGACTTTGACGATGATTTTATAGGTATAGAAAATAATAGTCGAACATCATAAATTAGTTTCGTGTCGATGTCGAGAGGCCTGATTGAAGACCAACTCTAATGTAGAGAATATGGGATTCATCGGGGAAGAAAGAGATGCAATTAGTGCTTGCCATTCAAGTCAATTTGGAATAACACTGAAGGATGAGTTCCAAGAAAAATGACCGAATATAAATGATATACATTCATGTTAGAGGTTGCCAGCCCAAGATGAGGCTGAGATAGTGGATCACATCAATAATGACATGATTTCAGATTATAATATCTAGGCTTAAATATGTAAAAGGCCCTTGTAAGTTTTCGTGTTTTTGGTTTTTGTCTCTGTATCTTTTTTTCTTTCTAAAACAAATCCTGCAAGTTGTTACCCGTTTAATTATAGTCCATAACGTTAACCTCTGTTACAGAAACGTGTTGCTGGCAAACAAAGTCACACTTGGTAATCACTGACATGGCAAAACACGCTTATGTGTACTAATTTGAGGGATCAAAACCAAAAACGCAAAATTGCAAGGGGATGAAATTGAAAAAACGTAAACATCAAAATTTGAAATTTAAAAACTATATCTTCTTCATCCTTCAGTTTTTCTTCTTCTTCTTCTCCCTGCCAATTTCTGTTTAGTTTTGTCATGAGGAAAGCACAAAATCTTTATCACCATGGCACTATGATAGAAACTGATATGCCCTAAGTTTCTTGACATTGCTCCCTCTCATTGGTATAAGAAATTATATTTTGGGATTTCAAGCTATAATGGATGCATGATTTTATTCAGCTAATGAAGATGATCATATTTTAGTGATCAAAGAGAGTTTTGTCGCGTCAGTATTCATGAGGCACCAAGTCAGGTCCCTTGCAGTATTGGGTTTGTCTCCTTTGTTCATCACAAGACGTCTATGGAGGTTTCTTTTCCTGTTAGTTATGGCTTTCTCATATCCCACAGTGAGTTGCCTTTAATTGCTGGTTTAGGAAGCTTAGAGCAATCAATCATGGACGAGCAACTTAAAGCCTGAGCCAAGGTGTGGTTCTGGTGAGGTCTTTGCGGGGGATTTTGTGTTAAATTCATAATGATCACATCAAATTCACTTGAGACTCACATAATTTAGTATGGTATATTTCATCATCCCATGTGAACAACTTAAGCTATTAGTAGCCTAAAAAATCAAACATATGTAGGTTTTAATTACATTAAACTATGGTAAAATAAACAACAAACAAAGTATTATAACAAGGAACTTGATAGAAATTTGGCAAGTGTACCAAAAACTATTGAAGTAGTAAAAATATCGTTCCCACAAGGACTGGTTTTAATTTCAATAATTCAACTACGTTATAAAATTAAGATGTATAAAAGTTGTTTTGATTTGCCACTAGGCAGTTGATTGATTTAATTGCATAAAAGTAATAACAGAAAATAAAGTTTTGAGTAAGAAAATATGGAGAGAGATGAGATCAAGTCTGTCGAATTCTCTGAATTTCCCTAATTGGTATACTGCACCTATTCTTATGAAGAATTCTCTAGTTCCACGATAGTTAGCAATATAGTCATAATCAATCCCTTGAGTTAGGACCCTCTTCTCATATTACAGCCCCTAATCCCTTAGGTGGTCTAATATTCGTTGAAGGTTTTAAGAACGTTAACCTAATATCACAAATAAACAATTATCCATTCCTAGACTAACCATGTTTATTTGAACAATTCAATTAGGTCTAAGTAGAAAGCTATGGTCAGTAGTTATTCATTCTCACGAAATCATATTTATATTTGATCAGGATATAAAAAGCATTAAGAACAATTGAATTGAATAAAAACTAGATTGTAATTCATAATAAATAGAGTTTCACAGCTACATGGATCAATTAGGGTTACACAAATTCATCTTGAACATAATCTCTAAGAGATTTAACTACTCATAATCGAGTTTACAAATAGCATAATCATTGGAATACTTAAAACATACATGAACTGAGTAAAGGATGATGAAATCAGCCTTCCAACAGTCTTCAGGTCTTAAAATCTCACTTTTGCTCTCCAAAATCGTAACCCTTGATTATAGATTTGGCTTCAACTTAAATAGACAAGTTTTTTTAGGTCAAAAATCGCAGCACGGTTGATAAAATCGTACTACGATTGCTTCAAATCTTCCAGATCTTTATGCTAAATCATATTACGTCACTAGAAATCGTATCACGATTCCAGTGTTTCAAAAATATGCTCTCTGCCAAGCAAATCATATTACGGTTGTGAAAATCCTAACACGATTTGCTGCTTTCAGCTCTTCATAATTTCTTGCTTTTAAGGCTCCTGGATACTTCATATTGCTTAAGAACTCTATCATAATGTCAAAATAAATCCTAAAAATTACGTAATGACAACATGTCATCAGAACTCACCATAAAGGTTGGACATTTCCAATATTTCCTTTTAGGGTTTTCATATGAATTGGAGATGAACATCCACATTATTTTGTTGCAACCACATATAGGCAACTCATTTGAAGATGAATTAGCAATGGAATGAGAAGACATTGTCAGCTAAGGGGTGAGTTTTTTTCCAGGGGCGCAAAGAGACGAAGAAATTGGGGTTGGAGATGAAGAAAAAAAAACAGAGGGATAAAGAAGATCTAGTTTTTTAAATTTAAAATTTTGATGTTTACGTTTTATCAATTTCATCCTTTTACAATTTTGTGTTTTTGGTTTTGGTCCCTTAAATCTAGTCACTTATCATTCAGTACACATAAGTGTGTTTTCCATGTCAGCGATTGCCACATGTGACTCTGTTTGCCAGCAACACGTTTCTGTAACAAAAGTTAACGTTAAGGACTAAAACCAAAAGGTTAACAAGGATTTATTTTAGGTAAAAAAATACAGGGACAAAAACCATAAACACGCGAACTTACAGAGACCTTTTACATGTTTAAGCCTAATATCCATGATGTCCCGTTAGGATTAGAAAGTTGGGAAGAAAAAAGAAAATAAACTATATGTAGAAGATACATCAGAAGAAATCAATCTGGAAACTCTTGACGAGAAGAGGCCGAACTTTCTAAGTTCATTTCTTATAAGGGAGTTCATGAAAAGTTGGTCGAATTGCTGACAGAATACAAAGACTGCTTTTGCTGGAAATACAATGCAATACCTGGTCTTAGTTAAGATTTAGGCTCTGTATGGTAAATATAGCGGATGACTGATAAGTTAGCTGATAACTTATAGTTGATGACTGATGACTGATAGCTGATAAACTAATTGAACTGTTTGATAAAATTAACGGTTTAACTAGGTGATAAATGTAGATAGACATAAAAGGTCATCTTTAATTTATAATAAAATATATATCCATTAATATTTAAGTATTTAGTAAAAAAAAATCAAAGTAATTTAAATTTATTAAATTAATTTTATTGGCTAACATTTTATTTTATATTTATTTTAATTAGGTGTATGTACTTTATAAAAAAAAAATTATTCGTAACAATAGACTGTAACATCTGCATGCAACAAGGATTCTGCTCCAGCATTTCTTTTGTTGGCATTTCTACCTTTAATCTCATAAGCTTTTGCAGGAATTGCTCGGAGCTTCCACTTTGACCTTGATCTGCTCGTGTTGTGGAATTCATTTTTCCTAGGAAAGCATCAATACCTTCCTCTTCAAAGGCTTTAGTTCCCTTGACTTTGAAGGCTTTAATACCTTCGGTTGCGAAAGCTTCAGTACCTTTGTCTTCACTTGAGTCTTCCTCGACTTCGTCCCTGTTCATGGCCAAAGTCTTCCCAATTCCATATTGAGTGTTATTTCCTGTGTTAGGTTGATTCACCGTCGCCTTTGATTCCTGTGGGTAGTCTGGTAATCCGTACACATAGTAACAATTGATGCAATGATAACTTGGCTCTTCTTTGGGGTCGTTCTCCTCTGGTCCATGATGATACTCTGGTGTTCCTATTTGGTCAAGACCCCAAGGATATTCGCCTACGTGAGATGAATTGTTCTCCATTGATATCTTCAATATCATCTGTTATCCTGGTGCAATAAAACGACAAGTTCGTATTCTAACTAAAGATTGTGATTATTGTTTATTGACAAGATTTTAGTTGCTGATTTAGAGGACCATTTAATCCTAAGATTAATTTCATGCGCTTCTAGACTTGATTTATTCATAATATTAAAATGTTATATAGACTCGATCTATTATTATTACCTAATACTAATGACTCTATTCCTATGATTACTAAATACAAATCCTAATCCTAAATACAAATTAAATGGACTGACTCTTATGACTAAATGACCTAATTTAAACTAGACTTGATCTAATGACCGTAGTTATTATAACAATAGTTATTTTTACTATGACTTTCGAAAATGCAATGCAACTAATTATAACCTAAACTATGGACTCTAAGAAATATTCGAAAAATAAAAGTTCCTAAATGAAAAAGAAAAGAAAAGAAAATGGTTAGTATTAAGATGGATAAAAGAAGATAGTCCGACTTTAGTTTTAATATATCATTTCGATTTCTTCAAAAAAAAAAAAAAGATGGATAAAAATAAACTAAATGCAAACAGAAAAATAAACTATGTTAGTAACAATAAACTATATGATAAAACAAACTCTAAAAATAAAATGACTCAACTAGGACTAAATATTTTTGGTATTTTTAATTTCTTTTTTGATATTTTTGGTATTTTTGATAACAGAAAAATAAAATGCAAAAAAATAAATGATATAAATAATTAATTTGAATTGCTTACTCGAAAATAACAACAATCTCCCGCAACGCTGCCAAAAACTTGATGGTCAGATTACACAAGTCTATCAAATCGTTTACCAAGTAATAAAGTGATAAGTAGAGTATCATATCCACAGAGATTGTCGTTTCGTCCAAACAATTCGCGTTACTTATTTAAAGTAACGGTAGAAAATAAAAGAGTTAAGAGTTAGAGACTGCAATTTTTATCTGTTTTCAACAGAGCAAGTTACATGTTTGGTTGCAGAAAAGTAAGCAGCTGTTAGGAGTCTTTGAATCCCCCCTATTTATTTTGTTGGAATTAAATAACATTCATGTCACATTTAGTAATCTTAAGTAGACTATACAAGTGATGAGGCTGTTGGGAAGCTATAACCTACTCGGTTGTCAAGCTGCACCTGCTAATCGCACGATGATCTTTAAGTGCGGGTTCTATATTATCTCAGTTGATCTAGGTCTATCCCTCTGATGGCTAATTCCACCTGCTAATCACACGATAATCCTTATGTAACACCCCGTTTTCCCAACTTGATTTTTTTTGTGTGCATAATATCAGAGTAATTCAACGTAAACGGAATGTCACACTTTTTTTCATAAAATCATAAATAGAATAAAAATCTTTTAATACATCGCAGCAGAAATATTTCAACTTTTCAAAATAATATTTGGCACAAGGGCCTCAACACAAAATCTCATAAATTTAGTTCATCAACATGTTCATAAAACAATACATAAGGAATAGAAAACGACAACAAAATTCTCATCCCGTTACGTATCAGAGCACCTAAGACACACGCGAGAGAAACCTCACACGACCGCAACTATTCTTGGTTACCTGCAAGTTACCCATACGAAGGGCAACAATTTTCAAGCAGAAGGGGTGAGATTTCACAAACAATAATAATGAGCATATAATTCATCAAATGCATTTAACAACATAGACATCATCAATTAATAATAATAATTCTTCATATAGTACTTCTTTAACAACTCATAAGCAACATCATGTAATCATCATAACAACATCACTTAGTAATACAAATATTCTACATAGCTCTTCTTTAATAACTCATATAAACAATATAAATAACATAAACAACAATCAACTTCAAATCATCTTTAACGATAAACAATATAAACAACTAAACAACAATCAACTTCAAATCATCTTTAATGATACTTCATATAACAATATAAACAACATAAACAACAATCAACTTCGAATCATCTTTAATGATAATTCATATAACAATATAAACAACAACATATAACTCTTCATTAACGATTCATTGATAATTATCAACTCGACAACTTAGACAACTCGACAACTTCGACATCGACTCGACTATGCAACATCAACAACTTCGACTTAACAATCTTAGACTCGACAATGTAACTCGACTATGCAACTCTATCATCTTACTCATGCATGTGGTACCAATCCAGGGCATAAGCCCTCGTCGCTTTTTAAGCATAAATATACTCCAGGGCATAAGCCCTCGTCGCTATTTGAGCATAAAAATACTCCAGGGCATAAGCCCTCGTCTTTAAATGAGTATGCATGAACTCAACATCTTATATCTTAGACATCATAGATGACTCCAATAACATGGATCAATAACTCATAATCTTAGACTGACACATGCGGCTTTTAGTTAATAATAAACAGCAACATGACAACACATCAAATATTTCAAGATATGAAAATATCATAAACTATCACATAGTTCATCGCTTATAGTTCTCAAAAGGCATATACAATTATATATGTATCTCAAATTATTCAACAACAATATTCATATTAATTCATACTCACTGAAAGACAATACAATTATAAACAACTTCATGTAACATCATATTCATCAACTTATACCTTCATATAATAATTCATCAATCATGAACACATCATATAACATCATATTCATCAACATATACATTTATATACTAATTCATCAATCAGGAAAAACATCATATATTATCATCAACATATACATTCATATAATAATTCACTAAAGCCTCATTGAAATATTTTCATCATAACTCAAACACCAAAAATCATTTTCAAGTCAAACCAAAGAAAATGGAAAGCTAACACAATTATCTACAACTTTCATGTTTACACCAAAGGCCAATTCTGTACCTATCAATATCAGTTTTCATTTCAAATTCGGGAAAGGTTGTGCTGAAATTCATAAATATTCACTGTGACCTACGTGCAGTAATTTGACAATAACTCAAGTTCTATAAATCATTTAGAAGTCAAACCAACGGCATTAGAAAGCTAACATCCATACCTACAATTTTCTTGTTTACACCTAAGACTAATTATGTACTTATCAATACCAGTTTTCATTTCAAATTCGGGAAAGAGATGAAAGAAAAATCAGAAAAAGCAACCTATATTATTCAACTTCACTTTCATTCAAAATCATCACAATCAACAACAACATAACATAAATCATCGTTTGAGCATAATTCATCAAGTATCCAAATATATATATATATCAAAAGCATGTAATTTCATCATCAACAATTCATTTATCAACAAATTAACATACTCAAACATATCACTACAACTGGATTACGAATTTCATCAATTAAAATGCAATTCAAAAACCTAACTTCTTTTCAAAACCCTAACTTCTCTAATCATCAAAATAAAATAACAACAAACATGTTAAACCCTATTTCAGAATTATAATCCCATTATTAGAGAAGCTAGTCTCACCCTTACCTTAAGAAAATTGGAGCAGCAACCTCTTGGTTCTTCACTTCTAGTTTTCTCAATTTTTCTCCCAAAAACTGAATTGTACGTACTGTCTGTTTCTAAACCTAGGTTTTCCCTTTTATATCTCTTCTATCTATTTTATCTTATTTCATTTATTCCCTCATAATTCTATCTAATTCAAAAACAGCCCCACAACTTAATATTTATTTTATTTTCAAATCTTATTCTATTAAAAAGTAAAATAAGCCACCTAATAAAACCATAACATATCACATAAATCATATAACTCACTTAAATCACATAAAATCATATAAATATTCTCTATACTCTATATTTATAACATTAACCTACATATTTCCTCAACTCAACATTCTATTTAAAAATATATATAAATTACTTCCATAACAAATATCAAATATATTTCTATAGCAAATAACTAGTACATTTTTTACACCGAATAACATATATTTCTATAACAAATAACAAATATATTTTTACACCAAATAATATATATTTCTACACCAAATAACAAATATATTTTGTACACCAGATAACAAATATATTTCTATAACAAATACCAAATAACATATATATATTATACTAATAAATACCCACATATAACATAACAAAATATCACTCATCAAAATAAATCGACTAAATTATAAAAAGATATCTAAACTCAATAAAATAAATAAATAATAAAATAGGGCGTTACACCTTACCAAAGGTAATTGAAACATAGACTTAAATTGGCGTTCTTAGGTTTCCAAAGGAAATTAAGGTCAATGGTTCGAAAGGCCTTTCCATCTATGAATCTTAGGACACTCATAGCACACTCTCCTTCACCCCTTGATAGTTCTACAAACGGGAAGCCTATCAGCGTCTACATTACCAAGAGGTTGAAGAGAATGATATCACTAGGATCAGTTCACTTCCCTTGGTGCTTGTTTCCCTAATTAATAACTAGTTACGTCCTAGGTTCATCAGATTTTAGTTAGTATTAGTAATGTCACCTCTTAAGTACTTACTACTAGGGTCAACTCGCTATCGGTATCTTTCGTCTAGTTATTAACTACTTACTTCCTAGAGAGGTAGATATAAATATCAATATATAAACATCAATATTAGTTCTTGTCACAACCTAAGTACAAAATCTAGGGTTGCACTTCGCCGGAATAAACTAATCCTAATAAAACTTAATAGCGAACAGAAAATATACTAAAATAAATGACATTAAATTAAATAATTATCCAACAAATCAAATGACGGTTCATCTTAGAACCCTAGCTTATAAATATCTAGTTACACATGATAACTAAGACAAAATACAAAAAGAGAAAAACGTACCCTAGAAAAGATAGGAGAAAACATAACTCCTCCTTGGATCCTAAAATCGCCTTCATCTTGAACTGCTTCAGATCAGAACGAGAAATTATGAATGAGGAAGGAGGTATTTATAAGGAAAGTTTCCACCTAACTTGGGTTAAAAACATGGACTTCAAAAGGCGAAAAAGTCACAAAAAGTAACTTTTTTCGCAAGTCACCATGCGATAGGTGATGACAGGTCATCTTACGTTATTCTTAGCATGTTTTTTAGTCATTTTCAGTAGCAAAAAGGAGGAGTATTAGAACGATTGCATATGATTTCGGGACTTTTGTAATGTTTTATATATTTGAGTCTGTAATTCTAGTTTTCCCGAAACATAGCAATTTTAGGGGGTTTCTGAAGTAATTCACGAAGAAATCATGCATATCGGAAAATCAAGAACATCTGAAGAATTGTTAAGGCTTTGTAAAGACCAAGAATGAAAATTCGAGAGGCCTCATGAGACTTTACATAGGGATAAATTATGTTCCCAAGTTCTGAGGCAAGTTATTTGAAGACAAAGACCTAATAACGACGAAAATCGGAGAAACTGGGCCAAGGAAGCATACCATGCGCCTTGGGCATTGATTGTGCGTCTTGTGCATTGCTCATGCGCCTTGGGCATTTGAAGATGTTAGGGGCGCATGCGTAATTTTATACATTTTTGCAGATTTAGCCTGCGTTTTTAGCCCAAACCTAGTTAGAACTCTCACCATAAATATCAGCCTTCCTCATTCAGAATTTCTCGTTTAGAACTTTAGCAGTTCAACAGGAAGGCAACTTTGGAGATTTAGGAGAGTTTCTATCTTCTCCCTGATTTTCTAGGGTATGTTTTTATCTTTAGTATGTTGTTTTTAGCTACCATGTGTAACTAAATCTTTTTAGGTTAGAGTTCTAAAATGAACCTCTGTTTATTTTTGTTGGATATTTATTTAATATAATGTCATTTTATTTTATTTATCTTTCGTTCGCTATTAAGTTTTATTAGGAAATTCCTTAGTTTATTTCTTTAGTAGGTGCAACCTTAGATTAGATACTTAGGTTGTGACAGGGGCTAACATTGTTATTACTGTATGGATGCATGTATCTTGATATTTATATTCTTATAAGTTGTAGCCTAATAGAAGCATTCTCTTAAACCTTTGGTAAGGTAGACGAGATAGGGCTACCCGTTTGTAGAACTACTAAGTGCGAGCGAGGGTGTGCTATGAGTCTCCTAAGATTCATAGATGGGTTGACCTAATGGAACCTTGGCCTTCGTTGCCTTGGGAAAACTGCAATGCCAATTTAATTTTGTGTTTCAATTACCTTTGAATTAACAAGACAGCACACGTAAGGATCACCGTGTGATTAGCATGTGCAGTTAGCCATCAGAGGGATAGACCTACAATCAACTGGGATAATAAGACCCACATGTAAGGATCACCGTGCGATCATCAGATGCATCTTGACTACCGACTAGGTTAGAAATGTCCCAACGACCTCATCGCTTGTATAGTCTACCTAAGATTAATAAACGTGGCATTGCTATTATTTAATATCCAACCGCATACATAGAGGGGATTCGAAAAATCTTAATCATGCTTACTTTTCTGCAACCAAAAATAGTTAAACTTGTTCCGTTGCAAACATATAAAAATTGCAACTCTCTAACCCTTAACTTTTATATCGTCAAACTTACAAAAATAAGTAACACAAATTGTTTGGACGAAACGACAATCCATGTGGTAACGATACTCTACTTATCACTTTATTACTTGGTAAACGATTTGGCACACTTGCCATATCCGACCGTCAAGTTTTTGACTCCGCTACCGGGGATTGTTGATATTTTCAACTAAGCAATTTAAATTACTTATTTTTATCTATCTTTATTTTTCAGTCATTTATTTTTCCGCATTTTATTTTTCCGTTTTCAAAAATCCAAAAATTTAAGAATACCAAAAATATTTAGGCCTAGTTGAGTCATTTTATTTTTTTTAGAGTCTAGTTTATCATATAGTTTATTTATTTTAAGTCGTTGCTAACATAATTTATTTTTCTGTTTTGCATTTAGTTTATTGTTTCCATTTAGTACTAATCATTTTTTATTTTCTTTTTGTTTTTCCCATTTAGGAACTAACCTCATTCGTTTAATTTTATTTTCAGAGTCTTAGTTTAGGTTTATTTAATTTGCATTGCATTTTATGAGTCGTAGTAAAAATAACGGTTGTTATAATATCTACATTAGTTCGAATCTAGTTTTACTCAATTTAATTAATTTTTAGGAGTCAGTTATTTAATTTTGCATTTAGAATTAGGATTAGCATTTAGTAATAATTGTCATAAAGTCTTAGGTTTATTTAGTAATAATATTAGGTATTAGGATAGGGATGACAATTGGACCTAAACCCAATGGGTACCCGCAAAAAATATTCACAATGAGTATGGTAAAACCCCACTTTCATGGGTATGGGCACGGGTCTGGGTAATTCCCACAAATTTTAATGGATATGGACACGGATATAGGTACTATACTATGGGTATGACTTTTTCGACTTTTTGTTATAGCACAATAAAATGAATAAAACCAAGAGGTTTCCGTAGAGTACTACGAACATAAAGGGTGCTAACACCTTCCCTTTATGTAATCAACCCCCGAACCCTAAATCTCTTCAAATATGAGGTAGTTTGAACTTTTTTTCCCTTTCTCAAAAAAATTAAAAGTTCAGTCGTGAAATAAAATAGTGAGTCAAAAGCTAATTAAATAGCCTTGATCTCCGAAAAATGACGCGACGAATAGTAATTAGCGAAAGATACCGAAAGCGAGTTGACCCTAGTAGTAAGTACTTAGGAAGTAACATTACTAAGACTGAGTAGTAACTCTCCTAATCATACGATGTAACTAGTTAGTAATTAAGGAAACAAGTACCTGCTTGAAGGAAATAAGTCGTAGCCAAACCATCCTCTTAACCCCTTGGTAAGGTAGACGAGATGGGGTTGCCCGTTTGTAGAACTACTAAGTGCAAGAGAGGGTGTTCTATGAGTGTCCTAAGATTCATATATGGGCTGACCTAATGGAACTTGGCCTTCATTGCATTGGCAAAAACTGGAACGCCAATTTAAGTTTATGTTTCAATTAGTTTTGAATTAACAAGACCCCGCACGTAAGGATCATCGGGCAGTCAGCAGGTGCAGTTAGCCATCAGAGGGATAAACCTACCATCAACTCGACTAGTAAGACCCCGCATGAAAGGATCACCGTGGGATCAATAGGTGCAACTTGACGACCGAGTAGGTTAGAAACGTCTCAACGGCCTCATCACTTGTATAGTCTACCTAAGATGAATAAACACGACACTATTGCTATTTAATATCCAACAATATAAAAAGATGGGATTCGAAAAATCCTAACCGATGCTTACTTTTCTGCAACAAAAAACAGGTAAACTTGCTCTATTGCAAATAGATAAAAATTGCAACTCTCTAACCCTTAACTTTTATATCATCAAACTTACAAAAATAAGTAACGCGAATTGTGTGGACAAACGACAATCCATGTGGATACGATACTCTACTTATCACTTTATTACTTGGTAAACGATTTGGTACAGTGGCCATATCCGACAATCACTAGTCGCCTAAGCCCATGTGCTACGCGAATGTGCCTTCCGGCCTGAGGCACCTAGCGTCCCCTGGCATGTGCCAAGCACTTCTGTGTAACAGCTCTGGTGCGCCTTGCGCCCCCTATGGTGCGCATGGGCGCTTAGTGTGTCTTATGTGCTATTTTGCTTGCTTTTCTTCGCTTGTTGAGGTGTTTTCTTCAATGTAAGATGTCTTGGAATTTGGGAACAGAGTTCCTCCCTTTGTAAAGTCTTCCGAGGCCTCTTGAATCTTCATTCTTCATCCTCCCTTTGCATGGTTTGCTTGATTTCTTTGTGAATTACATCAAGAACACCCTAATATTGCTATGTTTCGGGAAGAATAGAATTACATACTAAAATATAGAAAACAATACAAGTGTCCCAAAATTATAGGCAATTGATCTAATACTCCTCTGTTTTGCTGGTAAAACCTACTAAAAAAACTGAAAACATGCTAAGAATAACGTAAGATGACCTTTCATGAATCTCAAAATTGGAGGTTTTCGAGTTTGAGCATAATTAGTGAAAAGGATCATGAAGCCGTCAAAATGGAAGTTAGGAGTAGAATTTATGGAAGGGATAAAAGATGCCACAATCGGGATGGATATCCAATAGATAACCCATGAGGACTCTACAACCGGCTATAGAGGTTCCAATTGATAAGTCAAAGATTAGCGTCACAACAAGTCAACAAATTATAAATACAAGTCTAAAATTCCAAAGAGAATAAACTCTCAATTTCACTCTATCAAGTTTCATGATGAAAATGGAAGAAAAATGACGCCACAATCAACATGATTTACAAGCCAAGAAGAAACATCACAACGGTAAAGAAGTCATTGGTAAGACCCAATAAACACATTTTAATCCTATAACTCAAGAGGAGAAAATCTCACTCACGTTTATAAATTAGTTCCTAAGGCTCTGTTTGGATTGATGGTATATGATAGAATGAGATGGGATGGAATGGGATAAATTAAAATTTCATTGTTTGGATAGTCATTAAAAGGGTGGGATGGAATGGAACTCAATGGTATGTATTCCAACACATTCCATCACTTACTCTCATTTTACTTACCCTCCAATTTGGGCGGAATAAGATGGAATCCTCAATTAATTTATTCTTCAAATTACAAAATTACAAATATATCCCCATCTTCTCTACATTAGTTATATTTGTTCCTTTGAATCTTCACTTTCAGTTTTGTTTTTCTTTTATATATGCACTATCTTGGTTCATGATTATAAAATTCATCATCATAAAAACACAGAAATAGTACCGATAATTGTTCGTTATCAACTTAGGTTATTCTTGTTTTTTTAAAAAAACTTGCTGCACTTTTTAATACTTATTATTAATAAATAATAATCATTGATAATCAATTTTTTCAATCTCATTGTATCATATTATATTTACGAGAAGTGAAAAGGCAAATTCCCTATGTTAGCTATGAGTTCTGGAGCTATTGCAACTGGTTATTTGAGATTGCCTTGTTTCATTTGTGTTCCTATGGAAACAAGATCAATCCTTGCTCCTCAATGAAATCATATTTGGTTGCTTAGAAAAACGTAAGACTTCAACTATTTTTTATTATAATTATAATTATAATTATATAGTTTGTAATCATTTTAGTAGAAAATATATGTTTTAATTTTAAAGAAGGGTAAAATTGGAAAAAATAGTTATAACTCATTCCATTCCGTCAACAATCCAAATAATAGGACGGTAAATTTATTCCGCTCCATCATAAAATATCCAAACTATGGAATGTATTATCTATTTCATTCCTTTCCGTTCCGCTCCATTCCGTTATGTTCCATCAATCCAAACAGAGCCTAAGGAAAGAGGGACTCTGTAATCTGGAGTTCGGTAAAGTAAGTAAAAGAGATAATGTAAATTCATTTGTAAATGTTTGTGTAATAAGTATGAGTCAGAAATCTCATATTTCTTCAAAATAGTTAAGGTTAAACACTTCATAGGTAAAAAAACTCGGAAACCTATGTGGATAATTCCATGTAACCTAAGAGTAAGTGTTCTTTCATTTATGTAAAATCCACTAAAAACCAACAACTGCCCATGGGGGTATGGTGCATGCTCGAGTTGACATATCTCAAATAATAGCAGCTTTTTGATAACAAGAAGGAGCTAATCATGCCGGCAGGCATTTTAACGCACGTGACCGGCTTCTGTAATCACAACTATTCCCGTCAAATAGAACTGCCCTTTGAGATATCCAAATTCATTCCCTGCTCTAACTCATGTGCTACACAAATTTCCCTGGTATATCTAAGTTCTAACTCATGTGTTCCACAAATAAGTGTGAATTTTGAACCCCGAGAGAGATTACTAGAAGTAATAAGAAAAAATTAGCATAAAAATCTAGCACCGTACATTTATATTTATAGACCCTTAATTTTTTTAAAGGTTGTAAACCCTTAATTGTTTTACATTTTTTTTGTCTTAGATGAAGTGATAAACCATTGAAATTAAACTCACACATAACTGTGAGGTTTCAGGTTCGAATCCAGGTCATGACGTCCGATCTTACAATTTCGGCATTTATCAGTTGAGCTAAGACTTCTAGACTTATTTTACATCTATTTAACACTTCACTATCGTTTTTTGTTCTCTATCATATTATTAGTCTATCACATGTAGCACTTTACATTTTGTTATTTCTTTCTCACTTTGCTGCTAGATTGAATTTTGGATAGGGCTAACAATAAATTGAGTCAATTTAAATATAGTTTGAAACTCGACTCGATAATCATTTCGTTAAACTTGATTAACGAATAAGACAATTTTATTTTAATCGTAATAAATTATAAAGGGTCAAAATGAGATCAAAAAAAAAAACCATACGCTCAAATGTTACTTGAAATAGTGTCTAAACGATAGTAAAATAAGTTATAAACTCGTGATAAAATGTTAATTAGCTAACAAATAGTTTTTAATCAAACCAACCTTTTAAGGAACATGCTATCCCATTTTATTTAGTTTTAATAAGTATGTATGTTTTATTGTACGAAAAAAAGTATGTATGTTTTATATTTAGATACACTAATTAGGGGTGGTAATAGGCTAGATCAGACCAGACTTTAACAGACTTGGGTCTGACCTACGAAATTTTTTACAAGCTTATGGCCTATTATAGGCCGATTTTCTTGGCCTAGTCTGACCTATTTAAAAGTCTGGACTGGCCTGAAAGCCTACTCTACATTTATGCCATCAAATAGTTCATTTAACCTACTAAATCGGCTAAACATGCCTTAAAACCTACTTAAAAGCCTATTTCACTCCAATCAAATTTTAACAATATTAAAGTCTACTTAAAAGCATGTAGCAACAAAGCCTATCACAGGAATGATAAGTAGAGAAAACGGTGTCTCTATTGTTAATGTATGCAATTATTTTAATATAGAAATATTTTTTTAATAAATAAATATTAATAGGTCGGCCTATCAGACTTAACATACTTTTCTGGAACCTGACCTATTTAACTAAACATGATTTTTATAAAGCCTAAGTATGGATCGCTCTACTAAACAGGTCAGGCTGGACCGTAGGCCCCTATAGTAAAAATTAGTAAAAATATGAAAGTAAAAAAAAAACGTACATGATTGATTAATTAATTTATCGTCTTATTTTGACACTTTAGGTCTCTTCAGCAACAAATAAAGTTTTGTTAGAACATATTTTTTTGAAATGAGTTTTTTTTTAAGAAACTAAAATGAATTATATTACCAACCAAAAAGTGTCCTTCCTAGCACAAGGAGTACTTAGGAGGAAACAACAAAATTCAAACAATAATTATAATATTTACTGTTCACCAGAAAACAGAAGAAAATAAAATCTATTAGCCTATACTAAGCATGGTGAACGGACAAGCCACCATCCATGAAAATTGAAAGGAATAGTAGTAAACTTCGCCTTCAACCACATAAAGGTGAGGGACTTAATCTTGTCGACGACCTGAATTACCGTAAGAATTTTATCTGTAAACAACCTGTTGTTTTTTTCTTTCCAAATTTCTCAGACAGTAGCAAACCATATAACCTGTAAGATGGATTGACGTACCTTTGATGAGCCACCAAAATAACTAAATTGAATAAAATCCTCATGCAAATGTTGAGGAGCAACCACAGAGATGCCCAACCACTTATAAATGATATGCCAGACAGACCCAAAAACATTACAGTGTAACAATAAATGAACAGATGACTCTGACGAGTCACAAGCAGCCACACACTCCAATGAGTTTTGATCAATAACATTGCGACGAAATAGATTGTCCTTTGTGGGCAACCTATCACGGAATAGCCGCCAAGCAAACAACACAACTTTCAACGGAACATCCTTGTGCCAAAGAGATGAAACGGGCACCACAATATCTGTAGGAATTTACGCTGTTATATAATTATAGACACTACGTACCGAGAATGAATTTGAATTTTCCAAACTCTAAAGCCACCGGTCCTCCTTTTTAACCTGCAGGATAACGTTAAGAAGCAGTGATATAAGTTCCCCCACCAACTCCTCCTCCCACGCAAACAACCTCCGCCTCCAAACCCACGCACCACCATCCTCCCCTCACCCTAACTGACTCATAACAGACACTGTCTCCCCCTTATACGCCGTCGGATATAATAACTTGCTAAACCTGACACTAAAAGACACCACACCAAGCCACATATCCGTCCAAAAGTGGGTGTGTTTCCCATCTCCAACCAAGCGTCTAACATTATCACTAAACCACTTCTCGCTACTCAACGCATGAATATCACGCCACCATAATGACGACTCTCGGCCACCACCCCTCAACCGCCCCCCATCCACCCCATAACGCTCCGACAACACCTTAAACCACGATGACTCCCTCTCCTCCAACATCCGCCAACACCACTTCCCTAAAAAAGCTAAATGAAACTCCATAATACTCCTTACCCCCAAATCTCCAACCTCCTTACTCCTACATACAGTTTTTTGAAATGAGTTAATCATTCGCATCGACAAAGACACTGATTATTTCTTCAATTCAAAATAAAATATAGATAAATTTAACTTATTGAAACGACATTTGTTCTTACATTGTTAATTTTTTGGCTCAGTTTAGCATCATATTTACAGGTGGTTGAGCATATCGACGGTATCTCCCTTATGTTTGGGGGATCATTTTAATCAATTCATTTTTGTTGGTGGAGTAGCTAAGGCTCGGCGTTCTATTCTTCAGGTTCTATAGTTTGCATCTGCGTGGGAAATTTGGAAAGAAAGAAATAACAGATTATTCAAAGGCAAAGAATGCTCCATTGTTCAGGTGGTTGATAAAATTAAGTCGCTCACTTTCATGTGGTTGAAGGCGAAGTTTCTTTCTCTTTCCTTTAACTACCATGGTTGGTGGCTTAGTCCTTACACCATTTGGGCATTGGTTAAAAGTTATTTGATTTCTTGTATGTTGCTTTTTTGTTTATTGTTGTAAATACTGTTGTTACTCTTGTGTTCTTCTCTGATATACCTTGTGCTAGGAATGACCTTTTGCAGAAGTAAAATATTTCACTTTAACCTCTTAAAAAAAACTTATTGAAACGACATTAATCTCTACTTTTTATTTTTTTGGTATAGATAAATGGGCTATGACAATCCGGTGTAACTCTACTTTTTCAATTAGTTATTATCATTCTTTATTTTCTGGTTATGTTTTAAGTTACATTTATATAAATATAATTATTGTAACTTTTTTGCTTATATTTAATGAATATATTAATTTTAAAAAACTAATTTTTCCTGTACATTTAGCCCCCTCGTATTTTTTTTTTCTAGTTGCCCATTGTGATTATTTAATGTTTGAATTTCACCGTCAAATTCTTTAAAACAAACGATAAGTAAAATATGAAAGATAAGTAAATACTAACAAAATTTTTTGTTTCATCCATTTCTTTTAAGGCAAAAGGAAAATTATAATAAATAAAAAGAAAAGGAGACTTAGATACAACCTAATGAGAATACATCGTGATAAATAGATTATGTGGACTAACCTTGACCTTTCCTTACAAAAATTTATTAACGACACACAACCCAGCGAACCAACGTATGGGTGTGGAACCATGTTACAAAAAATATGAAGAGTGAACATCTGCAATTAATGGATCGACCGTCAACACCATATCAAAATTCAAGTGCCAACAACTCACTGAACAAAGCAACAAGCATAAAAGTTCTTTCGAACATGAAGTACAAGAGTGTATGTAGATATGATGCCTTGAAACCTGTAGACAGATTTGGAGTATCCGGGAGTCGAAAAAGTCAGACCACAAACGCGTAAAAACTCAGATTGAGGGATGAGTCTAATAAGTCAGTAACCAAACCTTTTCAGGTTAACAGAACAAACCCTTTCGGATTTTTGAATCACAAACAGATCCTTTGATATTGAAAAAAGAACCACTACAAAATGAGTCTTAAGTCTGAAGCCACCACAATCTCTAATCAAACATAACAAAAGAAATGCATTACAACAACAGAAGGGTGCAGAGGATGAACATCGTTTGCTCCACCACACATTGAGGTTACATCGGAGCAGTGGTTTTGGATATGGAGGAAGGTACAACAACAGAAGGGTTGGGTTTAGAGAGTTCAGAGATAAGATTTGTTCGAAGATAAGAATTGTTTCATCCAATTTCAAACTCAAATTCACCAAAACAACTCATCTTAAAATATAAGTTATTTTAAAATCAATCAATTGATTTATTGTATTATTTGTTGAAGGTAGGAAATAAGTTCATACTTGTCAAAATAATATAAATATTAAGGTGGGAAGGGGGAATTGTTCACATAAAAAATTCCAAAAGCAGTAATAGAAATAAAAATAATAAGTTAGGATGGGAGAAAGATTCATATCTATTTGCAAAAGCAATGATAACAACACTTTGATTTAGTTGAATTTTTCTTCATAATGAAACTATCCTAATTTAGTGTATACTAGGGGCATCATCAACATTAGTTGGAAAAACAAAAAGATAGTGTATCAACTTTTTCTACGATTCCTATGCCCATATATATATATGACTATTTTATGTACCCAAAATACATTCAAAATAGACCCCAAAAAACAAAGACAAGGACCCAAAAAAGAAAAACTAATTTTTCCATCAATTGCCCACTAGTCTTATACAAGATCATCACATGGCAACTTCTGATTCTGGCACGTAATTTAGTCTTTCTTCCCACACCAACTTGGATACAAATTCATCTTGCTCAGGTACATGTTCCTGCTTCACATAACATTAAATGTTCATCATTATTAACTCTACAAAAATCATCATTATGACCCACTTGTTTTAGCAATATGTATTATTAATTAAATAAATTCATCATCATCATTATCTTTTAAAGCAAGAAAGAAAGTTGTTTATTTTTTTATATATTGAATATAAAGTGAAGATGGATGAGCAATGGAATTGAACACGAACCTCTAATTCCCTAACCAATTCCTTGGCTGTGGATGCTGACACGATAATGCGACGTGCCTTTGGGGAAATAAAGCCTTCATCAACGGCCTTGTCAATGAAACACAACAATGAATTGTAAAATCCATCCACATTCAATAGACCCACCTGCACCATAAAAATATTAAATAATCAAACACTAATGTTACAATTATTTTTCACTAAACTAATGTTACAATTGTAATAGCTACTAATTACACTATCAAAATCTTTATATCATACTATAAGATAAATCAAATACGGTATGTATTAGAATCAAATTGTCTGATCTTGATCTGATGACTATCGACGAAAGTATGTATTATAATCAAATCGTCTGATCTTGATCTGATGACTACCGATGGAAGTGTGAATCGCTAATCACAAGATATTCATATTTTTATTTCTATTTCTAGGAGTATTCCATTGACCAACAACTTTATTGGTATTTATGTTGTTCTTTAGTTAATTACTTTAATTATTACTAGTATTATAGTGACATATCTTTCTCCCATTCAAATGGAGAACCATCAGTCTAACGTCATATATCAATATCAAATAATGTAACGTGACAACGATTAACTACACAAAATCCTAAAGTACTATCTTTTCATGTGAAATGAAATTCAATACCCCACATGTTTCTGTTCAATTATAAACGAAGCTTCCTAATGTTATGTATCATGCTTAAAATTAAAACATCAACTAGTAGTTAACTAATTAAGCTAATTAACCAAACAATTAAAACGCATTTGCAAGCAACATGTCATCTTAAGATACGTAAAAACAATGGTTTTTAAACATGGAGACAACGAATAAATACGTATGACATGCATCATAGATAGGAGGCAAAGTTGGTTAAGGCAACTGCTGTCCGAATAATTAAAAAGAAAAAAAAAAGCAAACATTAATTAAATCGAATTTGACTGATTCATATTTTATTTTATAAAGTATGATGATATTATGAGAAATTCGATTCCAGAGAGTTCACAAGAGGCAAGTGAATTAGCTAGTTTGTTTAATTATAAAAAGCTATATAGTTTCTTGTAAGATATACTTTATTCCATTCCCACCTTTCAGGCATGTCTCTAGTTATTACTTATTTATAATATTGTTATGTCTCTATTATAACTTTGGTCAACTTAATTAGTTTGTAACTAATCTCATTAGTATCTCCCCTAACTATAACCAAAGAAGTAAAAACGGCATATCATATGATATGTCTTATGATAACAAATTGGAAAAGAGTAATATACTTCCTTCGTCCAAAAATATAAACAAAAATCAGTAATATAAATTGATGTATTTGGTACAACAAATTCTGAACCAAATACATTTATTTTTGTTACTAAATTTTTCTTATATTTTATGACAGAGAAAATAGTTTCTAAATAAATAAAAAAAAGAGTAGTATGGTTCTTACCGGTTTGCTGTGGATACCAAGTTGAGCCCAAGTAATAATTTCCAGCAATTCTTCAAGGGTTCCATATCCACCTGATGTTTCAAAATAACAAGACATTTTAGTACCCACTTCATGTGTTAACTAAATTAAGAATCCCACTTCACATGATAATATCCTACTTCACATGAGTATCCTCTTATTTTCTTATGTTTTATTAATAAATTAATAATGTATGAAGCCTCTAATATGGTCCTCGTTCAATGAAAGTCTCCGGTCTGCTACAACAAATGTTGTAGCAGACCGGTCCATATAAGGGTCCACTTGTGGATCCGGTAAAATCAACAAGTTTTGTTGCAGACCGGCTATACAAAGGTCCACTTGTGGATCTGGTAAAATCCGGTATAAATGGTCAACTCGATACATGGGCTCGGTCTATATATAAAATTCACCCTTTAGGTTTTACTAGAGTAGCCAAGATTTCATACCAGGAAGGGCAATGAAGGCATCAGCCTGCCTAGCCATTTCAGCTTTCCTTTGATGCATATCAGATACAGCTCTCACTTCCCCAATAGGGTCACCAGTTATCTGCATTTTCGACCACCATATATTCATTAACAAATTACATGAGACATTTGACAATAAAGTCTTAACGAAATTGATCATATTGCAACTATGAAAGGACAACATTAACTCAAATGGTTTACCTCTCTTGGCATGAGACTCCTTGGGATTACACTGCATAAACAAAGTCCATAAAATACACATCATTAGTCAAACATTACAAGACAAAAATATTTTAATGGATAATGATTGTGATTTAACAAAATGAATCTAATGAATGACTAAAAAACAAATTTAATTTAAAAAATGCAAGACAAGTAAGATACATGAAAGAGAAGAGTTATAACTATAACTATAACTATAACTATAACTATATATAAACATGTCAATGTTCAAAGTGCATGCAAGTGAAAAGGAAAAGGCAAAAATATTTGCTCCAATTCCCGCGCAAGAACTTTCTACCGTCCCTTTCTGTAAAAAAAAAATAAGCCAAAAGGTATTCACCTTTTAACCAAAGTTTTCAAAAAGCTTCTAACCATAAGTAAAAGTTATACACATAATTACTTTTAATACACCCCCCTTTATATAAACTCAACAATGTAGCAAAAAGCCAAATTAACCGCATTATATAGTAAATTTATATTTATATTCTATTAAACTCTAATATGCTCCCTTACATCCTACATTTAGAAGCTTCTATAGGGGGGTTAATTAAATTAAAAATTGTCCCACACTCTACCAATATTTTATGATCCCCCATAATGTCTTACATTGAAATCATTAATTTCTTAGGGAACAGGCATGGACAATAGACAATATATAGATAGATTAAACCCACTTCTTAGCAATCAATAAAATGATTAACTTGTCCTTTCATCAAACAAACACATAGATATAGACAAAAATAAAACAAAAAAAAAGAGAATGATTTTTGGACATCATATTTTGATGTCAAATGGTGTCCTAGTCCTAGATTGTGTGTATTTTCAAAATACATATAAGTTGTAAACTAAAAGAGATAAAGAAGATAAACATAAAAACCTAAAAGTGAAGCATATTGTGTTCAAAATTTGATGAAAAATGAGAAGAAGAAAAAATGTTTATTGAGAGAGAGAAGAAACTAACCCAAGAACATGGCGTCCACCATCATGAACTGCTTGAGAAACAAGACCCATTAGACCCACACTACCACCTCCATAAACCAAATCAATCCTTCTTTCAACCTTCACCATTGAAAACACAAACTCAAATGACACGTGTAACTATAGTAATCATGACAACAAAACCAAACCAAGCTAGAAAGAAAGAAACAATAATCTTGATTAAAAAAATAAAAATAAAAAATACTATTATATTGATTATATAAATATTGATTGATAGAGATTGATTGATTTAGTGGAGTAGTCAATAAGAAAATAAAAGTAAAATTTGGGATGTAAAAATAAAAAATAAAAAAAAATAGGTAGCCCTTGGCTATAGGGAAAAAATCATGAAAGATTGTGGGAAATGGTAAAGGCTAATAGCACGCTCCGTATAGTGTAATGATACAAAGCTTTGCACGTTCATTTTCCTAGAAAAGTGCAGAAAGCATTTCTTGATTTATTTATTTTTATTATTTTGCATCATATTGAAAAATAAAAAATAAATTTGTATGATTAAAAATATGTGTTTTAGTTAGATTATACAGAAATAAAAACTAAGATCATGCAAGAAGGCTGATCAACTGACAGAGAGATTCCAGCTAGCAAATTTCTCTCTTTCATGACAAACACAACAATCTTCTCATTCCTCAACAATCTTAACCTAGATTTGGAACTTTATAAAATTTTATTAGCTGAAAAAATAAAAAATAAAACAAAGGTGTAATAAGGAAAGAAAATAATGTAAAAGACCATGAGGAATGAGAAGATGAACATGAACAAAGAAAGATAGAATGTAGAATCTGACCATAAAACATAAAAAAAAAATAAAAAAAAATGAAAAAAAGACATTTTTGGGAAGGAAAACATGATTGATGAAAGTGTTTTGTGTTATATAACTCAAAAAAAAAAAAACATCTTTATTATAAGAAAAATAGAAGAAAATCATATACCATTTCTTTTCCTAGTTCAATAGCAGCTTCTTGGTAAGTAGGTTTGTTCCCTGAACTGCTACCACAGTAGACACAAATCCTCTTAAACTTTGATTTGGTTTCTTCCATGATCTTCTTGTGGAAGGCTTAAAGTGGTTGAAAATGAGAGAGAACTAATAGAAAGAAGAGTACTTAGACTGTTTCTTTTATTTGCAAAGGTGTTTATGTCTCTATTTATAACCTTTTGTATCTTGTAAACTTTGATTTAGACTCACAACCCCTCTTTTTGCCAATTATACCTTTTTTTAAACGAGAAAAATACTTTTTTATATTTCTTTGTCTTTTCTCAATTAAAGAGATGGGAGATCCACATGTGTAATTCCCTTTTGAGCTTAAATAAATTATGTTCGAGGGATCAACAAATAATAATTATTTTCGAACTAATAATAGTTATCTTTGTTCAAAAATAATAATGAGTAGTCATAATATTTTTTTTTAGCTAAAAAGATAGTCGTGGTAATTTTTTAATATAGTAAAATTATAAATTTGTCTCAGATTACTCACGATAAAAAAATGCCAACATCTTTCTTCTTTACTTCCGGTTTTAACTCTCCGTATGTTAATTTACCACACTTCAAGAGCTTCATATCATGGCGTTAAAAGAACCATTTGAATATCAAATATTATTTTGATCAATAGAGTAAACAATCAATGATTATTTAGTAATTTGAATACATTAAAAGATTGTTATAACTACCGGTTAAACATTCAAAAGCAAAATTTATTATTTACCCAATTTTCATCCCTTAAAAATTGATTTTACGGTTATTTCTCGATAATGCAACAAATTTTTCTTTGTCTCACCGTCATTCAAACAAAGAAATTCCACCAAACGTTAAAAATTAAGGAATCTAAAGTAGAAATTTTATCTAAAGATCCTTAATTTCATAAAAAGAGGAATCTCCGTTATAAGAAATCCAAAGTAGAAATTTCATAAAAAGAATGAGTTCCCTTAATTTCATAAAAAGATGAACCTAAAGTAGAAATTTTATCTAGAGATCTCTTATTTCTCAATAATGCAACAGATTTTTCTTTTAATAAAAGGAATCTAAAATAAAAATTATATTGATTCTATAAATTTCAAAAGTTAGTGCAATAAAAAGAGCGGAAAACACGAACACGTAATTATGACTCGTGATAATAATATTGACTCAATTATAAGAAAATTGATTGCAAAATGAATTACACTTAAAATCAAATTAAACGTATATAAAAACCTTTAGAGTAAATCACACTCCCCTTCTTTGAAGTAAATTACACTCCCCTTCCCTTTTTATATTAAAATATACACTCTCGTCCCTCTTATGCAAAACATATTAGAAAATATTTCACTCCCCACCTCTGAAAGAAACTTGAGTTACATTCCACACCCCTCTTATGTTAAAATCTACAATTTCCTCCCTTAATAAGTTTTTTTTTTATTTCTAGTAGTTTATAAAAAAAAAAAGTCCAACACACTCCAAAGAAAAATAGTATTGTGGGTCCACTTTAATATAATCAAAATTCATGTTCATATTTTTCTCTATTTTTTATTCACAATTTTATTACCACCTTGTTTTAAACTCTATTATAAATTATAAAATATAAAACAACGCAAAATAAAATTAAAATGAGTGAAAAATTACTAAAGTCGATTAAATATAATTATTTAAAAATGAATTTTATATTCTAAGTTATAAAATTCTGAGGGAGGAAGGGAGAGTTCGGTGTGGTGGTAAATGCTTTCTAGGGTCCGCGGTGGTGTAGGGATGGGGGTAGGTGGTTGGTTTGATGACAATGTTTGTAAGGTGGTACGTGGAGGAAGAGGTACCTTTTTCTGGACAGACAATTGGGTGGGCGGTGTTCCGTTGCGGGATAGATTCCCTAGGCTTTTCTCTTTAGCCGAAGATAGGTTGGCGACGGTGGCGGAGATGGAGGGTAGGGGGTGGACGGTTGGAGGTGGTGCGTGGGTGTGGAGGCGGCACCTCTTTGCTTGGGAGGAGGAGAGTGTGGTGGAGTGTGTTGCTATTTTGCATAACATTGTTTTGTAGGATAACATTTCTGACAGGTAGCGGTGGCTGCTTGATCCGATTCATGGATATACAGTCAAAGGTACCTATCATTTTCTCATGACGATGGAGGCACTTGCTGATAGGAGTTTGTATGTCGATGTTTGGCATAAACGAGCTCCGTTAAAGATTTCTCTGTTCGCGTGGCAGTTGTTCCGTAGTAGACTTCCGACTAAAGATAATTTGGTGCGGCGACATGTGGTTCATCTTGCTGACAACGTGTGTGTAGGTGGTTGTGGGTCACAAGAGACCGCTAACCAATTACTCTTTGGTTGCCACACCTTTAGTAGCATCTGGTCCTTCATTTTTCAATGGTTTGGTATTTATTTTATTGCTCCTTTAACAGCTCGAAATCATTTTTATCAGTTCGGGCACCTTCTGGGGTTAGCGCGTTTGTTATATTCGTTTTTTCAACTTATCTGATTAGCTTGTATCTGGGCTATTTGGAAAGAGTGGAATTGCAGAATTTTTCAACAGAAGATTATGGATTCTCATAGCATAGCAGACAAAGTCAAAAGGCTCTCTTTCTTTTGGCTAAAATCGAATATGCCCACTTTCGCTATTAGTTACCATGACTGGTGACGGCATCCTTTAGCTTGTATGGGTGTTATACTGTAATCTTCCTATTATTTATTCGCTTTTTTGTTTTCATCGCAGTGTTGTTTTTATCACCGAAGACTTGACACTGTAACTGTTTGGGTGTTTCTTTTCTGCACGCCTTGTGCGTCTTGAAACACCTTTGGTATCTATATTATTCCATTTTGGCTTGTTAAAAAAAAATCATGCAAAATACTAAATTTAATCATCATTGACATTTAAATTACAATTAAATATTGTTTTTCTTAAACGGTGTTTTCAAATTAGTAGATATCGTAAATATATTTATTTATGTTAAAATAGATTAAATTGTAGTGCATATTTAATTATTAAGAGAGAGAGTTGTAATTCAAACATCTCTTGGGGGAGAGGAGTATAAGTTTTATTTTTCAAGGGAGAGGAATGTATATTTTAGACAAAATTACAATTTTAGTCCTTAACTTAATTTTAGGTAACAATTTGGTCATTTATCTTTTTTTCATTTCAATTTAGTCCTTTTGATCCATTTGCATGTGAGTTTTCAAGTTTCAAATTCATGGTTTTATTTTCTTATGATATTTCAATCTTCAAATTTACGGTCTTCATCTATGTTTTCATAAGAATATTAGATTTGAAGCTTGAAAATTCATATGAAAATGGACCAAAATGACTAAATTGAAATTAAAAAAAGATAAAGGACCAAACTGTTATCTGAAACTAAGTTAAGGAACTAAAAGTGTAATTTTGCCTATGTTTTAACTTAAGAGGGCAGGGGAGTGTAATTCAAGCTTCTTTTAGGGGAGGGGAGTGTAATTTTCTAAAACATTTATGACCAATAAGATCTCTTTGGTTCATCCACAAGTCAATGTTGAAATTGTTAGGGCCGACAAAGTTTGAAATTCGACACATCTATTTTTTTTAATAAAAATAAACGATATTTATTCATTCAAATTGATAGAGTACATCAATACAATACAAATTTAAAGTCGCTAAAAACAACATGAATGAATCTACGAAAAAGTTCAAAACATAAATGTTAACAACATAAAACATCATTGTATCTATGCATACCAATATGACTGTATTAACGTCTCGAAATATGTATGTATTTGGATCTGCAACGTTGACGACGTCAAAGTCATTGATTGGATCATCCCTCGCTCAAAGTTAATCTCTCAACCTGAATTAAATAAACACAACATTAAGATGGGAAAACAAAACCACACTGCACAAAGATGATGAATCAAAATAAATAGAGTCATGCAAACACGACGAAATGACAAGAACGAACGAAAGAAAACTAAAATACGTGGATATCACTTATTTAACTATAACTTAAGGAAAAATAATTCAGAGAGGTAATTTTAGATCAAAATTACACGTTCCACTCTATCTAAAACAAAATTACATGTTTCAACTTTTCACGTTATAGTTTCAAATCTCATGTACTAGGGTCATACAAGTTATCCTAGGATAGTGAACACTCTAGCTAGAAACTTTGTCAAATTTTATAGGAAGCGGCCAAACATCTACATTAATATCAGTGAGTATATCAATTTTACTCATGTAACTATATGTACTTAAGTTTTTCATTGGTTTGAGAGAGAGGGTTTGGCAAAGAAGAGAAATTTAGAACATATACAAGAATAAGTGGTGGGTCTCATAATAAGGCCAAACGAATATACAGGCAGTCCACATGCATCAAAATGGGTTTAGAAGTAACTGGAGCAAACACACACTCCCCATATGCAATATCTAGCGAACTATAGCGTATGGATGTGAAACTATATATAGGAAGAAAAAAAATGTTGTGTGAACCTTCACATCTCAAAGATGACGAATAAACCGACTGTCAACATAAACTGATTCATATACCAACAAACCATACGATAAATCGCAACAAGAAATCAAGTCATTTCTACCTAATATGTAAGCTTTGGAACATGCAGACCTTAACAAACCAGGAAGTGAATCAGGAAACCAAATCTAGATAAACAAACCACCAATCTCTACAACAAAACTCTAACTAAATGGCGGTGAATCAACAACAAAGAGGCTATGCTGAAGTGAAAACTTGGGAGAGATGGGGTTAACATAAACTAACCCAAACATCACAAACTACCAAAATCACAACTAAAGCAAGACAAGCTTTGGTCAGAAGCCGTTGAAGCCGATGAATGTGACAAAAGTGAAGGTCACAAACCCATAACACCCGAAAACATGACCACAAGCGGCAACAAGAATTTGAGGTAGTAATCCGCAAATCCAAACCCTAATCTCAAAGCGATTGAGTAAATATCATGGAAACCTAGCATTTGAATCTACTTTAACCAAGCAACCGCCACCACTAACTGAGGCACCTCCAATTAAAACATACATGTAAGTGTTTTGTGTGACCCCCAAGAGGGGTTGGGGCGTGACGATGTGGATAACATCTTCGTCGTACCACCACACGCGATGGTTACATGATGGCAACTAAGATTGGATTTCGAGGGAAGGAGATGGCGCGATGAAGACTTAGAGAGAAGACAAATAATTAGTTTTAGAGAGAGAAATAGTTAGAGATTAATATCATCTTTAATTTTAGAGAGGGAAAAGAAAAACTAGTGAGGAAAATTTAAAAAGGGAAAACGTGAAATTCTTCTTTAAGTTCGTCACTAAATGTTATTGCAAGGATGTTGGTGAGAAACTTTATTTTTTCGTCACTAATTCCTGTTAGTATTTTGTTTTTTTAGTAGAATTTCACTAAAGTGCCACTTTCATTGGTTAGTTATTAAAGTCTTAAATGCAATTTTCACCCCTTATTTTGACAAAATTTGAATTTTAACGTCTTATTTTTTAAATTCAGAATTCCAGTCCCCAATTTTATATTTTTTTAGGATTCTACTCCTATTTGGAAAAATTATTTAATGTTAAGTAATCAATTAAATTGATAATCATATAATATGGTGTAATCCACATCAACATTGTCACATTGAAATAAGAAAAATCCTAAAAAAATATATAATAAGCTGCCTAAAATTCTGAATTGCAAAACAGGGGGTTAAAACTTAATTTGAGCAATTATTAAAATATCTGAAGCAATATATATTCTTTGAGAGGATCTAAAAGACTAAAACTAAACTCATAAAGTTTTTTTAAAAAAAAAAAAACTAAACTCTAAACGTCAAAAGATAAAAAAACTAAACTCTTAGTCTTTTATTTCTTTTTATGAATACAAAATTAGACATATTTTTCGTTTGAAAGACAAATTAGATATTCTTTTTTAGGGAAAAATCCCGATATTTAAAATGCGCTTACAAAACTGTTCATGTAGGGTTGTCAAAACAAATAAAATTGTTCGTATAGGTGGCTGTTTTCTTTTTATACAGTAAGCATGGGAATTGAATATATTAAACAAATGTAAGTGTAAACAAGAATACCTAATTCACATTGAGTCGTTGACCAAGTTTGGGTCAAAATATGAGGTGTATTATAGTTTTTGCTTTCTTCCAAAGGTATTAATTTTTGTAACATACGAGTCTATCCGAAGTTTAGTTTTACTAAGATTTTATTTGGAAAAGATCTATTTTAACATTTTTTGAGTGTTATATAAATATATATATATATATATATATATATATATATTGTGACTACAAATTATTTCATTCAAAAATCAAACTCGAATACAAAAAAGTTAATTCATTCAAAAATAATTATGATACTTCACGTGTAGAATAGTTGCTGAAAATATATTTTTCAATTGGTAACATTATTTGTTTTTAATCATTCGTTTCCTAAGAGAAGGGGTCATGGTAATTCAAAGTTCGGCCGTTAAATAAGTAAAACCTAGTTAAGAATTATTTGACTCAATAATCGAATTCGGATTCTCCTAAACGATTCGTCTTTTGGTGAAACTCATCAACCACATGAGCTCAATCACTTAGTTATAACATTATTTTGTTTTAGGTTGTCCCAGTGGTATTGCCTTGGGACTTTGGAGTACTTTCTTCTCATGGTCTCGGGTTCGATTTTCCTTGTCAATTTTGGTGGGTTAAGTTCAAAAAGAACTATACTATGACTTTAAATAGACCTCCTCCAAGTGGACAATGAGATTGACCCCTCGAATTAGTCGGTCCTTAAACCGCCTATCGAGTTTAGAGAGAGAAAAAAAACTTAATTTTGTTTTAGATGGTTAAGATCAATTGTCTTATGCTCAAAAAGATTACTTTCCTTACTTTTTCTGTCGTTAAAATATCAAATTCCTTTAGTTTGTATATTGTGTTTTACAAAAGGGTTAAAAATAACTTTGGTTCCCTCCTCGCTTGCAATTATCCCTGACTATACTATAGTCTATACAAATGGTTCATCTACCATCTTGAAGACCAATTTGGTCCTATCGTCCTTCCTAATGAAATTAACTACCAATACCCTTTTATAGAAATAGCATGGGATATGATTGAGAGAGAATTTTAAGACATGTTCATATGCATATAAAAAAAACCTCATGGTGGCCCAGACGTTTAGTTTTGTCTCTGTCAAATTGTGCAAACAAGGGGGAGTAATAGCAGTGATGACTAATGTAGTGGTAGTGGTACTGTGTGTGTTGGATGTATTATGAATGTGTGCTGCTGGATATGTTATGTGATGGGTGTGTGTAGTTTGTGTAGCAATGTTGTATGTGTTCTCTAATATGAAATACTTTAGATATGGGTTATTGGTGTGATCTTTCGTTTGGAATGATCTCTTGTCTAATAAATATGTTGCTAATGTGTATCTGATACTATGTATGTATGCTACGATGTCTTTGATGAAGATTTTATTTGTGATGTGTATGCTGTGATTGTGCCTCTAATGAAGAATATTTGATGAAGAAGTGTTTCATAATGAAGGATATTTTTTCCTCCGCATCTTATTTCTTTTAAAAGTTGTTTTAGCCAAAATTTGTCAAAGGGGAAGATTGTTGTTCTTTAGATTGTTGATTGGCTGCATTTAGTTAAAACAATATGATCAGACAAGATGTGAGAGACAAGAAGTTCTATCATGTGTGGATCATCATGTTGTGACATATTCCGTGTGTTTCTAGAAGCTTAGTTTGTTTGTGTATGCTACAAGTTATCATGCGCTTCAAGTTTGATTGTTATATTTCACTTCAGATATGTTTGTGGATAGCTAATCATATTTAGCCCATTGAAGAAAAAGCCCAACAAATGAACGACTATATAAGGAAGACTCAATCCTAATAACAATCGGCGAAATCAATATCAAAGATAAGAGTTTTAAGGTTTCATATTTTGAGTTGTTGTGCTCTATTTATATACCACTCTAGCAACATCATTGATCATCAAAAGACTTAGAGTTGAATTGTTTTAGTTGAGCTGTAATTTATCCTTTTATATTGTGATTGTGTCGATCATTACAGTGAGTGATTGGGAGAAAGTGAAAGGGGTTCTCATACTTAGGGGGAGACCTAAATAGAAATTCATGTGTAGTATTAGGTGAAAAGGCTTTGAATCAAGTGCCTTTTCTTCGTGGTCATTAGCATACCTTATCGTATAAGGACATGGTGATATCTTTTTAATCCCTAACTCCCTTCCTTGGTCAAGCTCATTAGGTTGGCATTTTCTCATGAATCACATAATTCTTGACCGATATAATCTCCCTCTATAATGATGGGTAAAGTAAAACATCCTTCACCATTGAACCTGACTTCAACCGGTACCTCGTGCGTATGATGACATTCACTAGTCAGTGATATAAGTTTTTCTTCAGATAGGTCGACATGTGTTTTTCAAGGGTTCTTGAAGAAACATGACGCAACACGGACTTTGTTCGGCCATTTCCTTTATAGGCATGATTACCTTGTACTGCTTGAGAATTTGATGCAAAGCATTGAACTCTGGCGGCACATTCTCGTCCCTTTGCTTATCTTCTGCCTGAGGTTTCTCCCTTTTCACTTCCACCGAATGAATCTGTTCTTCCTTTCCATCTTGTTTTGACTTTAACAACTCTTGTCGCTTTAGATCTACTTCTTGCTGAAATTCAAGGTACCCCGGCTCTTTCTCCAGCTTCTCCACAAAATAACTAGTAACCTTAACCTTCTTTAGTAAACTGATCAACTGCTCCAAATTCGGTTCTTCAATCTCCTCGGTAATTGTCATTGATCGTGTGTTTTTGGTTGATTCCATGGTTACCTATTTCACACAATAATTGCAATTCAAGAAAAATTCCTAACAAGAATAATTTTGCGCTTATTTTAAATTTAAATTAAGTTAGGGGTTAATTATTATGCAGTTACTTGACTCTATTGTCTCCTAAATGCAGACTCGAGCTAAATTAACTATTATAGTTGATACCTAATAATGTTACTAATTAAACCTAAAACTCTATAACTATTATTTTTTTTATTTTTGTTGGTCAAGTACTCTATAACTATTATTACTAAATGATAATCCTAATCCTAAATGCAAAATTAAATGACTAACTCTTACTAATTAATTAACCTAATTAAAAATGGACTCGATATATTTTAGATATTATAACATCTTGTTATTTTTACCACGACTCCCTAAAATGCAAAGCAAAATAATAACCAAAACTAAGACTCTAAAAATAAAAATAAAAAGAAAAATAAAAGAAAACGAAAGATGATTAGTACTAAATGGAAACAATAAACTAAATGCAAAACAGAAAAATAAACTATGTTAGTAACGACTAAAATAAATAAAATAATTGATATACTAGACTCTAAAAAATAAAAAATGACTCAACTAGGACTAAATATTTTTGGTATTTTTGAATTTGATTTTTTTTTTTTTGGTATTTTTGATTTTTTGATAACAGAAAAAATAAAATGCGAAAAAATAAATGACTGAAAAATAAAGATAGATAAAAATAAGTTATTAAAATTTCTTAGTCGAAAATATCAACAATCTTTGGCAACGGCACCAAAAACTTGATGTGTGGATTAGGCAAGTGTATCGAATCGTTTACCAAGTAAAAAAGTGATAAGTAAAGTATCGTATCCACATGGATTGTCGTTTCGTTCAAAAAATCCGAGTTACTTATTTTTGTAAGTTTGACGATATCAAAGTTAAAGGGTTAGAAAGTTGCAATTTTTATCTGTTTGCATTAGAGCAGTTTACCTGTTTTTGGTTACAGAAAAGTAAGCAGCAGTTAGGATTCTTTGAATCCCAAAATTTATATTGTTGGATATTAAATAATAGAACGTCACGTTTATTTATCTTAAGTAAACTATACAAGTGATGAGGCCGTTGAGAAGTGACTAACTGATAACAGGTCATCTTCCTTTCAGGTGCGCCACAATTTTAACTAGGTTATCATGTAGCACATGTTGCCATAAAGGGTCAGTAGAGTTTAGAAACTAGTTTCTTGATTCATCATCAGACACCACATAATTGTTGTTTTACTAAGTTAATTCCAACAAAGACAAAAAGGGTTTTCAAGGATTCCCTAATCGTTGTTAAACCTCTGAATCACAAACCTAATCTTGCATTGGGCGGGGCAATTAAACCATGTAACCCTCTTTTAATCTCTTTTCTATTTACACTATAAATAAGTTTTGTTAATTGCGAAGTTGAACGACAATCCTTGTGGAGATAATAAACTTACTACTCTATTACTTGTTACGATTAGGTGCATTTGACAATTCCGTCCTTCAACTATACACATTAAATGACATTTGAACCAACAATTAGATATTAAGAATTCAAAAAATTATGACATTTTTAAAGAAGTCAAAAAACATGACCTTGACCGTTGATTTTTCATAAATTACGTATATGTACATACATTTAATTACAACTTTGACCGTTGATTTTTCATTCAATAATTAGAATTTCTGACATTTTCAATGGGCAAAGCCCACATTTCCAACATTCAATAAAAGTATTATAAATACTATGTCATATTGTTAATCTCTTCATAAAAATCGCATACCTCCAATTACATCAGAAAATAACCATATACCATCATCTATCTCCCCAAATTCAAATAATGTATCCTTATAGAATAAATCAGTGAGATTTTCATACTCTCAGATAGCTCCACCACCACCACCAACAATGGAAAGTTGATGCACCTATCATTCGCACAACTTACCTCATGTAGGTATGTTGATCTCCTTCTAGAACCAAGGGATACCATTACCACACATCTTCGGAAAAAACTGTAGGGGTAGACCTTTTTGCCCTAAGAACAAACACAAACCACCTTTCATTATAAATGAAAAAACTAACATCCTTATCGAAATCGATAATGAGAGTTTCTAGGAAATCGTTCCTATAAGAGGCCTATGTTAAAATAGGTTCCATAAGGGTGTTAGTGTTTTCATTTATATTAATAAGTAGTTTATGTTTGTTCTTGGAGCCAAAAGGTCTACCCCCAGATTTTTTTTCTCGAAAAAAGACGCGGTGCTCTTATCCCTTGGTTCTACAGGGAGATCAACATACCTACTGGAGGATGGTTGTGCCAATGATAACATCAACCAGGATAGAGGAGATATCTGAGAGTGTGGAAAATCTCACTAATTTGTTTTTTGTGAAAGAGACTAAAAATGTGGCATATTATTTATAATAATTTTATTAAATGTTGGAATTGTGGGCTCTTCCCATTGGAAACGTGAGAAATTATTATCATTGAATGCAAAATCAACGCTAAAAGTCGTTATTAAATGTATGTACATATACATAATTTATGAAAAATCAATGATCAAAGTCATAATTTTTCACTTGTAATATCATTGTTGATTAATGGCTAAATGGTTGATGGAAACTCAAGGTTGAAAATTTAATGATATTTTCAATTGTTATTTTGATTTGTTGGTTCTATCCTCATGCAATAGTTTAAATAGTTCATAATCATGAGTTGCATTAGATAATTTACCATATGTTTTTCTAAGATTCGAGTTACAATTTTGATTTTATAATTTATGCTTAGTATAATAATATAGTGATGGTCTTTACTCTATAAATACATATCATCCGTGCACCAGGTAGCTCTGAAAATACTATGTATTTCCAAGAGTCTCGCTAGTGCAGGTGGTATACATTGTCTCAAATAATAGTATAAAAATATCAGACCCACAAGGATTTTGGCACAAAAGCTTTCTATAACTTTCCAGCGATAAACTTGTTTGGGAGAAAATAAAAGGTTTAAACATAATTTTGACCTTTTAACTTTGCAAAAGCAGCGATTTTGACCCTTATTAGAAAAAAAAAACAATTCAGCCCCCTAACTTTACACTTTTTTGTAAGTGGCTAATTTTGAACAGGTCAACGCCATAAGTGACATAAGTTGGAATCCACGTAATCATTTACTAAATTAAATAAATGGAAAAAAGAAATAAAAAAAATGAAGAAGAAAAAAACTCAAAATCCATCCTCATCACATGAACATCTAGCAACAATGACCATCATCCTTCATCACCATCCCTGTTCATCTTCATCTTCATAAATCATCATCATCAAGAAATGTAAACCTAAAAAATTAAAAAGAACACATAAGAAGAGTTGGCATTCTGTAGTTGTCGTTGTTGAACAACTTCAATATTGAATCACACCAAAACAACATAAATTTCAAGTTTGCGAATGTTTTCTTCCACATATATTCCACATAGAAATTACAACATAATATGTGTTTAAGTTTGGTTTTGATAAATGAAGATGAAGAAGAAAAAGAATGAATGGGAGGGGAGAAGAAGAAGAAGGGTTGATGAGTCAATAATTAGTGTTTTTAATACATTATTTGAGTCTATTTTATTTAGATTTTATATGTTTTATTTTAATTTCTAGAGCTATTTTACTTCAATTGCAAGTTATTTAATTTTAGGAACAAATATTTGAAAGATTGAGTCTTGGAGCAAAAGAAAAGAGATTTGGAGTTGATTCTGGTAAAAAATATGGAGATCTTGTGCAAAAATATCAATTCCCCTTTTTGATGTTTTGCTTCAAAGACTTAGCACTTAGAAAGATTTGGTTCAAATTTATGAGCTGATTTAGCACAAATTTATGAGCAGATTTAGTGCAATTTTATGTTCTGATTTGGTGCATTTTTTATGTACCGATTGAGTACAAATTTATATTCTAATCTAGTGCAAATTTATGCTGCTCCTTAGACTATAAATATAGGAGCTATCAGAGTTGTAGAATATCTTTTGTTCTTGGAAATATTAAGTGACAATTGTTTCTTTGAATAAAAGTTTATCTTTATTTTCTTTATTTTATTTTATGTTCTTCTTCTTCTTCTCTTCTATGTCTACAATGAACATGAGTGAGTAGACTCTTCTTGTCTTGGGATTGTTGAATGTGTCTAATGACCTAATCCCTATCAAACCAAGCGGGTTAGTACTTGTTAATTCATAATCACAAATATCAAAGCGAAGTATCGAAAGAAGAAGTTTTGATATTGGAACAAGTGAAATTAGACAAGGATTGCGAAACATGAGAATAGTCTAGCAAACCTTGAGACAATAAAGTTTCGACCATGAGAATAGGCGTGGTTGCTAGAGAAACACACTCACTGACACCGAAAGGAGATGTGATAGGCTAAAGAGAAATTTGTCTTTAGAAAATAGTCCAACATCAAATTATAGGTTTAAGGTTTGATTTGTGAAGGATTTGTCACCATGACAAACCAATAATCCCAAAGCGCTTTTATTATTGTTATTTTCAACCGTTAAAAATCCAAACTTTTTAATCTCAAACTCTCTTCTAATCATTGTTAAAAGTTAATTGAATTCAACAACTCCCTATCGGAACGATACTCTTTATTACTACATCGGTAAACCGTGCACTTGAGGATTTACTACATCAAGTTTTTGGCGCCGCTACAGGGGAGTTAGGCAATTTGATTAACTTTTTAGGTTAGACTGAGAAAAAAAATCTTTTTCTTTTTCTTTTTGCCTTCAACTTTTGGAATTTTTTTTTTCTTTCTTGAATGCTAAGAACCAGAAGTCTTGAAGAATTCGTTCCTGAAATTGAAAGGTTCTTCCATTAAAGAAGATGAAACGCACATAATAATAACAATATGGTTGAGGAGCGCGCCCTCAGAGAGTATGCAATCACATCTTTAGATGAGCCATACGCTGTTATTGTGTACCCAACGGTTGAGGACAATAATTTTGGAATAAAACTTGCGGTTATTTACTTAGTGCAGCAAAATCAATTTTTCAGATCACCCATTGAGGATCCGAATCTTCATATTTCTACTTTACTAATACTCAGTGGAACTTTGAAAGTAAACCAAGAGGCCGTCAGGCTGCACCTCTTTCCTTTCTCTTTAAGGTATAAAGCTAGTGCATGGTTTCATTCATTGCAAAATAGTTCTATTACTTCATGAGACCAAATGAGGCAAGCATTCCTTGCCCGATTCTTTCCCCGTTCTAAAACTGCTCAATTGAAGGATCAAATCACACGATTCACTCAAAGAGATGGGGAATCTCTTTACGGTGCGTGGGAGCGTTTCAAAGAAATGCTTAGGCTTTGCCCCCATCATGGTTTAGAGAAGTGGCTAATTATCCATACTTTCTATAATGGTCTTTTGTATATCACAAAAATGAATGTTGATACAGCTGCAGGTGGAGCTTTGATGAATAAAACTTACACAGCAGCATATGCTTTGATCGAGGACATGGCGCAAAACCACTATCAGTGGACCAATGAGAGAATCATCGCTGCTTCTTCACCCTCTAAAAAAGAGGCATGTATGAACGAAATTTCTTTCCTTGATCATCTATCTGCTAAGATGGACACACTTTTTAAAAAATTTGATAAATTAAGTGTAAGTGTTGTCACACCTGCTCCGATGTCACCACCATGTGAAGTCTGTGGTACATTTGGTCATACTGGCGTTGAGTGCCAACTAGGTAGTACTGCTGAAAGTATTGCGCAATTAAATTATGCTCAGTATAACCAAGGGATGAGGCCTGGCCAATTCCTTTATAAAACTCCTCAAAGTTCCTTTGGTCAACAAACAGCACCACCCGGTTATGCAAACAACCAAAGAGTCACTCAAAATTAAAGCTTGGAACTTTTAATGGAAACTTATGTTATGAATCAATCGAAACACCTCCAAGAGATTAAAAATCAAACTGAATTTTTGAATGACTCTCTTATCAAACTTACATCGAAAGTAGACTCAATAGATACTCACAATAAGATGCTCGAGACTCATATATCTCAAGTGGCCCAACAAGTGGCTACCTCCTCTCAAACCTCCATAATATTTCTGGGTCAAACCGAAACCAACCACAAAGGCCATATAAGTTCTGTTACTCATAGGGATGATAAACAATTAGAGGACTCCGTTGTGAAAGTTAAGAACAATGAAAGAGAGATAGGGAGTGATGAGCCTCAAAGTGAGTAAGTCATAAGAGAGAATAAAAAGTCAATTGTTTCACCACCTCATAAGCCTAAAATTTCATTCCCACAAGGGTTTGCTAAGTCCGAGTTAGATGAGCAGTTTAGGAAATTTATTGAAATACTTCCAAACAATTTGTCATCTAAACTTAAGGATCCAGAGAGTTTTTCCACACCATGTGTCATAGGATCTGAGACTATTGCCATGTGTGACTTGGGAGCAAGTGTTAGTTTGATTCCATTATCCCTTTGTGAAAGGTTGGGTATATGATAGAGAAAACCTCTCAATCGTCAAGCTAATGATATTAAACGAGCGCTTCGTGGGAGGCAACCCACGAGTTTAATTGCTTTTATTTTGTTTGTTTTGTGTTGTTTTAATTTTTTTTGTATGTATTTGTCCAAAGATGATGAGAAAAACGAAAAAAAAATTTAAAGCCATTGACCAGAAGCAGTGGCACAGCCGTTCCTATCCCATAACTTTCCAAAAAAAAAAAAAAATTCCTTCTTCTTCCTTCATTCACACAACACAACCTCTTTCATCTTCAAATTCCCTCTCTAAAATCTCCATAACCCCAACCTTCAAACATCCATAACTCTCTCCAAACTTCACTAAATCACTCAATTTTTAAACCAAATCAACTTTAAATTTTACCCCCAAACTCAACCCACCCATCAAAAACAACAATCATCCATCACAACCCATTAATCCACAAATTCGTGTACCCTAAAAACCTAACCCCAATTTCTTCATCAATCCTCACCACAACACTCAAATTTTTTACTTAAAACCCAAACCCATCACTAAAACCACCTTTCCCACACAAAATCTTACCAAAACCAAACCTTCACCCAAACCAACCCAATTCAAACTAGGTCAATGGTGTCAAAGAGAAAAGGTGGAAAATTTACTTTATGTTGGTACTAACCCACAGGTACAAGAAGATCATGGTGATGATAGTGATGATGAGGATGAGGAAAGTGCACACTTGCATGATGATCCAGTGCATCATGACCATGAAGCTGGTGGACAATATGACAATAATCGGTGGACATGGATGCAAAACGAAATCCAAAAAATAAGCACCGAGCAACAAAGACAAGGTGCTGAAATCTCAGGGCTACGTGGTGATGTCCAAAAGGGAAATCACATGCACGAGCAAATTAACCAAATGCTCTTGAGAATGATGCAGCACCTCAACCTCCAAGGTCTCACAATAAATTGTGAGCTTTCCATTTTCCTTTTCCTTTTATTTTTATTTTTTTGCAAATTTCTATTTCTTTTTCAAATCATTGAGGACAATGCTTTACCCAAGTATGGGGGGAGTCAATAAAATGTCAAGTGTTGTAGTGTTTTTAAACTCCCTTGAATTTTAATTTTTTTGTTTTGTTTTGTTGCGAAAGGCATGTAAAGCAGCTTGTTTTTATTGTAAATTATGCCATAAGTTTTTTGTTGTCTCTTCTGAAATGGTTGTTTCTTGTACATGAAAGTGATTTCTTGTGTTTTGAGTGTTCTTGCTGTACCTACATCATATTTTATTGTGAAAATTCTCTCTTTGAGAAAAGCACAAGGTTGCAGTCTTTGAGTAATTGTGTAGGTAGGTATTTTAAGGAGAATATTCTAACTTTAATGGTAAATCAACCCTCCAAAGTTTTCAGAGTAAAAGTGGTATAAGTTAGTGGGGGAGTAATATAACGACCATAAAGAAACCAGCAATGGTTGGTCAAGACACCAAACAAGGTGACCGTAAAGAAACCGGTAATGGTTGGTCACCAAGACATTTAAAACGATCAAATGACAAATCAGTTGATTCGTAAGAGGGTTGAAAGCAAACATATCAATAAGGAGACATCATTGACTCTAGGGGGCAGGAGTTGCACTACCTGACTTCCCACGTGAAGGTGTTGTTATCTTGAAAACCCAAAGTAGCTTATGTAATTTCTTCTGTCAAATAAATGTTAGGTGATAAAAAAGACTTAATTCTCACCTCTCTTATATGAAATGAAGAAAGAAATTTTCTCGGATAATTTAGTGTTAAAGTTGGAATCTTTTTCCTCATAATATCTCTTACACAAGCACAAGAAAAGAGTTGGACTACACACACACGCTCACTTGAAACTTGTTGTTGGGTTGAACAGGTTCATAAGAAATGCTTGAAGTTGTGATTAGTGTACGGTTGAAACAAAGCGTTGGAGGGGACAAACTTTTTAATTGTGTTGTCATATGTTAATCTTGTTTATGCTGCTAGTGTTTATGCCTTTTGCTTGAGGACAAGCATAGATTCAAAGGTTCAGATGAGGAGGAAGAGGAACTGACGAAAACAGGGAAAGAAGATGAGAGTGAGAAATATGATGGTGGTGGTGACCGAAGATGGAGTGATATGGATGAGGAAGAAGGGTGATGGTGGTGGTGACTGGGTTTTCAAAGAGATATTGAGAGAAGGATTGAAGGTTAGTGAGATAGGGGTTGAAGGTTAGAGAGAGAAATTGCAGATTACAATTTGCTGTGTGTTTTCATTATTTTTATTTGTCATATACACGCGTGATTTTTCATTTAATTTTAATTAAAAAAATGACCTACGTTGCATCTAAATCACTTAAGCGAGGAGCCACATAGGCTTTGACCATGTTAAAATTGGAAGTTGCAAAACGGGGGAAATTAGGGGGTTGAAATGTTGTTTTCTTTAATAGGGGGCAAAAATCGCAGTTGGTGGAAAGTTAGGCGGCCAAAAGTGTGTTTAAGCCTAAAAAAAAAAAAATCATTTTATGTCACAACAATAAAAGTAAATATTAAAAACAATAACCGTGTAAGAAAATAGTTAAAAACACTTAGAATATGTCAAGAATAAAAGGGTGGTTTAGAACAATTATTTAGTTATGACATGAATTTGCAATTATATAGAGAGATTTAACTTTCTATAGCTTCCTGACAATCTGGTGGCCTTAGGAGTCTTTCAACTCTGTCATCATATTAAGCATGGGCAGACACTCCGTGCGAGGTTCACTCACATTACTCAACATGCAACATTGCTAGCTTAGGTCTCAATAGCTCTTAATTTATGGATAGGCTGAACCTTTTGCCAATGACAAGATATCTAGATAGTTTTTTCTCTTTGCGCTCAAAGGCCTATGTCTATATCAACCAGTTCCGTGCTCATCTCCTTTCAGTCTCGAGGACTTTGGCAATAAATGTAAAAGTGATCAAGTTTTACTTTCAAATATTAGCATTACATTTTTTTTGTTAAAAACAAGCTTGAAATTGTAACTCTCAAATCTTATGCAAAGATAATCATAACCTTATCATGTCTAAACCACTAAACGGGTTTAACTCATGATGAGATTAACCTCAAAACAGAAAGTAAAGAAGAAATGGATGAAAACAAATGGCTATATTAATAGAGAAACAATAGTTAGAAAATGATTAAAATCCAAAAACGAAAGAGGTGAGCTTACGCATCACCAAAGTAATCTCAACTCTACTTCACTAAGAATTAGCACTTCTACGCATCTATGGGGGAGATTAGATGGAGTGAGAACTCTAATAACTGCTAACTCTAGATGGAACTTGTGCGCTCAATTCAAACTAAAATTATTTGGACCCTTGGCACTAACATGTGGTTGTACTTTTATAGTACAACTACAACCCCTACATGTTGTGCCATTTGGTAATTTCCCCTATGAGGTGTCCTTGTTTTATCCTTCTAGTACTCATCATATTCTTTTATTCCTCGTACTACAATGATTGGAGACAACTCATCGATTTCATTCCTTGAAAGCTTGCCTGAAACCATTAACTAACCGATTTTATAGGACGATACAACCCCTTTTTTCGCTCGCACACATTGTCGTTAAAACCACAAAAAAATACTCCATGGTTTATCCAACTATTGTAAAAAAAATAGCACATAAAATGCCACACTTCTCTCCTACGCTCCTCGGTAGGATAACTATAGTAACCTATAATTCACCATGGACCTCGACTAGAATCTATAACCTCAACGATAATATGATTTTGTGAGTAATCAACAATTTGACAATTAAAAGAGGTAGACCAATATAGCGCAAGACCTTCACCTCTACCAAAACAATCAATAAAAAAAACAATAATCAAAACCTAGAACTCAAAACAAATCCTCAATTTTATTCGCATGGACTAATGTCTCACTTATGAATAGAAGCTATAATATAGTGCCGGATAAGGTATTTTAAATCAAGAATTGCGCTCAGGCCACCAAAACCTCGACAGTTCCAACTAAGCATACTCATTGTTCCCAATGATCTATAACCGATCCTTCAAAATTTCATCTTAACAGAGCCATGAACTCAGAAAATCAAAAAAGCAAGACTACAAACAAATATACCTGAAAACCTCAAATAACTGAATTGAGATGTAACAACACATATGGGATATATTGTAAGGTTGATTATTAGGATCACAAAACATTATTGGAATGGAACCCAGTGATTGCATTTGAGTTGTACTTAGACGCCGATAATATGTCTTACACAACTCTTCAAATTTACATATATTTTTTTAAGAATAAAATTAATGGGGAATCATGAAATTATTATTAATTAAAAGGATACTAATGATCATTTTACAAATGCTTGAAATAAATTTGTAAATTTTACCTTGATATTACTACAAAATTTACATCTATAACTATATATAAATAGAGTACATCAACTTGGTCTGAATTTTTCCTTTGATCGAAAATTCCCATAAACAACCTTGTCATTAGTTTTGTAAAAATAAATTAAAGTATTACTATATATGTAATTTTAAGATAGTATTTTGAGTCAGTGGATATAAAAAGTTTTTGAGTTAATAACGTTGGCCAATATTATTAGTATCATTGAAAAACGCAAGCCCAAATTGTTACATCGAAAAGCCACAATTCTTACACATCCATACGTATATCCAAAGCAAATAAATAACTAAATAACTTAAATTTATAAATCAATAAAATAAAATAAAATACAGGCTTAAACAATAAAAAACATTGCTTAACTTACTCACGATACTCAATAAACAAAAGTAGACAAATGGGTACAGAGTCTGAGCGCTAATATGTATAAATCAATCAAATTAAATTTAATAATATGGACTTATGACATATAATATAAATATTGATTTATATGCAATAATAATGTAAATCACTATTACACATGCATAAAGTAATATCACAGCATAAAGTCTTTTATTTATTTTCTTTAGATAGTTCGTCCAATAACAGTTAAATTGCAGCATGGAATAAAGTTGCCTATCTTTAATTTTAAAAATTATTATTTTTCTCACAATTTATTATAGGAGGAAAAGTACAAATAGTATCTTAAAATTACAAAGAAAAAAAATACAAAGGACTGATTTCACGCATTAAACTACTTTTTTCTTTAACCATGTCGTTGGCACATATGAAAAATAATAAACTTTGTAGATGACATATAACTAAGCAAAATATGACTAAACAATTTTAGTTGGCTATACACATTAAATGACATTTGAACCAATAGTTAAATTTTAACTCCGTTGATTTTTTTTATTTATAAATTGCATATATGTATATACATTTAATTAAAACTTTGATTGTTGATTAAGCTAATTCAAGTAGCATATAGCTTATAGATTAAATCTTATAACTTATCACTTTTTATCTTCATTTTACCTCTGCAATCTTAATTGAAAAAATAAATATTAATAAATACTCATTTTCGTATGTCATTCATATTTATAGACTGTTTGAACCTTTACTTTTATCAAATACTACAAATTCAATCAGCTTGCATATCCGCTATCAGTTATAAGCTAGCTTATTAAACATCCATTGTCTCATCCACTACAAGGTAGTTTAGCATCTATCCTTTATTTATTTTTTACCAAATAGCCTTTCTGGAAGAGTATTAAATTACAAAGGAAAAACATAGAGGCTTAAATTAATTCAAAAAGAAAGAGGAAGACCAAAGTTGCACAATCGTGATACTTGAGAGGCAAAAACGCATTTAAGAGTGAGAGAAATTATTTTACATAACTCATAAAAAAATTACTTTACACATACATTCGATGATGTATTTTCACATCAATTAATGAATCTTATAAATCAAAAGTTTTCACTTTTCTAACACATTTAATGATGTGGCAATATACTAATAGATGATTGATGGCAAGAAATAATATAGGATTTTGAGTCTTCAATTAGTGTCATTTTATAGTAGTAAAGTAGGTAATCTAGGGTAATTTTAGTCAAGTTTTGTATAGAAATCTTTCAAGAAGTCATGAAAGACCAAAAAACGGGAAAAAAACCTTGAAGCCATGGAAGTCCACCCTGACCAAACAACTTTGTAACTGTGTTTTGGTTTTCAAAAGTTTATCGTTGAATAATCCTGGGGCATAGTCGTTATGGATGTTATGTCTAGGAGAAATGGAGCAAGGAATGAAGAGACGAAGGGGTCAACTTCTGCCTAACCCGCATCATGGTTTTTCGATCCCCACATCGCAAGAATATAATTGGAAATCAAGGTGGTTGCTTTTGTCTATCTCGCATCGCGGCCTTTGAGCTCCACATCGTGAGATAGAACCACATGCCAAAAATGATGCTCACTGCTAGCACGCATCATAAGGAACAGGCTCCCATCACGACCAATTTCTGTAAAACTTAAGGATTTGGATGCCTATAAATATTTGACCCCTATGTCAGTAGAAAAACAACTTGAGACGAGTATACGAAGGCATAAACGCGATTTCAGAAGGATTAGAGTGATTGGAGCCTTTTAGGAGCCAAGGAATCGTTAAACAATGGTGCTTTCACATGTTTTTTTATTCATATATAATAATATGTGTTTAGTAATCATGAGCACCTAAATCCTCTCTAGGTTAGGTCTTGAAGTAGGAACATCCCTGTAATTATTTGTTCGTGTAACTTTAAATGGTTCTATGAATATTGAGTTGATTATTTCGTATTTTATTCGGTTAATCGTATTCTTAATTCTTTTTATACATTGAAAGATTATTAGCGCTAGCTTTGTCCATGAATCAATTCTAGACACTAATTATTAAACCTAATTCAGATTTAACATATTTTAACGGTTCATTTATCAATTAGGTTTTAGACACAAGACTAACAATAACTGGTTTGACGTTTATAAACATTCAATGGTTATACTCACCTAAGATATATTATGGAGTACAACCATTAAAGATACTTAGTCACTAAGACATTGTCCTAACTATTTTATTCGAAAGTTCTAAAATCAAGTAATCAACAATACTATATTTTGTTCGAAAGTCTCGGAAACATTTTTTTATCAAATCACCTAAGAATTAAACTCATATATATTAAGTGTAAAGAAGTGTGTAATCTTAGGTTTGAACCCAAACTTCTGCATTTTTTATACATATTAAGAAAAGTTGATCATGAATCTAATGTATATATTATGCATATAATTATTAGTATCAAATTATCAAACCTTTTTATTGGAGACTTGGAATTTGGTTTTCTAAATTGTAATTTTTCATCTATCAAGATAAATTGATAAGACTCCCTCGATCCTATAATTAATGATCCATTTCACTCATTCGCAGATGCTAATTCACAATTTTGATATTAAAAAATATTTATCGAAATAAATTTGACATCTTATATGCTATCATTTGTCTTTATATATTAGTAAAATCATATGATCAAAGTATATTAGATAAACAATGGACAAAGTTAAACTATATCAACTCATTATAAGATGGATGAAGTATTAATTAAAGATAATACTTTATGAAAACACTAATACGTGTTTGCCCTAAAACACAATTTTGTTTCAAAAGAAGCTAAATTAACCCACTTAAAGAGAATCGAACCTGAAACATCAAGGAGGAACACACTCCAAGTCCCAAACCAATACCGCTAAACCAACACAAGTGGATTTGTATATTCAAATTCTTAAAAACAAAAAAAATGTTTTTTTTTTCAATATAAATTTATGTTAGCATGACTTTATATCTGAAGATGAAGCATATTTCATGAATTTTGAAAAGGAAAAATAATTGTTATCTTAACTGGTATCTCAAGAACTACACCATCCAGTCATTAATATAAGTAAAAATCCACTTTTTAGATACATTCAATTAACGATATATGTAGTCTTTATTGTATGTCACATACATCATTAATTGAATGTATCTAAAAAATGATTTTTTCCTTATATTAATGACCATAGGGGTGTATAGTTCATAAAACAAACAAGAATATAAATTTTACATTAAGAATAATATTTTTCACACTTCTAAATATTTGATTATACAAGTAAAAAAGAAAGCAGTAAAAAATGCATAAATCAAGCGAAATTGTAATGATTACCCGCCATACCTATACCTATAGATCAGTGGATCGTCCCTTCACCCTATACAAATAGTAGTAGCATTCACAACTTCCAATATGACATGTTGTATGAGAAGCAGAAGAAGAATGATTAGTTAGATTAGATTAGATTAGATGGGAGTAGAAGAAGAGTTATGGCAGCGTTTGATGGATGAATGAAAGTGACAAAGAAAAAGTGGAGGATTTGTGTCTGAGAACAACAAGTTAAGAAGAAACATTGTGGGACCTTTGTACGGTGATGGTTAAATCCACACGTGCGACAAGCCGCCGGCATACCACCGACTCTTTTTCCATGCTGTGTTTGAGACTGTACGTGACTTGACTGACTGTGTAAACTCTGCCATACGAATACACATACAGATAGAATACACCCATCTTGATTTGATTGGGATTTGCCTTTTTTTTTCTGTTTTTCTTTATCTGTTTTCCACAATAGATGTGCTCCCCTCGAGAGCAGATTCTTTCATGTGACCAGAGAGTTCAGTGAGATCCAGATTATTTATTTTCTATTATTTTATGCGGGGTCTTTGACGTTGAAGCAATTGAATGATTTTGATGTTCACTTCACTCTCTTCATTGAAAATTTCATTGGAGAGAATCTGCACCCTATTCCCTTCGTTTATAATATTGATGACAAATGTTACTTTTTCAAATATTTTAGATGTATTTATTACTTATTTTTTCTTCTAAAATATCCTTTATTAATACCATTATGTCTTTATAGGTAAACAATAGTCGATTATAGATCAAATTAACAACTGCCATAAAAATATGAAGGTTTGGTAGCTGAATTGATTTGAGTTAACAGTTAAAAAATATGAGGTCTTGAGTTTAAATTCTGACAAAAAATCAATAAACTAAATAATGAACAAAATTGTACAAGAGCTTATGACATGAATGAAGACAAGAACCCTTTATCTGTGAGATGTGAATTTCATGGTAAACTTTCCTTATTGGTTTCAAGTGGGTTAGGATTTTCAACGGTGACACACGGTAATTTAACGGAGCATCTTGATCGGTCTCAGGTAGGTTAGGTGGTTATTCAAAACATCTCCGAATGACTTTTCATAAGTTGGTTAGCGGTGGTGTGGATAATTTGGAAAAGAGAGAAATATGCGTATTTAACAAACTAACATTTATCATCAAAAGTTCTTATAAAGATTATCAAAGAGAAAAAAAATAGTTTTTTTTGATACACCATGATATTTAAAGAAAAAAATAAAATTTTACTTACCTTTACCTTTCGACCTAACTTTAAATTTTCAAGATCTTTTATTCAAGCCAACCAGAGGGCTAATTGACGTGCTGAATATCTTGAGAAAATTGGTAAATGTTCTTTGTTTGTCATATTTAATATTTTCCATCCTACCCTCTTTAATCCTACTGGTTTATAATAGCCACCTATCAAAATGGTCTACCATAAATTTTCTCTTGATCTCTTCTCACGACATGGCTTTAGTTCTTTAATTTGGAATTGTTCGGAGCTCATTGTTTGGAATAGGACCTGTTGTAAATATGATTTGTTAACCCCAACAGTGATTGGAAATGTTGTTCCAAATCAATGTCTTGTGAGAAAGGATGGCATGAATTGGTTTGACGTTGTTTTGACACCACACAGAATCATAAATGTTAATTAATATGAATTTCTTGCAAGTTGGAAGTAGTAATTCTTTAGATTATCTAAGACATCAAGGAAAATTAAATTCATGCGACTAGGGTAGACCCAATAATCTTTAAAAGTAGCGAGATTTAAAACAAATTTTGATATGAGTCCATTTTGCTTATAATTTTTTTTTCTTTTTTCGTAGGCCTAAAGTGAGAGCTTTAGTGGCCTTATCCTTTGGTCGGCCTTCAATGCAACAAATGATATGTTTTTCTTCATGAATTTTAACCATCTAAAGTAACTAAAGTGTAAAGTGAAAATAAATAAAGATTTGTACTTATTTTAACAAACTCATGATTTGTTATAATATATTATGAGAAGGTTACTCTTCGTGCCTTCAAGATTTCTCTTTCTCTTTTCGTTCAACGGTAGTTAAGTGTTAGTAGACACGTTTTAGATCGGTTCAATCATTTTTTAAATCGGTTTAATAAATTTAAAAAGTCTTTGAATCGGTAGTTAACTCCTATTAAGGTAAAATGGTATTTTTTTGTGTATGAGAGAAATTTGAGAAGTCTAAAGAACAATTTTATTGCTATAAAGTACCTATATTATCTGCTTTTAATTTGTCAATTAATGATTAATATTGCACACTTTACATTCTAAAGGCACTTTATCCCTATTTCTCAAATGTGCAGCAGCTGATTGAATGGATAAGCAGTAGTCTGCAGAAGTTAGACATGGCAACTAAAACCGCTCCCGCAAGCCCCGGCCGCCCCCGCCCCAAACTTAACGGGGAAAAGCCGATTTAACTGGGTGCGGGTGCGGGTGTGGGGGAAATATGAGTTTGTAGTACGGGGGCGGGGCCGGGGCCGGGGGATGCTTACCCTCGCCCCGCACCCACCCCCGCCCCGCACCCGCTCTTTGAAATTTACTTTATTAAATTTTTTAATTTTATTTCCATAAACACCAAACTATTTTAATATATTATTACTATTTAGAAACATAATTATTATATTTATTTTAATTTTTTAAATAAATTTTATTGGATATTTAATTATTAATATAATTATTGTATTTTATTGCTATGAAAAAAATGAAAAAAGATGCATTTTTAAAATATTTTATAAAAAATAGAGTTTTCGTGGGTGGGGGTGGGGGCGGGGCCGGGAGACCCGTCCCCATTAGAGGCGGGGTTGGGTGTTTAATTTTTACATCCGATATGTTTGGGGACGGAGGCGGAGGCGGGTGCATGCAAGCGGGGGCGGGGCGGGGATGCTTAAACCCACCCCCGCCCCGTTGCCATGTCTAGCAGAAGTGATTGCAATTATTCACTATCAGACTAATTCAACTCTTCAAGCCAATTTACAATTAAGATAGCTCTTTTGCCAATCAGATTACTAAAGTTTGTAAATCCTATCATTAATGATTGTCCATAAAATTAATTAAGACTGACTTAATTTTGTTGTCAAAACTTGAAAAATAAATTTATGTTATTTAATTTAAGTGTAATTCTACTTGCTTTTATTTATGGGTGTGATCAAACCCTTGCAAACTTTGATGTTTAGAATACATATGTGCATTGTCTCAAAAAAAGAACATGTTTGTATATGAGCCATACTCAACAATTTTACTTCTTCACTGTTCTAGTTCACTGTCTTAATAAATTGAGGTTATGGAAGACAATGAAAGGCCTAATCCTCAAGAGGAAATTTTAATACTTTTAACCATACATGTGATATAACATATCACAATTTTACTTAAAATAACAACTTAGGGCTATTTCAAGACTTTTCAACTTACTAACTTCTACTAACTCTTACTGCTCTAATTAACTTATACTCTATATCCCAACAAAGAATGTGGCAATTCTTGCAGTCAGAAAAAAACAATTTGGTTTTCTACAAAAACAGAAATTAGTTTACACATATAAACTCTTGGAACTTTAAAATAGACTTTTTTTTTTAACGAAAATGAAATATATAGCATTTTAAGTAAAGCCTTGAACTTTCAGTTCTAATTTTTTTTTGTGGCATTAGCAAGAGAGTGATTTGCTTATGCAGAAGAGAACATTTTTTTCATGTCATTCGCTGCAACATATCTTGAGAATTGTTGCACTCCTTTGTGCACTTGCCTAGGAAGTCGATCAATTATATCGGCATGGGAAGAGGGACAGAAAACTTCCATTTAAGAACTCGCGTAAATAACACCAGTCGTTGACAAGATTTTTTTTACAGCACTTTATTAAGGCACTTGATCATCATGAAGATGAAGGTGGTCTTATAGTACTGTTTCCTGCTGAATGATTTACCAGCAAGTCCTTGTCATAAATTTGATTTAGAGAGTCTGGCCATGCCCTTTGACATTTTTTACAAGTAGCTAAATAGACATGAAAGGAACTTCTAGATTCATTTATTTTTTATAAGCAGTTTATAGTGAGTTGTCCAATGATCACAAACTTCAACTACGCATTGTGAAAATAACGGTTTTGTTCAAAATATGTTATGTCTACGCTGAAATGCTGTAACACCGATAACTAACAATACTTTGTACTAAATAGTGTATCGCCAAATAATAGTAATTTGTTCAAATACACTACAACTTTCTGGGCTACAAAGACCAGTTTATGACATCTAACAGTGTTACTATTTTTTTTTAAAACTCACTATCCGTTCTAAGGATAGCTTTGTATGAACTTATAACCTACCGAAATCGGCACCAAGGGATCAAATCTGAAACCTTGAAAAGAGCACACACCAAGGTTTCAAGCCAACATCATTAGACCAACCCAAATGAGTTGAGATTTAACATTGTTAAATATAAAGTTGACAAGTAGGATAATAAGGCCTTGTTCAGATCAATTTCTCCCCACAAGTGTGTTTGTGGAAACCAAAACCCAAGTCTCAGATGCATGAGAAACAATGTTTGGAAGAAAGAATAAAACATGTTAAATCATTACAGATATTTCTGGAAACTATCTAGACGCAAGGCGTAAAGTACATGGCATTTCTAAAGAGATAGAGGGATCACAATTGATGATACAAGCACTTCATTTCCTATTACAACTCAACATTTTAGCTACCATTGCAAGCATTCAAATACAAGTGCACTAGGTTAAATATAAAGGGAATGAGAACTAAGAAAATCTGCATAACTTAGTTCCTTAAATCAATCTGCATGTGCTTAAATTATGCAGTTAGAATAAACTTATTAGGACTGCAATTCAACAACAAAAATTCTATTCAGTATAGAAAATATCTTAAATTCACAAGTCAAACACTATTCATCAATATTAACCCTCCAACATATGAAATCTTTTCAACATACTCTTTTAAGGTTCAAAACATATTCGTATCAGCTAGGATAGGATAGCAAAATGTATGCAGAGAATGTATCAAACGTGTCTACCATTTGATATCATTTATTGGTAAAATTGAATTTTTTTCTTCTGAAAAAGTCATCACTATAGTATTATAGAATATTTGAAGCAAACAATAAGAAATTAGCACAACTAAACATAGATTATAAAATCTAAATTGTAAAACAAATCTCAGAAAAAACAAATGATAAATCATCTAAAGCAATTCATAATTATGAATGATTTAAACTATGCATGAGGATAGAATCAACAAATTAAACTAACAATTAAAAATATTAGCAAAATTTCGACTTTAACCAATCAACTAATCCACCATTAATTAAAAAAGATCTCACATGTCAAAATATACAACTTTGACCATTGATTTTTCATAAATTACATCCATATACATACATTTAATTACGACTTTGAGCTTTGATTTTTCATTCAATGATAAGAATTTATCACGTTTCAAGTGAGAAGATCCTGCATTTCCAACATTCAATAAAAGAATGAGAACTAAATCAATGATCTCCCTCTAGAACCAAGGGATAAAATCACCACATATTTTTTTTGAAGAAAAAAAACCTCAGATTGGCCTTTTGGCTCTCAAGAACAAACCCAAACCACCTATCATTATAAATGAAAATACAAACACTCTTACGGAACTTATTTTAACATAGATTCCCTTCTAGAAAAAAAAATGTCATGGAAACTCTCATTAACTTGGATCGGTGTCATCAAGGTATCATCACAATGCATAATGGTTATGGTCTTGTCTCTTGTGTTACTAATCTCATCCGATTTCTAGTTCTCTTCCATCATAAAAGGACCGCTAAAAATGACATATCTCTTTGGAACTTTTTATGAATTCCAATTATCATCATGTTTCTCCTCAATTCATCATACACCCAACATGTTCCTCTTTTTCTATTTGCTTTTTTAGAGATCATAACCAGGTATTTGGAGGAAAAATTGGCGGAAAGGTTGAGGAGTTGGTAATGCTTGTATTGAGGCCACTCTTTTGAAACATTATTAACTACCTCAACCTTTCCGCTAATAATTCCACCAAGTATCTGTTTATGATCTCTAGAGAAGTAAATTTAAAAAGATGAATATGATGGGTCAATGATGAATTTAAAGAGAAAATGATGACAATTGGGATTCATATAAGTTCATGAGAGAGGTATCATATCGACAGGTTCTTTTATGGGGGATATGAGGGCAAGAAGACATCAAGTGGAGAAAAGAAACATAAGAGACATTACTAGGACCGCTATGCATTGTAATGAAAGTTTGATCACATTGATCAAAGTCACTAAGAGTTTCAACGACATCTTTTCTAGAGGGATCCATGTTAAAATAGGTTTCATAAGGGTGTTAGTGGTTTCATTTATAATGAGAGGTGGTTTGTGTTTATTCTTAGAGCTAAAAGGCCTATCCATGATTTTTTTTTTAAGAAGATGTGGTAATGTTATTCAATGGTTTTATAGGGAGATCAAGATACCTGATGGTTGTGCTATTGATAGCACCATCAACTTTCCATTGTGCTTGTCAGTGGTGGTGGTGTGTGAAATCATGTAACCTCTCTAGCTCCAATTACGATAGACGAACTATTTGAGATTGTGGAAAATCTCACGATTTGTTTTCTAAGAATACATTATTTGAATGTGAGGAGATAGATGAGGGTATATGGTTATTGTCTGGTGTAAATCGGGGTATGAATTTTTGTGTGAAAGAGACTAACAATGTGGCACAATATTTATAATGGTTATATTGAATGTTGGTACTGTGGGCTCTGCTCATTGGAAATGTGGAAAACTATTATCATTGAATGAAAAATCAACGGTCAAAGTTATAATTAACGTATTTACATATTCGTAATTTATGAAAAATCAACGGTCAAAGTCGTAAGTTTTGACTTTTTCAAAATAAAGTCATAATTTTTGAAATTGTTAAAATTTAACTATTGGTTCAAATGACATTTAATGTGGATAGCCAACTAAGTTTGTTTAGTTATACTTTCCGTAGTCGAGTAGCCATCTACAAAGTTGGTTGGTATATGTTATGGACCAGCCACAAGGATCTTAGGTCCATTTACTTAGGCCCAATACAATCCAAAGTCCAAACACCACGTTTGGTAATATTACTTGCGACATACCCCTTCTTCGCGAGGGGGGGTGCACGGAGCAAGCAAGACCGGTTCAAACGAGCCACAACGTCTTTTTGCACTTTCCCGCAATTATTTCTCTGGCGGTTACACTTCCACAATTTCGTAACCGCCGGACCTAGGTGTGCCATATGCTCTTGGTCACCTTCTAGTTTCGAGGATGTTCACGATGCCCGGAATGACCGTAATGCTTACGGCCCATTCACACGGCGCATCCGTGACGCCCTTATCCCTCAAGGGCTAGAGAAACCTCCTCAAATGGAATCGTACGATGGAACCACGGATCTGGACGAGCACATCGAAAACATCGAGGCGGTTCGTACTTACCGTTCGGTGCAGGGCGCCGTGAAATGCAAGCTCTTCGTCACCACACTAAGATGAGGAGCCGTTACGTTGTTCAAGAACTTACGGAGAAACTCCATTGACTCATGGAGAGACCTCTGTGACGAGTTCACAACCCACTTCACCGCTTCAAGGACACAACCAAAAACGGTGGCGTCCCTTGAAGCCATTGTTCAAGGAAAGAGCGAACCTCTTCAAGACTACATCGAAAGGTTCAACAAAGAAGCTGTACAGGTAAGGGGTGCCGACGAAACAATGAAGATGTACTTCATTGCCAAAGGTCTGCGCGAGGGTACGGACGTCAAGAAAACGGTCGGCCTAGATCGCCCAAGGACTTTCAACGAGTTCCTAGAGAAGATATGAAGAAGAGTTGTATGCAGATAGACTCAATAAATCCAAGAAGGAGGAGCCTGCTGCTGAAACCTCCAAAAAGCCCTTCCACAAGAAGAAGGAAGGCAAAGTAGCTCGTGAAGGCAAGGGACCTAACGGTCGCTTCACCGAGTATACACCCCTGGCCATGTCTAGGGAAAAGATCTTCACCGAGATCGCAGTAGCCGATCTAACAGAAGCTGGCGTTTAACCACCGAAAGCTCATTCACAGGAGAGGAAGGGGGTCGACAAATCCAAATATTGTCGATTCTGAAAGTGCCATGGGCATGTTAATGACGATTGCATCCATCTGAAGGATGCTAGTGAACTCCTCATTCAACGAAGGCGGCTCAAACAGTTTGTCAAGAACCCTGAGTCGGAGAGAAAGACCATTGAGCTCATCATCGATGGTAACAAAGCGGACAAGATAGTCTCCATGTCCATGGAGCATTTGAGTGATTTCCTTGACAACGTGGAAATCGTACCCTACTCATGTACCTGGGAACAGTTCCCTGTCGTTAATGTCATCACGGGATGAACGTTGAACATCTCCATGGGAAGCATGAAAAGAAAGTTCGAAGAACTCATGAGCGTCAATTTGCTGGTCCCTTCCAATTCCAACATCGCGGGAAGACCACCGTTGGCGTTCTACGATTCCGAATTGCCCGATGGGGCCTCAAATCCAGCCATTCATTTGCTCGTCCGAGCATCAATGGCCAACACTGACGTCCGTCGAGTCCTGATTGACACAGGGACCTCGTGCGACATCATGTACACCAGATTGTTCAAAACTCTCCAACAGACGGAGAAAAACCTTTCTCCATATGTTGGAAATGAACTCTACAGCTTCAACGGCTCCTCCACTCAACCTTGGGGCTACGTAGAGCTGCTGGTCACCTTCGGTGAAAAGGAGGCCAAGAAGACAATAAATATCCCATTCCTTGTGATTGACTGTCCATCTTTCTATAGTTGCATTATAGGGAGAACTGGACTCGCCCAACTAGGCGCTGCATGTTCAACCACTCATCTAAAGTTGAAATACCATGCAAAGGATGGCATCATCGCCTCCCTGAACGGAGACATCAAAGCTGCTAGAAGATGTTTCCTTCAAGCAAACAAAACCCATAACTCAGTTTTCCAATCCAGCAAGCCTGCTGAAGACAAAGGGAAAGCTTATGCGAGCACTCTGGATGCAAACTTGGTCGAACTTGACCCTAGGTTCACCAAGGAAGACCTCAAAGAACAAAAGAGGGAAAAGAAGGATCCGCTCAACGCGAAACTTCTTAGACCTATTCTTGACGGAGAGTTCGAAAAACTTCTAAGATCGGCAAGGATCTTCTTGAACTTGTCAAAGCTCAGTTGGTCACCTGCTTAAGGGAGAACGCTGATCTATTCTCCTGGAGCGCGGCTGATATGCCCGGAGTCGACCCAAGCGTCGCCTGTCACCAGCTGACAGTTGATCCTGGTGTTAGGGCTGTAGCTCAGCGACGAAGAAACAGTCTCTTGAAAAGTTAGAGGTTGCAGAAAAAGCTGTAAAAGACCTTCTAGAGGCAAATTTTATTTCTGAGGCCAAATATACTACATGGCTCTCCAATGTTGTACTTGTCAAGAAATCTAATGGAAAGGGCATATGTGTGTTGATTATACCGATCTTAATAGGGCCTGCCCCAAAGACACATATCCTCTTCCTCCGACACGGTCAGCGCCAATCTAATCAGGGAAACCCCGAAAGGTCAGAAACTAGTATACTTCACTAGCAAAGCTCTGCTAGGGCCAGAGATTAGGCTTCAAAATATAGAAAAGGTGGAGCTCGGTCTCCTTACGGCAGCATGAAGGTTGAGACAATATTTCTTGGCTCACACAGTGATAGTCCGAACCGACCAACCCATCAGACAAATTTTGGGTCGCCCCAATGTCGTCGGAAGGATGATAAAGTGGTCACTCAAGTTATCCAAGTTTAATATACGCTACAAATCCAAAAAGGCACTAAAGGCACAAGTGTTTCACTGATTTCCTTGCCGAAATGACCTTCCCTACGAAGGAAAACACAGATGGATGGACCGTCTGAAAGTGAGAAAAACACAAGAAGGGGGGGTTGAATTGTGTTTTCTTTTCGCAACTCTTGAAGAGTGAGAATCTAATTCCTTTTAACTCAGAGTCTGAATGAGATCAGAGTCTGATAGGAGATTAGGTTCTGATTGCAGCGGAATAATCAAGAGATAAAGAGAGAAGAGAGAACACAAGCAATTATACAGGTTCCTTCCACAAACCGGAAGTAGTCCTGTCCCCCTTGTACTTCCAAGGAGAGTTCACTAAAATGTAATATCAAATTACAAGTTGCTCAAACACACAGTATGAGACTTCCTTGCTCAAGCTCACAGGCGAGAGACTTCCTTGCTCAAAGACACAACTAAGAGACTTCCTATGCTCAAGGACGCAGCCAAGAGACTTCCTTTGCTCAAGCACAAAAGCAAGAGACTTTTACACAATTACAGAAAATTGAATAGAGTTGAAACACTTGACAACAATCAAAATGTGTTTCAATTACAACAAAGACAAACTCTGTTTTACACAAAAGACAGACTCTGTTTTTCTGTGAAACTTAGAGATTCTAGGATACTCAGTTTGTAAGAATCTAAGTTTATGATGTGCTTTTGTTAAGACTCAGTTGAATACGAAAGCAGCGCAATGCAGTTTTTCTATGTTATAGAGTCCCACAATTCTTCAAGTCTTCTATCCTTTATATAGGCGTAGGAAAGAGACATTGAGTCATCCAGCGCATCAGGATGATTTCTGAAGCTTGATCAATGACTGTTGATCTGTTGCTTGATTTGGTAATAGTCCTTCAATAGCATCATTTGAATTCCATTCCCTTTGAGGATTAATACCGGTAGACACAGTTGCCAAACTGTACGTGGTAGTGGAGTAGTGGAAACAGAGTTCGTACAACGTACTCTGTACTGGCCTGCAATCTTTGTCTTTGTGCTTCCCACGCTCAAGTTGACTTAGAAGCTAGCCGTTACTCCATTAGAGTTTCTTTGTGCATAGCAATGCAGTAGAGATCACTGTTAGGAGATTATCAAACTTGTGGCTTCAGACTCACTGTAGCACTAAGCTTCTGATAATCTTCAGACTCTCTTGGTTTTCAGATTCTGATGGTCTTCAGACTCTGATACAGTCTTCAGACTCTCTTCAGTACAGTCTTCAGACTCTCTTCGATACAGTCTTCAGACTCTCTTCGAAACAGTCTTCAGACTCTCTTCGATACAGTCTTCAGACTCTCTTCGATACAGTCTTCAGACTCTCTTCAGTACAGAATCACAAGCAACAAGCTTCTATGGATTTATTGCTCTTTAACATTGTTCAAACAGAATGCTTTCTAAGATACAAATCTTAATTGATATCCTGCATACTTAAACAAATATTAGCAATATCCAATTGACAACTTTTTAATACCTTGTTATTATCAAAACTCAAAACGTGGTATTGCTGAACACCTTTGTTCCAACAATCTCCCCCTTTTTGATGATGACAAACATTAGTATTTAAAAGGTCAATTGTTGTTAATCTAATTAACAAGTTGACTTAAAGGGTTCTGAGGTTTGTAAGCTCAGAGTCTGAGGTTTGAAGGCTCTGACTCCCCCTGAGTCTGATAGTTCTTAAGTTGAGGTTTGTAAGCTCATCTTGAGTTCTATCCAGGTTAATTAAATTGTTTTTCAAACGCAATCAAATTCATACTCAGACTATATAGAAAAATTGATTCTTAAACAGGGCTCAGAGTCTAACTAAGCACCTTTCGCAGATTTCCCTTTAACATATACATGCAATGTAATTAAAGACGGCTTTCTCTCCTTCCTGACATAAATACTTTCCCTTCTCCCCCTTTTGTCATCAACAAAAAAGTTCAGAACATGGTTCCTCCCCCTTTTTAAATGACTTAAGGTAAGGGTGTAAACATGTATTTAAAGAAGAAAGAGATTCAGAGGGAAAACATAGAAGATTCGGAGCATAGATAGAATGCAAAGTAAAAAAAAACTTGAATAAATAGAAGTAAAAACAAGTTCAGAAACAAAATTACAAAAAAAATTAAACAAAACAAAATTAAACTAAGGTTGGTTTTGCTTGGCAAGATGATCCATCAGTTTCTGGAGATCCTCTTGCTGTTTCTTTACCATCTCTTCCAGAGCCTCAGTTCTTCGCAAATGTTCTTCTCTTTCCAGTCTAGCTTCTTCTTGAATTCTATACATCTTCCTCGTCAAAGAATTATAAGCCACCGATTCTCTAGGAATATACTGATCCTCATCAAAGAAGGGTGTATCTCTTATCCTCAGAATAGGAGCATTTACCAGAGTTACAACTTTCTCAGCCTGCTTTACTTCTTCAACATGCTTGGCAGTGATAAGAGCTTGTTCCCTGGCAACAGCTTTTTGAATTTTGGTGATAAAATCCAAAAACTCAGTCTTCACTGTAGAGAACTTGTCCTCATAGCTCACATTAAGTATTGGCATAGACCTTTGCTCAATAACTTCTTTGAGCTTATTGCATGAAGAAGCATAAAACTCATCAATCTTATTTGAATCAAATAAGTCATTTTGAGGTTCAGAGGTTGAGGGTAGAGAAGCTCTCAAAGCTAGAAAAGTTTCAAAAGGGAAAAAAGTTATAGGATCACAGAGTGGTTGAGAAACTCTTCTGGTCTTAGCTTTACATGATGTTACAGTTCCTGATACACTATCAGAGGCTTGTTCTAGATTTTCAGAAGCTGGTTCAACAACAGGTTCTGAAGGTTCAACAGAAGCTAAGGTCAGATTCTCTGTAGGTACAGGTACAGGGTCTGGTTTGGAAATGGATGAAGTAGCTTTTGTTGTTTTGGATTTTGCAGGGGTTTTTGGTAGTTCTCCCCCTAGATGTTTTTCAAGAGAATCTAGAGTGTCTGGAGAGTCTACACAAATGGTTTCAGTTTGGGGGGGTGGTTGTTTGGATAGAGTGGTTGCTTCAGGTTTTTCAGAAGGTTTAATTACCTGAAGTGGTTTGAGGAAAGAAGGTTGAGCAGGATGGTCAGCAGGAAGATTCATAGACACTGTAATTGTGTCTTGAATTACTCTATCCATAGTTGAATCAACATAATCAACTACTGCCTGGTCAAGTGGGTTATGGGATGATATGGGTTTGATTGGTGAGGGAGATGAATTTTTGAGAGATGGAAGAATTTGGCTCAAGGGTTTGTTGTCAGATTCTGAATCTGATTCTGACTCATGATTCAAAGAAGAAGATGAGCTATATGCCACGTTGCCAGAGGTGCCAATGCCAGCTTCTGGAGAGGCAAAATGATCAGACACAGTAGCTTCTGATATCTCAGCTTCTGCAGGTTCTGAAGTACTCTTCTGTTTAAGAGCAGAAGCAAGTAACTTAGCAGCTTCCTTGATAGTCTCTTCCTTCAACTCTTCAGCAATCAAATCTGCTGCCATAACCTTGCCAGCAGTGTGTTCATCCTCAATCATAGATACAGAAGTACCTATCTTCTGTGCTACATCCTTAGCCACAGGAATCACATCCACCTTTCTCTTCTTGATATGACTCTCTTCACCTTCAGAGTCAGCATCAATGAAATCAGCAATTTCTTGAGCTAACTTGTCATAGTCTCTGTCAGCTTTGCCCATTATTGCTTTCTTATCATCTTTCTTAGCCTTCTTCTCATCTTTCTTAGCCTTCTTCCCATCCTTAATTTCACGAAGTGCAGAAGGTGCAGAAGATGCAGAAGGAGAACCAATTGAAACTCCAGGAAGAGCAGAAAATTTGATCTTTTTCTTGAGAGGCTCCTGCTTCTCTTCTTCTTCCTTGAGAACCACCTCCTTGGTCCTTTTTCCTTTGATCTTAAGAGGGCCTCCTCCAGCAGTCTCAGGAATAGCAGAATAGTTGATTATTATACCAGTCTCCTTGAAGTAATCCACCACAAATCTAGCAAGAACTTCAGGATTATCTTCTTTGGATATGGGAGGGAAGTCCATCATCAAATCAGATTGTACATAGGATTCTCTCATATCATGCTTAGAGGGATTGAATCTCTTGACAATCTTCATGTACTGTAGAGTCTTGCCATTGATGATTCTGCCGGTCACAGTTCCTAGATGAATATCTGATACCACACCAGATTCTGATAGGACCTTCAAAAGACCTCCTTGATACAGAATCTCAGATATTAATCTTCCAAAAGGAACTTGCCTCCTGGTTTCTGATTGACTCTTCTTGATGGCCCAACACATGTGGTGCATCACATATCTGGGGAAGTTGATCTTTATTTTGTTGATAAGAAAATAAAGAAGAACTTTGTGATCCACAGATAATGTATCTGTTCCTCCTCCTTTCTGAAGCATACTATCCAGTATAATCTTCAGAAGCACCCTATGCGTAGGATGCATATCCACCAATTTGTTTGAGGGTCTCCCTTCAAATAACAACTTGTTGCAGACAACAGCCCATTCACTCTTCTTGTTGACATTCCATTGAAATTTACCAGTGCTCTCCATCTGACAAGCCCTGGCTACCACCTCTTCAGTGATAACTATAGGAATTCCCATCACAGCAGACCTAATTTCAAGACCATTGTACGGTCTTAAACCCATTTGGTCTCTGTTTTTGCCAGCAAGACTAGGGTTGTTTGAGATTGCTACTGTTTCTTCCAAAGTAGCTTCAGCTTTGTCGTAGACTTCTGACCTAACCCAAAAATCTCTAACAAGCTCCTGATATGTTGGTCCATTCAACATACCAAAGTATCTCATCATTCTTTGTGATAAGAAATGAGGTGCAACGTCAACTCCATGACGACTGATTGAACCAAAATCTACTGGAGATTCAACTTGAATTTCCAGAGTCTCCTTGATGATGTTCATTGTTCTGGGTTTGATAACATAAGAACCTCCGGACTTGATTATAACACCAGATTCGATGAGATCACTTGCCATTAGGGTTATCTAAGAGTTTGATTGAGAACAAAAGAAAAGGTTTTGCAAAGTATTGAAAAACAAGAAATTTGTTCAGAGAGAAAATCAAAGAGTGAAAAGAGAAGTGAGTTGTGTGTGTTATGTATTTATAGAGAAAATGTTTGAAAACTATTTGGAAAGAGTGGGGGACAAACAAACACAAACAATAAATACATATAGCATGCAGCCGTAAACGTATTGGGACAAAGCGAAGGTAACTTGTTTAACATAATGAAATCATTGCCCTTTGAGTTCTTACCCAATACAGACAGGCCACGTCTGAGAAACCGTAAAGTAACTGTCACCATATTGGGGCAGGTGTTACTGAACTTAACAGTCACGCTTCCACTAATACAAGCTTCTGAGAGTCTAAAGATTCTTTACCAGAATCTGAATATTTTACCAGAAGCTTTCATCAGAATCTCCAAAAGAGAGTCTGATTCCCAGATAGCTTCTGAAAATTTTCAGAGTCTGAATTCTGTTTCCAGAGGCACATATTACCCAGAGACATAGCACATGTTCAAATTTTTCTTTATGAAATCAAATCTTTCAACAGATAAAGGTTTAGTAAATATATCAGCCCATTGATGATCAGTATCAATGAATTGGATATCTAAAATTCCTTTTTGAACATAGTCTCTTATAAAATGATGTTTAATCTCAATATGCTTTGCTCTTGAATGCAGAATTGGATTTTTAGACAAACATATAGCTGCTGTATTATCACAATAAATTGGGATATGGTTTTCAGTTATTTGATAGTCCTCAAGCTGATGTTTCATCCAGAGTAGCTGTGTACAACAACTAGCAGCTGAGATGTATTCTGCTTCTGCTGTAGACAGAGAAATGGTTGCTTGCCTCTTGCTAGCCCAGGATATCAGATTCTCTCCCAAGAATTGACAATTGCCACTGGTAGATTTTCTTTCAATCCTGTCTCCAGCATAATCAGCATCACAGAATCCAACTAGCTTGTAGTCAGAGGATTTCTTGTAAAGAAGTCCAAGATTAGTAGTTCCTTTCAGATACCTAAAGATTCTCTTAACAGCAGTTAAGTGAGACTCTCTAGGATCTGATTGAAACCTTGCACACAAACATACACTGTACAAAATATCTGGTCTGGATGCAGTTAGGTATAACAAAGAACCAATCATACCTCTATACAGCTTCTGGTCAACTTTGGTTCCTTGATCTTCTTTGCTTAGAGTGCAGGTTGGATGCATTGGAGTATTCATTTCTTTGCAGTCCTCAAGATTGAACTTCTTCAGAAGCTCTTTCGTATACTTGGACTGATGAACGTAGACTCCATCTTTGCACTGATTGATTTGAATTCCAAGAAAGAACTTCAATTCTCCCATCATGCTCATTTCAAATTCATCCTGCATTACTTTTGAAAATTCTTTGCAAAGTGAACTATTTGTTGAACCAAAGATAATATCATCAACATAAATCTGAACTACAAGAATGTCTTTCTTTAGAGTCTTTCTGAATAGAGTAGTGTCAACTTGTCCTCGTTCAAAGTTGTTTTGAATCAAGAAATTACTCAGTCTTTCATACCAAGCTCTGGGAGCTTGTTTCAAGCCATAGAGTGATTTCTTTAATTTATAAACATGCTCTGGATGCTTTAAATCTTCAAAGCCAGGAGGTTGTTTGACATATACTTCTTCAGAAATGACACCATTAAGAAATGCACTCTTAACGTCCATTTGATACAAAGTTATGTTGTGATTGACTGCATAGGAAAGAAGTAACCTGATTTCTTCCAATCTTGCAACTGGAGCAAAAGTTTCTGTGTAATCAATGCCTTCTTGCTGACTGAAGCCTTGTGCAACAAGTCTGGCCTTGTTTCTGATTACTTCTCCTTGTTCACTAAGCTTATTTCTGAACACCCACTTGGTTCCAATGATGTTCTTGTGATTAGGCTTAGCTACTAGATCCCATACTTCATTCCTTTTGAATTGATTCAGTTCTTCTTGCATTGCTAGAATCCATCCTTCATCTCCAAGAGCTTCTTCAACAGAAGTTGGTTCAATAACAGATAATAATCCTAAAGCAGACTCTTCTTGTCTGAAATGCGATCTTGTTCTCATAGGACTTTCTTTATTGCCAATTATCTGATCTTCTGGATGAGAAGATTTGTATTTGAAAGATTGTTTGGATTGACTAGCTTGCAGAGAACCATCTTGAGCTTCATTAGAAGCTTCTTCATTAGGAACTTCAGGGGTTGTTCCAGCTTCTGAAGTATCTTCAGATTATGGAATCTGATCAGACTCTGAGTTATCATCAGAATCTTGAGATTTTTCATGACTCTCATCTTGCACTGGAGTTTCACTTCCAGGCTCTTTGTCATCAAATCTTACATGCATAGATTCTTCCACACATTGTGTTTCTGAATTATACAGCCTGTATGCCTTAGAGCGTTCAGAGTAACCTAAAAAGATTCCCTTTTGAGCTTTGACATCAAATTTCTTTAGGTAGACTTTGTTGTTCAGGACATAACATGTACATCCGAACTGATGAAAATAAGATATGTTGGGTTTTCTTCCTTTAAAGAGTTCATAAGCTGTTTTGTTCAACAGAGGTCTAATATAGATTCTGTTCTGAACATAACAAGCTGTGTTTACTGCTTCTGCCCAAAAATGCTTAGCCAGATTGTTCTCATGGATCATGGTTCTAGCCATCTCTTGTAAGGTTCTGTTCTTTCTCTCTACAACTCCATTTTGTTGTGGAGTTCTAGGTGCAGAGAATTCATGAATAATTCCATGTTTTTCACAGAAGACCTCAAACGGTTCATTTTCAAATTCTCCTCCATGATCACTTCTGACTTTCAAGATTTTCATTTCCTTCTCTGATTGAATTTGGATGCAGAATTTACTAAACACAGTATACGAATCATCTTTAGTTTTCAGAAATTTAACCCAACACCATCTGCTGTAGTCATCAACAATAACTAGTCCATATTTACTTCCATATAAGGATGCAGTGTTAACTGATCCAAATAAATCAATATGAAGTAACTCCAAGGGTCTGGAAGTTGAAACAATTTCTTTCGACTTGAAGGGACTCTTGACAATTTTCCCTTTCTGACATGCTCCGCAAAGAGCATCTGAGTGATAGTCAATGTTTGGTAGGCCTTTGACAAGTTGTAACTTGCTAATTTTAGAGATTAATCTCCAGTTAGCATGTCCCAAACGTCTATGCCACATCCACTTCTTATCACTCATTGACAGAAGGCACATTACCTTCTGATCAGTCAGTTCTGAGAATTTTATCTTGTACACATTGTTTCTTCGTTTTCCCTTGAAGACTATGGACTGATCATCCTTGTTAACCACTGTGCAGTTGTTCTTATTAAACAATACATCATAACCACTGTCACATAATTGACTTATGCTTAGTAAGTTATGTCTAAGTCAATCAACTAACCACACATTACTGATTGAGATCAGAGAGTTACCAATGGTTCCAGAACCAATGATTTTGCCAGTCTGGTTTCCTCCAAATCCCACAGTTCCTCCCTCTTTCATGGTTAGGGTTAGGAACATAGACCTTTCTCCCGTCATGTGACGCGAGCACCCACTGTCTAGGTACCAAGCCTTGTGCTTTCTTAGTCCTTTTAGACATACCTGCAGCATCAATAATATCAGACTTAGGTACCCATATTCTTATGGGTCCTTTTTGGTTAGTCTTAGAATCATTGAACTCTTTTCGCAAGTTATGTCTTGAAATCCTTGGCAATGTTTTCTCCCAAACCTTAGGGTTGGAACCGTTTGGTTTAGGTTTCAACTTGCCTTTCACAGTTTCTCTCCTTTGAAGCTTAGACTTTGGTTTTTCAGACTCTGGCTTTTTCAGAGTCTGTTTATCAGACTTTGAATGTTTCAGAGTCTGAGACTTTAAAGCTTTGGGTTCAAAGTTTTTCAGATCCCTTAACTTAACATTCTGAAGTTTTGACTTAGTCAGAATCTTAGAAGTAGAAGTTGTAGGTTCTGAATGAGTCTCTGTGTTGACTTCATCAGACCTTTTTACAAAAAGATTTTTCAACGCCTCTCTGGCTCCGTCAGGACCAGATTTCAGAGTCATTTCATTTGAGTTTCCTCCAATGAATCCAAGACCCTGTCCTCTGTTCTGATACGTGCTATAGATCATGGATGCAACCCTTGATCTGTCAATTCCAGTATCAATAAATTCTTGCAGAGCAACATCTTGCTCACTTAAGTATTTACAGCTACACTTCTTGATCAATAAAGAATTATTTTCTTCTTTTAAATCTTCTAATTCCAACAGAGTTGAATTATGTCTTTTTGACAGCTTATCAAGTTGTTGTTTGACTTTCTTCAACTCAGTGGTCTTAGTTTTAAAATGACCAAGAAGCTCATTGACAGATTCTATAAGTTCAGATCTTGTGAGTTCAGAATATACCTCTGTTTCATTTTCAGAGTCTGTATCTGATTCTGCCTCAGGTGTCTCTTTAACAGATTCGGTTGTAGCCATTAGTCCAACAGCTACATTGGCTTCACCATCAGCATCATCATCTTCAGATCCTGACTCATTATCAAGATCTTCCCAGGTGGCCATCAGACTTTTCTTGATCTGCTTCTTAAACTTGCTTGACTTGAAGGTTGGCCTTTTTGACTTGGATTTCTCCTTCTGCAGTTCTGGACACTCAGCAATAAAATGTCCAGTTTTCTTGCAGTTGAAGCAACCTTTCTGATCCTCCTTTTTGAACCCCTTCCCACTGCTCTTGCTCAGAAATCTCTTGTTCTTCTTAGCAAGGTACTGCATTTTGCTTGAAAGCATAGCCATTTCCTTTGCTACATCAGGATCCTCCTCTGAGCTTTCAGAAGCTGAAGACTCATTTTCAGATTCTTCAACCTTGAGAGCCTTTGAAGACCTTCCTTTTGATTTTAAGGCAATGGTTTTGGATTTTCTTGCAGAATCATGTTCATTGAGACTTAACTCATGAACCTTGAGTGAGCTTACAAGATCTTCAACACTTAAAGTGTTTAAATCTTTAGCCTCCTCAATTGCAGTGACCTTTGGTCTCCATCTAGAGGGTAAGCTCCTTAAAATCTTGCTAACATGATCAGAAGCTATGTAGCTCTTCTTCAGTATCTGAAGACCAGATACTAGAGTTTGAAATCTTGAGTACATCTGCTCAATACTTTCATCCTCTTTCATCTTAAATAGTTCATATTGATGAACTAATAGAAGAGCTTTAGCTTCCCTGACCTTTTTGCTTCCTTCGTAGTTAGCACAGAGAGAAGCAAACATGGCTCTAGCAGTAGATTTGTCACTCATCTTCATGTATTCCGTTTTAGGAATAGCAGTGACAAGAGCCCCTCTGATGATATGATGTTTCTTATAGATTTTCTTTTGAGCAGCAGTGTGAAGTTTGCGGTCAATGGCAGCACCTTCGTCATCAAGTTGTAAGTCACCAACACCATCTTCAAGTATGTCCCAGAGTTCTTCATCAAGACCCATGACATAACTATAGAAGTTGGTTTTCCACCAAGAAAATTCTTCAGGATCACCATTGAACTTAGGAATTTTTCCATAATCAGCCTTTCTACTATTGTTATTGGATCCATATTCATATGGTATAGCAGCACCAGAAGTGGCACCAGAAGAAGACGGTTCGCTGGAAGACATGTTTTTCTCTGGATCTTTTCTGTTACACGGTTAAGTGCTAAGACAACAGAGCCGGAGCTCTGATACCAACTGAAAGTGAGAAAAACACAAGAAGGGGGGGTTGAATTGTGTTTTCTTTTCGCAACTCTTGAAGAGTGAGAATCTAATTCCTTTTAACTCAGAGTCTGAATGAGATCAGAGTCTGATAGGAGATTAGGTTCTGATTGCAGCGGAATAATCAAGAGATAAAGAGAGAACAGAGAACACAAGCAATTATACAGGTTCCTTCCACAAACCGGAAGTAGTCCTGTCCCCCTTGTACTTCCAAGGAGAGTTCACTAAAATGTAATATCAAATTACAAGTTGCTCAAACACACAGTATGAGACTTCCTTGCTCAAGCTCACAGGCGAGAGACTTCCTTGCTCAAAGACACAACTAAGAGACTTCCTATGCTCAAGGACGCAGCCAAGAGACTTCCTTTGCTCAAGCACAAAAGCAAGAGACTTTTACACAATTACAGAAAATTGAATAGAGTTGAAACACTTGACAACAATCAAAATGTGTTTCAATTACAACAAAGACAGACTCTGTTTTACACAAAAGACAGACTCTGTTTTTCTGTGAAACTTAGAGATTCTAGGATACTCAGTTTGTAAGAATCTAAGTTTATGATGTGCTTTTGTTAAGACTCAGTTGAATACGAAAGCAGCGCAATGCAGTTTTTCTATGTTATAGAGTCCCACAATTCTTCAAGTCTTCTATCCTTTATATAGGCGTAGGAAAGAGACATTGAGTCATCCAGCGCATCAGGATGATTTCTGAAGCTTGATCAATGACTGTTGATCTGTTGCTTGATTTGGTAATAGTCCTTCAATAGCATCATTTGAATTCCATTCCCTTTGAGGATTAATACCGGTAGACACAGTTGCCAAACTGTACGTGGTAGTGGAGTAGTGGAAACAGAGTTCGTACAACGTACTCTGTACTGGCCTGCAATCTTTGTCTTTGTGCTTCCCACGCTCAAGTTGACTTAGAAGCTAGCCGTTACTCCATTAGAGTTTCTTTGTGCATAGCAATGCAGTAGAGATCACTGTTAGGAGATTATCAAACTTGTGGCTTCAGACTCACTGTAGCACTAAGGTTCTGATAATCTTCAGACTCTCTTGGTTTTCAGATTCTGATGGTCTTCAGACTCTGATACAGTCTTCAGACTCTCTTCAGTACAGTCTTCAGACTCTCTTCGATACAGTCTTCAGACTCTCTTCGAAACAGTCTTCAGACTCTCTTCGATACAGTCTTCAGACTCTCTTCGATACAGTCTTCAGACTCTCTTCAGTACAGAATCACAAGCAACAAGCTTCTATGGATTTATTGCTCTTTAACATTGTTCAAACAGAATGCTTTCTAAGATACAAATCTTAATTGATATCCTGCATACTTAAACAAATATTAGCAATATCCAATTGACAACTTTTTAATACCTTGTTATCATCAAAACTCAAAACGTGGTATTGCTGAACACCTTTGTTCCAACAATCTCCCCCTTTTTGATGATGACAAACATTAGTATTTAAAAGGTCAATTGTTGTTAATCTAATTAACAAGTTGACTTAAAGGGTTCTGAGGTTTGTAAGCTCAGAGTCTGAGGTTTGAAGGCTCTGACTCCCCCTGAGTCTGATAGTTCTTAAGTTGAGGTTTGTAAGCTCATCTTGAGTTCTATCCAGGTTAATTAAATTGTTTTTCAAACGCAATCAAATTCATACTCAGACTATATAGAAAAATTGATTCTTAAACAGGGCTCAGAGTCTAACTAAGCACCTTTCGCAGATTTCCCTTTAACATATACATGCAATGTAATTAAAGACGGCTTTCTCTCCTTCCTGACATAAATACTTTCCCTTCTCCCCCTTTTGTCATCAACAAAAAAGTTCAGAACATGGTTCCTCCCCCTTTTTAAATGACTTAAGGTAAGGGTGTAAACATGTATTTAAAGAAGAAAGAGATTCAGAGGGAAAACATAGAAGATTCGGAGCATAGATAGAATGCAAAGTAAAAAAAAACTTGAATAAATAGAAGTAAAAACAAGTTCAGAAACAAAATTACAAAAAAAATTAAACAAAACAAAATTAAACTAAGGTTGGTTTTGCTTGGCAAGATGATCCATCAGTTTCTGGAGATCCTCTTGCTGTTTCTTTACCATCTCTTCCAGAGCCTCAGTTCTTCGCAAATGTTCTTCTCTTTCCAGTCTAGCTTCTTCTTGAATTCTATACATCTTCCTCGTCAAAGAATTATAAGCCACCGATTCTCTAGGAATATATTGATCCTCATCAAAGAAGGGTGTATCTCTTATCCTCAGAATAGGAGCATTTACCAGAGTTACAACTTTCTCAGCCTGCTTTACTTCTTCAACATGCTTGGCAGTGATAAGAGCTTGTTCCCTGGCAGCAGCTTTTTGAATTTTGGTGATAAAATCCAAAAACTCAGTCTTCACTGTAGAGAACTTGTCCTCATAGCTCACATTAAGTATTGGCATAGACCTTTGCTCAATAACTTCTTTGAGCTTATTGCATGAAGAAGCATAAAACTCATCAATCTTATTTGAATCAAATAAGTCATTTTGAGGTTCAGAGGTTGAGGGTAGAGAAGCTCTCAAAGCTAGAAAAGTTTCAAAAGGGAAAAAAGTTATAGGATCACAGAGTGGTTGAGAAACTCTTCTGGTCTTAGCTTTACATGATGTTACAGTTCCTGATACACTATCAGAGGCTTGTTCTAGATTTTCAGAAGCTGGTTCAACAACAGGTTCTGAAGGTTCAACAGAAGCTAAGGTCAGATTCTCTGTAGGTACAGGTACAGGGTCTGGTTTGGAAATGGATGAAGTAGCTTTTGTTGTTTTGGATTTTGCAGGGGTTTTTGGTAGTTCTCCCCCTAGATGTTTTTCAAGAGAATCTAGAGTGTCTGGAGAGTCTACACAAATGGTTTCAGTTTGGGGGGGTGGTTGTTTGGATAGAGTGGTTGCTTCAGGTTTTTCAGAAGGTTTAATTACCTGAAGTGGTTTGAGGAAAGAAGGTTGAGCAGGATGGTCAGCAGGAAGATTCATAGACACTGTAATTGTGTCTTGAATTACTCTGTCCATAGTTGAATCAACATAATCAACTACTGCCTGGTCAAGTGGGTTATGGGATGATATGGGTTTGATTGGTGAGGGAGATGAATTTTTGAGAGATGGAAGAATTTGGCTCAAGGGTTTGTTGTCAGATTCTGAATCTGATTCTGACTCATGATTCAAAGAAGAAGATGAGCTATATGCCACGTTGCCAGAGGTGCCAATGCCAGCTTCTGGAGAGGCAAAATGATCAGACACAGTAGCTTCTGATATCTCAGCTTCTGCAGGTTCTGAAGTACTCTTCTGTTTAAGAGCAGAAGCAAGTAACTTAGCAGCTTCCTTGATAGTCTCTTCCTTCAACTCTTCAGCAATCAAATCTGCTGCCATAACCTTGCCAGCAGTGTGTTCATCCTCAATCATAGATACAGAAGTACCTATCTTCTGTGCTACATCCTTAGCCACAGGAATCACATCCACCTTTCTCTTCTTGATCTGACTCTCTTCACCTTCAGAGTCAGCATCAATGAAATCAGCAATTTCTTGAGCTAACTTGTCATAGTCTCTGTCAGCTTTGCCCATTATTGCTTTCTTATCAGCTTTCTTAGCCTTCTTCTCATCTTTCTTAGCCTTCTTCCCATCCTTAATTTCACGAAGTGCAGAAGGTGCAGAAGATGCAGAAGGAGAACCAATTGAAACTCCACGAAGAGCAGAAAATTTGATCTTTTTCTTGAGAGGCTCCTGCTTCTCTTCTTCTTCCTTGAGAACCACCTCCTTGGTCCTTTTTCCTTTGACCTTAAGAGGGCCTCCTCCAGCAGTCTCAGGAATAGCAGAATAGTTGATTATTATACCAGTCTCCTTGAAGTAATCCACCACAAATCTAGCAAGAACTTCAGGATTATCTTCTTTGGATATGGGAGGGAAGTCCATCATCAAATCAGATTGTACATAGGATTCTCTCATATCATGCTTAGAGGGATTGAATCTCTTGACAATCTTCATGTACTGTAGAGTCTTGCCATTGATGATTCTGCCGGTCACAGTTCCTAGATGAATATCTGATACCACACCAGATTCTGATAGGACCTTCAAAAGACCTCCTTGATACAGAATCTCAGATATTAATCTTCCAAAAGGAACTTGCCTCCTGGTTTCTGATTGACTCTTCTTGATGGCCCAACACATGTGGTGCATCACATATCTGGGGAAGTTGATCTTTATTTTGTTGATAAGAAAATAAAGAAGAACTTTGTGATCCACAGATAATGTATCTGTTCCTCCTCCTTTCTGAAGCATACTATCCAGTATAATCTTCAGAAGCACCCTATGCGTAGGATGCATATCCACCAATTTGTTTGAGGGTCTCCCTTCAAATAACAACTTGTTGCAGACAACAGCCCATTCACTCTTCTTGTTGACATTCCATTGAAATTTACCAGTGCTCTCCATCTGACAAGCCCTGGCTACCACCTCTTCAGTGATAACTATAGGAATTCCCATCACAGCAGACCTAATTTCAAGACCATTGTACGGTCTTAAACCCATTTGGTCTCTGTTTTTGCCAGCAAGACTAGGGTTGTTTGAGATTGCTACTGTTTCTTCCAAAGTAGCTTCAGCTTTGTCGTAGACTTCTGACCTAACCCAAAAATCTCTAACAAGCTCCTGATATGTTGGTCCATTCAACATACCAAAGTATCTCATCATTCTTTGTGATAAGAAATGAGGTGCAACGTCAACTCCATGACGACTGATTGAACCAAAATCTACTGGAGATTCAACTTGAATTTCCAGAGTCTCCTTGATGATGTTCATTGTTCTGGGTTTGATAACATAAGAACCTCCGGACTTGATTATAACACCAGATTCAATGAGATCACTTGCCATTAGGGTTATCTAAGAGTTTGATTGAGAACAAAAGAAAAGGTTTTGCAAAGTATTGAAAAACAAGAAATTTGTTCAGAGAGAAAATCAAAGAGTGAAAAGAGAAGTGAGTTGTGTGTGTTATGTATTTATAGAGAAAATGTTTGAAAACTATTTGGAAAGAGTGGGGGACAAACAAACACAAACAATAAATACATATAGCATGCAGCCGTAAACGTATTGGGACAAAGCGAAGGTAACTTGTTTAACATAATGAAATCATTGCCCTTTGAGTTCTTACCCAATACAGACAGGCCACGTCTGAGAAACCGTAAAGTAACTGTCACCATATTGGGGCAGGTGTTACTGAACTTAACAGTCACGCTTCCACTAATACAAGCTTCTGAGAGTCTAAAGATTCTTTACCAGAATCTGAATATTTTACCAGAAGCTTTCATCAGAATCTCCAAAAGAGAGTCTGATTCCCAGATAGCTTCTGAAAATTTTCAGAGTCTGAATTCTGTTTCCAGAGGCACATATTACCCAGAGACATAGCACATGTTCAAATTTTTCTTTATGAAATCAAATCTTTCAACAGATAAAGGTTTAGTAAATATATCAGCCCATTGATGATCAGTATCAATGAATTGGATATCTAAAATTCCTTTTTGAACATAGTCTCTTATAAAATGATGTTTAATCTCAATATGCTTTGCTCTTGAATGCAGAATTGGATTTTTAGACAAACATATAGCTGCTGTATTATCACAATAAATTGGGATATGGTTTTCAGTTATTTGATAGTCCTCAAGCTGATGTTTCATCCAGAGTAGCTGTGTACAACAACTAGCAGCTGAGATGTATTCTGCTTCTGCTGTAGACAGAGAAATGGTTGCTTGCCTCTTGCTAGCCCAGGATATCAGATTCTCTCCCAAGAATTGACAATTGCCACTGGTAGATTTTCTTTCAATCCTGTCTCCAGCATAATCAGCATCACAGAATCCAACTAGCTTGTAGTCAGAGGATTTCTTGTAAAGAAGTCCAAGATTAGTAGTTCCTTTCAGATACCTAAAGATTCTCTTAACAGCAGTTAAGTGAGACTCTCTAGGATCTGATTGAAACCTTGCACACAAACATACACTGTACAAAATATCTGGTCTGGATGCAGTTAGGTATAACAAAGAACCAATCATACCTCTATACAGCTTCTGGTCAACTTTGGTTCCTTGATCTTCTTTGCTCAGAGTGCAGGTTGGATGCATTGGAGTATTCATTTCTTTGCAGTCCTCAAGATTGAACTTCTTCAGAAGCTCTTTCGTATACTTGGACTGATGAACGTAGACTCCATCTTTGCACTGATTGATTTGAATTCCAAGAAAGAACTTCAATTCTCCCATCATGCTCATTTCAAATTCATCCTGCATTACTTTTGAAAATTCTTTGCAAAGTGAACTATTTGTTGAACCAAAGATAATATCATCAACATAAATCTGAACTACAAGAATGTCTTTCTTTAGAGTCTTTCTGAATAGAGTAGTGTCAACTTGTCCTCGTTCAAAGTTGTTTTGAATCAAGAAATTACTCAGTCTTTCATACCAAGCTCTGGGAGCTTGTTTCAAGCCATAGAGTGATTTCTTTAATTTATAAACATGCTCTGGATGCTTTAAATCTTCAAAGCCAGGAGGTTGTTTGACATATACTTCTTCAGAAATGACACCATTAAGAAATGCACTCTTAACGTCCATTTGATACAAAGTTATGTTGTGATTGACTGCATAGGAAAGAAGTAACCTGATTGCTTCCAATCTTGCAACTGGAGCAAAAGTTTCTGTGTAATCAATGCCTTCTTGCTGACTGAAGCCTTGTGCAACAAGTCTGGCCTTGTTTCTGATTACTTCTCCTTGTTCACTAAGCTTATTTCTGAACACCCACTTGGTTCCAATGATGTTCTTGTGATTAGGCTTAGCTACTAGATCCCATACTTCATTCCTTTTGAATTGATTCAGTTCTTCTTGCATTGCTAGAATCCATCCTTCATCTCCAAGAGCTTCTTCAACAGAAGTTGGTTCAATAACAGATAATAATCCTAAAGCAGACTCTTCTTGTCTGAAATGCGATCTTGTTCTCATAGGACTTTCTTTATTGCCAATTATCTGATCTTCTGGATGAGAAGACTTGTATTTGAAAGATTGTTTGGATTGACTAGCTTGCAGAGAACCATCTTGAGCTTCATTAGAAGCTTCTTCATTAGGAACTTCAGGGGTTGTTCCAGCTTCTGAAGTATCTTCAGATTATGGAATCTGATCAGACTCTGAGTTATCATCAGAATCTTGAGATTTTTCATGACTCTCATCTTGCACTGGAGTTTCACTTCCAGGCTCTTTGTCATCAAATCTTACATGCATAGATTCTTCCACACATTGTGTTTCTGAATTATACAGCCTGTATGCCTTAGAGCGTTCAGAGTAACCTAAAAAGATTCCCTTTTGAGCTTTGACATCAAATTTCTTTAGGTAGACTTTGTTGTTCAGGACATAACATGTACATCCGAACTGATGAAAATAAGATATGTTGGGTTTTCTTCCTTTAAAGAGTTCATAAGCTGTTTTGTTCAACAGAGGTCTAATATAGATTCTGTTCTGAACATAACAAGCTGTGTTTACTGCTTCTGCCCAAAAATGCTTAGCCAGATTGTTCTCATGGATCATGGTTCTAGCCATCTCTTGTAAGGTTCTGTTCTTTCTCTCTACAACTCCATTTTGTTGTGGAGTTCTAGGTGCAGAGAATTCATGAATAATTCCATGTTTTTCACAGAAGACCTCAAACGGTTCATTTTCAAATTCTCCTCCATGATCACTTCTGACTTTCAAGATTTTCATTTCCTTCTCTGATTGAATTTGGATGCAGAATTTACTAAACACAGTATACGAATCATCTTTAGTTTTCAGAAATTTAACCCAACACCATCTGCTGTAGTCATCAACAATAACTAGTCCATATTTACTTCCATATAAGGATGCAGTGTTAACTGATCCAAATAAATCAATATGAAGTAACTCCAAGGGTCTGGAAGTTGAAACAATTTCTTTCGACTTGAAGTGACTCTTGACAATTTTCCCTTTCTGACATGCTCCGCAAAGAGCATCTGAGTGATAGTCAATGTTTGGTAGGCCTTTGACAAGTTGTAACTTGCTAATTTTAGAGATTAATCTCCAGTTAGCATGTCCCAAACGTCTATGCCACATCCACTTCTTATCACTCATTGACAGAAGGCACATTACCTTCTGATCAGTCAGTTCTGAGAATTTTATCTTGTACACATTGTTTCTTCGTTTTCCCTTGAAGACTATGGACTGATCATCCTTGTTAACCACTGTGCAGTTGTTCTTATTAAACAATACATCATAACCACTGTCACATAATTGACTTATGCTTAGTAAGTTATGTCTAAGTCAATCAACTAACCACACATTACTGATTGAGATCAGAGAGTTACCAATGGTTCCAGAACCAATGATTTTGCCAGTCTGGTTTCCTCCAAATCCCACAGTTCCTCCCTCTTTCATGGTTAGGGTTAGGAACATAGACCTTTCTCCCGTCATGTGATGCGAGCACCCACTGTCTAGGTACCAAGCCTTGTGCTTTCTTAGTCCTTTTAGACATACCTGCAACATCAATAATATCAGACTTAGGTACCCATATTCTTATGGGTCCTTTTTGGTTAGTCTTAGAATCATTGAACTCTTTTCGCAAGTTATGTCTTGAAATCCTTGGCAATGTTTTCTCCCAAACCTTAGGGTTGGAACCGTTTGGTTTAGGTTTCAACTTGCCTTTCACAGTTTCTCTCCTTTGAAGCTTAGACTTTGGTTTTTCAGACTCTGGCTTTTTCAGAGTCTGTTTATCAGACTTTGAATGTTTCAGAGTCTGAGACTTTAAAGCTTTGGGTTCAAAGTTTTTCAGATCCCTTAACTTAACATTCTGAAGTTTTGACTTAGTCAGAATCTTAGAAGTAGAAGTTGTAGGTTCTGAATGAGTCTCTGTGTTGACTTCATCAGACCTTTTTACAAAAAGATTTTTCAACGCCTCTCTGGCTCCGTCAGGACCAGATTTCAGAGTCATTTCATTTGAGTTTCCTCCAATGAATCCAAGACCCTGTCCTCTGTTCTGATACGTGCTATAGATCATGGATGCAACCCTTGATCTGTCAATTCCAGTAGCAATAAATTCTTGCAGAGCAACATCTTGCTCACTTAAGTATTTACAGCTACACTTCTTGATCAATAAAGAATTATTTTCTTCTTTTAAATCTTCTAATTCCAACAGAGTTGAATTATGTCTTTTTGACAGCTTATCAAGTTGTTGTTTGACTTTCTTCAACTCAGTGGTCTTAGTTTTAAAATGACCAAGAAGCTCATTGACAGATTCTATAAGTTCAGATCTTGTGAGTTCAGAATATACCTCTGTTTCATTTTCAGAGTCTGTATCTGATTCTGCCTCAGGTGTCTCTTTAACAGATTCGGTTGTAGCCATTAGTCCAACAACTACATTGGCTTCACCATCAGCATCATCATCTTCAGATCCTGACTCATTATCAAGATCTTCCCAGGTGGCCATCAGACTTTTCTTGATCTGCTTCTTAAACTTGCTTGACTTGAAGGTTGGCCTTTTTGACTTGGATTTCTCCTTCTGCAGTTCTGGACACTCAGCAATAAAATGTCCAGTTTTCTTGCAGTTGAAGCAACCTTTCTGATCCTCCTTTTTGAACCCCTTCCCACTGCTCTTGCTCAGAAATCTCTTGTTCTTCTTAGCAAGGTACTGCATTCTGCTTGAAAGCATAGCCATTTCCTTTGCTACATCAGGATCCTCCTCTGAGCTTTCAGAAGCTGAAGACTCATTTTCAGATTCTTCAACCTTGAGAGCCTTTGAAGACCTTCCTTTTGATTTTAAGGCAATGGTTTTGGATTTTCTTGCAGAATCATGTTCATTGAGACTTAACTCATGAACCTTGAGTGAGCTTACAAGATCTTCAACACTTAAAGTGTTTAAATCTTTAGCCTCCTCAATTGCAGTGACCTTTGGTCTCCATCTAGAGGGTAAGCTCCTTAAAATCTTGCTAACATGATCAGAAGCTATGTAGCTCTTCTTCAGTATCTGAAGACCAGATACTAGAGTTTGAAATCTTGAGTACATCTGCTCAATACTTTCATCCTCTTTCATCTTAAATAGTTCATATTGATGAACTAATAGAAGAGCTTTAGCTTCCCTGACCTTTTTGCTTCCTTCGTAGTTAGCACAGAGAGAAGCAAACATGGCTCTAGCAGTAGATTTGTCACTCATCTTCATGTATTCCGTTTTAGGAATAGCAGTGACAAGAGCCCCTCTGATGATATGATGTTTCTTATAGATTTTCTTTTGAGCAGCAGTGTGAAGTTTGCGGTCAATGGCAGCACCTTCGTCATCAAGTTGTAAGTCACCAACACCATCTTCAAGTATGTCCCAGAGTTCTTCATCAAGACCCATGACATAACTATAGAAGTTGGTTTTCCACCAAGAAAATTCTTCAGGATCACCATTGAACTTAGGAATTTTTCCATAATCAGCCTTTCTACTATTGTTATTGGATCCATATTCATATGGTATAGCAGCACCAGAAGTGGCACCAGAAGAAGACGGTTCGCTGGAAGACATGTTTTTCTCTGGATCTTTTCTGTTACACGGTTAAGTGCTAAGACAACAGAGCCGGAGCTCTGATACCAACTGAAAGTGAGAAAAACACAAGAAGGGGGGGTTGAATTGTGTTTTCTTTTCGCAACTCTTGAAGAGTGAGAATCTAATTCCTTTTAACTCAGAGTCTGAATGAGATCAGAGTCTGATAGGAGATTAGGTTCTGATTGCAGCGGAATAATCAAGAGATAAAGAGAGAACAGAGAACACAAGCAATTATACAGGTTCCTTCCACAAACCGGAAGTAGTCCTGTCCCCCTTGTACTTCCAAGGAGAGTTCACTAAAATGTAATATCAAATTACAAGTTGCTCAAACACACAGTATGAGACTTCCTTGCTCAAGCTCACAGGCGAGAGACTTCCTTGCTCAAAGACACAACTAAGAGACTTCCTATGCTCAAGGACGCAGCCAAGAGACTTCCTTTGCTCAAGCACAAAAGCAAGAGACTTTTACACAATTACAGAAAATTGAATAGAGTTGAAACACTTGACAACAATCAAAATGTGTTTCAATTACAACAAAGACAGACTCTGTTTTACACAAAAGACAGACTCTGTTTTTCTGTGAAACTTAGAGATTCTAGGATACTCAGTTTGTAAGAATCTAAGTTTATGATGTGCTTTTGTTAAGACTCAGTTGAATACGAAAGCAGCGCAATGCAGTTTTTCTATGTTATAGAGTCCCACAATTCTTCAAGTCTTCTATCCTTTATATAGGCGTAGGAAAGAGACATTGAGTCATCCAGCGCATCAGGATGATTTCTGAAGCTTGATCAATGACTGTTGATCTGTTGCTTGATTTGGTAATAGTCCTTCAATAGCATCATTTGAATTCCATTCCCTTTGAGGATTAATACCGGTAGACACAGTTTCCAAACTGTACGTGGTAGTGGAGTAGTGGAAACAGAGTTCGTACAACGTACTCTGTACTGGCCTGCAATCTTTGTCTTTGTGCTTCCCACGCTCAAGTTGACTTAGAAGCTAGCCGTTACTCCATTAGAGTTTCTTTGTGCATAGCAATGCAGTAGAGATCACTGTTAGGAGATTATCAAACTTGTGGCTTCAGACTCACTGTAGCACTAAGCTTCTGATAATCTTCAGACTCTCTTGGTTTTCAGATTCTGATGGTCTTCAGACTCTGATACAGTCTTCAGACTCTCTTCAGTACAGTCTTCAGACTCTCTTCGATACAGTCTTCAGACTCTCTTCGAAACAATCTTCAGACTCTCTTCGATACAGTCTTCAGACTCTCTTCGATACAGTCTTCAGACTCTCTTCGAAACAGTCTTCAGACTCTCTTCAGTACAGAATCACAAGCAACAAGCTTCTATGGATTTATTGCTCTTTAACATTGTTCAAACAGAATGCTTTCTAAGATACAAATCTTAATTGATATCCTGCATACTTAAACAAATATTAGCAATATCCAATTGACAACTTTTTAATACCTTGTTATCATCAAAACTCAAAACGTGGTATTGCTGAACACCTTTGTTCCAACACCGTCTTCATGGACAGATCGTCTAACTCCAAGGGAAGCGGAGCTGGAGTAATCATTGAAAATAACGAAGGTATCATCTTTGAAATTTCCCTTGGTTTATCTTTTCCTGTTACTAACAACACTGCAGAATATGAGGCCTTCTTAGCCGACCTGCAAATTGCCCAGGATCTAGGAGCCAAAAAGATAAAAATCTTTTCTGGTTATGAGTTAGTGGCTTCCCAAGTGGCTGGCGAATACCAGCTCTGAGAAAATCACAGCCAAAAACGTACTATGTTTCTTCAAAAGGAACATCCTAGAAAGACTCGGAGTTCCGACCCTAGTGATCTCCGACAACGAGACTCAATTCACCGATCAGAATCTCCAAGATTACCTGAGAAACATTAGCATCAAACAAAGCTTCACCTCCGTCGAACACCCTCAAGCTAACGACCTTGCCGAAGCAGCGAACAGGGTCATCTTGCGAGGGATACGAAGAAGGTTAGACACATCCAAAACTAGACGGGCCGAGGAATTACATGCGGTCCTTTGGGCCTATAGAACTACTCCCCACTCTACAACATGCGAATCACCTTTTCGACTCACGTACGGGACATAATCGGTCGTTCCCATTTAGCTAACTGAACTCACTTGGCGAACTAACTTCCCAGCCAACACGACAAATTTATGTGAAGAACTTGAGTTCGTCGACGAGGTTAGAAGCAAACCAGCTTTGCGAGAAACAGCGCTAAAACAAAAAGTAGTCGCTCGCCATAGCAAAAAAGTCATAAAAAGAGAATTCGAAATCGACTACCTCTCCCTCCGACAAAATCAGAAGGACATTGAAGAGGGAAAACTCCCTGCCAACTGGGAAGGACCCTACAGAGTCCGGATGAAGACCGGAATAGGAGCCTACAATCTCGATGATCTCACTAAGGGCCCAGTTCCAAGAACTTGGAACACCAAAAAACTCAAAAGGTATTACACTTAGAAGGCAAACAAAGCTAGTAAAATCTAATGTACATACTTAGTTCAATACAACAAACTTCATGCTCTCCAATAACGACCTACTACAACAGAGGAGGAAATTTGTGCCACTCCAAATCCAGAAATTCAAATAGGGTAGGTGAAATCTACACAACAGATTCACATACTCCTTAGTATGCTCTCTTCCAAACTGCGACATCACTGCTCGGCATGTTAGGTAGAACCCTAGCTCGCGATGGGTGATTCACGCCTTGGAGCGTTGAACTTATATTGATTTTTTCGTTCATCCATTGTACCCTGTCCAAAACACAACTTTGGGCAAACATTTAGATAAACGATTTCTTGGATGTGAAATGCTTCTAGCAAATACCCCGCGTAATAGTTAGAACTCTCACGCCCGAATCTCCCTTTGTAAACAATGCAGAAGGTTTACGTTCCGACTAGATAACGATGTCGGGGAAGAGGGGAAACCCTTTAATTCAAAACAACGAGTTCAAGTAACAAATCGCTGGCGGGCTCTCAAAACTCTCCAGTCATTGATTTATTTCATCAAAACAACGACTGCCGGGGGGTAGACCGTACCGCCTTAGCAAACTCATCTTTATTTCGAAGATCGCATAACTTATCAAAGGAAGCACCAAGAAACAAAAGACACCCGAGCATACGGATTGTTACTTTGTAAACATACAAAAATCAACAGTTCGCTCTCAAAAATACTTCAAACAGTATAAAAAGCCTCACGTAACGAGCACTTAGTTCGAACGTCATGCTTGAAAAAAAAACAAAACATTTTTCAACAAGTGTGATAAAGAACCAAAAAAGCAAAGCAAAATATCAAAAGTGTTAAAACAACGAGGGTCACACAATGTCAGTGGCACAAGGGCCAGTCACAAAATGAAGATTGTTAAAAAATTACAAGGCCATATAAGCCTGGGCGTTTCCAACATGCCCATCATCATTAGAAACGATCTTCCCGTTTTCAACATACTTTAAAAAAGTCAAGTCCGTCCATACGGAACCCCACGCCAGGGTTCACCACCTTGAGTTGGTCCACTGCATTGTCAAAACCATGGCGAGCAGCACCCACCAGATTCCTTTCCAGCTCCTCGATCCTGAAAACCATCGTAGGACGGGCCAACACCGCAGTATCCTTGGTTTCATCCTCACCGGGAATGGAAGTATCACAGAGCATCCTCAAGGACTTTCTTATCCACAACAAACTTAGAACGAGCTTCTTGCAATTCATTGTAGTATTGGGATGTCGAGTCTGCTTTCTTCTCTAGGAAAGCAAGCAATTTGTCTTTCTCAGAGGCGGCTTTTTTCGCAGCCCCCAACTCAGCTTTCATCTTAGCCATCTCGCCCCTCTCTTGGATAGGAGCATCAGAACGCACCGCGTCTTCCATGAAGGAGTTGTTCATATACACAACTACTTCCAAGGCCATCATCACGCTGATATCTCCTTCTGTCATTGCTCGAGTCCGACCAGCAACACCCAAGTCGTGGATCGCCTTCAATTCAGAATCACTCAAGAAAAGAGAAGCTTGGGAATCAAAGCTTCCGAACTCAGACCACACTTTGGGAAGCTGGAACAAACCCTCGCTGGCAGAAGAGGTGTTCCTGGGAGGGGCAAGAGCTTTAGTCTGAACCTGCTTGCCCTTACCAAGCGGAGCAATCTTTTTTCTTTTATGAGGAACCTCTTCCTCTTCTGCAGGGCCGTCATGCACAAGGGTCGGGAACCAGGCATCCGCCATCCTCTCTCGTTGTTCATCCCTCTTTCTGCCATTGCTTTGACCAGTAACCTTCTGGTTAACCTTGTTCACCAGGGAACAAATGTGAGACATCTCGTCTGCATAAAGAAACATGAACAAATCGTTAGTAGAAGGCATAAAATCAGTAAAGACAAAGAGCAACAAGCTGAACATACCCAAGAGTTCCATAGGATCGCTCGAAAGCACTAAGGAACGAGTATCAATCACACGAGGCGTAGTAACTTGATTCCCTCGCGAATCCAATGGGAAGTTACCATCTTCAGTTATTGATGACATCTTGTCATTACGTAATTTTTCATGTATTTTGATCACAATTTAGAGTTCACAAGGTAACTTAAGCAGCAAGAAAAGCAGAAAAACTAAAGAAAATACAAAGGACCAAAACGTGCCACGATTTCTAGAAAACGTGTCACGGTTTGTAAAGACCAAAACATGCTCTCTGCCAAGGAAAAACGTGTCACGATGACCAAAATGTGACACGATTTGAAGAAACCCTAATTTAGTTGTTTGTTACAGAAGGCAAAAACGTGTCACGATTTACTTAAAACGAGACACGATTTTGGGCAAATTTCTATGCCTATTTAAGCTAAAGACTATTCTGAAAACAAGGTTACGATTTGAGAAGAGCAAAGTGCGATTTTGAGACTACAAGACGGCTAGAAGGGCGATTTCTTCACTCTTTTACCAATTCATGTATGTATTGATTCCTCTAATGATTATGAGATGATTCTTTGTAAACCTAATTGAACCATGTTGCTGTGAAACTCTATTTATTGTGAATGACAATCTAGTTTTTATTCAATTCAATTGTTCTTAATGCATTATATATCATGATCAAATATATATATGATTTAGTGAGAACGAATGACTACTGACCCTAGCTTTCGAATTAGACCTAATTGAATTGTTATAATAAACATGGTTAGTCTAGGAATGGATAATCCTTTATTAGTGATATAAGGTTAACGTGCTTAAACCTTCAAAGATTATTAGACCACCTAAGGAATTAGGGGATGTAATCCTAGAGGAGGGTCCTAACTCAAGGGATTGATTAGGACTATTTTGTTAACTATAGTGAAACTAGAGAATCATTCGTAAGAATAGGTGCAATATACCAATTAGGGGATCGTCAATGATTCGAAAGACTTAAATGCATCTCTCTCTTATTCTTAACAATCAATTTTATTTTCTGTCGTTAATTTTATGCAATCAAACCAATCTACTGCCTAGTGGTAAAACAAAAGAACTTTTATACATCCTATTTTAATAACGTACTTGACTTATTGAGATTAAAACTAGTCCTTGTGGGAACGATATTTTTTACTACTTCGATAGTATTTGGTACACTTGCCAAAGATCTATTGGTTACCACCCTCGACCGAGAAAAGGAGCGTATGAACCAAGGATACGAGCATAACTCGTCTTGTTCCACTCGGACAGACCAATGTAACTATGCTTAAACATGTCAGATTCGTGCTTAAAGTGGTCTTTACTCCAGTAGAAATGAAAGCGGGGGACGCGGGTCGACACCACCCCAACTTCCTCATGAGGACGTTCCACTACTCCCAGTCTTCTTTCTTTCCTATCAAGCAACGCGGGATTTTTTCCGCCTTGTTAGTCGAAAAGAGCGAAATCGCTTCCAAAGTCTCTTTCCCCACCCATGAATGGTCGCACACGACCCCACTATCCTTGTTTGAATTACTTGCCATAATCTAACCTGAAAGGAAAAAGCAAAGAGAGGATCAATCTAAAGATCACACCCATCTCTCCTTCAAACCAACATGTCTGATCATCGCAGGAAATGGTTTCTCAAAAAACTCTGCCGACAAAACAACAATTCAAACAGGATAGGCAACGACCATACGTGACGGCAACTAGGTGTAACGCTAAAAAACTAAAGCCTGTCGCCAATGTTTTCCCTCAAAACATAGGGAACAGAAAACAAATGCCTAAGACTTCCCACACACGCTGGACATCACCGTAACAAACGGCAGAAACCACTGTGTCAGAGTAACTTATACCCTAAAAACACGCATCTCTACAGTTTCTTAAACAAGAAACTAAAGAACTCAAGCATAAAGACAAAGGGAAAAGATGTTATCAGAGCATTACCTGCTGTGGTGGATGAAGAACTGGACTTGAAGAGAGAAGTTGAAGGATCGGAAATGCTTCGTCTTCGAAAGAACTCTTAGAAATTTTCCGAGTTTCTAAAAACATGAAGTGATAAAAGTATTCTAAACAAGAGTTTGAACTACTTATCCCGCTTCACGGACCTTTTAGAGTCACACGGTTATAATACGGTGCAATCCTTCACGTGCAACTTCCCACTCAAATGGAAACCCCACGGTCCAGATCAAATCTAACCACCCATCCAAGGGTCCTGATTAAAAGTAGCGGTTCCTCAAACATCAGGATTAAATCAATGGCTCCGATGACACCTTGGAAACACAAACCAAGAACACTCTTCAGGCACTAGGTACTCAAGTACCATAATAGCCTTTCCCTCAAGACGTGGGCATTAATTGCTGAACGACAATCGACCAAACTTCCTGACGGGAGAATCTTTCCATCTGACCAAAGTCAAACGAACACCCGTAGGACGAACACGAACCATTCAACTACCGAACTTGTCTGGCTACAAAATAAATATGCTAAGGGTATGGCGAGCGTGTCCCTACACACGCCCGCCTTATTCTCATAGTAATATAACTATCCCAGACGACCGGTTCCCAGAATTCAAGGCGTTCTCACACGTCTCATCAGCTCGACCCATTCCCTAGTGGAGAACTTGCAAAGCAATTCCGTTAGAACCCATGGTCTCTATCACGAAATACCGAGGAAGCTTTGAAACATAGAGACGAGCACAATTCTTTACCTATTCACTTGCTTAATACGAGAATAATCCCCCTTTTTGCCACCTACGAGCAGTGAAGTCCTGCCCGGCCTTAAGTCACCACTCTGCCTCAAGAGCAGCGACTTGGGGGCTACTGTTCTGGACCGGCCAAAAGGATCTTAGGCCCTGTCATACCCCAATTTTTGATCCAAAATATCATCGACACGTACCCTTTAACCCTGATCAGTCCTTAACCTTTTTAGTAAAAAATTCGGCAGAGATGTATTTTAAAATACCTCATGTTTAGTTCCGAGTTGGGCCCTCTCCTCTCTTTATTTTTTTTAGTCTTTATTTCCATCTTTTATTTTTTAATTTTAATATTAACCTTTTATTTTTTTACTTCAATTAGTCATTATTTCCTTTTAATTAATTACTTCCTTTTCTCAAGATAATTTCAAATATCCAACTGCCTGCGGAGTAATTCTTTTTATTTATTTCACTCTTTATTTTTTGTTATTTTTGATTATTTGATAAAGTCCAAAATTGCAAGCTGTCAACAGTCCAAATCTAGAAAACACACAAGTTGACCAACACGTTTCACAGTCTGATCAATCCAGCAACAACATCGCGTTTTCTCCTCCCCAAGCCACAAAATCAGACTTTTAACAAACCCTAGGTCCCAACCTTGTCAGTATAAATAAAAACCCGCACACACAGTCCAGGGGGACGCACAAAAACGACCGAAATTCATCAAAACCTGCATCTAAAAAACAAACCAGTTTTTTCACAGCCAATATCCAACAACATTTTTTCACGACAGTCTTCACACCAATTTCACCACACGTAAACCTGCGATCTTTTTTTTACAACACATATAATTTCCATCACGACAACATCAGAACCTGCAAAAACATCATAAACCATTCGACACCACAACTGTCACAAATGACAATCTCAAGTCTCAACAAAACATCGCATAAACCTAAACAAAGCAACACAAAGCCTCTCATCATCCAAACCAGCACGAATCAACACGTTCCAACCAACATCATATACGCGCAACACTCACACCAAACCACACAATCAAGAAACCAAATCCCTCATCAAACTGTCACGCGACCGTACGAGTACCACCAACCCAGACACGTCAACACCAAGGCGGACCCACACACATGACTTGATGAATCAAACCTTCACAAATCATAAACAATCCGAACGGATCTGTATCAAGATGAAGGTAATTTTTTTAGTTCGTATTTCATAGATCTAGGACTTTAGTGTTTGGTTTTGGAATTTTTAAGGTTAGAAATAACAATAGGAAGGAGAGTGGGATATAAAACACAAAAAAAGGGAGCTTTTTTAGCTCTGACGCGGCGGCGCCGCTGTGGTGGTCCATCGGCCACCGCGCCGGAGTTTGTCCCGGCCACTTTACCTTCTCGTCGGAGAAGAAGAAGAATGAGAGGAGAGAGGGGAGATCATGGGAAATAAGAGAGAGAAACACAAGAAAAAATGAAATGAATACTTCTTACAACCCTTATATACTAGACCGACCCAACAGATAAACCGATCGACCCATGACCCAACCCGATTCGGCCTCTAAGCCCATTTTGAAATCCAGCAAGGCCCAACCGCCTTTTTCTGCTGTTTCTTTCCACTACTTCCTGCACACACACACATGCTTTTCGCACACCCATGCCCTTTTATTTTATTTGTTTCTTATTAGTTTCTTTTCATGCATTTTTATTTAGTACTTTATTTTATTGTCATTCACATATTTATTTTTTTCGTCAATGTTAGAATGTATATTAGGCTTCAATGTAAAATCATTCATGCATTTTTTAGTTTAGGTTTATTTTCATGCATATTTACATATTCAGATTTTTGGAATTTATTTTTATTGCACATAACTTAGAATGTAAATTTAAGCTTAATGTAAATCATGCATATTTATTTTTTCCGCAGACCTTAGAATGTATATTTAGACTTAATGTAAATCATTCATGTGTGTGCGCGCTTCATGTATAGTGTATGTTAAAGGTTTTTGTAGTGATCCAACGTCACTACAAAATTCCTACGTTTTATTCTTCTTGCTACGTTAGTTTTAATTTTAGTTTAATTATTTATTTAAAAACAACAAAAAAATGCAAATAATCAAAATTCACAAAAATATTTTCATAATAAACCTTGATCCAAGATCAAGTGATTCCTTTTTATTTTTATTCTTTCTTAATCAAATTTCGAACCAAACTTTAATTCTATTTTGAGTCTTCTTTCTTACAATATTAAAAAATACAAACAAATACTCATTTGCCATTTGACTTTTCTTTTCAAAACCTTTTCAAAACTAATAAAAAATACAAAACCAATCAAACGAAATTTCTACCCCGAACTACGAAGTTTTGATCCCTCATGGGTACGTAGGTAAAGGACACTCGTCCTTCCAAATCAATAAAAAATGTAGATAATACGCTTCATTTTCTTTGTTCACCATCCATTTCTTCTTTAAAAGCAAGCAAGTTTATAAAACAAAAATAAAATAAAATCAAGAGGTTCTCGTAGAGTACTACGAACATTAAGGGTGCTAATACATTCCCTTTATGTAACCAACCCCCGAGCCCTTAATCTTTAAAAATGTGGTATTTGAACTTTTTTTCCCCTTTCTTAAGAAATTTAAAAGTTCAGTCGTGAAATAAAATAGTGAGTCAAAAGCTAATCAAATAGCCTTGATCTCCAAAAAAAGACGCGACATGCCCAATACAATCCAAAGCCCAAACACCACGTTTGGTAATATTACTTGCGACATACCCCTTCTCCGCGAGGGGGGTTGCACGGAGCAAGCAAGACCGGTTCAAAGGAGCCACAACGTCCCTTTGCACGTTCCCACAATTATTTCTCTGGAGGTTACACTTCCCACGATTTCGTAAACGCCGGACCCAGGTGTGCCATTACAACGGCTTTGCAGCCCCCTACCTCTCTATATATAGGGGACTCTTAACAGTCCCCAAGGTATAATTTTTTCCTCCTCTAAACCCTCACTCTCTGATCTCTACTAACTTGAGCGTCGGAGCGCCTGCAGGTACACACCCCCGCCGTTCCAAGAAGCATTCTACCATCATTACAACCACCACATTTGAAAAACCGGCAGTCGCCTTCTGATCAGGTACGATCAGTATCAGTATACATGGTATGTACATATGGCATAGTTAAAGAAAAAAGTATTTCAATGTGCAAAATTTATCCTTTGTTTTTTTTAAGATACTATTTGTATTTTTCCTCCTATAATTAATTGTGAGAAAACTAACAATTTTTAAAATTTATAAATATGCAACTTTATTGCATGTTAGAATTTGATTGTTACCTTAGGAACTATCTTAAAAGAAAAAAGACTTTATCGTGTGATTCTATTGGGTGCATGTGTAAAAGTGATTTTCATTAATATTGCATATAAATTAATATTTATAAGTCAGAAGTTCATATCATTAAATTTAAATTTTTTTCAGTCATTTTTCAGTAGGTTTTACCAGCAGAATAGTGGAGTATTAAAACAATTTCTTATGATTTTGGGACATCTGTAATATTTTTTATATTTGAGTCTGTAATTCCATTCTTCTCGAACATAGAAATTCTAGGGTGTTTTTGATGTAATTCAAGGAGAAACCATGCAAATCGGCAAATCAAAAATCGAAAGATTAATGAAGACTTTGAGAAGAACATGAATGAAGGTTCAAGAGACATCATAAGACGTTACAGAGGGAGACATTCTGTCCACAGGTCCCAAGACATCTTATATGGAAGCAAACATCCAAAAGGACGGAAAGCGGAAATTAATGCATCGGAACACACACACAAGCGCCCTGAGCATGGCCATGTGCCTAGAGCATGCCTCAGGCGCCCCGAGCATGCATTTTCTGCACACTCATGCGCCCCGAGCATGGCTTGTGCACCCTGAGCATTGCTGAATGCGGGCCAAAACTGTTTTTTGCTACTTTTTTAGTGGGAAAAATCCCGGTATTTAGGCCCAACTTCATATTTAGAACCATGTTTTATTTCTTTTGTAATTTGTCTTTAGTTACCATGAGTAACTAATCTTTTTAGGCTAGGATTCTAAGATGAACCTCTATTTTATTTGTTGGATAATTATTTAATTTAAAGTTGTTTATTCAATTGTATTTTATTCGCTATTTAATTTTACTGTAGTGCGTAAGATTTTACAAGCTAATTTACCCGAGCTATATAAGTTATTCTATATTAGACATGTTGTAAACTTTTTAATCCAGAGTTATCAATCATTACTTTTTTACAGAAATCTAGATTCTTTGTTGAGATACCTGAAAAGAAAATTGCATTTCTAAATACATTTCAGTATCAGTATTAAGGTACTAAAAGGGAACTGAACAAATTGAACAAGAGAGAAAAATGCAATAATGCAAAAGTAAATAAAAAATTATAGTAAAAAACTAGGTTCAGTGGGACACCAGAGTGCCGGGTTCTTATTTTTTATTTGATGATGGGGCTGCTGGGATGAGATTGGGAACACAATGTTGTTTAAAAACTAGGTTTAGCTGATTTAAGCAAAATCCAGCTCGATCTGGCCTATTGCCACCCAAACCAGACCCTTTGATTTTAATATCACATGTCTTATCATATGAAATTGTTGCTTTATTATAATATTAAATTTCAACTTTCTTGAGAACCTTGTCATTTTTGTGTTGTTTCACCAATCTCAACCACACCAACTATTTATGAATTGACTTACATGTTCAGTTGCAGATGTATTTATGATGAGATATTGAGATAAAATTGCGGATAAAGATGTTTAGTCTTAAGATTACATTCGTTTGTAATGGATAATCATCTCTAGATGCAGCTTTTGAAGAGGTGGTTTTCAATGTATTTTTAAATAGTTAGTGGGAAAACAAAATACATGTACATTATATAGTTGGAGAAACAAGCAGAATATAAGTTTGAGGAATTCACAACAAAAAATTGTCTTAATATAGTAAGTTAAACACTTGTCAAAGTTACAAACATAAAATATAAAATATTTGACTAAAATATTAGGGACATCTTTTAGGTCACCTCCCGAAAATAGAGGAACGACACTTGAAATAGCGAGCACACAATCTTCTTTAATAAAATGCGAAAGAATATTTTGAAGTTAAACTTAAATCGTGTAAAGTCCACAATATAGTACTGGTTAAATTCATCGTTGAAATCATCAATTTATATTGTTCAGAGTACAACCAATAGTATACAAATTAATTTACTTAGCAGTCTGCTAAGTGAATTTTGCAGTAAAAAGACATAAGTTGATTTTTATAAGTAGATGCTAGCTTGGAATAGAAACAGTTAAAAATCATCCTAGCTGCTCAATATAATTTTTAACCATTAAATGGAAAATGGATTTGAGAAATCAATCAAGCTACAGTTGGGTGTTCCGCACGAACATAACGCCCGAACAGATATCCTTTCTAAACTAGTGAGTACACGGACTGCTAGCGGAAACAAGACCTTCATGTGATAAGCTTATTGGAAAATACTTTTCAACATCATTCACAAGCAAAGCCTTTTAGAACAATGAAATTCTAATTAAAGCTTTTCCAATCAAGGGCTAATGCATCCAAGGGTTAGGCCTTGAGAATCTTATCAATTTCTCCTGTTTCAGCGATTTCAACCACATCAACTTTACACAGATTAACAAGATTTTGACATGTTTTCTTGCAATTCTAGTAATTACAAAACATTGACATGCCATTAACAGTGGTCCAAAATCATTAGATTTGAATACTTGGATATAATAGTATGCTCATATTGTGGAACTTCCTTTTAAAAGACTGAACCCAAAATTGCATAGCAGATGAATATGACAGTTCAATCAATGACGTGACTCAAAAATTGCGGCAACAACAATGTTGACAACTATATGTGGCTTCAATTTAAGTATCAAATCAAATGCAGAAAGAAATTAGCATTGATTAAGGAATAAGCTCAAGACTATGATGATTGGCAGAGACCTTTTAAAAGCAAGTCACCTTACAAAATTAAAGGAATGCCACTTAAAGCAATGAATCCATGGTACTTTTTAGTAAACTTGCTTTAGACTATATTGACTTGATGGGTTTTTTTTTATCTCATATCATATATAGTTGATATAGTACATTATACATTTTACATTATCTAGTATATTTGTAGTTATTCAGTGATAATATATATACTGCAAAATTATGGTCTTAAACTTATATCTTTTACTGTGAGAAAAGTTATAAGTCTAAGGTTTAACAAGTTTTTCCATCTGTACCGATTAGAGTTCTTTTGAAGTTCCAATATTAGTTTTGCATAAATGAAGTGAAATCAGAAAATGTTTTTCAAACTAAATAGACCCAAATTTCTCATATCATGTCATTCTCTTAACAATTGGAACTATAATTGAAGGGTTTAATTTTATTTTCACATACATAAATTTACCCTCAATGTTGAAGATGCTTGTTGATGTACAAATGGAAGCCCGTAATGGTTTAGTGTAGCCATTGCACATTAGACTATACACAAAAATTCAAAAATGACACAAACAATGATAATGCTAGTTGGATTCTTAGTCTATTGTGCTTAATTTATTGAATCATGACACTAGATGTTTATGTAATGTGAAACCTGCTATCTCGGCTTCCTTACAGATCTCTTTGCACTTTGCTATCCTCCCGGAGGCCATGTAAATTTCAAGCACAACCAAAAGTGGGAGAAAATCCTGTTTCTTTAAGTTTTGAAAAATACCGCACAACTCTCGATATATCATTCAAAGCAATTAACACCTTAGCTGGAAAGTCAAAGAAGCAAATTGAAGCCTCCATTCCCCAAACTAACTCCAATGCCTCTCTGTATTTCTTCTCTGCGTAGCGGCTATGAATTACAGTGGTGTACATAGCCACACTTTATGGGATTCTACCTTGAAAAAGTGACAATATAGCATCGATTTCATCGGATTCCCAAACAACATCAGTATCTATATTTTGATCCTCCTCATTACTCTCTTCATCGAAATCCTTATCATCATGGGTTTGTTCAGTGGTTGTGGTGGTAGGTTTCTTCAAGAATAAATTAACACCAAAATCTGGAGGTAGCTTATCACGGCGTGGATATCGAAGATTCTTTGTTGGATTTTTTCTTCTTCTATTTGAATTTGTTGCTAAAGTGATTATTTGGTTTCTGCATAATGTTCTTCCCAATGGAACAAAATGCACACTAGGAAATGATACTGTACAATCCATTATTAACACCAAAATCAATTGCACTACATAATCATACCAAGTATTTTAATTTATTTATCCAAAAGGGCCATAATCCACTTACAATTTAGGGCTAAATCTGGATAAGTGATCGGAGCTGGTTTATCGTGATCCTCGTAGACTATGACAGACACAGAACCACAACCAAAGTTGTCCGAGAAAATCTTTCTAAGACTTGACTTCTATACCAATCTCCTCAGCAATCTGCAGTATAAAGTAAAAAAATTAACCGGTTACACTTGAAACAAATTACGGCTGAAGGAAAGGGACATTTAGAAAGTCCTTGACCGATTCTATCCAAATGATCAGCAAGCCAAAAAGAGGCTCTTGTAGCACCAATCCGACTGAATGTTTCCAACATCGCTGATGGTTCTGAGAAAGTCGAATCTTAACATCGTTGGAAGGCTTCGAAACCTTATTTCTGACATCCAGGAATAGGAAATTAGTGCAAAGCCATAATCTAGCTCGACTCTAGTATGATGATATTAAAATTTACTTCAGGCCATAATCTTGACAAGTATTTCGCTGCACTTGCCAAGCGATACTCATCAACATAATCAGTGTCAAAAAAGGTTCTTCATATTTTAAGTATTTAAATCATAAAGTATATATATTCAATATATTACTCTCAATTGAAGGACTTTACAGCTTGAACAAATAAAGTTAAGAGCTCTTCAAAATTCTCATGACATATTTACATAAACTCTCTTGCTATACTTATATATAAGTCCTCGTGTCGAATTTGTATAAGTATGGTTTGGCAAAAATTTATATTCTCCTAACTCTCCTAAATATAGAACAAGTGACTAATACTAATGCATATCTCCATTATCACAATTCTCAATTATCCTAATGTAAACATGTTATCATGTGCGTTATAAGGCACCATAAGACTTTAAGCATACTTAAAACAACAAAAAGGGAAATAGTCTAAACAAAATAAAGATACTTAATTGATCCAGCAAGCAAACAAAATCTGGATTCAATCATATTAAAACTTAAAAAAATAAAAAAAATAAAAACATTCATCTTCCCACAACACCTCATCATCCCTCTCCCAAATCAAGTGTTCTTCTTGATCTTAACACTCTTGAGTTTATGTGGTTTGTTGATTGATCACTCACCAAGTTCATCAATTCCCAAGACATGAGTCCTCAACATCGGCATACCTTTTACCAGCAGATTTGATAGTTGGTGTTTGCTCATTATCTTTTTGGCTCACCACAATATTGGCTGAGTTGCCGCACTCAATCAGCCGACCCTGCACATAGAGAAAGAATAAATCAATATGGTATCAGTTGACATAATCATAAAAAATATAAATTATAGCTTATATGGAGGTTCAAGTTCACCTCTAAGGAATCAGGTTCCTTGTGTGTTAAAGTCACAGTATCAGGGCAGTTTTCATCCTCTTCATTGATAAGCTGCAATGGAATAAGAAAAAATATTGCTTAGTTGAATATTACCATATTGAAACTCCGCTTACCAGTAAATAAATTAGTGCACATCTATACTAAAACAAAAGAAATGTATAGTCATGCACGTCAATACCTTAATATTGTAACGCTTCATAAATTGTTTGATCATGTCAGTGTCATCAGATGTCCTTTTAACACCATAATTCCTCCAGCCATGACGCAAATTTTCATCAGTTATTTCAACCTTGAACAACATTTGTTTTCCAACCAAAACATCAAGCTCTGATGGATATCCAAGAGCATTGTTGGCCTATCATATACAGAAGACAGTCAGCCTATATGCATAACATCATATAATCAAATGTAAGTTAACAATTTGTTATCAACAACTTATAACATACAACTTGTCCATTTGCATCAATTAAGTCTTGGACACTCTTCCCCACATAATTCGAAACATTGCGATAAAAAAGAATGAAACTCGTTGATCATGTGTTGTCCATAACCTGAACCTGCACATGGTGACCCAAAATGACAATTAATAAAGCTTTCATTAACATCAACGCGATAATAATAGTAGACAATGTATTAGTTTGAAGTATATTTACCTAGGGACAATATTTCGGCTTTGGTTATATCTAGGACAGAAAATCCTTCCAACAATTATCTTAATCCTACCAGCGCATTTAGTACAAGCTTCATAGTACCAAATGTACTCCGGCTCAATACCAATTATAGATGCAAGCACCATGACAATACATTGCTGAAAATACACAACAGAAACAATAACAATCAAATTTAAATTCCTATTGTTTAAATATATACATGAATGCAAAAACATTTATAATAAATATGTTATGAACCATCTTACATCAGATGACTCAATCCAGTCTTTAATATTCATAAAGTCTTCAATATTCATCATCCTTGATTGAATCATGTCATCATCCAAAGGTACAATTAACGATCCTAAAAGTTGGCTGACACCTTGGGTTACCTCAATTTCGGAACCATCAATCCGTATACCAGACAAACAAATACAATGATTAGGCAACACTGCACTCTCAAAGCGTAAATTCAAACAAATAAAGAGATATCCTTACTTTGTACGATACTCCTTCACGGCGGGGAAATCATCATCCAATATTAGCTTTGTTCCATAAAATGCATTTGAGATTCCCATAGCACGATAATACTTTTTAAGTTTACACAACATAATGGTGACCACTATAGGAGTATTTGGATCATGAACAATCAAATAAGCATCCATCTGAAAAACATGGTTATCCCACAATGAACAATGAATCATGTTTCCCATGCACAGACGTTATCAAAATTAGTATATCTTGACAGCTGTAAACATATATTCATTGCAGAAAAATTTAACTCTAAAAACTTTTGGATTGAGATAAACACTTACTCAACATCCTCCAGTGTTATGTCTATAAACTTGCTTTTCTTCCTTTGTACAACCTTCTATTTTAGAACATCTCTTTCAACCACATGCCTTATCACATCTACACAATCGAATTATAACACATCAGTAAAAAATTTGGGGAAACAGCCTCACAAATGGAAGCCATGATTGTATGGGATAACTGACTTACCCACATGCTTGTCTTCCCTAGTTGATTCCAAAATATCCTTGAATGAAGCAAAATCAAAATGGTACTTGGGTATGCTGCAGTTTTTGATTTTTACGAATTTTGTTCGGTCTATAATGTTTAGTTTGAACCCGTGTTCAGTGCATTTATAATTAGCTTCATTGTGTGCTACCAAAACATTCTCTATTTCATAACTGCCTCCATCTTCCACTAAGGAACGAATCTTAAGAATCAGAACCTTCTTAACACTTGCTTGTATATTTCCAAGCTGCAAAAAACATAAATGGTAAGAAAACTGCAAAGAAATATATAAAGCGGGTTTTGATATTAATCAGTTACCTTTTCATCAAGCAGTAGCATGTGGGTGGAACCATCTTTTGCTGGTTTGGAATAGTCTGGAACAGCCCACATGTTGATGACACGAACCTTAGATATGAATTCAGTAAAAAATTTAGATGTGTTAGCAGTGATATAAAGGAGGTAATAATAATAGGCGCGTATATTCCTTAATATAGGAATACATAATCTCTCTCAACAACACTTTTGCAACGCTCTAATATCTTTTACAATCCCTTAACCAACATTAATGCACTTATAGATACATAGAGAAACTCAGTGTATGCACATCATTCAATCCGTTAGTGTGACCTATGCGTTCTCCAAGATTCACACTTAACACTATTTACAGACAAAACTCTAAAATTGCATCGGTAATTGCTTAATATATATTAAATCGTTTAGGGTAAACTTTCCTTCTACTATTTTATTAAATGTTGTCTTAGAGAAAACAGAATCAAATCATTATGTATTGGATGGACAACTTAGAAATAAATTTGCACCAAACAGTTTGTTTCTGAATAATAAACGACCTTTGATTATTTAAACAGCCATATAATTTCTTTAATTTATTTAGGCTTAATAACAATTTTGGCCCCCTAAATATCAGGAAGTTGCGATTTTGGTCCCCTTTGCAAAAAGGGCAATACTTAGGGGGCTGGATTGTATTTTATTTTGTTAGGGGGTCAAAATTGCAACTTCCTGATACTTAGGGGCCAAAACTGCTGATAAGCCATTTATTTACTCATTAAAAAAAATCTTGTAGATGATATGATTGGGAATATATTATTTTCATGTAGGCACACATATTTGCACATAACAATCCACTTGAAAATCAGAAATAAATTCCTTTATCATATTCTAATTGCACACATAAAACCCAACACAAATACCTTATTAATATAACGTAAATAATTAATGGTGAAAATAATACGATAAAATAACTGATTGTACCAACATATTATTTGGTAACAACATTAAGAAATCAAGGAAATAAAAATTTAGTTTAAAACATGTTGCAAACCATAAGCTGCATTTCATACTACATACTTTTTTTTTATAATTAATGTCATAATTTATTAGAATCCATTGGTCTTGCAAAGGTCTCATAGATACAATATAGATATGTTTACACTCTATGGACTCGAGTCCCCATTTCATTGGAATTGTAAAGGTGTGCCAGAAAATTATGCTTTTTAAACGCCTTTGTGTGTGTTTAAAAAAGGTGCTACTTAACATGGTGATTATTGAGTTGATACCACATTGACTGAATCGTTATTTTTATTTTTGCAGATATGGAGGATGGATTTCGCAACAATACAAACACCAAACAATTTAGATTTGATATAACATAAGCATATTGCATTTGTGTACTTTTAAGAATGATGAAAAAACTTCAATAATCTTTTAACAATGTAGAGGGATATTGTTGCGTTGTAGACTAAACATCAAGATAAATAAATTATAACATAAAGTATGCATCTTATGAACAACGTCATAATCCAAAATGCCATAATTTTAAATGTTAGACAACATTATAAACCAAAATGACATTAATTAAAATTAAAGTTGAAACATTACAATAAAGAAAATACTCAAAATAACATAAGTTCCCATGACACAATCTTAAAACAAAAACAAAAAAACTACATCAATGGTAAACCATTAACTTAAACAAACAAAAGCACCACAAAGCAGTCATTTTAGATCCACCAAACAACTTCTAAAAACATCTCTTAATGGTGAATAACTCTAAAATACAATGTATTGTTCACTCCAGCAGCAGGTGCCCCCACCATGATATGTGCACCTCTTAGAATTCTCTTGGCATCCAACATTCTTTTCCATCCACCACCGATATTAAAGTGTTCATATGGCATTGTAACATAAACCACGTTACAAATCCACTTGTTCCCACATTCATCCACCAAATTCAGAGAAGTAGCGTCTCTATTTAACGTTAGTTGACAAAATCCTCCATAAGCAAGGACCTATAACAAAATCACAAAATTTTATTTATAAACCAAAAAGAAAAGAATATGAGAGCAAACACAATTAAATTATTCGAAACTCACCAACCAGCCATTCTTAACCTCATCACCAGTCAACCTCTTTTCATAAGAAAACTGGAAATTATGCTCATCATGAACAAATGGCAATGGAACAACATTGTTCATCAGAAGAGGAAGGAAATTACGGTCAATATCAAACCTCATAGATGGTGTAAAATCAGGTACACGAATTTTCCTACCAAATCTATCCTTCATGCTTATCTGAAATCTGCCCAACCCAACAAATAACATTGACAACCAACCTCCAAGTAAAACGTTGTAAAAATCACGTAACGCATGCCATCCTTTAGTCAGGTATATGCCACTGTTGTTTCTTTCCACCAGAACCTCAAATTCATTGTTGTTATTGTCAACCAACGTTGCAAATCTATCAATCTGGTCTCCAAAATCATGAGCAAACATCATTGGCAAGAGGACAACACCTTGAAAGTTGATGAAGCAGAAAGTTAGTTGGACACATTACGAAAAAATAACTTAAACGTCAAGATTGGATACAATATATAAAATCATATTACATGTTCAACATCAAACTCAACAGTATATGTTCGATACTTTCGACGTAGCTTGTCCACAATCCTATCAAATTCAGTCATGGGGTTGGGATCTAACAGTGCTGCAACATGAACAAAGAATTCATAAGAACAACGCAAGAAGAAAAAAAACGTAAATATTAAAGTTCATGATCTTGACTGCATTACCAGTCATGACTTGGTATGAAAGAAGTGCTTGAATGTCTCTGTCATCCATGCTTTAATCTTTTAGATGAAAATCCAAATGAATGCGTTTTGCTTAGTGAGATGGGGGTAAACACATATATATACACACATTCAGAAGCCAAATGGTTTAAAGATGCATATAAATCACACTCCTATTAATTGTGTTTGAAAGCTCAGTGATGCATAGAAAACACGAAACAATTAAATGCGCTAGTGTAGCTCAATAGACACACAAAATCAGATGTTATTATGAGGGAAAAGATGGAATTCAAAATCCAAATTCATGCCTCCAGAAAATTAGGTTTAGGGTTTTGCAATTAGGGTTAGCATTTTTGCTAGGATTAGATATAAAGGATATCATCATATTTTCATTGTTGTTGTTGTTGTTGGACGTGCTGTGAAAAACCATGTAACCTCTCTTGACTCCATTCACGATATATGAGCTATTTGAGAGTGTGGATAACTCACTGATTTGTTATCTAAGGATGCATTATTTGAAGTTGGGGAGATATATGTGGGTATAGGTTTACTGTCTGCTGTTATTGGAGGTATGAGTTTTTTTTGTGTGTGTGACAGAGACTAACAACGTGTCTTAATATTTATAATAGTTTTATCGAATATTGAAAACATGGGCTCTACCCATTGGAAATGTGGGAAATTATTATCATTGAATGAAAAATCAACGGTCAAAGTCGTTACATATTCGTAATTATGAAAATCAACGGTCAAAGTTGTAATTTTTGACTTCGTCAAAAAAAGGTTGTAATTTTTGAAACTTTTAAAATTTAACTTTTAAGTTAAATATTAATGTCATTTAATATGGATAGTCAACTAAAAAATTTAAGTCAAACTTCCGTAGTTGATTAATCATCAGCAACGTTGATTGGTATACTTCGTATGTACAAATGACATGATCGATGAAAAAAGTAATTTGATGAGCAAAATGCATCCTTTGTATTTTTTCTTTGTTTTTTTTTTTCAGACACTATTTGGATTTTTCATCCTATAATAAATCGTGAGAAAACTAAATATATTTAAAATTAAATATACGCAGCTTATTTTATATTACAATCTAACTTTTATTTTAGGATCTATCTTAAAAATATATATTTTATGGTGTGATTGTTTTTTGATGCATGTGTAAAAATGGATTACATTATTATTGCATATAAGTCCATATGATCAAATTAATTGGATGGATATATCTTTCAAAAAATTGGATTGATTTATATATACTCATAGTTGTCAAATACGTCTGCGTCGCTTGGTATCGCGGTGCGTAACGGAATTTTTTAGGGCAGCGCATCCGTCTGTGACGGCGCTTGCCGGTTGGTCATAGAGGTCTTTTGCGGCTTTTCGCTGGAGCGGTGCGGTCAAAGCAGACGATCCACACAGAACGCAGAAAAGTCATTTTTGCCCAATATTTTAAACCGTTTTCAAGGGCCTTTTTGTCATTTTTTGAAATGCTAACCTTTTCTTTGAAATTTCCACTACATTAGTGCCTCTCTTTCTCTTCTCTTCTGAGATCGAAACAACAAACATAATAGAGCAACCATCTCCTCTTACCTTCTTCCTTCTTCTTCTTCTGCGTTTCACTTTCAGCCTACATGTACTTTCTTTTCCCTTTTTCTTTTCTTCTCTTCTTCCATTCTTTTCTGTTCTGTTCTTGTTCTTTTTTGTTTTTATGTTTATTTTCTTCTCTTCTTATTTTCTTCATTTCCTTTCTTTTTCCTTCATATGATCATGATTCATATTTGTTTGTTGTTTGCTTTAATTTGTTTCTATTTTGTATCTACCCATTTGCTTATGTTTCTTTTATTAGACTCTAACTATTGACCCATTCCTTTTCAATAGCTATGGCAACTCAACCATCATCATCCACCCTTTCTCAATCCAATGCTCAATCAGTTGAGTCACCTATTAAACTATACAAACCTTCCCTTCCTGATATAGGATGGAAATATAATAGTGTAAGAGACTTGAAAAATGAGAAACCTTGTACCAAGACTCATAAGAAGTGAAATTGATTTTGAGGGAGAGTGAAGAAAATAGATTGGCGAAAGTAAATTTTATTTCAGCTGAAGTACATGAAGATGATGATGAGAGAGCAAACCTTCAAGAAATAGCAAAGGATGGTAAGTGGGAAATGGCATGTTGAAGCTGAATTGGGGAATGCTCCGGCTGCCAAGAAAGGTATGTACATGAATGTATGAATGTATGGATGGTAAGTACATGAATGTATGAATGTACAAATTGCACGACTGTATAACTATATTACTGTAGGATTGTATGACTGTATATAACAGGTGACTCGGACAAAACAAGACGGGACAGGTAAGATGAGAAGTGGACTGACATCGCAGTACAAACAATCGGCAAACTTCATTGGAGATGGTATCATTAGGGACAAATCGAGCCATTGACAGGGTAAAACCCGACACAAGGTAGCAACTGATGCCTCCTAGGGAGAAAGCCCATTATTGACCAAAAACTCTAGAAGGTCGTCATTTCTGAACCGACATAAAGTGTCTTTCCATTTGGCACGCTTCAGCAATCATACTTTTTTCTTTTCTTTTTGAATCCATAACTTTTTCCTGAGCCGCCCTTTCTGGTTTTCAATCCACCGGGAGTATATTTCCTTTTGTGCGCCTCTAATTTTTGCCTGAACCGTCCTTTCGGGTTTTCAGTCCACTTGGACGCTCTCTATTGCCTAAGCCGCCCTTTCAAGTTTTCGACTTAGCGAGCTTTTTTTTTTTGTATCTTCTTGACAGAAGTTCTCCCTCAAGATTTAGCCATGTTTCCCTTGCATAGTTAAACCATTCTCGAGACGGATGTTGACGTACGCTTTATCTACTCGCGAGTTCAAAGAGAGTGTGTTTGTTGTTTACACTTTTTAAAAGATGTGAAAAAGTTTTATATATTTTTTGAAATTATTTTGCTTCAAGTATTGACATAAAAAAAGGAATGAAAATTCCAAATAAATGGGCACATGCAAATTTTATTAATGGAGTGGTGATCTGCAAATGGCGTGGTCACACAGATCTTTGCAAAGTTTGGAAAACGGTAAATATATGGGAAAGGTACATTGAACACGATAACCGTTATTCTCCCTAACAACTTTGAATTCCACTATTATGAGTCTTTGATTTGCAGATGTTTCAAGCAGGATGTCTTTTGACAACTGAGGTGCCCCAAGTGGATCGTGTCTAAACTAATGCAGTTACTTTGTCATAATACTTAACTTTTGCATAGACCACCCTTTCAGGTTTTCAATCTATCAGGATGATTATTTTCTGTTTTATGTCTCTAATTTTTGCCTGGACCGCCCTTTCGGGTTTTCAGTCTACCAAGATGCTCATTTTTGCTTAAGTTGCCTTTTTAGGTTTTCGACTTATCGAGTTGTTATATATTTGTTTACAATGTATTTCTTGACTGCACCGGCATTCATAAGACGTGCGAGTTCGTCACCATCCGTAGTTGCAAGAGTCATTGCACACGGGCCTTCACAGTTAGGCGTCCACTTGCCCTGGAGTCTGGTTGAAAAGATATTTATATATATATATATACACATTTTGCACAAAATATCCTTGACGATGGTGACCTTTCTTGCCAAAAGTTTGGTTCATCCTCTTTTGGTATAACTGACCATGACACAAGGTACTCATGCGTTTAAGTTCAATCAAGCTTTGCTTTCATCAGAACTCATATTGACATGACTTCGACCTCCACAGGAAGCACAACCTCCATGTTGTATATTAAGGAAAAGGGGGTTTCCCCTGTTGAAGTGCGTAGTGAAGTACGATATCCGTGCAAGGCGAACGACAACCTCCCATGCTAGTCTTTGTAAGTGAACTCCATTTTCTGGACAAATCTTCTTGATATTTTTTGTTTGCAGCTTTGACGGCTAAGATGCCCCAATAAGCGAGAGATCTCGTCGGGAATCTCTTCAACCTCCTCTTTTTCAGCTTCAGACAGAAGAAACTCAAAGTTGGAAGAGATTACATGGTTAATGTGTTCAACGGGCTTATCAATATTAATCTGCATTTATGTTTGATTTTAGAAAGTGAATGTTTGTATGCAGACATTTGGAAATGATTATTATTTTAGGTTCTTTGTGTTACCATTTATGTTTGATTTGGAAGGACGAATGTTCTTTGTCTACGTATCCGTGAGGAATCAAAACCACATAGTTCATGGTAAAAATACTGATTGATTCGTTGGATATTTTTTATTAGTTTTGAAAAAGTTTTTAAACAATAAAAAGCCAAAGTGGTAAATATAACATTGGTTTGGATTTTTTTATTTTAAATGAGAAAGACTCAAATATGATTAAAGTGAATTTAAAGTTTTGTTTAGAAAAAAGAAGAAGAATCACTTGATTGAAAACCAAGGTTTTTGTAGAAAAGAATTTTTTTTGTGAACTTTTTTATTATTTAAATGTTTTTTTTTATTTATTACTTAAAGCCTAAACATAAATCGTGACAATAAAATAAAGCGCGAGGGATTTTCATAATGACGTTGGATCAAAATGAAACCCCTTTCCCTTGGATTAAAACTAAACTAATATTTTTGCATTTTTTTTATATATATAAAAGCAGAATAAGTAAATTAAAGTAAAAGACACATGCATGATTCTTTCATTTATAGTTACATTTGACCTAAATACATTATAATTGTTCATAAATAAATGACAATAATTAAAATGCTAAATGATAATAATAAATAGAAATAAAATGAAATGTAAAAATGCTAAAAAGTAAGAAAATAAAAGACATGGACAACCGAAGGGACAAAATTCCGAAGGGATTTTTCAAATGGACTTTTTCTGAAAGGACTTTTTTCGAAGGGACATAAATAATTAGAGGAGAGGAAAAGAATAGCTCGCCAACACAAACTGAAGGAGGGAGAAGAGAGAAAAGTTCTTTGACAACTCAAGAGAATTTTGGTGTGTTTCAAATGTTCAACAAAGGCTCCTATTTATAGTGAAATTTTGATTTTTAAAAAGGAAAAGTTGTTAATAGGTTTTGATGGGGATTTGAATGGTGTTAATGGTAAATTTTGAAAGAGGAATATGAAAGTTGACACTTGAAACTTGATCACAAATGGTGGTGTGGCTGATTTTTTTTGGGACCCCTTTGGACACTTTTTGGACTATTCTAAGACATAAAAAACAAAAAATAAAAAATGCAAAATAAAATAAAAAACTAATAAAAATAAAATAAAAAAGACTAAAAATAAAATAAAATAAAAAGCGGGTTTGAAAACGAACCAAAAACGAGGTATTTTAAAATACCTCTCTGCCGAAATTTTTCTTGAAAAGACAAAAAAATATTCCGGGCCAAAAGACATGTGATAGTAGGATCTTAGGTCAAAAAAAATTAGGTATGACAACATTCATGTCGTGTTTAGTTATTTTAAGTAGACTATCTAAGTGATGAGACTGTTGGTACGTTCTAATGTAATTAGTTTGTCAAGTTGCACCTGCTGATCTCAGGGTGATCTTTACGTGAGTGGTCTTACTCTCTCAGTTGCTTTTGGTTTATCCCTCCAATGTTGAGTTGCACCTACTGGTCACAGGTGATCCTTATGTGTGAGGTCTTTCTCCCTCAAAGGTAATTGAAACATAGACTTAAATTGGCGGCAGTCCTAAATTTCCAAAGGTATGGTGGCTAGTGTTCGTAAAGGGTTTTCCCATCTATGAATCTTAGGAATTTCAGAGCACACTTTCTCTCTCGGTAGTTCTACAAACGGACAACTCTATCAGCGTCTACCTTACCAAGGGTCGAGGAGAATGGTTCTACTAGGTTTGGTTTAAATCATGCAATCGCTTGTTTCCTTAATTAATAACTAGTTACATCCCAGGTTCAACAGATTTTAGTCAATATTAGTAATGTCACCTCCTACGTACTAACTACTAGGGCCAACTCGCTTTAGGTATCTTTCATGTAGTTACTAACTAATTACTTCCTAGATAGACTGAAGGTGAGAAAAACACAAGAATGGGGGGTTGAATTGTGTTTTCTTTTCACAAATCTTGAAGAGTGAGAATCTGATTCGTCAGGATCAGAGTCTGAATGGATTCAGAGTCTGATGGGAGATCAGATTCTGTTGCAGCAGAAATAAACAAGAGATAAAGAGAGAGAGAGAACACAAACAATTATACAGGTTCCTTCAACAAACCAGAAGTAGTCCTGTCCCCCTTGCACTTCCAAGGAGAGTTCCACTAAAATGTAATATCTATTACAAGTTGCTTAAACACACAGTAAGAGACTTCCAATGCTCAAGCACGCAGGCAAGAGACTTCCAATGCTCAAAGACACAACTAAGAGACTTCTTTGCTCAAGCACACAAGCAAGAGACTTCTGACACAATTTACAGAAAATTGAATAGAGTTGAAACACTTGATAAACAATCAAATGTGTTTCAATTACAAAACACAGACAAACTCTGTTTTAAACAAATACATACTCTGTTTTTCTGCTTAACTTAGAGATTCTAGAATACACAGTTTGTAAGAATAATCTAAGTTGTTGATGTGTTTCTGGTTTGACTCAATAAGAATATGATAGCTTAGCAGCGTAGCTTTTTTCAGTTATAGAGTCACACAATTCTTCAAGTCTTCTATCCTTTATATAGGCATTGGAAAGAGACGTTGAGTCAATCCAGCACATCAAGTGAATTCTGGAAGCTTGATCAATAGTTGTTGATCTGTTGCTTGATATGGTAATAGTCCTTCAAATGCATATTTTGAATTCCATTCCTTTTGAAGCTTAATACCGGTAGACACAGTTGCCAAACTGTACGAGATAGTGGAGTAGTGTAAACAGAGTTCGTACACACGTACTCTGTACTATACTGCATTCTTGTCGTTGAGCATCCCACGCTCAAGTTGACTTTGAAGCTAGCCGTTACTCCAAATGAGAGTTTCTTGCGCATCGTAATGCCTTTAGAAAACCTTCTAAGTAGATCTTCAGATTGCAGGCTTCAGACTCATTGTAGCATACTTGCTTCTGATGATCTTCAGATTCTCTTGGTCTTCAGGTTCTGATAGACTTCAGACTCTCTTCAGCTTAGTCTTCAGACTCTTTTCAGCTTAGTCTTCAGACTCTCTTGAACTTCAGGTTCTGATAGTCTTTAGACTCTTTTCCATGCTCCATGCACCTACATCCATGCCCGGGGGCACATGTGCCTGTGTTCCGGGTGCCTCCGGGTGCCGAAATGCCTGTTTCTTCGTCTGTCTAGGCGTGTGCTTCTATGTATGTTGTCTTGGAACTTCGGAACATAATTCCTCACTTTGTAAAGTCTTTTGAGGCCTCTTGAATCTTCATTCTTCATCTTCCCAAGGAGCACATAAATCTTCAGCTGTCTTTGCTTTGCCGATTTGTATGATTTCTTCGTGAATTACATCAAAAACACCAAAAAATTGCTATGTTTCGGGAATAACATAATTACAAACTCAAATATAGAAAACATTACAAATGTCCCAAAATCATATGCAATTGCTCTAATACGCATCTGGTTTGCCGGTAAAACCTACCAAAAATGACTTGAAAAACATGTTAAGAATAACGTAAGATGACCTGTCATCAACTACATCAAATGTAAAATCGAAATAAACCTCTCCCTAAAGAGATCATATGCCATGGATGAGTTGTTTTTCAAAGTTTTGACAAATTATGTGATATTTCCTTTGCAATAAAAGTCTTGTCTCCCTTATTGAGGACCAATCAACCATGTAATTCCATTGAGATTCTACCAATGCCAGTTCATATTCTTGTTGGTTAATCTTAATACAAAGTGAACCACCCTTAATAGTTGGAATGGGTAAAGGATCATTTGTACAGTCACTAAATTTGACACCACTTATGCAAAAGAATCATTAATCCCGGTGCCATGGGAGGAGGTTTGTAAGTGTAGGAGACCATGCAAGGCCATGGGAGACAATCTACTATGGATGAAAAGGCTGATTGGAAGGCTCGGTGGTCAAAATCCAATTCACTCACTTTCAAGTAGGCAATCTACTAAAGGTGCAATTGTCCCCCACCTAATGCAATCACAAATTGTTGTTTAAGTGTGAAGCAATGAACAACACAACCACAAACAGAACAACCACGTCAATTAATAATTTAAGGAAGCAAAACTGTGAATTTGGATAGGAATTTAGAAATGACGACAAATAATGAACTCAAATGAAGATTAATACGAATCAAACAAGATTTATACGTATCAATCAAGCCAAAAACATGGGCATAGAGGTCAAATGAATGGAATCAATGGTTTGAGAAATTTCTTTGAATCGTATCAAAGTGATACGAGTCATAATTTTGTTTAATCGAATCGTATGACGTGAACCAGCAAGAAAAGAGTCTGAAGGCATGATTGATACAATTCACAACCCATTTGAATCGTATCAAATGATTCAAAATTTGATTTTAACAAAACTTGACTCACAAGAAACACTTAAACACAATTTTAACATAAGACACTAAGTAGAGAAATGTTAACATCTATAATAAAACATCATCAAAACCTAAACTAAAGAATAGCTATAAATTCATGTAACGACAACTTGCTTGTTCTGCGACGAACAAGAAACCATTCTTTGTTACTTTATGTTATGTTCTAAGATTAGAATTGACAACAATTTCATGATGTGGCAAAGCTAAGAGTGCCACATCAAACCCCATGTTAGCATTTACAAAACATTTTAACATCAAAAATTATATTTCTACTAAGAAAGTGTAAAATTATAGGTTATATATTTTATTATAAAGGCTTAAGTGCAGTTTTACCTCCATTATTTTGATTGAATTTGGATTTTACCCTCCCTATTTTAAAACTCGATATTTTATCCCTCTATTTTGATTAATTCTGGATTTTGCTTCTCCTATTTTAAAACTCGGAATTTTACCCCCCCTCTTTTATGTTTTTCAGGATTTTGCCCCCTCCCCTATTTTATACACATGATTAATTATTTATATTAAATATTTTTTAATTATTTTTTAATAAAAACATAAAAGTAAAATTTGAAAAATACTAGAAAAAATGCATAAAATTAGTATGATCTCTAAAAATTAAATAAAAAACTAGTATGAAAATACATGAAAATAACAAATATTTAGAGGTGCAAACTAGTTTTTAATTGAATATTTTTTGTATTTTCATTGTTTTTCTATTTTTTTGTTTTTTTATTTTTGCGTTTTCTTGTTTTCTTTTTATTTACCGAATTAATATTTTCTAATTGTTTATTTTTTTTCCTAGTATTTTTTGGTTCTTTATTTTAAATTAGGGAGAAAATCCTGAAAAACGTAAAACAAAGGGGGTAAAATTCCTAGTTTTAAAATAAAAGGGAAAAATCCAGATTCAATCAAAATAGAGGGCGTAAAATTCCAAGTTTTAAAATAGGAGGACAAAATCCAAATTCAATCAAAATAGAGGGGTAAAACAGCATTTAAGCCTATTATAAATTATAGATTAAAAAAAAAAAAAGCATATTTCCTTCTACTCCCAACACGTAGCTTATGCATGGTTAATTACACACTTACAAGTTTCAAACATTGAAAGGTGGTTGAATGGTTGTTACCACTTCACTACCAAACACTCAAATTCTAAACCTTTTTCCTTTTCCATTCTAAAATGCAAAATCAAAACACCGCTTCTTCTTCTCACCGTCATCATGTTCTCCTTCTTCTGGCGATCCATCGATCGCTTCTCCCTTCAACACTTCAAGTAAGGATTTCATTTCGAGGTTTTCATTTTTTGAATTTAATTTCTATGGCACATTTTGAGATTTTTGTTGTTTACAGTTCATGAATTTGTTATTGTTATCAATATTTTCGGTGCTTATGGATATGGATCTTCAACCTTGATGTTGTGAGTCCAATTGTTAAGAGTTTAAATTTTGAGATTTTGATGCTCTGTTTTTGAGTAACAATTTAATTAATCAACTTTTTGTGAGTGGAACTTAATTTTAATTTCGCATTTTTTAGGTTTTTGTTGTTTCTTGAGTATGAACTTGTTTGTAATGAACTATGAAGCACAGACACTCTTCGGATCAGAGGTGTCCCGGTGTCTGACACCGACGCTACACGGACACATATAATTACACTGAATTATGTGATTTTCTCAAATTATTAGCGGTGTCGGTGTGTCCTTGTTGTGTCCGTGTCCGTACCTGTGCTTCATAGGTAATGAATATTATTATTAGGAATTATTATGTGCTTATGGATCTTCGACCTTGATGTTGTTTCAGATATGTAACCGGTGAGTCCGATCATTAGGGTTTGATTTTAGATTTTGAAATTTGATGCTATGTTTTTTTGTGATAGTTTAATTAATCAAACTTTGGTTAGTGGAACCGAGTCTCTGAAGAATTCTTGATCATGAGCTTGTTTCTCGATCATGATATTGCTATTATTTTTTACTGTGCTTATGGATTTTAAACCTTGATGTTGTTTCAGATATGTAATTAGGGAATTGCAGAAAATCAAAGCCGTGAACGAACATAATAGGGTAACAAAAGAAATTTTGTAAGTACATTCTCTTTTCTTGGGGAAAAAAACACAATATAATTATGCTTGCGGTTTTTTGCAGGAATTTGTGGTGGATTTATTGCAGTGTATTGTGGAGATAGTAACATATGGTGATAAACAAGATCCATTAATTTTTGAGTATGAATCTGTTCTGGAATTTTTATTTTTTTTATTATAAGATTTATCTTATTTTGGTGATGATAATTTGTGACTGATAGTAAACATTTAGATGTTTCATGGAACACCAAGTGCTTGCAGAGTTTGTTCGCATACTTAAGACCAACGAAAATTCAAACATTGAGGCTCCACTGCTTCAGTATCTGAGCATAATGATTCAAAACATGGATAGTGAACAAGCAATTTGTAAGATGGCTACTATTTCTTGATGTCTCTGTCTAAGCTTGTTAACTTTTAAGTTTAACTCAAATTGATATTCATTGTATAAATCACTGTGTTACTCCCAAGTTTTTTTCTCTCCTTCCCTTAGTACTAGTACTTACTAGAAATTGGTATTTCATATTTACATGTTGCAGACTATTGCTTCAGCAATGGTTATATTAACAGCATTATTTCGCATCCCTACAAGTTCGATGGAGGAGACATAGCTTCGTACTATGTGTCTTTTCTAAGGTTGTGATCCTTTATGCTTCTTATTTGCGTATCTCTTCTCTCTCTGTAGTTATATGTTCAACCTTTTTTTCATAGTCTCATCATCTTTTGGTTTTTACTTGGTTACCGAATAATATCGGGGGGTAAAATTTTTGTGATTCTAATATTTTGTAATTTAATCTGAAAATATTTTGTTTTTGGTTTATTTCTTCCTTCAGGGCAATTAGCGGTAAAATAAATAGAGGCGCACTCTGCCTCCTTGTGAAGGTTCATGGGGTAAGCCAAAACTCATAAATGTAATGGTTTGCTGCTGTATTTTAAATCAACATAGTTATCTTTCCAACTTAAACTGATGGGGATAGGCTTGATACTTTTTATGTGTCAACTTACACTGATGGGGATCTTTATCAAACCAATATTGTCTTTAGCAAAGAAAAATTAATATGTTATACTTGAGAAAGATATCAGTTAAAATTACACATGTGCTTCCTGCCTTGTATAGTGGCTTAGACACATTTTACTTACCATTTGTGAATTTGATACAAGGGGGAAACCATTACTCTTAGGTCTCTTCTAGAATTGCAATTAAATTATTGTTAATGAGAGAGTTAGTTAGTTTGGTTAGTTGGATCAACACAGTTAGAAGAAATAAGGCATGTTGTTTACGAGGGAGATTGTCTTGTCATGTTGGTGTCTATAGGCTAGAGAGGTGCAGACCATTGAAGTTCAACATTATTGGCTTAATAGGGGAGATTGTCCCTGTTCCATCTAACAACACACCAAGCTTATATCAACTGGTAGCTGTGGCCTGTGGGTAGTGTGTATTGAAGGTTAAAAAATTGTTAACGGTTAGACTTATAAAAATCAAGAAGCACATTCTTTGATAATTGGATAACTAAGGAAAGAGATTGCAAATTTTAGGAGAAAACCGAAGGAAGAACGTTTTGGTTTCAAGTTAGGGAATGAGAAACTTGGGAGCTAGAATACAAGGAAAAATGAAGGATTGAAGACCAAGATTGTGGTGATGGAATGGAAGAGAACATTGAGGCTAGAATGGTGTAAAAAGGTAACAACAGGGCTCCATGAATAAGAGAAGAGGCTGCGATGGAGACATTTCTTGTCATTCGAGAAATTGTTAAGGCCTTTGGTCTAGGGTGGTGTAGACCTTTGTAGATATCATCAACATTATTGTCAGTTAACTTGTGATGGAGATGTATTTTTGTTTATCTGAATTCCACAACATTTTTAAAGATTCTCTTTGTACAACATTCAACTGCAGGATGCTGTAGTCTCCTTTCCATTGTACACTGAGGCTTTAAGATTTGCTCATCACGAGGAAAAGATGATTCAGACAGCTATACGTTCATTAGTTCTCAATGTATACAATGGTATACTGCTGCTCTATTGCTTTGAATTTCCTATAAGCATGCCCTAGGGCAATGCATTTCTATTTTACAATGATTTTGTCTTTGGTCTACAGTTAGTGATGACATGGTGTATCAATTTATATCGACTCCTCCAGTTTCCGATTATTTCTCTGACCTAGTTCATAGATTAAGAGATCTATGCTTCTGCTTAGACAGTATTCTCTATGATAAAGGGTATGCTCACGTAAACTTTTTTATTGTTGTTGCTTTATATGCACTTGGATACTTCAACTTCTGAAGAGCTAACTTGCCTACTTTGAAGCAGGGAGATGGAGACTCAAACACGAAGAAATGGGCTGATTCTTCACTCCGATAAGATCGTGGATGAACTGTACTATTTTAAAGATATTCTTAGTGTTGGCAAGCCACATTTGACAAGACTGGTGACTGAAAATCTGCTGAATGGGCTTGTGTTTCCTATATTATTCTCGTTACTAGCATCAAAGAATAATGGTGTAAGCTCCTGTAAACTAGTCAAGCTTTAATTTTAGTTTATCTTAGTCATATACCATCCCTAGATTGACTTTAATGTTCAAGTATGTTAATGATAATTAGGTTGTTCCTGCCAAATCCTGAATATTATAGTAAATGGTATAATAGAATGTGAATGCCTTCATTTGCTATTCAAAACTTTAGGGCTCGTTTACAGTGAAAACATTTTCTATTTTCATTTCTTAAAATTTGTGTAAGTTTTACTTGTTAACAAGGAGAAAAGGGACTCTTGGAGTGAACAATTATGTTGCATTTCCGGAAATAATGAGCTATTTTTATTATTTTCTGAAGTGCATTATCCCTAGCTGGCATTTTATCTTTCTCTCTATCACAGTGACCCACTTTAAAAGTCTACTTTTTTCTTGTATACAAATAAAACTAACACAAATTTTAGGAAATGAAAATTAAAAATGTTTTCACAGTTAATGGGCCCTTACTTTTCTAAAATCCCATAGTTCTGTTTTTCTTGTAATTGGAAAGAGCAAAATTGATTTACATAAACTCACTTCATATTTTTAAGGATTTCATAATTTTGACCTTGTACTTTTTAGTTTAATGTCAAATCAATTTTATATTTAGAAAGAGAGAACTGTCACATCATCATACTTGTTCTTATGTGTTAGCTGCTTCTTATGTTTTTCTAACAAGGGAATTGGACAAAATCGTTACAAATTGAAATGAGTTTAAATAAATCTTGCGGGCGAAAACTCCTATATTCCAGTTGCTCTTGTCATACATGACTTTTATTTCATTTTTCTTTTTCACATGGTGTACTCAGTCACCCATTATCTTTGTTCCAGGAGTCAGGTTTATCTTCTGCCACTTCACTATATATCGTATCCCGCATTCTTCAAGTCGTTGGTGGAAGAAGCATGATTAATAACGTGGCGTGTGTCATCCTGTATCATTTTTTGAACTTAAATATGAGAGTTGAAAGTGAAGAGAATACTACTGATGGCCACAATGATGTTAAACCTTTTGCGAAGTGCTTGAGTGAAATTGAAAAAACAATTTGTTATGCTCCAGAGTTAAATGGAGCTGAGAGCATCGATGAGAACTATTTTGGGACTCATTGGGAAGATTTCACTTCTGGTTTCAGCACTGATGAAATTTGTTCCAAAAGGTTGGCGTTTTTGCTCCTCAGTTTTGTCATTGTTTCTTGTGTGTGAATTCCATTATAGTGTTGAGATTGTGTTAGATATAGGACTTCTAAGGGCATAAGTTATAGAATATTAGTTGTTTATTTAATATATTAATTAGTAATTGTTACATAGTAACTGCTATCTGCAGAACTTCTATGTAACTGCTATAGTGAGTTAGTATTATAAATAAAGATGCAGAGGAAAAGGGAGGGCATTGGGTATTTTGTATGTGGGTTGGTTTGGGAGAGACTAGGCTCTCTAATTCCTAGAGGTTGGTTACTTATCTGCAGTTACTTCCCTGTATCAATAATAATATTCTTCTATATCAGTTGGTTTCTAACAGATTGTTTTGTTGCCTTCACTCTTGACCATCCATTATTTTCCTTTTGTTTGTGTATATATGCCTGAATGACGATCCAGGGGGTAATGTGGGTGATAAGAAAAGAAACCTTATTTCTTATTGAAAGGTTCGGATTAGTAGAAGAATAATGCATGATAAGAAACGAAATTCCACGATAAATAGTAATGCTCAATAGTAATTCTATAGAAGTAGTTGGCATCAGGAGGAAGCATCTACCGAGGCTGATCATTTATGTATTATGTTTCGGTGTTTTTTTTTTTTAAATAAATGTTCTTGTGTTTCTAAATGTAGATATAACGAAATTGCTATCGTTGCAGGAGAGGAGTACTTGACTTTGTTTTCTCCGAGGATCGCAGCCTAGTGCTAGCATCTATATTTCTGTTGCTCATTTTGGCAGAAAGTAAAGGTATCCTTATTTCCTTCAATTATGTATCCTATTGTCAATTGTCTTTCAGTATGTCATTTGAATTACTTGTTCGTTGCTTTTTCATGCAAGTTTTGCAGATCTTGATTGTTTCTTATCTCCAATGATAGGGTTATATCAGACTGGGGTTGTTATGGTAAGTATTCATTGAATTGAACATGATCATCAATTTTTTGAATGGCATACTACAGTACATCCATTACCATACATGTTAAGGATCATGAATACTAGCAACAAAGTATTTTTTGCTGAATAAATGTTGGAGACTTTTTACCATGCTGAAATATCTGTATGCAAGTACAATATTGCCACCTTAATTTTTTGACTTCTGTTCTTGCTCACTCTCACATTTGATGCTGGCATGCTTCGATTCAATTATCCTTCTTTTAAAATTGTTTTTTTTTCCTAGTTACATACTCCTATTGTTGGGAAAATTACAAAAAAGGGAATTTTGGTAAAAATGTTATGAATTTTATTTCTTATTTTGTTTGGACAGAGAATGGTTACAAATCATGTATAGTCATATAGACTACATCAATCCTGACTAAGGAATTACAATAGAATAAAAACTTTACAAATCATATTTAATCAAATATGTCCTAATTATGGAAACAAATCTCTACTAATTATATTACACAAACTCCCCTTCAAGTTTGGGAATAGACATCCACTATTGCCAGCTTGTAAGTAACACAGTAAAACTGATGTCGTGAGTCCCTGAGTGAGCATATCTGCCAACTGAAGTCCTGAAGGGACGAATGATGCGGCTAAAAGATTAATGAAATTATAAGAGTATAAAAACTGTAAAAATCATATCTAACCAAACATGTCATAATTATGGAAACAAGTCTTTACTAATTATATTACACAACACTCATCATCTACTATCTAAACAAATTTATCGGTTGAGCGGTTAACTATTCCCTTACTTAATTCATTTTTACCAAATTATATTTCAAGTAATTTTCCTTTGATTATTGAACTAAAAGCTGTTGGTGTTAGATGAATCATGTATTAAAAATGATTTCTTTTTCTTTCTTCTTCTGTCTGTTTTAGTTGCAAAATAACGGTGTGTCAACTTCTAAGTCTGCGGATGCAAGTATCCTCAGAAGATTTATGCCTGAGGTATATGTAACATTCCTTAATCTCTGATCAAATTAGTCATTTGTCATTATATTTGTTATGAAATTTTAATTTTGTCAAATTTCGTTCCTATAGCATACATAATGATAACAAAATAACCATCTCTAATAAAATTTGACAGATTTTAAACGCTGTCCTAAAGGTTTTAGCCTTTGAGCAATCCCTCTCTGCAATGATGCGATGGCATGTTGGATGGTGCTTACGAAAGTTACTTAGCTTCAACAGAGAGGGACTTGATAGTGATAATCTCCTCCTGTTTACTGTAAGTATTCAATAGCTCCAGCTAATTTCCATAACACACTATTACAAGTGGATATATACTTGCATGGAGTTCTACACTTCTACTTCTAGTTTTACCATCAGAATTTGGTCAGGCAAAATTAATATTTTACATTGAATATGTATTGAGTTCAGAAATTGCTTTGATTATTTTCCTTCAAAGTTTCACTTGGCTATAATTCAGTACCACCATTTGTTAAAGCCTCAAATATTGTTGGGATACTAATTTAGGCAGCGTGTCAGTTATCATGCAAAAAAGTGTAACATATATCTTGCGATCGGATTTTAAAATCATGTAAGCTGCAATATCAGATATTTGCATCTCCTAATGTGCCAGGAGTGGAGGCTCTGCCTGTTCACTGTTTTCTGATTTGAAGTTGATCAGTTATGAATATAAATGAGCATATAATTAATTTCAAGAATATTAAGCAGATTTATTTTAGAATGTATGATAGATTATCAAAGAAAATAGATAAGAACTTGGGTGACTGAGCTTGCATAAAAAGACATACAGACTTCAATACTGATATATAAGATATCTCGATTTTAGTGAGTTGAAGCTCTTGCCAACTGATATGGCTAAAGGGTATTTAATTATCTAATAGTTCCTGAATGCAACTTAAAAATTCATAAATTACGTTTGAGCTCGCTGTCTTCATATGCTGGAAAAGTTATTTTCATGAACCAACTGTTGGAGAGATGTATAATAAAAAACCATTCTTATAAGTTGACCTGATGGTTTAAGCAATTGGAATAGTTTGTTCATGACTGATGGCTTACGCAATAGTTGGTTTGTGAGATGATCAAAAGTTCAATCATTGCTGCCCTTATTCTCTTAATAAAATGCTGAATTTCAGCACTAGTTAATTGGGCCTTTGCATTGTACATGCTTCAAGACTAAAAGACTTCGATAGAAACCTGGTTGTTAGAAAGAATAGGGATAATTTTTATAATTTTTAGAGTTCGCACCACCCCTAAACATGGTTACCTAAACGAGATTGAAATCATAAATTGAAAGACACAATTTTCGAATCATGAATCGAGTGTTTTTTTCTTAATCGTAAGACATAAAGCATGGACAGAGGCATAGAATGAAAGAAAATAATGAAAGTTAATTACAGTCAACATCTTGATTTGTTTTGGGAAGATATGTTTGAAAAGCCATAGTTTTGTGGCGGTAAATGGTTGTTTTAATCTGCATAATGATTATAGCTTTACGTGGTTGATTTATTACACCATTAGTTTTTGATATGATATACATGCTATAGGAATATTGGATTGATTTATCAATGACATTATACTTGTAAATGTCAAATTGTTTTAATGCACTCAGTTTCTAAAGTTTTATAGTTTCTAGTTTCCATTGGCAGACTTCATATGATCAGTCTCGTGCTCACTTTTTGAAAGAACTTGATGGAATTTGGTTTGATCATATACCAGATGCTCTAAGAACTGAATGGGAGAGCTGTATAAGAGGTGATTATTACTTGGTTCGCTTTTAGATTGAGTAGATATTTATCGCGTAACTTGATTATTGCGGAAGTTGGTATATGCTTAATATGGCTAAACAAACTGCATAAATATTTTTGTAACATAAGGAAGGCAGAATTCTTGTTGAATCATTGGCATTTTTATTTTCCAATGGCATCTCTTAATCCAGTCAACTAAGCCTGTCTGTTTGGATTAGGCTTGGTTGTTCTTGTTGTTGTGCTAAGAAATAAGACACTTCAAAAAATGATAAATACTTCCCTCTAATTCACATTCCTCATATTGCATGCAGCTCTTGAACAATCTTCCCAATATAAAGATCCATTATTTATGTTCGAGCTTGTTCTTGACCAACAATCTACCAATGGTATTGTCATCATTGCATGAACTATTCGTTTAATGAATTGGTATTTACCTGTTAATGTTAAACCGTATCATGTGCTGATTACGATTTCATTAAGAGTAAATTGGTGTCAATGACAGGAGAAACCTCTTCATATTTTGCTTGGCAAAGAATGGATGATGCAATGAAGGTGTTGTTATTTATTCCATCGAATTGAATTTCATATTATTAGTTTTACTATTTGATGATCCCTTGTTACTTTCTATAACACACTGAAATGGGTGTTTGTTTTCTATGGGGTTAAGAAATTTAAATTGACTTGCACTTTTCACTTTAGTATTAACCATATCTACTAGGTACATCCATGATCTTGTGCTCAGCATATGCTTTTTTTGAATATCGTAGACATTTTCCTAGTTGAATAGTTAAGACATGCGAGTTCAAGTGGTAGGGATCACATGTAATTGCACATAGGATTCAAGCAATAAACCTATGATCTGATGAAATGGACAAATGCTTGACGTGTAATTTGTTATCAGAAATTACCACGAGTTCACAATGATTTGTGCATGTATTTTCCTGATTTAAAAGCTGCTGCTAATTTCATCATGCATTTTACTGTCTCTTCTCTGAAGTTACTGAAGCAATTTCTGACACTAGTTATTTATTCAGGCATTTATTCTACATTTCCAGCTGAAGACGTTCATTTTCAAAAGTGTATTGGTTGAAAAGCCATTTTTGAACACTATTCCCAGTCCTACCAATGATTCTGTAGCAAATAGAAATTTAAATGTTTCATCTGCTAGCTTTGGGTCCAATGTTTCGTTGGGTGAGTATCATCATTTGTTCAAACTGGTTGTGCCTCTGTCATCAATTATTGTTTTGTTTAATTTCTATTGCTCTTTAACTTCTGCAGAATGTGGAATGCCATGCCGAATTGCATTTTCAAATTCTGAAATTAGGGATGTATATGTAATACCAGCGGCATATGGAATGATTGGAAAGTTGATTCTTGCAGAGAAACACCCATTCCGCAGTCGACATGGAGTCGTGATTGCGATTGCTCCATTGGCAGGGTTATGTGTAAGTCAATATTGCGTTCAATTTTTGCTGGTCAGAGACTGGCTTCTGAAATTTTAATGATGTTGGTCTGATTATATTTTTGTTAAAAAAAGCGAAGCTTCGTATTGACGTCTTATACTTGGTTTCCAAAACCGTTTGATCTTATTATCATGTGTTTCCGGATAGACTCGTGGATAATGCTTTGTACTCTTTTGCCGTGCAATGCATTCGAGTTAATTTATATCACAAGCGCATGCTATCACGGTCTTGCATTAGAGTTTCTGTTAATAAAAAACCTTTACTTTTCTGATTTTGTTAGGCTCATTTAACCATCAATTGTACTAAACAGAAGGTGGAAAAACTATTAATACTTCATGACTTTGATTTTGCTGCCTCTCAGTATTTTCTCTTTTAAAATTCATACATCAAGCCACGAAATAACAATTGTACCATATTCATAGCCATTAATCTATAGTTATTAAATTTGTCATGTTATTAATTCTTCAGCGTGTTTCATTTGCATTTTTCTTTTCCTGTTTGATACAGCCTAAGATTGATGATGACCACCCCTCGTGGTTGCTTCTTCGTATAAGAAATTTTGATCCACAGTTTTATACAATTAAAGCCAGAAACAACCACCTAAGCATGTCAGATCATTTGGCCGATGGGAGATGGACCCTCGGTTTCCCAAATGCAAAAGCATGCGAGGAAGCTCAATCGGCAATTCTAAATGAAGTTACCAAGCAAAAATCAGCTGTGGAATACATGCTTGCTCCGTTGCTTCAGAATGATCTCGGATTAGCTGTAGAAAAAGGTAGTTAAAGTTGTGTTAATGAGTTACTGTGGGGGTTTACAATTTCCCCCCTTAGAATTATTGTCTCTCACTTTTATTGTTTAATCTTCATATTGTTCCCTTTCTTAATTTTCTTCATATTTTGGTTTTGTAAATAGGATAAGATTTATGCTGCATGTAATAACTGATAACTGTACAGTATTTCTTCGGCATATATATATGTACCAATTGCGTATGTCTCTAGCACATGTTTATCTGATTTCATGTAGAAATGTGAATATTGTAATACTTGAATACAAAGTTTCAGTGATTCCTGAACATTTTGATTGTTATCTTCCTGTAACTGTAAGTTATGACGGTTATCGTTTTCGCTGTTTAGTATTTCATTTGAATTTTAGCATATGTTTTGATTGTACTCTGATCTCCAACATTTAGGGGATTTACTAGGATTCAGTAACTACACACTAGTCTACCTTGTCAAAAATAAGATGAAATTATACATTAGTCTGCATTGGCACCCATTTTATACATTTATCATTTTATCAATTTTATTTTATTTTTCTTCTTCGGGTTAACCAAAGTATTTCTGCATGCAATTGCAGAGACTAATTCCTTTATTATTATCATTATGCACCACATATCTTCCTCTTCATTGAATTCATTTGCATTATCCCTTACTGGAGAACCTATGCGACAATTCATAGAGATACTACTAGGAAGATTATATATATACGACATCATTTATAAATAGTTTAACGAATTTGTTTACATCCTCCCTTACATAAGACTCATCACAAATTAAAAGGATACCTCTACATGATGGTTTTATATACTGCAAACAAAATTGAAAACGGTCTCTACATTTAGAGCAACACCAAAAATACATTCCAAAACGAACTAAATTTAACAAAAAAATACATTCAAAATATGAATTAAATTGGCACATTTCCACCAATCAGTTTATCATTTGAAGAACAAATAACAACTTCCAACAAGAAAAAAGGCTCTTCTCCTTTAGGACACAAGACATATCACATTTTGGGGAACGTGGTGTGGGGTCAAGGTTGATTTGAAGGGGTATGTCATGAATGGGAGCATCCTATGCAAGAAGTGCAATTTAGCCAACAGCTTCTCTTAAAGAAATGTCTAAATCGTATCAAGATCGTCCAACTCGATAACCCAACAATAGGATCATATCGTCTCAAACGCTCATTCGAATACCCATACCAACTCACACAAGTCCTCTTCATTCTTGATAAAGAGAACTAATGTCATGGCCTCCTTGCCACCTCTAGTGACATCCTCTCCATCTTCACTCATATCAATGAAGTTTTGACATATGTCAATATCCTATGTAGCGACTGCACTATACAGTTTGTTGTAGAGCCATTTGATCAAAGTTGAATTTAAGTTTAAAATTATTTTTCTTTGATCTAATGACTCTAATGTGCAATCGCTGCAGAGGATCCAAATCCAATATATTTTACCTATTCTAATTCTCAATCCCTAATATGAATTAAGGGTATACATCATAATTTGAAAAATTTAGGGCCCTCCACCCTAAAATCCACTAACATAAAATCCACCTTATTTTCTTATAATACATAGTGAAACATGTAAGAAATAAATGCTACCTTTTTAAGATTCCTATTTAGAATTTCCTTTCCTTTATCACATACAGGTTAAGTCGAACACATTGGTCACTACAAGATTAACCCACCACAACCCCATTTTGTGCACACAATATCTGCATATACAATACAAAGCATTCCATATAAGTGCCTAGATTCGATTCTTCTTCTGTGGTTAAGCACAGATAACACGAGGTAGAGTAATCATTTGTATTCCTCATGATATACCGGCTTTCTTCTTAATAAATAAATCATAAGTGCATATCAGATACTATAAGGCATAAAATAATAAGAAACTTTTGGAGAAAAAAGTGTGTGGTACGTAATTCCATCACCTTTACATTAACAAGGCTGTCATGTCAAAATTAGAGCAACTTTTTCCTCCCCATTTTAGTCTTTAAAGCTGCCCATCCTGCCCAATGTTATTAATTAATCTCGTATTGCCTCTCTTCCCTAGTAATATCTCTGGAACCTGAAAGTATACTCCTTCTCAAGATTTTAAGTTTGATTCTCGTTGATGCCATCTGAGCGGTCTAATTTAGCTTATTCAAAAAAAATATCTCAAATAGTTTTGTTATTTTGACATATAGATTTGACATCAAAATTCTTCAACAATTTAAATGGTCAATACATTTCAAGTTATTGTTAATTTAATTAGGTTAATGAATATAAAAAGGTGCCCTAACATATTACCTAAACACAGTTAGCCACGATTTTAAACGTTATGATTCTCAAATGTTCAAATATACTTATGTATATCAATTACATAATCATCTATCTTGTGTTTAAATATACACGAGTTTGAAGTGATCAAATATATATCATATTTGTTAAGCACAACTTGTATTCAAATATACATTTGATAATCGTGGTTAATGACGTTCAAAATTATGGTTACTTGTGTTGGATCGACTGTTAATGAGTTGCAACACTTTATTATATTTGTTAACCATCATTAAAGGTAATTAACTACAAATTTTAATTTCACAAATCATCTAAATTGTTGTCAAAATTGGATATCCATTGAATGTCACAATATAAATTTATCTTTGCCTTCGACAACACTGTAAAAAACTCATTTTTTTGTTGCATAACCACTACTAATTATTTTTATTGTGCATGTATTATAACTCATCCATATTTTATTCAAATTGTTGAATTTTTAAGCAACTCTATTTTATTCAAATTGTTAAATTTTTAAACAACTCACAAACAACAAGAACTAAATCTTATCTCATTAAATGATGTCGGCTAATATCTTAAACAACTCACTTAAGCAAATCACTTCTTCAAGTCACAATCAAATAGGTCCTAATATACTACAAGAAGTTAATTTTTTTGTGGATGATACAATATACTAATACTATATAAGATATCTACAAAATAATTTATAGAACCAACTTGCCAAGCAGATTGCTTCATTGAATAAAAAGAGCTAAAGAAGCGTTCCGTAAGACTATGAAACATACCATATAAAACCTCGTTGGAGATGCTTACATATTTGCTTTCTGCCACATGGCCACGTAGAGGTCGAAGATGCTTATTTGAACTTCAAAAAGCATAAAATGAGCGTCCCTTTTGAGTAGATAATGCCATATTTTACTTTTAATATTGCTTTATGATAGACTACTTTACTTTAAGCAAAAGTTGGGGTTATATTAATATTTGAGCTCTAATCAAATGTGTATGAATGGTAATCAAGAAGGGTGTTTTGATTGTGAAAGAAGAGAAAAGATAGTCATGTAACTTTCACTTTGTCTTAAATCTCATGGTGTCCAAATACATTTAGGGTTAAATTATACTAGAAATTCTTTAAGTTATTTAATTGTAATAAGATAGTTTTTAAGTTTTTTTATACCACTTAGGTCCTTTAAATTAATTAATTGTAATAAGTTGATCTTTTAAGTTTTTTCCTGTACCAATTAGGTCTTTTTAAGTTATTTAACGCAACAATTTGGAGGATTTCCGATTTTAAAAAAGTAAGTTATTTAGTGTTTAAAAGTTGCAGGTAAATAATTTAAAAGACCTAAATGATACGAAAAATACTTAAAAGACTAACATGTTACAATTGAATAACTTAAAGAACGTAGGTGGTACAATTTTTTTTAAAGGACCAACTTTTTATAATTAAACAACTTAAAGAATCTTTGCTGTAATTTAACTTGCATTTAAAGATCAACCCTTGGGATAACTTTTTTTCATATGCATAACAATAGATAACCTTTTATTTCAAAAATAAAAAGTTAAACCGTTAGTATTAGTGGGGTAGAAAGAGAAGTATTGGGCTGTCTTAAGTTTTATATATTCTCTTATCTTTTGTTCAAACACTTCTTTTGTAGCTAGCATAAGAGAGTGCTATTTGTTCAAATAATTTGGGCACCCTTTGCAAGTCTTTTTAGGCCAACAAAGATAGAAGATACTTTTTTGACTTGAAAATGCTCTATTGCTAGTTATAGTCAGTTAGCCATAGTAAATGCTTGTCCAAAAGCACAATATACTTTATAAACAGTTTGTAGATTTGGATTACCTGTTAATAGATTCATTTTGGGTTTTAATCCTAAGCATCTACACATTTATCTTGTACATCTGCTTTATTCACGTGAATTGCAAACAATTCATGCCCAAAAGAACGTAACAAAGTACCATAATGTAATTTCTCAATTTATGAACTTAATAAAGCACTTTAAGAAGAGAGAAAAATTGTATTATTACTCAGTTTTAAAGATGCAATTTATAAATTATTATTGTAGTTTTATATGTATATTTTAGTGAAAGAGAGATAAAAAAGTCATTAGTAACATTGCGGTTGGCCAATGTGACCAATTCTATGTCATCCAAGTGCTATCTGATGTTTACCGTTCATTCCTTTCTAGATCACTCGCAGTCTTACAAACCCTATCGATGGTATGGATGGACTAATTAGTTAACCTCTAAACCAAATTATTGGAGTCAAGTGGTTAAAAGCACCTTCTAGGATGAAATTTTTGGTGAAATCCGAGTTTGATTTATTGGTGAAATAATTATTAGTTAGACACTTACCTTATTAACGAACTCCGGATACCGCTCCTGCTTAAGAGAACGGGAGGTTAAAAAAAAAGGTAGGAGTTGGCCTATATTAAGTGCATATTTAGATTCATAGTAAATTTGGTGGAATCACATTAATACCACCAAATTTTAGTTTAACAAAAGTTCACATTTAAAGTTTCAACAAAATTTGGGCAAAAACCGTCTCTATCATAAAAAAAAAAGTTTCAACAAAATTAAGGTACTCCCATGATTTTGTCAAACTTACCATCTTAACAACCACAAACTAAACTAAAAACTAACACAAATATTTACGTTGTTCGTTCAAAGATGTCCGCATAAATCTTTAAAAAAAAATGTCTTTCGTTGTGCAATGACCAAAAATTGATTTTTGAATTATTTGATTGTGTAAGACTGATTATGATTAAAAATGAGGTAACATAAAATAAATTTTGTTTGGAAACAATAATAGAAAAGTGAGTTGCACAATAAATTAGAGGATCAAAATCAATTAAAAAGGCAAAACCTTCAAATTCTAACTTCAAAATTAATTTTGAAATCAATTTCAACTTGTCCAAAAGTACAAAAAAACATAGACATTCTTATTTCTCACAAAATTATTAGTGAATTCCAATGATAGAATGCACAATTTTATTTCAAATTACAACCGGTTCAAAACTAGTGCCTTTATATTTTGTTTGGCTAGTTAAGTTCCTTTATCGGATGTTTGTTTTTGATTTTGGTCGAGTACCCTTTATATTTTTCCGTATTAGAAAGTTAAATACTTTTTGTACTTTGCTCATTCTATCATCAATATATTAATTTTTTGAATATTAAAAAATAAAATGAAATTTTGAGCTTCAAAATATCACCCTGGTTACATGAATTGAAGACATATCTTAACGTAGGCATTTCCATATGTTGCTTAAGTGGGTTTATACTGTTTCTAGCATTGAGTGCTCATCAACTAGTCATCCATTATATCATCAACTATCTATGATTATTAGATCATTATTTGTCCTTTTTTTTTTTTTTCCTTTCTTTCTAGTGATGTTACTCAACATGTTTCATTAAACTGATGCTTTCTTTCAAGATGACATGCATGGACTGTAATTATATATTACTGACTGATTCACACATTCATGATACGTCATGGGTCATTGCACAAAACAAGTAAAAGTGAAGTAGATGATTGAGGAGTGAAAGGGAGGTATCTGTGTTCGAAAATATTCTCTGATTTCTTTTTTGTGAACACCTAGATAGATGGAAGAAGAGCACTTAGTAGTGGGTGCTATATGTGCATGCTCTCCTTTCTATGCAAAAGCCAATATTGAAGAAATGGAATTTTATGCCCCCAACATAAATTTGACACAAGAATCCATGAAATCTAGGTCCAAATTGTTGATAACATCACAATTGAGGAGATATAGCCTCAAAATGAGTTTATATGTTTAGGGATGTATAACCACTTGATCTGATGGTAAAGATTTGATACCTAAGATGTTTAACCTCAATGTTGGTCTGTTCGTAAAGACTTGAGACTTATATTTGAATTCTTCGTTCATCAATAATTTTTGTGTTAGACTAATCTATATAAAGCTTTGCTTTATCTACAATAGAGTTCACCATTAATAAACGACGAGACTGGTTATGAGATTAGTTGGTTTTGAGTCGTACATCATATTTGAAAAAAAGAAGTGAGAGATAAATCACAATTAAGCCATTGATTTTGTTGAGTTGAGTTAAACACATTTGTGAATTTTGTTTTGTTTGTTTTGATAAATAAGATAATTTTGTTAATATTGTGGAAATGCCACTTGTTTTCTCTCATTCTATATATAAGAGCAAAAGAGAAGTAACTTTAAGAAATTAATGGAGAGAGAAAGAACTAAGGAATAATACCGGTTGGGAAGAGAATGTTGGTCTTTGAATTGATCCCATGCAACATCATGAGTTTTCAAAGGCGTCTGTAGTTAATTTATTTATTTATTGTTTTTTACTGCATTTTTAATCTGTAAAAAATATAAAGAAAAGTGTGACTCCACACTTTATTCCCTTGTTGTTACTTGTTATCTTTGGGTTTGGAAGAAAATCGTACACATTTTGTCATTCTTATATAAGTCTATAGTAAAGAGAGGCCCCATTCTCTTTTCAGGCCCTCGATTTTGGCACTCTTATGAGAGAAAGATATTCTCTCTCCCCAATACATAGAAATAAATACATATAATTGTTCAAAAGAATAGATAAAATATCAATTTAATAAAAAGTTGAAGCAAATGGGTTGAGGATGGAGCTAGCAAATAGTAAAAAAAATAATATGGTAAACTATAAAAAATGTGAAAAATAATATGTTTTTTTTTACACAAAATTGACGTTGAAGCTTCATAAAAAATCGTGGCACGACTTGGTGAGATCGTGACACGATTTGGTTCAAGTTTTGGAGGTTTTGTCTCTACAAAATCGTGGTAGAACGGAAGAAATTGTGACACTATTTAGTGGATAACGATAAGTTTGGGTTTTGTCTTGACAAAAATCATGGCACAAAGGGAAGAAATCGTGACACGATTTAGTGGATAACGTTAAGTCTGTACTGTTCACGAACTGCGAGTTGTGGCACGATGTGTTGAAATCGGGCCATGATTTTCTCAGGTCCTGTGCACTATATAAGATTTCATTCTTCATGTTTTGAGAGAGCTTGAAGAGAGAGAAACTTGGGAAATCAAATGACGAAACTTTTGAGTTGAGTGTCTTTGGTGATAGTTCATTTCTTGGGTTGGGAAACATTTGTAAACACTTTGGGTAATGAGATTTCATTATTGGAAGGATCGAGAAGCTTCATTTAGTGTTTTCTCTTAGGATTCATTTATGAGTATGGGTGACTTGAAAATGGGTAGAAATTAAAGTTTGTTCTTTGTGAGCTTTTAAGCTAATTTCTTGTAACTCATTTGTCTCACTCTTTATCATAGTGGATCAGAGAGCTGCTCTCTCCCCATAGTAGGCCATTTTAAACCGAACTATGGGTAAACAATATTGGTGTATTGTTTCCCCTTCCTTTTTATCTTTGTTGTGCTTCCGGTGTTACTTCACACTTAGATCTAGGTCTAGGTCTGTTTGTTGTTGTTGTTGTTGCTGCTTGAGATTACTTTACTCATTGATTACTACTTCATTTGCTCCACGTATCTAATTTTTATTAATGTGAATATTTGTTTGAATTCACAACATAATAAATGTAAATTCTAAAAATCGATTTGATCAATCTTGGTTGATACACGGTTGAACTGAATTCTACCTTAATTCAATAAATGTAAATATCTAAAAATCATTTTAATCAATCCTGATTGATACACGGTTGAACTCAGTTCAAGCTTAATTCAATCAGATTTTTAAAAGACGGTATTAAATCAATTCTTTATTCAAATGAAGGACATTAAGCACAACTGAAATTAGCTATGTTTTATCTTTAACGTATTGTGAGGAGAATATAAAATATTATCTTCAATTCTATCATTCGGATGTACTTAATTACACTTTTAGTCTGTCAATATTGCAATTGTCCATCCCCTTTTACAGGTTTCCATTTTTTGTTATTTAATAAATTCTTTTCCAATTTCCTCCAAATTTTACTTCGAGGTGACATTATTTATTTGCATGGCACCCAATCCTCATAGTCAACGCGCCTTTTCCTTAAAATTAAAAAGAAAAATGCGAAAAATCAATATGTACAATTGAGAGTGATCAAACCTCTCCAAAAATTATTGAGCGATTGAAATCTCTAATTAAGATTCCAATCATTTTAGTTTTTTTAGTTTTTAATTCTAAACAAAAGCTACATTAACTATAAGGGTCGAATGTTAGTCAATGATGTCACCTCAATATAAATTTAGGATGATCACCATTGAATTAAAAATGAAGAAAACACAAAGGTTCAATATATAATTGCTAAATAAATAGTAAAAAGTGAAAATCACAAATCACAAAAATGGATTAAAACTTCAATTATAAAATCGTCAAGATTTAATCATAGTATTTTGTAAAACTACAGTTAAATCTTGACGACTTCTTGATGTGATCCATCTATTAACCACTTAACATTTAAGACAAGATTACTTGGGACCTAGCTTTTCTTCCTCTTGAAAAAAAGAAGAAACTACTAACAAATACATTATGCATATATAGAAGAGAAAGTGCCCTACCCCCACTTCCAAATACCAAAACTTTTATATGAAATTTGTTGAATGGAAAAGAGAGAAATAATAAGGCAAAGCTAACCTGCCTTTGATACTGGTGAAATAGTCCTGCTTGTCAGCACATGCAATCCACTTTCTACAACAAAATCCACTTTGGACCCCATAATTTTACCTCTCCCACAAGAAAAGCACAACACATACATCCCATAAATTTCACACACCTTACTCTTTCCTCGTCCCCTCTTTCTCTCCTTCTCCTTTTAGACCAAACCACCACCTTTTTCATCCTTCATATTCTAACACACAAGTTACACAAAATAAACAAAGTTTCATTCAAAAACAATTAGTGATCTAAATCCTCAATCCTTCACTCTTTTATATATTATCATCATAACAAAACCTAGCTTCCAAGTTCCACCATATAACTATCTTATATCTTATATATTATACCAACAAAATATTAATTTGTTTCTTCATCACCCTAAGTTTCCTCCCACTTCTCCTACCTCTTAGTCTTCTCCATATATCATCCTTCTCTCAATCCAAATGAACAACACTTTAACCCTTGAAAGTTCAAACTCCCTCACTCTTAATTTCTAGCTTCTTCTTCTTCTCCTCTTTCTCTCTCTCTCTCTACTTACCTTTAAAAAGTACATAATAACCTAAAGATGAGAACGGGAAACTGTTCTTTGCAACAAGGCCTAACCACAGAAGCTGCAAACATAATAAAGCAAGCAATAACCCTAGCAAAGCGTCGTGGCCATGCTCAAGTAACACCACTTCATGTTGCAAACACTATGCTTAGTGTTACCAATGGATTATTAAGAACAGCTTGTCTTCAATCTCACTCTCACCCTCTTCAATGCAAGGCTTTAGAGCTTTGCTTTAATGTCGCACTCAATCGTTTGCCAGCAACAACCTGTAATAGCCCTATGTTGGGTTCTCATCATTCTCAATCTCAGTCTCAGTATCCTTCTATCTCAAATGCTTTAGTTGCCGCTTTTAAGCGCGCTCAAGCTCATCAACGTCGTGGATCGATTGAGAATCAACAACAACCGCTTTTGACGGTGAAGATCGAGCTTGAACAACTCATTATTTCAATTTTAGATGATCCTAGTGTTAGTAGGGTTATGAGAGAAGCAGGGTTTAATAGTACTCAAGTGAAAACCAATGTTGAACAAGCTGTTTCTTTGGAAAATCCTTCTTCTATGAGTGGAAAGTCAAAGGAAAACAATGATCAAACTCTTTCTTCTCATTCTCAAGAAATAGTTTCAAACAAAACATTGGTATTGGATCCAATTAGGGTTGAGGATATCAATAGTGTTGTTGATAATTTAAAGATGAATCAAAGAAAGAGTATTGTTGTTGTTGGAGAATGTATAGCTACTCTTGAAGGTGTAGTTAAAGGAGTAATGGAAAAGTTTGATAAAGGAGATGTTGATGAGTCTCTTAAAGGTATTAAGATTATTTCTCTTTCTCTTTCTGATTTTGGCAATATTTCAAGGGTAGAAATTGAGGAAAAAGTTGAAGAGATTAAGGGACTTGCAAAAAAGAGTTTTAATGGAAAAGGGTATGTTTTGTATCTTGGAGATCTAAAATGGTTGTTTGATTATAAGAAGAAACAAGGGATGATTAGAGGTTATTATTGTCCTTTGGATCACATGATAATGGAGATTGGAAAATTGGTTGATGGTGTTGGAGAATGTGGAAAATTTTGGTTGATGTGTATTGCTACTTTTCAAGGTTACATGAGATGTAAAAATGGAAATCCATCACTTGAGACTATTTGGAATCTTTATCCTATCACTATACCTGCTGGAAGCTTGAGATTGAGTCTCATCACTGACAGGTAAAATTAACATGAAGTTTGGTAAAGTTTGATATCCTTCACTGTAACTTGTAACTGTGCTTTGGCTTTAATTCTATCTTTACTTTCCTTCTTTTCATGAATAATTATCTATCATGAAATGGACATTGGAAAAGGGATAAATAATGAAATTGTCTTTTCCTTTTACAAGGTTAAAAGCTAAAACTTCAAAAAAATATGCCATTTGAGCCAAGCCAAATAAGGAAAATATGTATTATAGTTTTTTCTTTCTTCCCTATTTGTTTCTTAAGTGGTTATTGTAAGGGGAAAAATGGCTTAATGTGTAAGCATTGAAGCTAGAGACATATCAGTCATTATAGTGTTGCTTTTTGATTTGATTATCTAGAAGCATTAACCAAAAAAAGACCTAACTAGGAAAGAGACTTTGCTTTTGAAATTTAGATAAAAAATAATTTTACTATTATATCATTATTATTTAGACATTTAAAAAAAAAATTGACATATATAATTGGTGAATTATGTGTCAATGTAATTTTTTTTACGCGTTGGAAAGTTATTAAACATAGTTTTATTAACTTTTTTCTTGAGTTAACACATTTCTAATAGTTTCTTAAATCTTTGATCTATTTTAACCATTATATGTGGTGATAGTAACATTTGAAATGGTGAAAGAGCCTAAAATAAATATATAGCAAATAAATTACATCATTTCCTCTTTTTGCTCTTCAGTGGTTTAGAAAATGCGTCAACAAATGAGAAAGCTGAGAATAGAACAAGCTGGTTATTGCATGAAGGAGTTGGAGATGATAAGATGATTCAAAAGCAACAACAAGCTTGTAACAGTGATTCATCAAGTTCAAGTCTTCCTGCATGGCTACAACAATACAAAAATGAAAATAAAGGAATTGCTTACAATGATCAGGTCTCATTATTATCACAATCATATTTACATAGCATACCAATTATTTTTTACCATGCCCCACAAACAAATCAAAATATATATTATATACTTGTATCAATTTAGTACAAAATCCAATAATATTATTATTGAAACTCAAGTTATTTAGCTACCAAAAAAATTGTAATATTGTTAAAATGAAACTTATCTCTTGTTTTATATTTTAACAGAATGTCCAAGTAGGAGAGCTTTGCAAAAAATGGAACTCTATGTGTGGCTCAATCCAAAAACAACCCTATCATTGTGATGATAAAATTCTCACATTATCTTCGGTATCACCTTCTTCATCTACATCAGGTTTCTCCTATGAGCATCAACAACATCCTAACAATGTGTCACAAAGCGACCACGAGCGCCATTTTTGGATGTCTCAAAGTGGAACCAAGTCAAATGAACCTTCAAACCCTAATTCAACATCTTCTAGTGGCCTTGTGGAAATGGAGCAGCTAAACAATTTCAAAGAATTAAATTTAGAGAACATGAGAACTCTATGCAATGCTTTGGAGAAAAAGGTTCCATGGCAAAAAGATATAATACCAGAAATCGCAAGCACGGTTTTGCAATGCCGATCCGGATTGGTAAAAAGAAAAGGGAAAAACAATGATCATGATGCTAAAGAAGAAACATGGTTGTTTTTCCAAGGTGTTGATTTGGAAGCTAAAGAGAAAATAGCAAAAGAATTGGCTAGGCTTGTTTTTGGGTCCTACAATAATTTCATTTCAATATCCCTTAGTAGTTTTTCTTCAACAAGAGCTGATTCAAGTGAGGAAAGTAGAAACAAAAGAACAAGAGATGAAGCAAGTTGTAGTTATATTGAAAGATTTGGTGATGCAATGTCAAGTAATCCTCATAGGGTTTTTCTAGTTGAAGATATAGAGCAAGTTGATTATTTTTCACAAATTGGTTTCAAAAGGGCTATTGAGAAAGGAAAAGTTTTGGATTCAAATGGTGAAGAGGTTGGTTTTTGTGATGCTATTATTATTCTAAGCTGTGAAAGTTTTAGTTCAAGATCAAGAGTTTGTTCTCCTAAACAAAGATCATCTCAAGAAGACAAAGATGATGATATTAATGTTGCTACTTTAGAAGAGACAAGTTCTTATGTTTCTTTGGATTTGAATATTTCTATTGATGAGGATTACAATGAGGATGATAGATTGGTGGATGAAATTGGGCTACTTGAATCCGTAGACAGAAAGATTCTCTTCAAAATTCAGGAATTATGAAGAAAATTTCTTGAACACAGCATTTTTTTTTTCCTTCTTCTTTTCTAGCTAGGTATCTCTTATTTCCAATGTTTTTCATCACGTCTTTGTATTTTCTTAGGTATTAATTTCGTTCCCCTTAATTTTATTATGTAACTACATGTATATTAGAAGGTATATCAACTATCTCTGTTACAGGAATTTCGAACTTTCTATAAATTCAGTTTTTTCAGTATTTTGTATCCTAAATATATTATCTTGTTTTTAATTAATTTTTATTATTAAACATTTATGCTATAAATATTAATGATAATAATAATAGTAATAATAATAATAATAATGATGATGATGATGATGATGATGATAAATGTACTATTTCGCAGTTTTATAAATATTTTGTTCAAAATAAAGTATTTTTCCTGTGACACATTAAATATTTATTATATTAAACAAATAACCTCGAAGGGTTTTCTTAGCTTTGTACTGTTGCATTTCTTTTTCTTGTCTTTATTCCCTTTTATGTGTAGAGTATTTCTGTCTTGATTTCTATATGTTAAATTAGCTATTAATAAAAAAAAAAAAAAACTCCAAAGCAAAAAACAGCTTCTTACGTAAAACATAGGGTAAAGCTGCATATAATAGCAATTGATGAGATCCTTTCTTAAACCTGCGTATGTATTTTATATCAGATGCCCGTCTTTCCGCTTTTTTTATTGCGCTAACGTTTGAAAATTATGAACGGTGTTTGCGACAATGATACAATATAACAAAAAAAATATAATCTAAATTCTTTTTTTAAAGACACTAACAACAATTTTATTATAAAAAAAATTGTTTAAGGGTATAATTGGAATGATGAAAAGTAAGTATAAATATACTCATCTAGTTTATTACACTTTTTAAATGATTAAGAAAAAAAAACAAAAAAAAAAATATTCATATCGTGTTTGTTACATTTGTTTTAATATTTAAATTTATTCTTATCTATTTGTTACATGTGCTATTTGTATTGAAAGGGTATTTTTGGAAAGAAAATTCCAACCCAAAAGTGCTGAAAGGGGTAGTTTTCTTTATATATAGTATAGATATAAAGAAAACTACCCCTTTCAGCACTTTTGGGTTGAAATTTTCTTTCCAAAAATACCCTTAATTTTCAATACAAATAGCACATGTAACAATAGATAAGAATAAATTTAAATATTAAAACAAATGTAACAAACACGATATGAATATACGTATATATATTTTTTTCCTTTATCATTTAAAAAATATAACAAACTAGATGAGTATATTTATACTTACTTTTTTATTATCTCAATTATACCCTTAAACAACTTTTTCTATAATAAAGATTGTTGTTTGTGTCATTAAAAAAAACAACAAACATTTATATTTTTACTTTTAATCAAAACCAAAATTTCATAAAAGAAAATACCGTTCATAATTTTCAAACGTTAGCGTAATAAAAAGAACGGAAAGACGGGCACGGAGTGCCCGTTTTTCGCTAGTATAATATAGATAGAAGAAAAAAAAAACAACCACAAACCGCCTACATGTTAAAAAAATTATTTTATCTCATTAATTTTTTAAAGTAATAAAAAAATAAGTTTGTCAAACATTATTGCATCATTTTGAAACACAAGCTTCTTAGTTGCTTCTATGTAGCAGCTTATCTAGTTAGTTAGTTGTAACTAATTGTCTTCGAGTTAGAATAGCGTATAGAACATGCACCATAAACTATCTTACACCTTCATGAACTCTTTATAAGTTGTAATGTACTCTAAAATCAAGTAATGAGAATCATTTTCATTCATTTCTTAGTTTGATAATATGGTATTGATGACATTTTGTCATTACGTAATTTTCTATGTATTTTGATCACAATTTAGAGTTCATAAGGTAACTTAAGCAGCAAGAAAAGCAGAAAATGTGAAGAAAACACAAAGATTGAAAACGTGTCACGATTTGATAAAAACGTGACACGATTTGACAAGACCAAAAACATGCTCTCTGCCAAGGAAAAACGTGTCACGATGACCAAAACGTGGCACGATTTGAAGAAACCCTAATTCAGTTGTTTGTTACACAAGGCAAAAACGTGTCACGATTCAACAAAAACGTGACACGATTTTAGGCAAATTTATGTGCCTATTTAAGCTGAAGGCTATTCTGAAAACAAGGGTTACTATTTGAGAAGAGCAAAGTGCGATTTTGAGACTACAAGACGGCTAGAAGGGCGATTTCTTCACTCTTTTACCAATTCATGTATGTATTGTTTCCTCTAATGATTATGTTATTTATAAACACCATTATGAGTAGCTAAATTCATTAGAGGTTAGGTCTGAGATGATTCTTTGTAACCCTAATTGATCCACGTTGCTGTGAAACTCTATTTTTTGTGAATGACAATCTAGTTTTTATTCAATTCAATTGTTCTTAATGCTTTATATATCCTGATCACATATGTATATGATTTAGTGAGAACGAATGACTACTGACCCTAGCTTTCGACTTAGACTTAATTGAATTGTTCTAATAATCATAGTTAGTCTAGGAATGGATAATTCTTTATTAGTGATATTAGGTTAACGTGCTTAAACCTTCGACGATTATTAGACCACCTAAGGATTTAGGGGCTGTAATCTTAGAGGAGGGTCCTAACTCAAGGGATTGATTATGACTATTTTGTTAACTATCGTGGAACTAGAAAATCATTCTTAAGAATAGGTGCAGTATAGCAATTAGGGAAACATCGATGATTCGAAAGACCTAAACTCACCTCTCTCTTATTTTTAACAACCAATTTACTTTTCTGTTATTAAGCTTTATGCTATTGAACCAATCTACTGCCTAGTGGCAAAACAAAACAACTTTTATTACATCCTAATTTAATAACGTACTTGACTTATTGAGATTAAAACCAGTCCTTGTGGGAACGATATTTTTACTACTTCGATAGCTTTTGGTACACTTGCCAAATATCTATCCGGTATCACCTTTCTCTCTCTCAAGTGAGAGAAGTTTCTTGCAATCCAAATAGGGATTCATTCCTTTTCTGTTGCGATTTCAAAGTTCATCACTTATCTAGAAGATTTTCTCGTACTTTCTCGTGATTTATTGTTGATTCAATCGTTCTTCATCACGATCTTGTTGATTCTTGTTTGATTTTGTCGAATTCTCTGTTTTTTGTCTCACTTTTCTGTGTTCCTTGCTTCGCAAACTTCTTGATTCCTCTTCAATTTCTGCATTTTCCATGTAATCATTGTGTTCTTGCATCTTCATCATGATTCCTCAACAAGCTCTGGTTCAACAAACCAATTCTGACACTCATTCCGTTTTCTATATTCATCCAAATGAAGGAATACGTTCTCTCACCATTTCTTTGAAGCTTAATGGCTCCAATTATCTAGCTTGAAGTCTCTCGATGCAACGCGCATTAGGAGCAAAGAATAAATTAGCATTCATTGATGGTACGATTCATGTGCATTATCGTCTTGATCTTAATCACAGTGCATAAGAATGTTGCAATCACCTTATTCATGATAAAAGTTGATAGTATATGTATTTCCTGTTTGAGATATGCAATCAACAATCTTAGACAAGGTAGCAAATTTGTTATGGAATATTTCACTAAGATGTGGTTACTTTAGGATGAATTGAATTCTCTTAGACATATTGCCAATTGCACTTGTTGCCATCCATGTCGATGTGATTCAGTTCGTGTTGCCAAAATTTATAGAGATGAAGATCAAATCATTCCGTTTTTGACTGGCTTAAATGAGCAGTTTTTTGTTGTCAAGACTCAAGTTTTTCTCATGCATCCTCTCACATCCATCAACAAGGTATACTCCTTGGTTGTTCAGGAAGAAAGGAACAATGCAGAGTTTCTTGCTTCTATTTCTCTTAATGAATCTTGCATATCTATCGATGCTTTTGATGCAAGATAGTTTCAGCATCGTGGCAAATAGACAACTAATGGTACCTCTTCTTCCCTAGGTCATTCACCTAATGATGCTTCTCATATAGGTATGTATAATCAGTGGTGGAGCCAGGAATTTTACATAGCCTGGGCAAAAATTATAGATGCAAGAATTCTTGTGTGTGCACGTGTGAAAATATTGAGTTTGCCCAAAAAAATATTTTTTTAAGTGGGTTAATGAGCTATTGGGTTGGACAAAATATAAAGAAAGTATCGACTGAGCCCGGGCGAGTGCCCGGGATCGCCGGGTGGTGGCTCCGCCACTGTGTATAGTGTCATTTCTTGTTCTAGTCATACTACTTAAGACTATTGGCTCTTAGATTCAGGTGCCAATGACCATATTTGTTCTTCTTTAACTAGTTTTACTTCATTTTGCAAGATTAAACCTATCCATGTTAATCTTTCAAATGGTTCTTCTGTTTTAATTCAACATATGCTGGTGAAATTTCCTTTTCATCTAGCTTATTCCTTACCAATGTGTTATATTCTCCAAATTTCAAACTTAACCGTTTTTCAGTTTCTAAATTGTGCAAATCATTGTCTTATTTTTTTAGTTTTCAATTGATAGCTGTATTATTTAGGATTTGAAATCCAAGAGGATGATTGGTTTGGGTGAACACTTGAATTCCTTATACCGGGTGGTGGTGAATGTTTATCTTGATAATTCAACTCCTTTTAATTGTTTCAATAAACTTGTAAAAAATTCTTGTAACTCTACATTTGTTTCTTCTTGCAATGTAATTCCAACTTCTGCTTTATGATATTTCAAATTAGGTCATATCTATAATAAGAGATTATCTCAAATGCATTATATGTGCCCTTTTATTTCTTGTGATAACAAAGCTACTTGTTATATGATAGACTTTTAGCAAGTGTACTAAAAATGAATCGAAGTAATAAAATTTATAAGTTCGTATCCACAGGGACTGTTTCAATTTCTACCCGGCAAAAGCGTTAAAATAAAGGATGTATTAAATTTATGGATTGCCCTAGGCAGTTGGATTCGATTGCATAAAACTTAAACAAAGTAAATAAAATGGTTTGATAATTGGATTAAAACAGATGATCAAGCTATTCGAATCCTCTATTGCTGATTGTGAGTAATTTGGCTCTCTTCACTCTCAAAGAAATTAACCTAGCTTTACGACGGATTAATTAAATGGTTTTGATCAATCTCTTGACTCAAAACCCTTTTGTTTAACAAGGTGACATATATAATGATGACAGTACATCAACATTAGTTTTTTTAGTCATATTTGTGTCATTTTTGTAATGTTTTGAGAGTCAAATGCTTGTTTACATGGTTAAATAAAATCAAGATTCATAAAACAGAAGTTTTGCACAAATTGGAGAAGAATGCAAGAAATTGGAGAAGAAATCGTGTCACGATGGACTTGAATCGTGGCACGTTTGAAGCATGGAATTTACCTGAAGATGCTGGAAAAATAGTGGCACGATGGATGTGTAACGTGCCACGATGGTCTCGAAACAAGGCACGATGGTGGGCTTTCTGAAACCCTAAAATTCTTTCTATAAAAGCTAGAAGCGATCAGAAGCTTGGTGTGCGATTTTGGAGACCTAAGCAGAGCATAGACAGCACCAGGAAACCACAGAACACGCAGTGCATCTCACCCAACTCATAGTTGGTTCTGATTTATGTATGTTCACTATTTTCTATGTATTTGATTGTTTAATTAGGAGTAGCTAAACTCTTAGATTGATTAAACCATGAGATGAATCTTTGTGATCTGTGATGGTGTAATTTGTTAAGAACTCTCTTTAACATCAATGAAAATCTAGTATTTATTGAGAATTATTTGTGTTTAATGCTTTTCTTATGATTATTTGTATGACTACTAACCCTAACTTCTTTCAACCATATAAATTGATCTTAGGAATTGAATGACTACTAACCCTAGCATTTAATCCTGAAATAGTAATTATGTTTAATTCAACATATGAACCTAGAGATAGGAAATTGAGAGTTATGACTTATGGATTAATGTTCTCACCATGCTTCCGCAATTATTTAATCAGTTTAAGAGATTAAAAGGTTATAACTCATTTAGTTTCTAATTTGAGCTTTTTCATTTTGACATTTGGAGACCCCTTAAGATTCCTTCTATGCATAATCACAAGTATTTTCTAACCATTGTAGATGATTTTAGCAAATTTGTGTGGATCATTTTACTCAAAAATAAATCTGAAGTTTATAATCATGTCAACCAATTTATCCAAATGATTAACTCAATACATCATTACTCCTGAAGTTATTAGATTTGACAATGGCCATGCATTTCTACTTACTGAGTTTTATGCTTCTAAAGGTATTATTCATCATAGATAATGTGTTGAAACTCCTCAACAAAAAGGTTGGGTTTAGAGGAAACATCAACATATCTTAAAATTTTAATAGAGCTCTTCTTTTTCAGTCTAAACTTCCTAAACCTTTTTTTTTGTCATATGTTGTTATTCATGTTGTGTTTCTTATTAATAGGCTTCCTACTCATTTTCTTAATAATCAAACACCTTACCAACTATTATATGATTCGAGTCCTAATATTAATATTTTCAAAGTGTTTCGATCATTATGCAACACATCCACTATTCAATCTCATAGAACCCAACTTGATCCCAGAGCAAGGAAATGTGATTTTGTACGCTACAAGTCAGGTTTCAAAGGCTTTGTCCTAATTGATATCCATTCTAGAGAAATATTTATTCCTAGACATGTCACTTTTCATGATCATATTTTACCTTATTTGCACTTTTTTCCTTCAAATACTAAAGATTGGGAGTATTTTTATCCTACATCATCAGTTCATGTCTCCATATCTTCCTAGTTAACTTCTTTTATAGATCCTCCTTCACATACTAATCTTATTCTAGCTATGAGAAAATCATCTAGAACTAATCAAGCACCACCACATCTTAAGGATTGTGTATGCCATCTATCTCACCAACCATCCAATAACACATCAACATCTATTAGTTATCCAATTTAATTTTTTCTTTCTTCTAATAAATTTTCCCATTGTCCCTTATAACTTACTAAGCCAAAATCATATGATAAGGCTGGTAAATTTGATTGTTGAAATAAAACCATGACGTCTGAACATGCTTCTTTTGAACAAACGAGGATTTGGAAACTTGTTAACTTACCACCAAACATCAAACCAATAGTTGTAGATGGGTATTTGATGATGGAACATCATATGATATTTTAAGCTATGGTTTTAGTTATTTTCTTTGCATTTAAAGGCAAATTAAAAGTCATTTAGAGGAGTTGTCAATGGTTTGAGGAAAATTTTGAATTGTTTACATTTGAGTCATTGTAATTCAGCTTTATCCTAAATTATGCAACTTCATAGGTGTTTTGAGTCTTTTTAGTGAGAAATCATGTAAATTGGAAAAATAAGACATCACGTGAAGGATTGAGGATATAAAGACGGAAGATCAATGGTTCTTATAAGATCTTTGAAGACGATACAAAGTGAAGAAAATTCATTTCAAGTTCCAAGACATTGTAAGACGGAAGAGCGCTCGAAAAATGGAAAAAAAATACAAAATTCGCACTGGAGGCACTGCCTCATGCGACCCTGCACATGGGACAACATTCCTTATTACCTGATGGCCACCTATACCCCATTTCATGTGCCCTGCGCATGGTACATGTGCAAGGACTGCTGGTTGCTTGTTTACCAATATGTTTTAGTTGGAAAACCCTATTTTTATTCTCTTAACCCTGATGTAATGATGTACTATAAATAGACACTCTTACCCACTCTTTTATTCATTCAGAAAGCAAATGATACAAGGCAAGGGTCAAGCATCGGAGCTTCAAGGTAGAGGGTCTTGGTACTCCTTTTGTTCTCTCTCTCTCTCTCTCTATATATATATATATATATATATATATGATATATTTTTCTATTGTTTGGTATTGATGTTTGTTGCCATGTGCAACTAAACCTCTTTGATTAAGATTCCACGATGAACTCGTTCTTATTTGTTTGACTCAATTAATAATTTTTTTATTCAGTTTATGATTCTAGAGTCTAATTTAATTTGTATACATCTGTTACTATGACATATCGTAGATGGAGCATACTAGGACTAAAAACCCTAAATTCCGTCCAAACGAGACAATAGTAAACTATTTAGTTTTCAAATTAAATTCTTTTAATCGAATCTAAATATGAATTTAGGGCTATGACTCATCTTAAGGGAACACTATAATTGTAACGGGTTAAATTATATTTATATTAAAATAAAAGTTTCACTAATTCATCACGGGGCCATGTTATACTTTCTTAAATCTAAAAAGACAGTTCATAAACTAATAATCAACCGAGTTAATTCCAACAAAGATGGAAGAGGGGATTCACGGATTCTCTAATCACTGTTACACTTATGAATCAGAAAATCTAATCTCACATTGGATAGGACAATTAAAACCCTACAACCACTTTTAATCTCTTCTTTTACTAGAGCATTGATCCGTGCTAACGCACGGGTCCTACGAAGCAAAAATATAAACAAATAAGTTAAAACATAATGAACTTATAAGATAAAATGGAAGTAGTATAAGTTAAAATAATCATGCATAAATCAGAAATGATAAAACATAAGTACTGCCTATTTTTATCATTTTCTACAACAACCGAATAAAATTTCAACGGTAATAATTAAACATTACGAAATACTTCGTGATAAACAACATTTGAGGTCGTATTTGTGTTGTCGCCATCTTCATCAGTTATTAGTATCTTCAATCCATCTTTTGAAGTGACCCTCAAAATTGCAACATATAGCTGACCATGCGAAAAAACAAAACTTGGCAAATAAATTCCAACATTTTTAAGTGATTTCCCATGGCTCTTATTAATAGTCATTGCAAATGAGACGGCTAATGGAAATTGTCTCCGTTGGAACTTGAAAGGTATTTTAACGTTAGACGGTGAAAGAGATAGCCTGGGTATGAAAACTTTCTCACCAATGTTACTTCCAGATATCACCTTTCCTTCGAGCACAAATTTTCCCATTCTGGTTATGTTTAGTCTTGTTCCATTACATAATCCTAATTTTACATCAATATTCCTCAAAAGCTTCACTGACACTCCAACTTTTAATCTGATCTTGTGGTTTGGAAGCCCAGAAGCATTAATTGTGTTGAGAAATTCAAGAGTGTGCACATCATCAACTGCATCACCGTTTGGGCTCTTTGTCAACGGACTATCATAGCTTAAATATGTTTTCTCTTCCCCAGGCATCAAATCTAACATATAATTGTTCATCTGATCAACAATAGAATTTTTCGGCGCAAGTATGGCTCTATTTTGAAAATATGATATATCATTCATACTCTCTAAGAGATTTGGTTAAGTACTATCCACAATAGATGCAAGAGGATCACCATCACTTTGTATAAGTAGTTCAGGAGGAATGTCAACTGATATAACCTCGTCATTTCTTTGACCAATTTTTCCATCACTAATAGCTAAAACCCAATCAGAAAACAATCTTCTTTCTTCGATATCAGCCTCTCATGCACCGCTTAGAAATCTCATATTTTTTGTTAGGGTCAGAACTTCACAAAAATTCCAGAGATATGACGAATTAATTGTGGCATTTACAATTTCTTGTCTGTTGGCTTTTGGTATAACAGGAAGTATCTGGCGGAAGTCTCCTCCAAGAACAACAACCTTTCCTCCAAATGGAATGTGCTTATTTTTATTGTCGACTTTTTTCATCACATCTCGAAATGATCGATCAACTGCTTCGAAACAATGTATGTGCATCATTGGAGCTTCGTCCCATATAATGAGCTTCACCTTATTTATTAAAAATGATAATGTTGTATTTGGCTTCACAGTACATGTTGATGCTTCATGAATGAGTAAAGGAATGCCAAATCTTGAATGTGCTTTTCTGCCCCCAGGTATGAGTAATGCTGCTATGCCACTGGATGCAACTATCAATACGATCTCACCTTGTGATCTCAATGCAGCTGCCATAGCCCTCCATATAAATGTTTTCCCTGTACCACCGTAACCATTTAGAAAAAATATGCCAGGCATATTTTGAGTAACCCTCATCATTATTGTATCAGACACCTTACGTTTCTCATATGTCATAGTTGACATCAATCTTTCATGTTCATCAGCTAAAGCCCTCCTGTCATAATTCAACTACTCGTTTATAAGTATATGTTGCGCATCAGGAACTAATGATCTGTCTGCACGTGGCATTGGGGGAAAGTCCTTCAAACCTTTTCCACTACTTTGTAATAAGACCTCAATATCTGCTAATGCATACGCTTTTAATTGATCATCTGTCAAGACTAACTCTGCAATGCACGTGTAAACTCGTTTTCAACAATGATGTAAATACACTTATAAATTCTGCATTATATATACTAACTATATATATATATATATATATATATATATATATATATATATATATAAATTCTATAAGGTAAACATGATATAACATACACTTTGAAATTTTGCATTATACATACTAACTATAACTAAATTTATGCAACATACATAGACTAATAATATATTTTTGTTGTACATTATGCAATAAATTCAGACCTTTGTGTGTACACCTCATGGACAAATGAAAACATAATTAACTAACTACTTGTATTATATCAACGTGAAATTTCAAAAAACCACCAGCAAATCAGATATGAGTAAAGACACTTGCATGAATATAAGCTCATACGCAGCTCAAAATAAATTATGATTCATCTTTTTGACTTATGTAATAGATTCAGTGAGCAAATAAAGGGATATTAGTTAGGAAAGTTACCTTGTGCACGAAGAAATCTATGTTGGATGTAGAGAACATCTTCGATCAAATTTGGGGAAGTAGTATTCCAAACCACCTCTGGTCGGGATAGCTGGCCTGACAACATTAAAATAGCAAACATTCTCCGCAAAAAAGTTCCAGTGCCCCATAGGCTTGCTTCAGTTATTGCCTCTATATACTCTATCATCATCTAGTAAACCCATGGAGAGACATACATCTTTAAAACTATCATACTTGACATTGTCAACGATTTTGATATCATCAAAAGAGTAGGACCTTTGATGTAATTCAAAAGAGTTCTTAGATAAAATCGTTCTCCTGAACTCGGTGCCGCAAAATGTACTCTTCCAATTGAGAAACCTTGTTTCCTAGGAGTCCATTCATGTTTTTCTTGTTTCTAGGTGAACTTCAACGAGAATTGATTGTATGTTAAAGTACGTGCCTCTGGATACTTTTTGTTTGCTTCCATCCAACCCAAAAATTTAGTAACTCGACTTGCTGGCTTGTTAATTACTTCTTCAATGTTTTCAGAATCTTCGTACACAATAGATTGCTCATTTTCAAGATGATAGTTTAGCCTCTCAACTGAAGGTTCTCTATAATAAATATCAAACAATAATATTCTCCATGAAGCTTCACATGCAGATAGATACTGACAATCATAGTACATTTTTATTTCGTCAACACATCCTGAATTTCCAGATTCCTTTCCAGCACTGTAGAAATTTGCAGTCACACGATCATGTCCTTTATTTACATATTTAAATAGATACTTGATAGATCGTGACTGATTGCATCATTCCACATTGATATGAGCATTATACTTTAACAACAATGTGCGGTTGTATGAGACGACATACCTGCCATAAACATAATTAAATAACGTTGCTTGATATAAAAAATTATAAATAACCATTCTACTATGCCAACCATAATGCATTTAGTCAAAAGAAAATACATGTTATCTGCATATGATTTCCCTTTTTTTTTTATAGATACTCCATTGTCCCTTCTTTTGTATACTAGATATCCTTCTGGATCAATAACAGTTTGATCAACATATTTCTTTGGAAATTTTTTGGTGCATCTCTTACCATCCATGCAAGGTGAACTTGTATTTCCTGGACCACATGGACCATGAATCATGAGGGAAGTAACAATATCGAATAGTTCCGGATCTGTATCTTTATCTGGGATCTCGGTTGAAATAATCCCGTCTATATGCTCTGCCTTTACACATCGATACTTTGGCTTAAGAAATACCAATATATGTGCATGTGGCAGACCTCGCTTCTGAAACTCATTGTATATATCACTAAAAAAAACAAAGTAACCACAAACATTAATACTTATAATAATTGATCATGGTAGAAGTAAATCATAACATTATTTTGATAAATAATGGTCAAACTTAAAATACAACTCACTTGCTCGTACTTCGCCAAAAATCTCACCCTTCTTTATTTCCTTTACCAAATGGTCAAGTTTTAACTTGAAGATCCTGCTGGAAAAATCAGGCCTATCTTCTGGACTCAAGTTGTGCATCTTCAAAAAATCGGTTACTTCGGGCCATTTATGGTTGCAGGTAAAAGTTATGAACAAATCTGGATAACCAATCCATCCACATATAGCCATAGCATCTTGATAGTTTTGAATCATGTAATGTGGCCCTCCGACAAAAGTAGTTGGTAACACTATTCTTCTTCATGTGGTACTCAAATCTGTCTCTCCCCTAAGTATTGCTTCAGTTAATCCTTTGTACATATCAGCCCTTAACTCTTTTTGGTGATCTCTAGCATATTTCAATCTAGCGTATTCAATCATACTAAATGAGTCAACCAAAAATTGATGCAATAACCTTTTAGAAAAAACAATGGTTGATTGATCTCGCTCCCTTTGTTGAATTCTATATTGCAGCCATTCTTTGTGTGTCTTTGAATTTTTAAATTTTCTCCGTTATCAGTGAACTCTATGTCATCACGATAACCATCTTCGCCTCTAGGAAACAACAAAGGGTATTGAGGTGGAAAGTACAATGGACCAAAAATGGAAATTCGTTTCAAAACCCCAGATTGTTTCTCAACAATTATATCACGATAAAAATCCGATGACTCAAAATCGCCAACGATCAAAGCTGCCACTTCAGATGTCGTCGGCACGTTGTATGTCCTACTATCGTGTTTCCTTTTTCCTAATAACCTTAGTCTGACTATAGGTGAATTTTTATCTTGTAGCTTGTCCCTAACAGTCCTGTATATCATCACATATTGATTACAGTCATCAAGCATTTGCTTCATCTCTTCCACAATGGACGTATTCAAGGATGCATTGTCTAGGACCATCCTAACCAAACAAGGCAACGATACATAGCGTGTGTTAATACTTTGAGATACAATAAATGATAATCAAACTCAACTTCAATAATGATCACATTGGAATTATACAAATCAATATACTTACTTAACCACCGCCATTTTATTTTTAATTTCGTTGTTGGTATGGTATATGTATAGCTGCGCAAATTTTGTTTGATTTCCCGGTAACGGCAACAAACTCCCTATCTGGTGATAGTTTTCTCCATCCATAACAAAAGTAGGCGGAACTTTTCCTTTATTGATGGAAGAGTCAACCTTACCACCCATTGAAGTGAACGCAAACATATTATTAAAAGATTTAATATTTTCCATAAAAATTTGCTTCTTCTGTCATTCTTGTAATACAAATCTTTCAACGGCTCGGGGAGAGGTGGATAAGAAGCAATTTTTACACTTCCTTTTCAGCAACACAACCCAAATTTTGGTATCCTTGGTTTAAAATCTTTCTGTTTTCTTTCTTCGTACCACATCTTTGCTCCGCATTTAGGGGAAGGATAATTAGGCATACCAAAATACACGTACTGAATCGGTTGATCTATCAGAAGGAAAATATATCGTGACATCAGTCATATAGTTTTGTATCAAGATATTGCACGAATTAATATAGCAATATATTAAAACTGTTGCGTACCTGCAGCATTGAACATGTCAACATCAATAGTTTGTTTGTTGCTATGCTGATTAACGTTGAGACTATTTACCTCTTCACCGGCATTAACTATTACTTCAAAATATGTGTAATGCAATCAGATATCGAACATGTCATGCCAACTATGGTGCAAAATGATATTTTCACCATAACCGATATGTAATAAGTAAACGACTCACGAACATAAAACGCTAAACATTAAAACAAACTATATCTTACTTGAGTTACTCGGAACATCAGGTTCTTCACCATTTTCATCACAAATCAATCTGAATGCCTCTTTGACACGGTTATTAGTATTTTGCAATATAGCGTTTTTAATGACATGCCTTCCAGGTCCAAGAGGGGTAGATCTGTTGCTGGTACCATGTCTATCGTTCGAATTAATTGCAACTACATAGCAGATGATTTATGATGAGAACATTATACAATCAGTGAAGAATGGCAACAAACAGTGGATAAATATTATAATTGGACATACCATTTGTGATGTCAACTAAAGGATTCCTTGTATTTGAATTAATGTGTTTGTGCCTTTGATCAATCGATGTGTTGGATAATTTGGTGCATTTTTTTGGCTGATTCCATATGTTAGGTAAGCTTGAATTTGATATGCACAACTATCATAAAATCAAGCAGCAGCGTACACCATCTTCATGAGGTAAGTGTCCATTGGAGATCCACCAGTTACCAAATGGCGATATTTTTCCTTGTATAATATGAGTTCAATGTGGAGGCAATGTTAATGGTAATGTTTACTGATAATCTCATAACTGTTATTTTAGCAAAGCATGACTTGGTTAATTATTACAACTATTTGTATTCTAGTATAATAAATGCTACTTTTATAGGTGATCTTAAAATTACTATCTTTACATATAGCTTGAACATCATGTGGCCGTCTCACACATTGAAAGGTATAGTTGTCCAAGCCTATATGCATTAAAGTCCATCAGTAAACAAAAAAGAAACAAAATTTCAACTCAAAAGATGATTGGCTGATGGACTGCATGCGTAACACACATTTTGGTATTATGCATTGTACTGCTATCTCTTAGCATAGTCTTACTACAATTAATAGTATCCCTACAACTCAACCTATGTACATTGATTAGCTATATAGTTCACCCCAATAGTTACTCATATCAAGTTGAATTTAATAACAACCTTCAAATATATCTAATAGCTTTATGATCCATGACAAATATACTTGGGTTATTTATCAGTTAATTGGATGAAGTTAAATACCATTTTAATATTTGCTAGGGATATGTTAATTGTATAAAAATAATTTTATAAATCACGTCACTTAGTAAAGTTAATATTATAATAATTGAAGCCGCATAGAATTTTTGTAAAACCCATCAGCTAATTTATTATACTTTAACAGTTGCACAGTCTTTAACGTAATTTTAGATAAATTGAGTCATTTAGAAATATACAGAAGAATTATGTTTGTAAAAACTCTCTCTAATTACTAATTAGAATGAAATAGTCTATTTAAATAAGCCAAATAACATTGCAATTCAGAAATACATTCCCAGAAAATCGTCCAAAAACTAATTAGAGGAAAAGATTCTATTAAAAAAACCAAGAAAACATTACAAATTAGAGATACATCAATATTGCCATAGCACTCAAACTATAACACACACAATCAGAAAGCAAATGTGCAACATAGCAATCAATTGGGACCGAAATCTTTTGCTCCAAGCTTTATTCCCTGCATCTCGGAAAGCTTTTTTGCGTTACTAAATTGCTTCCATCCTCCTCCAAATTTAATTTCATTTCTTTCATGCAGAATTGCAACAGTGAACATCCAATAGTGTCATGAATCGTCAACATACCAATTTCTTTGCAATCCTTGTGGACGATGTTCTCAAATACTCTTCGATAAGTGAAAGTCTACATAAAACACAACACACATAATATGTTATACATATATACTCAGTAAAATTGAGTGTTAAAGGATATACAATAATAAGTTAATTAAACAAATACCAGGTGATCAAATAAAAGATCCTCGGTTGTCAAATATTTGGCAACCGAGTGCTTAAAGCAGTTTGAGCCGTGACGATAAGGCATTGGCCTGCTAATCCCAGTAAATCCAGGTGATGCATCTGCACCGTAGATGGACCTCTCTGGCCATGACGATCTAGAACACGAATCACAAAAAGTTGTGGTTGAACATTGATCAGAACCAACCATGCCCCTTGCTCTAAGTTGTAGGCCTTGTGCAGTTCTTTTATACCATGAGTAAAACATTGCTTCCCATACATATGATCCACAACAACCTCAAATTGATTGAGTGATGGATCGACTAAAGTCACATACCGATACAACTCATTGCCTATTTCCTTTGTCAGAGATGTGCCTAAGAGTAAACAATCCCGTTGAAACCATGAATTCAACTAATTCACTTATATATTTCAAAATGTCTATACTAACGTTTTGATGTTGCACCTATGAGAATTCTATTTATACTAACGTTATTTAATTATTATTATAAGCTGTATCATACAGAGTAACAAAATACCATATTCATGTGCATAAGTGAATTGTAATTGAAAATCAGGTTTCTAAAACGGTAATTTATCGGTAACTTTCTTTTTATTATGAAGGCTGCATTAAATCAAATTGCTTAACATTTTTTACATGCTATATCACGGATCCATACCAATTACAGTGTTGCAGAACAAACCTCGTCTGGGTGGAACTCGACATGATACGTGCGTCACTTAAGCATCAACCGATGCAGATAAACAGGGTCTTCTATGTCATATTCCCAAAGTGCAACATCTGCCACAAATTGATTTTGTTAAATTAGTTTATCGACTTTTAATTTAACCATGTAAATAATGATGACTAAAAGAATAAGATATCAAATGAAAGAATGGATTTGATAAAAAAAGAAGAATAATAATTAACCTATGCTTGAATAAAGGGCGAAGTCTGCCCAGTTTTTGGCAGACTTGACATCCAACATTTTTTTTGCTATGGCTCGACCTCTTGTGCTATTGGTGGAGTAAAAAATTAAGAATAAGTTACAAAGGCACAACCTTTCATATAAATATTTATCATCATTACAGTTGTTTCAATGACCATTCAATTCCTTCATGTAACTTCCATTTGTCACCTGCAGATATTAATGCATCTTATGTTGGGTACTGTCAATTAAGTCTGCCTATTCCAATTCCTTGCTATCTTAGTGTAAATCAAGAAATCTACAACTTGATTTCACGTGGCATCTAAAAGAGAGGCACAATTGAAGCTTGAATCATTTAAAATGAACGTGTCATATTAGTTTTTTTTTTAAGAGGCAACGTTTCATATTAGTTATTTACAGAAAGAGTATTTAAGATAGTTTGGAAAGAGAATATTAGTTACTTTATGCTTGAATCTTATTAGTTAAATATAAATATAATAGAGAATGTAGGGTTAATTAAGTTTTGGGTTAATTAAGTTTTTGGTCGCTATAAATATCTGCAGTTTCATTTTTAGTCCCTAAAAAATAAAATCATACTTTTTAGTTCCTGTGACATTTTCCTTTAGAGATACATCAGGTTAATTAATCTGATGACTGGAACACCTTCATATACAAAGGCTCGAACAATAAGTTTTTCGATTTCAAACTTCATAGGAGGAATTAACAAAGGGGGATCAACCACACGCCCTGATTTGTTAAGAACATTCATCCCAAATTGTCCAGAACCTGTAAACACCAACACAACCGATCCACCTAAGCGTACATCGTAAAAGTCACGAATCACATTGAATCCAATTGTTAAGTATACGGTACCACTTATCCTTTCAACCAACATCTCAAACAGATTATTGTTGGGATCAACCATAGTAGCAAAAGAACCTAACTGATCTCCAAAATCGGAAACAAATGTTTTTGGAAGCATAAGAGCACCCTGCAATAAAACATGTACAATTCAGTACCGCAAAAATGGTCCAAGAATAACTTTGAATGTTACAAAACATCAATTTTAATTATGAATGCACGCTCACATCAGTTACATGAAACTCAAGAGTGAGAGTTCTATATTGAATCTGTAGCCTGTTCACGAACTTGTCCAAATCAGTAATTTGATTTGGATCCAATGGAGCTGCAAACAAAGATAACAACGTAAAAATCATGAGTGATACATTACAATTTTGCATTGAAATGGAACATGAGACATCGAATGGAACAATATATGTTTATACTACCTTTCAAACAGTGCAAAGCCAACTGGGTTTGAGCATCACTTTCCATGGCAATGATGTTACTGAAAGCACGTACAAAATAAAGTGATAGGAAATAAGTGTGCATGCTTGCGTTTATATAGTGGGATCCATTTGATGATGACCGTTTGATGATGATTGGTCATATGAGGTATATGGAAGGTCACAATTAATAGGTGTGAGATGTAGTGGATAGTTAGCTGATTAGGTTTGCAATTAAGGTTGGCAATGGAGGGAAAATGGGGAGTGTTTAGGGCTTCATGACAGCGTGGCAGGATTAGCATTTAGAATAAGTGATTTACTTTCTTATAATTTTCTCTAATTACTGAGTTGATAACGATAATCCCTGTGAATATGATAACTTACTACATTATTACTTGAGTACGATTTGATGCACTTGATATTTTGACAAGGTAATCAATATAATTTATATTGTGAATAATTAGGTTAGGTAAGTTTTTATTTTTCAGAAAGAAGATAAGAAAACAAAGACTAACCTAATCTAAATAAAAGTAAAACAAATTCACTCTACCCAAAAAAAAGGAAATAAAAACTAACCTAATCTAAATAAAAGTAAAACAAATCTATCTAAGAATAATGAAAACAAAGACAAGGAAGAAGACATGTCCGAACTGGAAGAAATGGTAGAACAATTATTTAAAACATCCACAACTCATCTAGAAGGGATAATACAAATCCAAAAAGTTTTGAACAAGAGGCGAAGCACATCCATAGCTTACATCTCCAACAACATAATTATATCACGACAACCATCATGTAAGTGACCACTCACAACATGGATACTAATGACAAGCATCTAAAGGGACAAGAGTTCCAACATGAGAATGACAAAGGAAGTGATAAAAGTGAAACAAGATGAGATAAAGAAGAAGTCCTTACTTCACTATCAAAGCCACAAAAGATGGTCCAAGCAGAACCACATAGACTACTTGAAGCCATTGTTGAAACACAAGTAATCTCCACCTTGGTAGATATGCTAGACAAAAGCCCAGCTTACAACAAGTTTATGGATGAACTCCTATCTACAAAATAAGGGCTCAAAACAAAGAAAAGTAATTCTGTTAACTAAAACTTGCAGTTCTATTGTTACAAATAAATTGCCATAGAAAAGGAATGACCCAAGTAGTTTTACCATTCCATGTTCAATTAAAGACATAAAAATCAAATCTATTTTATGTGATCTCAGAGCAAGTGTAAACCTGATGTCGTTATCAATGTTTAAGAAAACTTAAAAAGGTGAAGATGAAACCAACAAACATAACTCTCACCTTGGAAAATGGTAGGGTCAACTGAAGCCATCAAATGTCACTCTAACGCTTGCTGATAAGTTAAGTAATGATGGACATGGTGGTGAAGGAGACAAGCTTTCTTTTCCATCGAACTTTGTTTCATTAGAGAAACGAAAGAAGAGTCATTCAAAGCAAATTTCACATTTTTCTCCAACAAGGAAGAACATAAATCCCTTAAGCTTACATATTGAATCATTGGAACACTTACCTCTCTATGCCAAATTCATGGAAGCCTCACCAAGCAATAGGTAGATGAAGGGTGATGTGTTCTTTCTTTCACATAAGTCATCCTAACAGTGGTCGAGGCGTCGAGCTAATGACGTGAAACAATCGCTGAATGAGAGGCAACCCATAAATTTATTTTCACATTTTAATTGTAGTCATTTATTTTACATAGCCATTCCATCTAACAATTTCTTTACTTTTATTGTTTGCTAACTCACGATTAAACTCGTTGTTTTTACATGAATTGCATAACCTTTCCTTTTAAAAAATTCATAATTTTTTCTTTAGTTATACCAACCATTAACAACAGAGGGCTAGCTTGCTTCTGAAGTTCAAGAGCACGATAACTATTGGGATTTGTTGCGGAAGATACTTAAAAATATTCACCATTTCAATTATGTATAATATAACCGGTGGGATTTTAAGCCAAATACACAGTACACTTTCTACTATAATTTTTTCATAGATGTGTGTTCCATGTTGATTTCTATTTTTGCTCCAAATTTCAGTCATTCTCCATGGACTATCGGCTATATTATCATACACACGAGACACTTGTTTTTGTACCTTGAACCTTTTTCAAGCCATCCTCAATTATTATTGTCATATCCTTTGTGAAATCACTTTAAGCCTCCATGCATTATTTATTTCTTTGTTACTTATGTGACTTTAATCATGTCACAAGTTTTGGTCACTATAATGATATATCGATTTGATTTCTTTGGAATTGAATAGATTAGTGAAATATTCATCATGGCTAAAAATGAAGTTTGAGGTTGCTATTTGGAATTTAGAAACATCTTAAATTTGGGATGTGGTACCAGTAGAAATTTGTTATGAAAAGAAAAAATGTAGATAAAACATCAAAATGATGGTGTACAATTTTTTTTTGAAAAAACAAGAGTCAGCAAAGGTTTGGTCTCTAAAAAAAAAAGATAAGTAGATCTACCGGTACCTTTTTTTTTTTGTTTGACATAAAAGTTAGTACCTCGTAAACATTGGTTGTGACATTGTCAATTAAAGCAACATGTTGGATAAAAGTATTTCAAATAGGGAATCCTTGGGAAACTAACTCCAAAATGTTTGTTAGCCTACTTTCCAAATATATCCTACCTTAACATAAGCCACATTATAATCATGAAAAGACCTATATATATATATATATATATATATATATATATATATATATGTGTGTGTGTGTGTGTGTGTGTGATAATATGTATCTTGAATGTTTGTTTAGAACTGCTTCAATCTCATAGCAAGGTACAATCACAAGATGACTAGCGTGTGTCAAATGTCTTGATCAGCCCCACTGGTTTTAGGAGGTACATATGTGTATTTTGGAATTGTAAGTGGTTGAAAGTAAGAGTATCTTCTCTAAGCCTGTTCCACTTGCATGAAAGTGGTAAGTTAGTCTAGTCTTAAAATGAGAAGAGTAAGAATCTGAGCACCATCTCTAGAAAGGTATGTTCCAATCATTTGAGGAAACCAATCTTGTGCTGAACTAGAAAAAAATGTCATTTCACGGTAAAAAAGGCATAATGTTGAGACACAGTGTACCTAAGAAGTAAGAAAGGTTTGGAGGTTGATAAGACTAAAATTGATATTATTGAGAAGTTGCCTCCACCTACAAATGTCAAGGGAAATATAAGTTTTTTAGGACATGTTAGTTTTTATAGAAGGTTCATCAAAGTTTTTCCTTAGATTTCTAAGCCCTTGTACAAACTGCTACAACATGATACAACTTTTGAGTTTGATGATGTATGCGTTGTAGCTTTTGAAACTTTGAAGAAGACATTAGTGATATCACCCACAATCATTGCTAGTTACCTGGATTAACTTTTTGAAATTATGTGTAATACAAGTGATTATGTTGTAGGTGGTGTATTGTGGCAAATTAAGACATAACAAGATCTTTCACTCCATCTATTATGCAGAACATTGATTGAGGCTCAACTCAACTACAAGATCTTTCACTCCATCTAAAGTTATTATTTATACCAATCATTCTGCAATTAGGTATTTGAAGACTAAAAAGGATGCAAAGTCAATGTTGATTTTTTCTAATAATTTTTTTAACGAGATACTTCTCCGGTCACTATTATAAGCAAATTTTAACTTTTTAGGTTCATTCAATAAATGATGTATGTGGTCTACAATGTAGACCACATACATCCTTTATTGAATGAATCTAAAAAGTAGATGTTGTATTTTGACTCAAAAATGAAAGTTGTGAAAACTTGGAATCGTGACACGATTTTGCAAACGTGTCACGATTTTCTAGGCAGTGAGCATGGTTTTTTGAGTGTCCAATCGTGACACGATTTTGGGAAACGTGACACGATTTTGGGAAAACGTGACACGATTTTCGGCTTGGTGGGCACATTTTCAGAATAAGGTTGGCCGTACCTTGGGTCGTACGTACCAACCGTGTCACGATTTGGGAAAATACGACACAATTTTACCCGAATCTGAACATTATATATGCATTCTTTGACCCATTTGTTCGGAAAAGTTTGGTGAATCTCATGGAAACCAAAGGAGGGAACTTTTAAGGTTTTAGATACTAAATGTTGAATGTCTTTGGGTGAGGTTCAAAGCTTCAAGATGTGAATCTTGGAGAACCAAAAGAGGGGGCTCTTGGGAAAATGGTTGGTGCCTTTTGGGAAGATTCATGGGGTTGGGAAACACATGAGTTAAGAGTCTTTTGTAAACACTTTGGGAGAGTGAAAATTTATGAGTGTCTTGTTCATTGGTGAGATTGGGAAAATGGGTAGAAATTAGGGTTGTTCTTTGTGAGCTTGTTGAAGCTAATTTCTTGTAACCTATTTTGTATCTCTTTGTAAGAACTCTTTGGACCGAACTGGGTGAACATTTCTTGGTGTTGTTATTTTTTCTTATACTCTCTTTATCTTGTTTATTCTTTGGTTGAATTGTGGTTTTGCTATGCACTTGGTTTCTAGATTAGATCTAGCTTGTTGTTGCTTGTGGTTACTTTTGAATTTGGTTGCCATTGATACTTGCTCCACGAATCTAAATTTCATTGGTGTGAAGTTTTGATTTGAGACTGAATTCACAACAATAAAAATTTGTCTATAATAGTGACAGGGGAGTAGGTGCTTTATCATCCTCTGATGGTTTTCTTTGATTTTGGCCTAGTACCCATTTTATTTATTTTTTAATAATATTTATTAGGATGGTGCAAATAATAAATGATAGTTCTGGGGTACCGATATAGTTAAGATATCTTTGCTACAAAAAGATGTTTTTGCACTCTAATACTTCTTTGATAAAATTATCATAATTTGGATTGTGATTAGTATTAACTAATCAATAAAAGTATGGTTCATAGCGTAAGGGTTGTACAAAGTAGATACAATTTTTTTTTTTAATTTGGAAATCAGAAAGTGAGATCTTCACTAAGATATAACGAAAGAGCACAACTTTTTATGGTTTGTGTGAAGCATTTTGCAAAAGAATAACTTTTCTTCCTGTGATTTTTGTAGGCCAACATTCTCATCTTTGTAAAGCAAGAAAAGGTTGCGGTTTATGGGTTTAAAATATGTAGATATATTTAGCAGGAAGTAAATATAAATTAAGAAAAAGATAGATAAGCATCTCTTCTTTAAATCCTTAAAGTTGTTTCTACTTTAAAATCGCTAAAAGATCATTATCTTCTCTACTTTAATTGAAACCCTTAAGCATAAGTATAAAATTTGTCCCTTATATGACTTTTAAAAAGATGAATTAATGTAATATGTGGTGGACAAAAGTGGGGTTTACTTTGGTAATGCGTTATTTCTTACCCTTGCACAAAATCCAGCGTATCCATTCCCCTTTTTAACTAGTTTATTTTTTCTTTTTTTTGCTTGTGCAGAAAGAAGCATCCACAGAAAAATCATTTGAGTGTAAATAAGTGGAAAATATAGAGTTTGTACCCTGGTCTCTTTATATATAATGCAATTTCTCTATCATAAGGTAAATTCTCGGAAACAATTGTATCCATTCACCAATTATTTGTTGCTCTTATCCATTTATCTTTTTGTTGTTTTATTTTTTGCTCATTTTTTTTTGCTAAATAGAAAAGAATGACAAATTAAACGATTGAAACTCAAACGCAAGTGTATGATCAGGGTTCAAACCACGTTCACGGTATCAAATTTAACAATTTTAACATTTTTATCAATTAAACTAGACATGTGGACTGCTCACTTGTTTTGTACTACTTAAAAAAATAGATATAAGCAAAAATATCAGTTGAATAGTTAATGTCTATGGTTAAAAATACAGTCCACATGATACATTAACATTTGAACTATCATATTTTTTTTTCCTATATATAATTATAAAGGAAGTATGAATTACTTCGATAATAAGTGTCACTTTCTCTTTTTTTTAATCTCAAAATAATAAGCTACAATGATAATTATTTATATAAATTATCATTGTAGCTTTTTTTCAATGTCAATCTATCACAATCGCCAAACCTTCATGAACTGTTAATTTTAATCTAACTATTTTTTTAAAGCCACATATAACTAATCAGTTGTGATTTTTTTTAGAACTAACACTAAATCAAAATAATACTTAAAAGTGAATATATGTTTGGTTACTATAAAAAAGACATTAATTTACTTTTTGTCCTCATAAGAAAAAATCACATGGGTTTCACCGACTAAGAGTAAATACTTACTTAATCTTGGATGAAATGGTAAAGGATATGTTAATTAGGTAGGATATGTTAATTAGATGTCATGAATTAAAATATAGATATGAGAATGCAACAAAGTTAAATTTTTTAGGAATATATTGACAACACATTTCGGTCCTACCAGACTTAAGGTATTAGTCTCTACAGTTGTACATAGATGATAACCAGTTGACATTCTTTAGTCTTACAAGTTTATTTTAAAAGTGTTTTTAGTCCCTTACTATTAAGTTAAATATATTTTTGAATTGTTTTCTTCAGGCACATTTAAAATATTATAAAAAAGATCCTCGACAAAAGTTTAAATTTTTTTAACTTGAGATGACTTAAATATGGATGGTTTAAACGTGAAAAACTCATGATAAAAATAATAATATTTCGGATCCAAAAATCAAAATATGAGCCTATTTTTTGTAGAATATTTTTTTTAAAGGTTGTAGAGAAATTTTCTATAATGTTATAAAAAAATTCATTAAAAATATACGTTAACTTAAGATATATGAACTAAAAGTGCTTGCATGATAATTTTTTAGGGAATAAAAAGTATGATTTTTGTTTCAAGAGAACAGAAAAATATAATTTGTAACTTTGGAAGAGAGAAAAAAATATAGTTAATGATTTTTCTTAAACCCCCTTATTTATTAGTTTTTTTTTTAACAAACAAAAAAAAAAGATATATAATAACAATTGTAGTTTACCCCGCACAAGACATACAAAAGGGAAACCACACAAGAGTATTTACACCAACAAGGTACTAACCAAAACAGAGCACCACCGAAGCAACAAAAATAACAAAAGATTATAAGTGGACGCCCATACAAAGGAGCGGTTGATTCCACCGGTCATGATAACTGTATGTAAAAGCTGTCTGTTTTGACTTTAACCAAGAAAAAAGATGTCAGTTTAACCTTTTCTATGAAAGTGGAAGATGTCGAAGCCATGTTTTTAAACACACGGAACATTCCTTTCCTTCCAAGGAATCCAAACAAAGGTAAACCAAATAATCATGAAAAATACATGTGTAAATCTAGGCAAACCAGGCATATTAATAAATTGGGTGAAATGTTGATGAAGATCACCAGGTGAGACCGAAGATATACCCAGCCATCGCCACACCAGAGACCATAGGGAGGCGAAACTAACACATCTGAAAAATAAATGGGTTATCGTTTCTTGGCTCCCACATCCAGATACACAAATCGCATTGTCATGAGAAAGAATCCTCCGCCGCTCCAAATTGTCCTTGGTTGGAAGTCTGTTGCAGAGAAGACGCCACACGAACACAGACACCTTAGTGGGGATATGCTTATGCCAAACGTCGACAACTTGAGACCTATTCACCAACTCGGCCGATGTAGTGAGAAAGCTATAAGCCCCTCGCACCGAATAACTGTGAGTAGGATCTAGCAACCACCTCCAAGTATCTCCAACATTTTCCTGTAAAACAATTTTATGAAATAACACTAAACACTCCTTCTCACTTTCCTCCTCCCACGCCAACAACCGACGACGCCACAACCTATCCCTCCCTTCAACCGCCCCTAAACCCCTCCTCATCTCCTCCACTGTACACTCCTTGTTAACAGACAAATCGAAAAGGCGAGGAAATTTAAATTTCAAAGGAATTTCCCCAACCCAAATATTATGCTAGAAAAAAGTACCCCTTCCGTTACCAACTACCCTTCAAATATTATTATCAATCCAGTGGCCCACTCCCTCACCCACCCCTTCACGAATCCTATTCAATGACCACCACCAAGCCGAACAATGGCTAACACCCTCTTTCAACCGCCCCCCCTTCTCACCGTATCTAGCTTTTAAAACACGGTACCACAGTCCCTCTTTGTCAACCATCATCCTCCAACACCATTTACCCATTAAAGATAAATTAAAAGTACCTATCCTCTTCAACCCCAACTCTCCTTCCTCCTTTGGAGTACACATAGGCTCCTATTTTATCCAAGCAATTTTCCTAAGATCCTCACCTCCCTCCAATTTGTTTTTAAAAATAGATTCAATAGAAGAAATTATACCTGCTGGAGCTTTAAAAAAGGAAAGAAAATAAACCGGAAGAGAGGACATGACTGATTTTAGAAGGACAAAGCGACCACCGAGAGATAGGAACTTTTGATTATTTACATACTCTTGAACCGTTAGATTATTTACATACTCTTGAACCGTTAGATTATTTACATAATTACATGCTATGCTATGTGTGTATGTTTTCAGGATATACATTGCTTTATTAAATAGATGAACAGGGTGGAAAGGAATCTATTTATCCTCAAAAGCAGGAAGATTAAGTTAGCACCTGTTGTTATATACCACCTAAGTTTTAGAATAAAAACTAAAAGTTAAGGAATAAAAGTAGAAAGTGGTTGCCCCTTTTACAACAAAGCTCTTCTCTTTTCTAACACACTGTTTTGTAACTGTTATTGAACACTTATATATTCTATTTTGATGTATACATTTTTTTTAACGGTGAAAAAGTGATTTCATATATTCCTCGTGTCTTTATTATAAAAAAAATACATGTAAAAATTTGCTTATATTTATAAGAATTTACAATTTTTAAGATGTATTTATTGTTTAAAAGAACTTTTTACCTCTTGTTTAATGTATGTCTTTTAATATTAGTGAATCAATTTAATGTTTCGAAAAAAATTATGATGATTTGTAAAAGTATTCAAAAATTTACGATAATTAATAATTGCATTGGTGTTTTTTTTTGTTATAATAAGGGCCGAAGTGTGCAAAGAAACACTCACATTTACCCCTATTCTCAACCACTTACAATTTCAAGAAACACATATGTACCTTCTAAAGTAAGTAGGGCTTGTTAAGGCATTTCCACACTTCAGTAGTCACGTAATTGTATCTTGCTATAAAATTGAAGCAATTCTAAACAGACATTCAAGGAACATATTAGCACGGACACATAAATATGTCTTTTCAAAGTTATACCATGACTAAGATTAAAGGTGGGGTATATTTGAGAAAATGGGCTAACAAAACGTTTTTGAGTTAGTTTCCTAAGGATTATTTATTTGAAATATTTTTCTTCCAATTTTTAGCTTTTCAAAATCAGTCACAACCACTATTGATGAGATTCAAAATATGGCACAACCAATATTCTGAGGTACTAGCTTTGATGTTAACAACAGAACTGGGTATAGGTAGAACTTCTTTTTTTTTTTTTTGAAGAGACAAAAAATTTGTTGGCTCTTTATTTTCTATTTTTTTTACCATCATTTTGATGTTTTATATACATTTTTCTTATTCATTTTTTTTCTTTTGATAACCAAATTCTACTGCTACCCCATCCCAAACATAAGATGGTAATTTCATATAGCAATCTCAAACTTAATTTCAAACCATGATAAATATTTCATTAATATATCTTCTCCAAAAGAAATCAAACATATATATCATTTTATGGTTCAAAACTTCTCACATTATTTAAGTCACCTAAGTAACCAAAAAAATAAAAATTACATGAAAGCTCAAAGTGATTTCATAAAGGATATAACAGTAATAATAAAGGGTGTTTGAAAGGTTCGAGGTACCAAAATAAATGTCTCGTGTGTATGATAATACAATTGACAATTTTGAGCAAAAATAACAATCCACATGGAACACACATATGGAAAGAATTATTGAAGAAATAGTGGAATATAAATTTGGCTAAAAATCCCACCGGTTTTGTTATATAGAATTGTAATGGTGAATATTTCTGAGTATCTTCCGCAGCAAGTCCCAAAAATTATCGCTCTCTTGAATTTCGGAAGTAAGTTAGCCCTCTGTTATTAATGGTTGGAATAATTCTCCGAGACTAAAAACAAAATTTTGAGATTTTTGGAAAAGGAAAGGTTATGCAATTTATGTAAAAACAATGTGCCTGAGTTAGGAAACAGTAAAAGAAATTACTGAAAATAAATGTATGGGTTGTCTCCCATTCAACGCTTGTTTAGCATCTCGAGCTTGGCGCATTTGTATAAAGTGAGCTTGGGAGCCCCAAACTTTCAAGCTCTTCCTCCACCAGCTCCTTCTCCTTCTTTGGAACCTGCATTTTATGAACAACACAAAAAAAATTTGTTAGAGCAATAAACTCTTCATCTGACGACTTTTTCTCAAGTTTCAGGATGTCTCGAAGAAATTGAATGCAGCAAGGGCGTTCTTCGATCATCTCCTTAATCGACATGTTGACCTTTAATCTTTCAAAGGCTTTGAGACTCTTGCATTCTCCCAAGTCATGTTACGCCACTTTTACAACTATGACTTCTTGCATTTCAACATTCTTCTTTTCTGTTTGCACCTGTTCTTCTACTTTTTCTTTGAAAGTTTTGTAACACCCTAAACCCTTAAAACGATAATTCACGCAAATAATACAATCATACAAAGGATTTATATGCTACTTCTTCTATAAATTCAAACATGCATAAATAATTTTTTAAAACATCACAGTGGAATCATAACATAACATCGTCAAAAGATAAATAAATTCTTCAAGTAGCCATGTCAGATATAACATAATACATCACCAATATAAATCTCAACTCTCAACATACTGAGTGATAAATCGCATAATAGTCATATAACATAAACAACAGACAGACATTCTAATCAGAGCCCAACACTATGATTCCAAAGTAAAGAAACGAGGTAGCTCCAAAGCTAGCCTCAACATACTCAAAACAAAATCAAAGCAACTAATCCCGCAAACCGTCTACCCATTAATATGAATAAGGTAGGCGGTCAACCAAACGATCACTGGGGTTAGATAACATTCCACAATTTAAGCATAATCAAATGAAAGTAAACAACACAATTAATTTCAAATGATTAATGACATTTAATTAAATCATTCACAATGAATTCAACATTAGATTAAACATCAAGCATACAAGCGTAATAATATAACAAGTACACTTTCACATCCTCACATATTCACCAATTTTCACCAAGTATATGCATCACCAAGTTTCACCAATGCACATATTCACCAAGCACATAAGTGATGTAGTATTTTTCCATCAAACAAAAGTAAGTATTTTATATCGTCTCCTCAGGGACTAGTGCGATATCACGGACCGTTAGACACCAAATATCATTTTAAGTTAAACGAGTAGTTTGTTGTTTGTTTAAACTAAGTTAAGGCGTGAAACTTGTTAGGATTAGAGTTCCTTGACCAAGCGCCACATATAACATAATGATCGTATACGGATTCTAGCTTTTCTTTGATATTATCACGTATCCCTCGACAATATCATTCGTGTCCAAATGATATTGTGTACTCAGTTGTATCGTTCAATGGTCGATGTCTCAAACTATCAAGGATCCAAGAGTCGATCGTAACGCTTAATTGACGATTTCTCAATCTATTAAACGATCCAAAAGCATTAAGTTTGGATACAAAAGAGTGATTATCAAATCATCAATTCTATATCTGGAATTTATGTTTTGATAGATGATTATTCTAAACCTAGATTCAAGAGTATTTTTCAGTAGTAATTAAATCAAACATAAACAATAAAGTGCAAGAATAATATCAATATCAAATCAAATGCTAGAACCATATATTGAAAGATCAAAAGATTACATGTTTAGCAAGGTCAAGTACCTCTAATCCCAACAATGGAGATTTAGCTACTCATTGTCATGGAAGCTTTGCAAGAATGAATGGAAAGAAAAAGATTCATTACAACTTGTGATTTCTCAACAAAGGATGAAGAATCCACCTTCCTATCACTCTCACTCTATGAAGAACAAGCCCTATTTCTCTCTCTAAGATATTATAGTAATGAAAATTGGAAGTAAAAGAGATTCCCCAAATGAATGGGTCAAGTGGCTTTTATAGACTTTCTGATCTGCATCAACTCGTCTCGCCAGTAACATCACTCGCCATGGCCAGTTGAGGTTTCTTCACCAGTGGGTTTCTGCCAAGTCACTTATGAGAGTTTTGGCCGCCCTAACTCGCCTCGCGAGTATAATTACTCACCATTGTGAGCTTCTTCTTGCCTTATGTTCGCCATGGCAAGTTGGAGGCGACAGATGATCAACTTTCTGCCAAGTGCTCGCCTTGAGCTCGCCGTTGCGAGTTGGTAGCGAGTTTGTTGGTTGCTCACCTTTCACTGCTTGCCATTGCGAGTTGATGGTGAGTGGCTTGATCTTTGCCTCTTGTATTTATTTTTTCTTGGTTTTTCTTCCTTGCTTGGTGTCTTGAGTTCAATTCCTGCACAAAAGGGGTGAATTAAGAGAAATAAAGCGTAATAGGGCAATAATCACTTATCTCTCGGCTTTTCCCTGAATAACTTGCAAAACAAGTAACAAAAGTGCATAAATTATATCATTGAATTATTACTTTTTAGCACTTATCAAACTCTCCCCAACTTAACTTTTTGTTTGTCCTCAAACAAAAGATTGAAAACAAATAAGTTCAAGATAAGACACCATTACAAAAGGTTTTGAAAACTTTTTCAGATGAATGATTCAAAGTGAATGCGCAGGCAAGTATGAAGTTTCCGACTAATCTGGAAATCCACTGCAAATATGAAATGAGTCCTAAGCACAAAGTTCATGTCATACAGTTTAAGTCAATAGCATACTTATTCACGAACCACACCTAACACACTTCTCTGTAAGTAAATGAAACAAAGTGATTCAATGAGTGAGGGTTATGAACACACATCCGGCAATCAAGTTAACATCCATATCAAGTTATGTGTCCATCCAAATATCATTTCAAAAAGCATAAAAGCATGGATCAAAAGGTCTTTTAGGGTTGTAACTTAGCTCGGCTACAAAAGAAAGGACATTTATGGGACAATTGAATTCAAATGGCCAAGCATAAAGGAATATTCCTTCTATTTACATTCAAAAGATGAATTTATAAAACTTCCCTTAATTCTAAACAAACCCTTGGTGCTTAACATGATACACCTTGATCTTAACAACTTATTTTTCTTTCTTTTTCTTTTTTTTTTCTCTTTTTCTTTATCATGTACACATTTTTCTTTTTCTTTTTACTTCTTTTTGTATTTACAAATGATGTTGTCTTGATCACAACAAAGTTTCACCAATTTACTTGACCAATGATTTACATCTACCTTTTCTCCCCAACTTGAATCAAAACTTACCCTATTTGAATGTTCTCATACTCTATGGCAAAGGGACAAATAAACAATGAAGGTTTAAGGTTCAACAATTAAAAACATATCAAGGTCCAATATGGCAACAAAAATGAATTGGATTTTGAAAAACTTCAAGGCAAATTCATCAAGCATTGTGCTTATGAATTAACAGTTCATAATTGAGGACCTTGATTCATTTGGCTCAAGTGGGTTAGCAAATACTCGCTCTTCTTACAAGGTAGGCTATTTGTGGTCAAGTATGTTTCTCTCATTAAACAAAAATATGCCTTAATCATTTCCATGCCTTAACACAATTCAAACCAATTATTGGATTTAACATAAAGCGACCGAGTTAAACAATGAATGCCAGTCTCCTTGAATATAGTCAAAACAAATTAAAGTTTCCTCACATTTAGGCTAGTTCTAAGTGACTCACAAACAACTGTGTTATTGCGGAGAACTAAAAAAAGAGAAATTTGTGCAAAGTACTCGTTTCAGATTCAAGTAAACATCTAGAAAAACTGGAAACTTGTACATTGGTTTTGCGCTTTATCACAAATTATCTATCATTATCAAACATCTGAGACTTGCTCAATCTTTGGCTTTCTAGAAAATTGAAGCTTTGAACATTTCTTTCTTTTTCAAGCAATCAAGAGTGATGCAAAATTAAAACTTCCATACTCTCACATTACTCAAAATGAAATACTTGAATTATTATTTAAACAACACACTACACCATTAAACAATGCGAACACAAAGTACTTAATTAAAACGGTTGTTCAAAAACATATCATAATACAACAATACTCAATACGAATACTAATACGTTACAAAAATTAACCAAAAGTAATGAGTCATAAGTGCCAAAATAAAATAACAGAAGCAAACATTGTTTCAAAAGTAGCAGAAAGATAAAGCAATTTTAAAAGATGAAAGAGAAGGAAAGAAACGATTGAAAGTTTATAAATATGTCACTTAGTGAAAGATGAGCTTTCAAGTCCTTTCTTTCTCTTCTTTACTGTTGCATGTCATCAGTATCCTCATAATCTGATGCGCTTTGTGTTGTGTTGGCAATATGAACTCTGTCTGGATCGTTTTGGTCAACGATTTCATTGTACTCTCCACCTTCTTCATTTTGAGCCTGATTAGCACCTTCAACACCAGCTCCAGCTCCGTAGACTCCACCCCCTCCATAAGGATTTGGCCTGACCTCAGGCCAAGCCACATAAGACTGGTATTCTTCTGGTGTCATGAATTGTGCCATCACCTCTGGTGGGTACCCTTCCTGCTGCTGCATCATATACTGGGACTGCTGAAGATAGGAATTAGCCCTGTTGTTGGCCTCAAGAAGGTTCTGTGTGTGTGTGTGTGTGACATTGATATTGCCACTGAGCATGTGTTGGGTCAGGAGCATAAGGTGGGTAACCATGTGGTTCAGGTTGTGGCTCCGGTTGTGGTTGAGGTGCATGAGAGGTGGAAGCACTCTTGCCCTTTTCTTTCTCCTTTACACCCATGATGTAACGGGTAAGGTGGTTATCATCGATGGGGTTTTTGTTCTCTTTATGAACAGATGTGGGCATTCTCTGGCGAGGATGCTCGTTAAGAAATGAGTCCTGATTATCCCCATTATGAGGCCGGAAAAGGAGAGGCGGGTTTTGGGTTCACCTTTGCCTTGAATTGTCACCAGCTTCAGTTCCCAAGCAATGGTCCGGGCTATGTCAACCTTGATTCCCTTTAGAATGTAGTAAATCAAGGGGCATACATCTACTGTGCAATCAGACAAATGGCTATTGAGTTTGAAGTTGTAGAGGATTAACTTCGAGATGACTTTGGCAGTATTTTTCAAGACAGCATATCGGGCTCTGTATTCCCTCCCGGCATCACTTACATCATAGTTTTCACCCTCTAACAAAATTGTCTTTTTGATTTCGTCTCTCACGGATACTAGATCAAATGCGCCTTTGTTTTGATTTTCATGAAAGGCATCCAAGTCATTCTCATCTTGCAATGGATATGTGTTTCCAAGGTATTTGTTAATTGCGGTTCGATCAAAACGAATGGTTCGCCCTTGGACAAAGGTTTCAAAAGTGAAAGGGTATGCAAGGTTGTCAGGAAGCGCATTGGCGTAGAATTCCCGCACAAGCTCAGCATTTAAGTTTGTTTCAGGGTGGAGTAGTCTCTTTCAACCTTAGTCAAGAAGGAGTTTGACAATTTCCTTGTATTTTCCTTCTGTATTGATGTTAAAAACTTTCTCGGTCCACATGCTTTTCTTAAGTAGTTCCCTATACCTATTTTGGTGGTAGGCAGATTTGAAACGGGTGCGGTCATAGTTTGTGTTTGTGGAGGTTTGGGATGAGGTGGCTTCACCTTTCTTACATTTACCGATGTTTACTGGTTTCTTAGGAGCCATACCTGCAAAACAACCAGAAAATATCATACACAACAACATAGAGCAGTTAAATACAGTATGGAATGGAAAAAATTATCATAGGTGCAGACAATTTGGCTCAAACAGAAAAATTGGGCAAGTCCTGAAGCAACTCGCCTCGCGAGCGGTTCCACTCGCAATGGCGAGTTGGTAAAGAATTTATGGGTTTGTGATGAACACTCGTCGTGGCGAGTGATGAACTTCGCCATGGCGAGTTGCCCAGAAATTCGAAAAATCAACCCTTTTTCAAAATGTTGTTTTTTTATGATCATCTAACCCTAAGTATAACCTCTGCGACCTTCATGATGTCTCAGAGATGTTCTAAAATCAAATTTTCACAGAAACCCTCTTTATTTGAAAATGTACAAAAAGGGTAAAATTCAAAAGTTGTATTTGTTTGCATTACAATTAAGAACAAGTTTGATTTTTGTTTCATCTCTGTCTATTTGATTCGACATGCAAGATATGGTCACACAACACAACTAAAATCTTCTAACCTAGGGTTTCATCATTCAAGAAATGTAACAAAAAGTAAGCATAATGGCATGATTAGAAACCTGATGTAGAAGAAATCCAAGTGCAGAAATGATATGCAATCCTAGAGCTTGACTTGGCTTGACTTGATTTTGACTTGTGTTGAAATTTTTAGGGTTAATGTTGTGTTTGAGAGAAAAGGTTTTGAGTGTTCTTTGAGAAGAGGGAAGCAAAACCGAAAATTATGGAGTGAGGGTGGATACTGAGTGGTAAAGGGGGAGTTAATGAGAGTTAATGGTCTTGGAAATTGTAACTGTCAGAACTGCTGCAACTCGTCGCGCGAGCAGTTTACTCGCCATGGCGAGTGATTTGGTAGTCAACGCAGTCAAAGACCAGTTGACTCACAATGGCGAGTGGTGTTACTCGCCTCGCGAGTTATGATAGTTCGGGTTTTATGTTTTCTTTAGGCTTCTGTTTTTCGACGGATTGTTATGCACTAAGACTCCTACACCTAATATGCATAAAAAACAGTAAATATACTTACAAAATTAGGGTGCCTCCCAACAAGCGCTTGTTTTACGTCATTAGCTCGACGTCTTTTTCATTTAAGCTTATGGATTGCCAAGTGAAATCGTCGACGTAAGCCGATCAATCTCACCACCAAAGTAGGGCTTTAGTCTCTGGCTATTAACTGTCCAGCTAGCTTTTGTAGTTGGATCTTCAAGCTCCACTGCACCATATGGTTTAACCTCTTTAACCATGAAAGGTCCGAACCATTTGGACTTCAATTTTCCTAGAAAGAGTCTTAATCTTGAATTGAACAGTAACACCATCTGTCCAGGCCTGAATTGTCTTTGAATGATCTTCTTATCATGGTACTTCTTGACCTTTTCTTTGTAAAGCTTTGAGGATTCATATGCTTGATTCCTCATTTCTTCAAATATATACGAGCATTTGACAACAAATTAAAGTAAGGTATCAATTTAGTTGGACACTATTTATTTTGATGCCATCTTGCTCTTGGTTTATAAAAAAAATATTAATAATTTATTAAAAACAAAAAACATATTTATTCGTTATTTTAATAAAATCATCAACACTAGAGTTGTCTAACACATTGTCAATCACATATCTAGGTTAAGAGAGGAAACTCAACTCAAATATTTGTGATGTTTACGGTGTACTCTTATGAACCACTTTTTTCTAGTTAGTATAAAAGTTCTCCAAGTCTTATCATTGTCCATACCATCTTTAATTATCTAGTTACGCTAACAAGAGTTGTATAAAGATTACAAAAACCGAAATTCTATGTTGAGAATAGCATTTTTATATTTTTAAAGAATTGACCATACAACTTTTAAGATGTTCGGTTCCTATATCTAATTCTTTAAAAAGTGTCCAAAACATTTTCTCTAATTATTACATCGGTTATGTGTTCAATTTTCATCAACTTTTTTCTCTTTTTTTGGTTGCTAAAAAAGATCTTCACCCACCATGGGCCAATATTTCCATTAGAAAGATAGAGTCATGGAATTCTTGCGTCCATTCTAGTTGATGAAATTGTTGCTGCATTTATCTTGACTGACTTGGAAACGAAACATCTAGATTTTTGGAAAGAAGAAGAAAGAATACATTTAGGTTGGTTGACCCATCGTAGGATTCTTTGGGACTTCAATAATTAGATTAATCTTAAGACTAAAATTTATGGTCCATAATGTACCGACCTTTTAATGGTCCATATTATATTCTCTCAAAAAATATATATTACACTTTACACCCTCCGTTATCAATTATAAGCAAATTTTACTTTTTAAATTTATTCAATTAATAATATATGTAATCTATATTATGTACCCAATACATTATTAAATGAATTTAAAAAGTCAAATTTGCTTATAATTGACAACAGATGAAATACTTATTTAGAGGATTCAAATTCATCACATTATGATCTCTTAATATACACACACACAAGAACTTTGTATGAATACTTGACCTACTGTGACAGTTAAAATTTGTAACTATATGGCTAATTTTCGTAGCTAAATGTGCCCGTCTTGCAACTGCCAAATGTTTTCTACCTTTACCTACGGACAAAACTGTAGATAATTCTTAGGATACCATTTTAAAAATATTAAGAACCTTTACCTACGGTTGCGGCTGTCACTAAAATTTATAATTTTTTCTTTTGTATTTTCTATCTTACTATAAATTCTAAAAATGAATAATTCTTAAAATTAACACTAAAATTAGTTTAATCAATATAATAAAATATTATAATCAATATCATTGGAATTTAAAATTGATTACTATAATCAATTTTTAGAATAAATTCTTGAAATGACTTAACTAGAATAATTCTTCCTAACTATGAACTATTATACTATTCACCCCAACCAATACTCACAGAAATACTCAATGCTCAAAGAAATCAAAATCTATATATACTCCATTGCTCATTTAATTTATGGTAACAAAATTTGAATCACTATTCATAATAGCTTATTAGACAAAATGACATACTATCAAGTTACAACTTACAATCACTTCATACCTAAAAAAACCTACAATCACTTCTACATCAGGGCATAATAAATCAGATTTTAACTTCCAGTTTTTGGATCTTCAGCAAATCACACTTGGAGAAGCTACAATTGTCAATGATCCTGCATAACTTGCACTTCACTTAATCAATATATGTAATCAACACATAATGAACAATATATATAAAAGCAGAAATGCACTCAAATCATTCATCTCATTGTTAACCAGCATTATTCATTAATGAAGTTATCTTCAACAATAGCTAGTGCACCAAAATTATTACTAACATCTACAAATTAAAAGTTGGAAGTGCACCGGTTGTCAAACCCTATCAATAAGCTAGTAAAATAATCTTATAAGTCCGTGAGAAAGAATTGTTACTAACAAGATCAACGATGTGTGGTTCAATGACTTGATGAATTTATGGTTAAAATTTTATCCAGACTCTATAAAATTTCTGACTTCGCCACTGATCATAATGACGTTAATTTGGTCGATAGAAGATAACTCATCTTATTTGCCTCATAGATTCATCAACGAAGATTGGTCTCGATATTAAACTACTACTACATGAAAACTTTTAACAAATAACATGCCTCAACTACTTCTTTATTTATACTAGCAAAAAAACGGGCACGTAGTGTGCTAACGTTTGAAAATTATGAACAGTGTTTTTGTCTGAAATTTTGATTTTGATTAAAACTGAAAATATAAATGTTTGTCGTTTTCAAGTTATAACAAACAAAACTAACCATGATTATCTATTTCAATGACACCAACAATATAACAAAAAAATATAATCTAAATTCTTTTATTTAATGACACCAGCATCAATCTTTATTATAGAAAAAGTTGTTTTAGGGTATAATTGTGATAATGAAAAAGTAAGTATAAATATATTCATCTAGTTTGTTACAATTTTTAGTGTTAATCAAAATCGAAATTTCTTAAAAAATTTACCGTTCATAATTTTCACGTGCTCGGCTTTTCGCTAGTTGGAATAAAAAATACTACATCATTACTAAATATTCCATTTCCTCTCAAAAAGACTAAAAATTCCATTTATATACGAGTAAAGTGACAAATTTTGGAGGGTCAAAAAAGAGAAACGGGATTCCAAATACAGTGAAGAACATAAGGCATCGAATACACATCAATTCAAACATCTCATTTTTAAACAAAAGGGAATTAAGTGAAGGCCCCCTTCAAAGATGCTGTTATTTTGGCATCTACAAAAGACAACGATTTAGGATTGAGACAAAGTTTCCACACACATTTGAACCTTTCGCAGACTTTAAGAAAGGGAATTGAAGATAAACATTTGGTTTCTTTTACTTCACGTCATTGTCCAACTTCTCTATATTTTTTTCTTCCTCTTTTACCTACTCTATATATTTTCATTTTTTTTTTCTTTCTCTTTTTTCTCATGTTTTGCATGAAAGTAAGGGAAAGTCTATGATCAAAAATCTCTTATATACTCTTTTTAAACGCGCATAATATTCTGCTTTTTTGTCTTTTTTGGGATATATGCTTTTGATGAACTTATCATTTGAAAGTGATGATTAGAATGAGGGATCCAAGGCACTTTCATGTGCTGCTATATGTTTTAAACTTGGTACTAGTGTCAGTGATTACGAAGATCATGGAGGTACCACCACCATGCATATGCATGCATGCATGCATGCTTTGCTTGTTGTGTGTGATTGTGGTCTCAATGTTGAAGTTAAAGAGGTAGTCATCAAAAGATGATACATGTGCTAGCTTGTGGAGTTTATACACGAATTCTTAAGCTAGCCAACAATGTCTTTGATATAGATCTCCAAGAGAGGAATGATTTTGATGCTTTTGATGTTTGTTGGGTACTAAAGTGCACATGTGTAGGTGTGTTGTGTTAAGAATCAGAAAGATTGAAAAGCTCATCTCCCTCAAAACATGTTCAATTGGAACATGTTGTGTCATTCCATTCTTTAAAACATAACAGATTAATTTCTTCTTGCATCCCTAAACCTAAACCATTTGTTTAGTGTTAAACTTTGATCAATGTGTCTCAAAAATACATGGGGAAATAAGTTAAACTCTTTAAATATATTTCAGTTAACTCCAATGAATAGCTTTTATGGTTGCTCTCATCAGGATTGGTTTATTTTGTACCATGGTTTAATACATATGAACCTCGGATAGGTAGTATAAGTGCATGTGATACAATACCGAGATAGGTATCTTAAATTTTTTAAATTTAAGATATTATACGGTCCAAATACATTAACAAAAACTTTATAATAAAAATTATAGTTCTTTCAAAAAAAAAAATAGTTATATATAAAAAATGAAACCCCCAGTCATTCCAAAAAAGAAAATTATGATATTTTAGAGTACGTATCCTCATGTATATGATAAATATAAAGTATCCAGATTTCTTAGTTTAATACCTACAAAGGTCTTTTCTTTGAAGAGAACAAATTAAATTAAATTAAATTAAATTATGCTTATAATTATTGTAGTTTACCACTTAATCACATTAGTATTAATAATTTCTAGTACATTTCCACAGCTATGAATTTGTATAAAAATAATTGAATTCAAAACATTGTACGACGAATTTCAACAAATAATCTTTCAATTTTTTTTCCAAATCAAATAATTATTCAAGTTAAAATCGAACATATCTACAAATGATTGAAGCAGTGATCCTAAACCATTTGGTTAGTGTTTCGAAGCTGAGTGCATAGATTTATCATAAGAAAGTTGTGTTATGGTTCGTAGAGCACTTACTCAAGAGGTGAAAGATCATATGAGCGACTATATGCAGATATATGAGAGTGATGATCGTTTTAACTATATCTTTAATGTTTTGTATCCTCCCCAAAATAGTAGCTGTGTTGCATTTGAAGATAAGTGGTTGAAGCTCCCGGACAAGAGTCACGTTGTTGGAACTTATTATACAATAAGGTTGAAGTGGAGTTGAAAAATCATGAACTTAGAGATTCAGAGACTTTTTTCCCAATTAGAGGTAGGTCACCGCGTTACTCAAAAACCCACATCATGTGTCTTGGCTTAATCCCCAATCATTTTGTTATTGTTTTTAAAAAAAATGATTGTCCACTACATCAATCATCTATAGAGTGGAAGCTACACAAGAGCAAAGAGACATCGTCATGGGAATTTGATTTTTTGGATCAACAAACTCGGTTCTGAGACCTCATGAACATTGAAAAAAGGGAAAAATCATCACCAAAAAAAAGTATCAAACAGAGTCAATCCAATTTTGTGTGACACTCCTAAAAAAGCAAAAGAAGAATATGAATTTATTGTAGAAGATGAAGATGATTCAATTTCCTTTAGATGAAATATGACACTATTTTGTCGGTGTTCATCCTTTTTTTTGTCGATATTACACCGACATATTTTTTGTGGTAGATAATGTAACTCCATTTTTTGTGGACAATATATAACTAACCTTTTATAAATTATATAAATATATGACTTTTATGTGGTGGACAAAACATTGACAATTTTCTTGGTTATTAATGTTTTGCATTTAATTTTGATATTTGTTATTTTATAAATTTATGTGAAGTTAAACATGTCTGAAGATGCATAAACTGAAGCTCGTTTTTGATACTTTTTTTTCAAGAAGACGTTTAAAGTTTTTTTAACTATGACCGACACAATGGATGAGTTTAAGACACAATTTAACAAATATTTTGTCTATCTTAGTGAAAATCATACTACAACTCATGTATTTGTATAGGTACTATGTGTAGATTTGGGGGTGGATAAAAATGAAGACAAGGAAAACAATTTATTATCCTCGGGTATTTGTGACGATAGCGACGTAGAATTTAATGTGTTATAACTTTGTGTTCGTTCCAACTGCAACTGTCCAGATTTTCAGTAGAGATTTGATTTTATTTTATTTAATGGGCTTTTAACTTTATTTGTGTATTGTAGTGTAATGTGTTGCTCACTTTTCTTGAATTTCTAACATTTATATAATGTCAACGTAATGTTGAATTGATTTAATGTTAATGAATTATGAAAAGTTATGTAGTGTTGTTGCTTATGATTTGGTATAGTTGAATTATCGATTTTACTTCCTCTGGAATGGTCGTTCTTAATTACAGGTCATAGACATATCGAAAATTTGCCTGGTAGACTTTACAACAAGCACTGACTGCATAACTGCATAACTACTGTTGGGACAACGGTAGTTAAGTATCATTGAGGAAGAGGCTAACTGCAATTTACTACCGTTGTGATCATCGAAGGGTAGTTAGCTGCATTAGGTCAAATGCGTAATTTCCTTGTACTTTTTTAGCAATTTTACAAGTGCGAACATCAAATTTCTAGTGTTTGTAGGTCGAAATGGACTTAAAAAAACAAGACATACAAGGCCCAAAGCTAAAAGGCCCAAAGCTATATGAATTTTAAAATTCTACTTTGCACCTCTCCAATTTGAATTCAACCCCAGAACATGTTTAAAATCCAAATTTGCCTTTAGAAAATCAATGGTTTTAAAATTGTTTGACCAGTCTCACATCCCCACATCCGCACCAAATTGCTAGTTCATACCATATAATTTTCAAATTCTTAAAATTGATTTTTGTATCGGTGAGATTGCAAGAACACGACTATGTATCTGCAAACTATGATTAATACTAGTAAGACACAAGGCAATCTCATCGTTTATTAAAATTACTGGAGATTAATGAGAGCTTTAGGCAATTATGTCACGATGTTTGTGTATCGGTAAGTTTGAATTTTCAAATTCGTTTATGTATAGACAAACTCAAACTCCATGTTACTGAAACATAAATGTGTATGGCAAACTCAAACTTTGACTTTATCAATACATAAAAAGTAGATGAAGGCCTTTAACAGTATGAAGATGACCCATATATTAGACGTAAGCTAACAAACTAAAAAATGAAGAGAAGAAAGAAGAAGAAGAAAAAAAAGATGCTCGCGCTTAGACAATTATTGATTGTTCTCAAACATCTATCAAACGATAATTAAATATCATTAAATATTTTTTAGATCGGTTGAAACAGTCATCTTAAAACCGGTTTATCTAATTTAATTTTGTTTCTAAACAACTATTATTGTCGTTCGCCTTTCTTGAATGCCTAAAGAGAAATTGTAAACAAAAATATTAATCATTGGAAAAACCTAAAACTTAGTTTACTCTGAGCTGTTTTTACGGTAGTTTATTCTAGACTTGGTGGCCCTTTTGTAGGATATACATTTTTTAGGGAAAAATGTTTTTCTCACATTCAATTCTTCTAAAAAAACACATTGAAATGGCGAAAATATCATCAACGGTAGTTAACGACAGTTGCTATCAGTAACAACAGACAGTGAAGTCTGCATTATAACACCAAGCCATATTTGGCCTATTGTAACCTGTAATTAAAAACGACAATTCAAGATGAACTAAAACCAATACAACAACTACCATTAAGTCATAAACAACCACATTACATAATTTATCATGATTCATTAACACTATATGAATATGACATTACGTTAGCGTTACACGAATGTTTGAAATTCAATAAAAGTGAATCATTATGCAACACATTACACAACATTATACATTACACTAAATGACATCAAATCTCTACCGATATTCTGTGCATCCGTAGTTGGAACAATTGAATGTGACTTGACTGTTAATTAATTCCAACAAATAAATAAAGGGGATTCAAAGAATCCTAACGACCACTAATATTTTGCAATAAAAATAGGTAACTTTGTTTTGTTGCAAACAAATTAAATTGTAAAACTCTTATCTCTTTATTTATTATTCTGTTCCCAATTTAGTAACGCGAATTGCATAGACGAAACTACAATCAATATGGATACGATAGTATACTTATCACTTTATTACTTAGTAAACGATTTGATACACTTGCCTAATCCAACCATCAATGACGGTCGAAGAATCTAATCACTGCCTAACATTTGTAGAAAACCCTTTTATATTTTGAAAACTACTACAACATTGAGCATACAATTCAAAAGTGCAACCCCCTTAAACCCCTTTTATAGTTTTTAATTTAAATAAGTTTAGTAAATTTCTAAGTTGATTACAAATCTTTATGGACACTTTAAACTTATCATTATAATACTTGTTACAGTTTAGTGTACTAACCAAATTTGTCATCACATAACACTCATCAACTTAGCATAAAAATTATTATCAATACCTAATTTGGAAGCAAAACAACCAAGATAAGTTGCAGAAGTTTCCTTAAAAATTCCTCCATAAGCAGCTAGACTAGGGTTCCCATTAACAACACCATTAATGTTGCATTTGATCTACTATGCCTTTGAAAGATACAAAAAAAACTATTTAATGGTTTGATCATTGGGAGGATGACGTTTAACAATAAAATATGATAATTTGGAACTCAACCATAGAAGAAGAAGTAACAGGTTTTGTTAGATTACTAGTCAAAGATACGTTAGAAACAATTCTATTGATAGCAACAATTGTCATAGACTTTTTATCATTGAATCTTGATTCCTGCAAAACCAAATAGAGTCAAAAATATTAATAATACCAGCAATAACAACTTCAACACATTGCTTAAACAACTCTAATTGCATAAATCTAAAAGCTGCACAACTGAGATAGGGACAAAATTGATTTTCAATAAAGATGCAAACAAATTACAAATATTCTACGCAAACCTAAAAAACAATCAAATGTGAGAGGTACATTCTATTGCACCATGGTCCTTGAAAAAGATCACACTTTGGAACTAAATTACATCCTTTATTCATCAAATAATCATCGGTAGGAAGCATACTGAGAGAACATCTCTAGAAAATAAGAGATTTTGAAGGTGAAATGTGTTGATTCCAATTAAATAGATTTCACCCAAGATACATTTTGAACAACTAGTTTGCAATACAAATAAGCATCTCTAAAGAAATGATCCCCATAAGTAGAATTGTTTCATATTAATTGGTCTTCACCGCCAAATTAAGGAATATAACCCTTGTTAATAAGGTATTAAGATTTGGAAATTTGTGAAGCAGATGAGATGTCACTCAAATGACAATCATGAATAAAAGGAGCAACGTTAGGAATCAAAAGAGAGTGGAATTATAATCAAGATGTGGGGAGTCAACCAAAGCATACCCCCAACCACTTATCAGTCACGAAATTTATGACATATCCTTTACCAAGTTGCCATTAAAAATTGTCTTGAATGATTGTAATTTTAGATTTGATTCTTAGACAAATGGAAGAAATAATATAATAATTGATGAAGTTTTTCTTTCTAATAGTTCTAGCTCTGAGTAATGAATGCTGATTAAAGGTTAAAAATCCCAAGCAAGCTTGAGATTAGTCGCATCATTAATATATATGAGAGACCTCAAACCAAAACCTCTCCTATATAATACTGCAACACATGTTGCGCCAAGAAACAATTACAAGCTTTCTCTTATAAATGTCTGAGACTAAGTTGTATCTTGACTATATTGTGACTGTATAGCTTGCAATCAATATCCTTATGTTGATAAACCAGACTTCCCTTGTTGGAATCTTTGAAAGGATGGTCTGTTTACTATTAAGTTTGCTTACACATCTTTGCTTAACCTCAGTAATCCTCCTACAAATACTAAAATCGATCTTTTTGATCGGACCTGTGACTGAAGAGACCCTCGTTGTATCAACTCTTTCCTATGTAAAGTTGCATATGGTAAAATCCTTACTAATCAAGAGTGCCTTCACTGCTTTATGACCATTGTCGACACTTACCCAAGAGGTAATAATCAACCCAAATCGATCATGCAAGTTCTACGTGATTGTGAACACATTGCTGAATTATGTTCCCTTATAATTTAATGATGATATTTATGCTAATTTTTTTTTTAATATTGATAATGATGATTTGCTTATCTTCAACCTTTCTAATCCTATCATTGGGAATCTAGATATTCCTTGGAATTTGTTCTTTGGGACTACCATTCGGTCTCTTATTTTCTCCAAGAATACTCTTTTTCCTTCTGCCATTATGGCTTACATCTTCAGTCATGCCCCCCAATTAATACACTCTCAAGTCACTATATATCATCCATTTTGTATTTATGGTGATCATGAATAGATTATTAATACTTAATCAAGATAATTTAGTAAAAGTAATATTATTTCTTTTTCGTTTATACGTTTTTACTAATCTGTAAAAAATATTCAAATGTATCACTCTTCATGGAGACAGAGCCGACCCTAGGCAAAGCTCGAGGGTGCAACGGCCTATGGTCTAGCCCTGTGGAGGGCCTAGATTTTTTTTTAAGGGTTGGAGTGTATATAACAAGGATGAATTTGAAGGGGGTATACATAGTAAAACATGTAAGAAAAAACCCAATCTTTCACTTATTTTTGCAAAGCTATTTCAAAAAGTCCCAAACACAAACAATTCTTCAACTTTGTATTTTGAATTTTTCTCACCCTACACACTTCTCAAGCGTCTTTTAAATTGAGCATTTTATCAAGTTCGAATTTTATGATTCGAAGTGTATTTCGTGAATTTCATATTTTATAATCCGAATTGTGATTAACTAGTTTTTTTCAAAACAATGACATAAATTATTAAAATAATATAGATGAAAGTGACAATTTAAAGAGAAATACATATTGTCAAGAATTGGACACATTCTACTATTTGATAAAAAAATTCATAATACATTTACATTAACATAATGTTTATTACAACAAATTATTTATCAACAATTCATAATGATCGACTATTTTCTTATTGTTGTTGATATAACAATTACTTCTTTGAAATGGTGGTAATATATTTGAGGAATTAATGACATTTGAAATGGTGGTCTATATATCTTTGTTCGGTTTGGTTTGTTTTCCCAATTTTTTATTGTTATTATTTTTTATTAATAATAAATATGATGAGGTGCGTTCGGAAAGCGATGTTTTGGAATGTCAGAATAACTGAAATTTCAAAACATCGTATTACGGTGACTTTGTGTCAACATAGTTTGAATATCTACCCCAAAAGTAATGCTTATCACATTCATTGTTTATAAAAAATAAAAATAAAAATTCAATGTATTATATGAGGGATCTTTTTCTCAATATTGGTTTAGGGCCCATAAAATATCAAGAACGGCCCTGCATGGAGATGAAGTAATTTTAAGTGGGGGCAAAATTTTCATTTTTATTAAAAGTAAACTAAAATTTTTGATTGTACCAAAAAAAAAAAATTTAATGGAAAGAATCTCAATCTCAAGCCACTTAGCACAAATGGAACCAATCTATAGTTGAAATCTCACGGTTTGTCACTTGTGTTGTAGCCATCTCATCACTATATTGTCAGGTTGATTCCACATACTCTTAAATATTAAGTCAACATTAATGTCAAAAATTGAATGACAGTATGGTGGTTCAAAATTGGGAAGTAAAAATGAAGGGTGTGAAATTATAAATTAACCATAAGCAAATGACCATCCTTTATTAAAAAAAGACATAATCAAATGACAAAAAGTATATCCTGAAAAAGAAAAAGAAAAACTCAAATAGATGCCCACACTATTTCATGTCGGATCCAATTTACACTTCCTTTCAAATTTTGATCATTAAAAATAAAGGTCATGCTAATCGATGTCTCGGAAACACTCACTAAAAAAGTCAAAAACAAAATTAAATTAAAAATATCATTTTTTAAATTTTAAGGTGTTGATAGGATAACTTTCAATACAATCATATTATATTTGATTCATTAACCAATATCCGAGACATTAGTTAAGGTTTTCTAACAAGAATTGCTTTCGAAAAAATAATGAACCACATCCACAAGGATATAAAATAGGAAAAAATAAAATAAAATACTCATCACCTATGGTCCTACATCACTTGAAGTCCTAAGGGGAATCCTGCCAAAGGTCATCATTATCCATCACGAACTTCCTTTTTGGTGTAACCTACATTCATTTCCCTTGCCTTGAAACTTAACAGTTTGATATCCCTTTCATATCTAGTTGGTTTAGACCAAAACTTGATTAAAGAAAATAAAAGGCAACATCGCAATAATAACATCCACTTTTACGAGGAAACAAATATCGTTTTCCATCCCAACTATGTTATCTGTCACTGCCACCTTTAATCCCTTAACAGGCAAAAACGTGACAATGCAAACCTTCTTCTATTATGGGGCACTAGCTACTCCCAACTCACACTCTATTTTCTGTTTGTTTTAAAATCATATATCCTATGCAATTGGAGAGATTAACTTCTCTAGAATCTCAAGCTAAATTGAAGAAGAAAGTTGAATGAGTTGGAAGAACCCGACCTTGGAGAAAAGACTACTAATAATTTTCAATGAGTATTCTAATGGATAAATGAAAAACATTATTAAAGTGCTATTCTCTTATTAAAAAAAGTGTTTATTCAACCAATTTTCAATATAAAAGGTCATACTACCTGAAAAAATTAAGAAAAATGCTATCATGTGCCTTAGGACACAAGTTAATAAACTAAAGATAAAAAATATTTTATTTGAAATTTTACATTCTATATTTTAGATATTTAAAATTTTAACTTTTCAAAGCAAAATTTATGTTTTAATTATATTTTTACTTATTAACTTATGTTCTTAGGACAAAAATTAATATGACCCTAAGGGTCCGTTTGGTTCGAGAGTTTTGGAGAGTAGGGGAGGAGAGATTTTTAATTTGATTTGTTTGGTTTAATTTGTAGAAGGGGAGGGGAGGGAAGCAAATCTCTTTAAAATTTTATTGCATTGTCATAATTATCCTTAAATTAATTTTAAATCTCAATATTAACCATGTAACAACTTTATTATTATTAGATTATTTTATTTTGTAACAATCTTATTATTATTAGGTTATCTTATTATTGTAACAATTTTTATTATTTTGTTATATTTTCTAATAACAACTTTTATTATATATTAAGAGATGTGCTGTTTTTTACGGAAGTAATTGACCAAAAATACAAGGATTACAAAGAATTGCTCTTATATAAAAAATTACAAATAATTGCTCTTATAAAAAAAACAAAAACAAAAAAAACAATATGATGCATGGATATAAAAAAAAATCACAAAGAATTGCTCTTATAAAAAAAAAATATATGATGCATGGAGCAAATTACATGAGCCAGTTTGAGATAAAATATACAGCTTAGATATGCGCTACTCTTTCGTCGGTTTCTGAAATCGTAAAAACTAGCAGTTTCTTTTATTTAATTAAGTTTAAGGGTAAAACGGTAAAATAATCTTAAAATCTCTCCCCTCCCCTCCCATTCCCTCCCCTCCTAATTCTCGAACCAAACGGACCCTAAGTTTAAAAATAAGTGCATCGGACACTTGTTTTTTTTTTTTTAACAACAAATTCTATTAACCAACCGGATCCCTAGTCAAGACGAACAGAAACCAGTGAAAAAGAGAAAACAAATTAAAGGCGTCATATATAGGCAGAACACCTGAAAATAAACACCCTGAAAAACACCACTGAGGACAACACCCACTAAAAACACGTCACCACCTAAAACAGACTCCTTCACGAAAACGACCACTCTAAAAATGAAATCCAACACCATCCATCGTCACAACTCACCCATAAAGAAACACCCCTCAAAATAAAACTCTCAGTCCTCAACACCAAAGTTGAACCACATCCAAAAAGCACCTATCTAAAAGATCATTCAGCTTCCACCACCTCTCGACCTCCGATCCACCGAAAGAACACCTAAAAAGCCCAAAACCAAAACTAAGCCAAAGAACTAACTTCTGATCTCAAATCAAAAGTGATCGGCCCACCAGACTTTAAGACCGAATCAGAAGGGCACCCCTCACCTTCGGAACACCAGAGAAACACCACATCAAGCCAAACAAGATTGCAGCTAGATAAGCGGTGGTGCAAACAACAAACATATCAAAAGGAAAAAAACTCAACTCAACGGGACCCGCTCCCTTAAAACACCTTATATACCTTAACAACCCAAAAATACAAGCAACAACTAGTGACAACGAACATGGACCCGTGTAACAGAGGCATCCTCCAAAAGAAATCACACCCAACAAACACCAGCAACCCCCTATACAGATCTCGTCCGCAAACCGTTTCGATTGTAAGTTCAGATTGTAACCTAAGAGGGGGGGTGAATTAGGTTTCTAGCAATATTGGTTAATTTTTCTTAGTTTAGCGTTGTTGATAATTTTTCCGGTAAATAATGATGAAGGTATGAATGCGGAAAAATAAAAGAGTAAGGGAAGAAGAAATAACACAAGAGAGTTATAGTGGTTCCCCTCTAAACCTTAGGGTACTCCACTCCCTTCACACCCCGCGAAAGATTTCACTATGTAAAGAATCTTTGTTACAAAGCAACCTTAATCCCAAAGGCCCCCTAACAATATTTCTCTACACACCAAGATAACACCCCACTATCTTTTACAACAAGAATCTTCACCAAACCTATGATGAAATTCTCACAAAGAAACAAGATAGCACTCCACTATCTTTTACAACAATTCCCACCAACAAATGATGAGAAACTTTACAACAATGTAATTGAAGAATATCAAATGTGTATGGCTATATAATCTTATCAATATCACTCTTAAACAAATGGACTTAGTGCTCAGAAAACCTTTTAATGAATGTTAAAGTGTGGGCAAAGTTTTCCAAACAATTTGAATAAAAGTTTGAAAGCAAGTGATATTGAAAATGTCAATTGAGATAATGAAAGTTGTTGTCTTAAATGATGTTTATGAAGCAACACTACTTTTCAAAAAGTATTGTCAATGAATAGACACATATTTCAAATGACACCTATTCATGAAAAAGTGTATGAAATGCATTCTCAAAAAAATAGCCGTTGTGTGCACTTGAATCCAAATATTAGCCGTTGGCCAAATTTTGGAAAGATAATTTAATTAGAAAAAGTTGTGGGCACAATATCATCAATTAGGCATATATATGATAATAGTAACACGTAATGCATGTATGTAAAAAAAACCTTGCTTAAATATTATTTTTAGTGTGTGATGAAACCATATATAATGTAGTAACCATTATGGCTAACATAAGAATAATATATTAGCAATTGCCAAAGCATATTAAACATATTTTTATGGTAAAAGTAATAATGCAATTTTCATAATAAACAATGGTTTTTCATGTAAAAAATATTTTCATGCAAAATCACATTATATGAAAATAATTATGAGTGTGTGATTTATTTTCACAAGAGTTTTAGCATTGCTTCATATGATGACTTAGAAAAATGTTTGTAATTATTTTCTGAGTATTCTAAGTCTTGTTAAGAATGATAGTGTCAAAGATAAGAACCATACTTACAAGAATATAATTATGAAGCCTAAGTCTCAATATCTTCATTCTTCAACTTGAGCCTCCATGTAGTTTTTCTTCTTTTGTGATGTGAGTTTGTTATCATCAAAACCCACCCAAGTCTACGAAGGAAATCTTCTTCACACCGATACCAAATCTAAGTCCAAAAAACCACGACCATCCATCCAAACCTCACCAGCACAGCCCCATGGACCCGGACGCAAAGCCACCACCATCACCTCAACTGAAACACCAGAACGACAACACCACCACAAAATACAACATAGAACAATAGTAAAAATAACATACATACAATGACCCCGGAGGGGGTCTGCCACCAAATCAAGCAAAATTTGAAGCTACACGGCCACCGGTATGAACAACCACAACCACCACGATCCTTGCAACGACAAACGATCCGGTAGTTCATTGAAGGAGGATTAATCGTGAATGAAATAGATGTCGCCACACCTGCACCCGCAAGAATCGGACCACACAGATCAGCATCACACATCACCCCTTCCTCACCACACGTAAATCACTACCACCGGCCACCCCGTCACCATCTACACTCAAACCGAACCACCCACCACCACCACCACGCAGCACCACCAACACAATATCACCATCACAACCAAAAAACACCCCCACCACTCCACCTAGGTCACTAGTAGATCGGAACACCAAACTATACGGAACAGGAAACGGACAAAAGGGCACAAAAAGAAGAAATGAAATGGAGGAATGTTAGTTGAGCAAAGGACAAATCCGAAAAACACATATCTGGAAAACACAGTAACAACCCAAAACCACCCAAAGCAAAAACGCAGCACCACCGGGAAATAGCAGTAAAAGAAGCAAAGAAAGACACGGACAGAGAGACAACAACCTCTCCAGCGGTCGCAATAACCCAAAATGCGGCGGTGCCGGAAGCCCAAGTGAAACCACATCAACCAAAGCCCTTGCGTCGAACCAAAATGAAAAATGAAAACGGACGCGAAACGGAAAGAAGAAGCAGTGAAACAGATCTAGAAAACCTCTAAACCAAACGACGACGTGGATGTCGACGAACGAAGACACGACTGCCGACGATCTAGAGACAGGGTAGTGTGGAGGGCCAAGCCGCTCATCACACCACCAACTATAGGCTTACATTTTGAAAAAGTATATTGGATTTGAGGGGTAGTGGTGTACTGGCTAGAGAGAAGTCAGAGATATTGTTTTTGTAGAGAGAGAAAATAAGAAATAATTTTTCTTAACACAACAAATAAGAAAACAAATTATAATTTTCCTTTAGACAATTGTAAATTACTTTACAACCAATTAAAATCAGTCACATATTTTTGCATTTTGTCTTTATCTCAAAATAATTATCCCTTTAGAAGATCAATATATATTTATTTTTTTCACTCATATACTCTTATTTACTAAATCTCACTCCCTTATCGATGTGAGATTAGCTCAGTTGGTAGAGACATTGCTTATTATATGCAGGGGGTCAGAGTTTAAACTTTGGACACCTTAGTTCTCCACATTTAAAATATGTGAGCTCTACCTCCTCTGCTATTTGACCAAAAAAAATCTCACTCCATTAACTACTCCTTCATATCTTAATTATAAACAATTTTTTTCACTTTTTTAGTTAATTGAATAAATAATGTATGCGGTCTACATACATAATTTATTTAATGAACCCAAAAATATTGTTTGTAATTGAAACTAGGGAGAGTACTCTATTAATTCTAATTTAAAAATGTATTTTAATCAATGATATTATTTTACCAGTCAATCAACAAAATTATTCATTTACTTAAAAACTAACGCATAATCCATATATGACGATTAATTTAAGATGAGAAATTTTTTGACATAACTACTCTCTCCATCTTTATAAATATAACTCATTTAAATAAAAGTGTGTCCCTAAATATAAGTCATTTTTCAAATTACTAGATGTTTTTTCTCCTTAAACATAACTCTAATTAATTCTAATAATTTGTATATGAAAATTCAAATTTAATACACATTCAAACAAAAAATAATTTGATAATTTTCATAGACATGATAGACACATTAATTCAACTAAAAAATTTCCTTAAAAAATGTGAAAAAAGTAAAAAAGAGTTATATATAAAGACAAGATGGAGTATTTTTTTTGAAGACGTCAAAATGGTATATATTAACACCGGCAATGTACTACTTCAGGATAAGGTGTACCAAAGAGTCACCCCAAAAAGAGAACAGTCAAGCAATAATTACAAAACTACGGTCAATCGATACCCAGACATAACATAGGGTCCGACCACCACATCTGAGTGTCGTACACAAACAACGCATTATTAGCCTTAAGCCACCATAATGAATGACTTTTGACTTTTTCTAATAGTTGCTCTATGGTGATTTGGACATTATTAAATATTCTATTATTACGATCATTCCAAATCACCCAAACACAAAGTAACCAAACTAGTTGGAGGAAGGATTTGCGCTTCCTTGATTGCCCTGTACAGTGAATGAATTGAAATAAATGCTCACATATATCATAAGGTTCAACACCTACGACACCAATCCACGCTCTGACATGCCACCATAAAGAGCCAAAAGTTGCACAATGAAGAAACAAATGCGACACTGATTCGTCATGACCGCAACCTGTAACACACCCTGCTTCCTCGACATTGATTAAACCTCTTCTGACAAGGTTTGTTTTGGTTGGCAACATGTCCCGCAACAGCCGCCAAGCAAAAATAGACACCTTCATTGGAACCTGTTTATGTCATATAAGATCATTTATTCCACCCGTTGGAGGGTCATTCGGAGTTGTCAGAATGTGATAGATGTCGCTCACAGTGTACCCCCTTGGATGTCTGGATTCCACTGCCACCTGTCAAGAATATCAGACTGCAAAACAATATTATTAAGAAAATGCCTACACTCCACCACCATTTCTTCCTCCCATGCCTACAGCCTCCTCCTCCACCTCCACACCTCCCCCCTTCCTCCCAACCAACCGAAAACATGTTAGCCGCCGTACATAATTTATTATTAGATAGTTCAAAAAGGCGGCTAAACCGCGTACGTAACGACACTTCTCCTATCCACCTGTCATACCAAAAGAAGGTACTAGTTCCATCTCCCACCCTTTTCATCACCCTCTCCGCGAACCAACCCCCATCTGTGTGACCTAACCAATCCCTAATCTTTGCTATCTCCCTCCACCAAAGAGAACCACTGCTGCCCCCACCTCTAACCTCTCTGCCTCCTCACCATATCGCGCCACCAACACTCTATACCAAAACCCATCTCTATCCACCAACATTCGCCAACACCATTTTCCTAAAAGAGCACTATTAAATTCCCTTAACTGCCTCACCCCCAACCCTCTATACTCCTTACGAGAACAGACTGAGCTCCCAGCAATCCAGGAAATTTTCATGTTATCCTTACTCCCTCTCCAATTTTTTTTATTAAAAATAGATTCAATGATAGAGATTATATACCTGACAAAGCTTTGAAGAAGGAAAGCGCATAGACATGAAGCAAGGTTAGGACAGACTTTAGAAGGACTAGCCGGCCTCCAAAAGAGAGAAAGCGACTCTGCCACCCGACAATCTAGACTTAATTGTATGCAACACAGGATCTCAGAATGCTAACCGATTCGGATTACCTCCAATAGGAAAACTCAGATACAAAAACGGAACCTTGCCCACTTTACAGTTTAAAATTGAAGCCACCTCATTCAACCAGGAATCCACAATATTAATTCCAACCAGCAAACTTTTATTAAAATTTACATTCAAGCCTGACAACTCTGCAAACAAAGTCAACGCCACTCGCAGAGCGCGCACATTGGCCTAACTCTTTGTACCCAGTAACAAAGTATCATCCGCAAATTGTAAGTGGGACACAGCGATCGGAGGAGAAGCACCAACCGTGTATCATGTGTATAATTGGTTCCCCATGAATTATCCACATCATTCCAAAAGCAACCTAACTCAAATAATTTCATTTTGTAAAAAAACGAAATAAAACATATTTCATTAAAGGTTTTTTTTTTCTTTTAAAGGGTTCTTTGATAGTAAACTCTCATTTTTTGGGGGTAATATTTTGCCTAAAACCATCATTTGGAAACTTTCTTATGTCACTCCTACACTTAGCCATTTTGCCGTTTTACAACCAAACGACAAAGCCGCATCAACCACCACAAACACAAACACAAACACAAAATCATATCACAAAACACAACGTTTTCACTTGTCTCCCATGCGTTTTCTTTCATCATCACTATGATGGGTCTAAACAAATTCGGCACCACAATCACAATCCTAACCGCCGTAACTCTAACAGCCCTCGCCGTCGAAATCCTCTACGTTCTATTCAAACGCCGTAAACGCCTCCGTCCACGTGTTCAAGCAGAACCTTCTCTTCCACGTTCATCTTCCACGAACGATGAGCTAGAAGATGAGCTTGAACAGCACATGGCGAAGTATCATTGTCTCTACGGTTCTTCAAGAGTGTTGTTTACGATCAAGGAGGAGGAAAGAGAAGGTGTTGAGAGTGAGAATGGTTCTTCTACGACGGAGTGTAGTAGTGTTGTGACGGTGATGAAAGGTAGGGCAGTGAGGAGCATGCGTTTGAGTGAGAATGTGGTGGTTGGTGATGATGTTGTTGTGGCGGTTGAAGAGTGGTTGGATGAATCGACGCCGTATTCGACGCCGTGTGCGACGAGTCCTTATTATACACCACAGTCTTCACCTACGCGTGGAAATGGTTGAAGTGAAGTGAAACTAACACTATCAAGAGTGTGTTCTTGAATGAAAATAAATTAGGTAAACAAGATGTATTTTATTTTTTCTCCTACTAATTTAGATTAGTATTTTTAAGATTGTTTTGTTAGACTTAGAGTAGGCAATATAGCTCCAATATTAGATTGGTTGTAAGTCGGTCTTCCGAGAGGTTATTTGGTTGAGAGTTCTTTCTTCGACTTTAAAAAACTCGGTTCGAGATCCGACACTGAGATTGATAGTAAGATTGTAGTGGTGGCTCTAAGCACGGTCAATTATTTGCTTTCATGTCTCTTTTGGGTGTACAAATTCAAAGTGATTCAAAGATTATTGTTGTTACTATTAAATGCGGTTTACCGGTTTCAATTTTAGTTATGTACTTGTTATTATGATCGTATAGCTACGTTTTGATTTATTTTAAGTTAAAGGTGAAGACAGTGAACGGTCACGTTCTTCTTGTTTGCTTTTTTTATACGTCTATTCATTGCACTTTTATTATGAAAAGACTCGTATGCTTTGCTTTTCCTTTTGTGTGTTCTGATTTTTGCTCAGCTGTTTGTTTGTTTGAAGAAAAATACTCTTCTTATTTTTATTTGTTTCTAAACACTTCAAAAATATCAAAGATTCAAAGTACTTCATTTTCATTTTGGTATTTTCGTAGAAGGAGTGATATTTATACAACCAATTTTGCACAATTCTTGTGACAACTATTTTTCTCTTCTTTTTATCGGAAAAAAACAATGGAGAGAAAAAAGAAAAGAGAAAATAAAAATACATGTGAGTATGAGAGAGAGTTTTTTCAAAAATTGTCAAAAAGTAGATGTACAAATATCATTTCTTTTTTCGTAGTGTTTGAAAACAAAATTAAAAGCGAGAAGAGTAAGATCCTTGTTTGACTCGCTATAGTTTTGTATGCGTGTGCACCTTAGCCTTGGACCTTTTTTGGTCATGGGGCCGAGAGCATTAGGGGTGTTCATGGGTTGGGTCAACCCAAAAGACCCGGTCAAACCCATCCAAAAAACCCAAAAAAATTGGTTGGGTTGGGTAATTGGGTGGGTATGATTTCTAAAAATGGAAAACTCATAAAAATAAATAGGTTTCGGGTAAAACCAGACCCAAATCCAAAAAAGTCACTTACCCAATAATGTTAATATTTTTTATCTTTATTTTCATAAGGTAGAAGAAAGTTATATTTCCAAAACAAATACATTGTATCCTATATATTGAAAATCAAAACATACTAGAGTTACAAATTAATATGTTGCCCTTTTTGATTATTTTGATACTAATGCAATTTTATGTCATACAACTTTAGTTTGTTGCAAATATTTTATGATGAAGTTTATTATTTGATATTCTATGATGCATTAAATTATAGTAAAATAAGTTGAACATTTTTTTTAAGAAAATTAAAAAGTAGAGTACTATTTTAAAACAACATTACGAGGACTTGTTATTTAGTCATTTAATATTAAAAAATAGAAAAATAAGTTGGGTAACCTATTACCCAATCCAACCCAACCCAAAAATTAGTGGGTTTACCCAAACTCACCTAATAATATAACAAATGGTTATTTTACCTCACTCAAACCAGAGTACCATATTTAGTTTGGTTTTGGATTTGGCCAAACCCAACCCAAACCCACTCACGAACACCCGTAGAGAGCATTGTGTTATGAACAAAAACATAAGACAATTGCTCTTCTCACCATTGGTTTTGATCCAAAATATCTGGAAAATGTCATCGGATGGGTATTTTCGTATTTTTTGGTATTTTGGAGCAAAATTGATGTTGAGAAGAGCAATTTTTAAAACATAATCTATTTGTATAGGGTGGGCTACTGGGCCTATGTTCTCATTATTTTTCATTGAGTGTTGTTTCACACACCTCTACGACATTTAATAACATTTCACGACTTTTAATAACAATTTCATAAAGCAGACGAGAATGTGTACCATAAACAAATTGTTTATGGTAGGCATCCACACAAGAGCACTAATAATTAGACACAAATTCAATATTGTATGCTCAACACCGTATAAAATACACGTAATTTTAAAGATGATCATATTTTGACGAAACTTGGATCATCTATATTTGTTGCATTTTGCAACAACTGATGTGAGGACTCTTAAATCTAGAATAGAATGAATTATTTGATCCTAGATCTAAGTGTTATGACAACTGCTTTAAAGGATCGATTTCCATTTTTATAGGATGGAAACAATTAATAAAAAAACATGATCGGTCCATAGCAAGTGCAAGCTGGACTACCTTACCGAGTCCACAATTTTGTTGTGGATCCCTCTACACGTTTGTCACGATTCAACCATGACTAAATTGACCCCCTTACACAAAACTCCTAAAATATTTAAGACGACCCTAATAAAATATAAAAAAAACGTAGGAAAGGACATTAGAATCTTGTGTCACTTTCCAATTCCATTGTCTAACAAATGTGTCATAATACATAAAGAAGATGAAAACTTGAAGAGGGATACTTTGTCATTTTGAGAAAATGTATAGGTGTGGTTGAAAGGTGTAGGGGTAGGAGTAACATTTACTTTCTTTCTTTTGGCATATTTTTGCTACTCAAGTTTTACATATGAAGCATCTGTTATGTAATCTAATTGTGTCTATTGTGAGGACAGGGTTAGCTAGTTTTGTACGGAGGGGTTTATTTTCAAATTGGTAAATCCTTTTAGCCTCCCACGACACTTTCTTGATGGGTACCTTTTCTTGATCAACGAGAGAGTTAGAAAAGATACCCATAAGGAGATTGACATAGGAAACATCGTCCATTAATCTTAACTCATCTAATAAATATCAAGATTGTTAAGTTGAACAGCTTGAATTGGATTCGAACCCGTTATCCCTCACTTATGTGTAAGAGTTTTCACGTGATATCACGCCGTCTATTAAAAAAAAACACTCATTGTCTTGATGTTTGAGATGAAAATTGAAATCATACCTATTGAACTATATAAGTTAGAATCTCATGTAATTTACGGTATAGGCCTTTTTTTTGTCTCAATAACTTGATTAAACTTCATTAGCATTCCCTCTTTTTATTCCGTAATATATATTGGTGTTATTTTTCTTTTTCTTTATTTTTCCCCCTAAAGTAGTGAGGGTCAAGGCCCACATGCGGTCCCTCCACATAATTCTTTGATTGCCATTTTTGCCTTTGATTGCTTTCATTCTTATTATATCATGTTTTCTCCTTTAGTTTTCATGTCACACCTGTTTGATTTTTTTTTTTTTAAGAATAATTTCTGAATTTATTATCTTAAACAATGACTTGTGCCATGGTTGGCAATATCCTTAAATATATAAAAACTACACTTGATCTATATGCACGTGTTTAAGATAACATAAGCCATCCCATGAAGATGTTTAGTCCTCTGGAACTGAAATTGAATTTATATTCGCATCAAAATCGAAATAAGAGACAATTGCATACACAAAAAAATAAAAATAAAATATAAAAAATGATTTTTGAGAAACCAGGTAACTTAGAAAGAAATACAAAAAAAAAAAAAAATGAATCCATCCAGGAGCATGAGAATGGTACACCATTTAAGAAACTAACAAACATAAATTGCCTAACGAAACAACCACCATTTTTTATCCCAATCACAATAATTGATTTGAAATTCATTAGTCATTACCCATCAACGTTCCATTACGTGGTTTTAAAGGAACCTTCAAATCACAACGAACTATAGGCTTCCCTTTCCATGTCTTCAATAAACCAAATTTAAGCCTCACATTAAGCAAAACCTTCACAACAATTCCATAAACTTAATCTTTTTTCTCTTTATTTATTTCCAATATCTGATCAGGACTTAAAGAATCAATTGCTGACCGCTAAAAATTGGGCTCAAGAAACTCGTGTGTTTATGACGTTCAAAGAATGTTCCTAGGGTTTGAGAACCAAACCTAACATCTTTATAAAACACAAGGGTTTCGGTGTTATCATAATAGATACCAACTCTTCGATTAGGGGTTTCGGTGTTGGAAAAAGAGAAGGTTATAGCGAAAACTTTGTGTGAAACTTAGGTGGAGAGAATATTTGAGAGAAGAACAATTTGATTATTTAGAGATTCTAGTTTGCTTGCTTGATTTATAAATGACAAGCTCTCTCCTTTTTATAGTCTCTAAGAGCGAGTTCTAGACACATCCTAGGATAACTCTCTACACACTTCAATAAAAAGTTCTACATACTTGAAGCTTGAAGAGAGAGTTCTACATACTTCTCTACATACATGAGAGTGTACACACATCTCTCATGGCCGATCATAGTGAAGTGTGATGTTGTCTTTGAAATTGAATTGAGTAAGGGATGAGTTTGTTACGGTGAATTTGACGTAGTTAGGGTGTATGATAAACAGCCGAAGAAGTTGCAGATTACGTTTAATACGTATTCACAACAGCCGAAGATAGATATGCAGCAGAAGCAGCAACAGTCGCAGAGACATTTGCAGCAGGAGCAGTCGTCATCACTTAGTTGGCTGGAGGGATTCGGCCGCAAAATGGAAGAAGTGGAGTATGTGTAGTGAATACTGGCCATGTTTTTCTTTGGAAAAGAGAAGAATTTGATTCAAACTTTCTAGTTGGTGAAGTTAGTAATGTGAAGTGAAGATTGAACAAAAATTTATAAAAGGAATATATAACTGTGTAACTTGCAACAAGTTCGTTACTATAAGTTTATTTCTAGTTACATGGCATCAATTGTAACTTCCCTCTATTTATGTAGAGAGGTGCTATTGTGCACGACAAATGCACTTGCACCACTCACACGATAATTAACGTGGCATCTCCTCCATTATTTAGATAATTTTTTATTGAAATAAAAGAAAAAAAAGTCGGAATCAACATTGTGTTTATCTCCTAAAGATGTGCCAACATTTAAGGAGACTTTGTTTATTTCGTAAAGATGCTCCAACACTTTAGGAAATGCGTGATTTGATTCTGATCCTTGTGAGCAGATCTTTTGATGGATCAACTTTGTTTTCTGAAGCCCAACAAGAAGATCAAGCCCGTACCGCTTCAGACTATATTAGAAAGGACGCAAATCCTAATTTATCGTTGAAGCCGTCATTGAAAAATTGAGTTTTAGGGTTTTGAGTTTGTGTTGATTGTGAGCCTTTCTTGTATCACATTGATGCAAGTTTAGGACTGTGTTTTATTGAGTTGTAAGATTGTATACTACTCCTAAGCTTTGAAGTAACGATTTAGTTTGTGTTTGAAGGTGTCTTCATCATATTGGTTGTTTTCATATAATCACAAGGTGTGTGATTGAGTGAAAGTGAGATGGGATCTCAGATCTATGAGTTCCTAGGTTGAAGTAAGTACGGGTAGGTCTAGGTGATAAGTTGTAAATTTGGAGTTTGTTGAGAACTTAGAACTAGAGTACACTAGCGGATTTCCTTCCTAGCTTGGTATCCCCTAGAGTATGTGTGTTTGTCACCGAACTAGGTTAACAAACCTACTGTGCCTTTTTTACTTTTCTGTCTTTTATATTTTCTTTGTTCTGTCTTTTTGTTTGTTAGTCTGACGTTGAAACATTATACTCGACATTCCAACGGTGTCTCTGTGTTGGAACATTACATACAACATCAGAAAACTAGCTGCTAGAATTTCATAATCGTCATAAGCTTCTGAAAGAAATTTATGTTCTCAAGCTTCAAACCCAAACACTAGAGTGTAGGTTCTGGTTTTTCCATCTCCATGTATGTGCTTCGTCTTCTTTATCACCATCTTCGTGTTTTGTCTCTAAGTGTTGTGAATCACACAATGACTAAATCAAAGTTGAAGTGAACGTAACACCTTTTTGTTATTCGTTCTTCTTTTCTAGAGAAGAAAAAAAATGCACACTATTTATTTTTTGGATTCATACTTACTTGCATTGTCGTCTTCTATTGTTTGGTTAGTTTCCTTAACTTCACTTTCAAGTTTCAACCTCTAGATCTGATTTTACTCTTATTTCGTCATTGCAATTCCTTAATTTCATTTTTTTTCTTGTGTTTGATTTGTTTGCTTACAACTTAATTTCAAGTGTGTTTGTTTTGCTTTTAACAATTTTGGAGATTCACCACTTCAACTCGCTGTTCAATTTGACTTGCAGTTGCATTATGGTTGATAGTTGATGGCATTGTTAAAGCACTCATCATGTGTGAATGTAGTGTTGTACGCCTTGTTAAATGGTGAATAAGAAAACATGTTGAAAAGTGCATTAAAATATGTTTTTAGCTATTTTGCGCCCAGACTCAATAGACCAGTTGAAGCCATGTTTCTGGGTTATTGTTTTGCATCTAGGTGCAACCTGTTTGTGTCAAGACGCAAATGTGCAGTCAAATTTTTTTTTTCTTATAATAAATGATCGAATAAAGTATAAAACAAACCAACAAAGAAATATAAGCCCTGGTGATGTGATGCATATGAATATATGTCTGCAATGAATGCTCCCAAATTATGTTTTTATCTTTTAATTATGAGTTCTTCAAAATTACAAAGTTAAAACAAAAATTTAAAAGTCATTAAATTATCATCATTATCAAATACTCTCTCCGTCCTAAATTATATTATATGATGATGTTTTGGACATTCCACACGTATTAAGAAATGTAATTAATTTTGTATGAGAAAAATATATTTCGAGTTGTTTTATAAAATTGTCCTTAATAAATATTATGAGAAAGATAAACTAAAGAATTGAAAGAAGAGAGTAATAAATAGTCAAAGGTATAATAGGAAAAGTAACTTTAATGTT